>JAWRVZ010000087.1:1852500-2452500 GCA_037043235.1 Rhodeus uyekii
TATTGCTATTATCCAGTACTGTAACTTCTGCCAGCTGAGTTTCTGGATGCGCTCTGTTTTGGCCACTGTAGCTGGCTTGTCTTTGCTTATCCTGCTCTACAGCGCCACCACCAGGCCCAGGTCAGACATCCTCCGCTTTTGTTACCAGTTCAACTAGATGAATTCTTACCTATATCAACTAACTGTTTGAATTGATTGGATAAATACTGCATTATAGTTTTAGAACATAGTCATGAGGGTCAACAAAACACAAATATATAAGTTCATAATGGTACGTGTCCACCGATGCTGAAGAAATATTACCAATACCACCCCAAAAAGCAACATCTAGAAAATGTACAACGGTATGGGTGTTTTCACTGTAGTCTGTGTTTATTTTCAATACATGGTGAATAAAGTTGTTTAATTTGGAAAGCAGTCATTAAAAGTCAATTCGTCACACAGTACTGTTACTCAGCTTCGTAGGATTTATTTGAAAACTCCTGCTCATCCCCGATGGACATGTACGGTGACTGTCAGATTGTACAGTTTCTGTAGAGAATTCGGATTTATGATTTATGATAAATCTTTTCTTTTTGCAGTGCCACTTACATTTTTCCAGCACTTGGGTGAGTCTTTCTTTAACTGCTTCCTAATGTTGACTGTAGGTGATCATGAGTTTTCATGTTTTTTTTTTTTTTATATATATATGAATGTGTGTTGATTATAATACTGAAGACTTGTAAAAATGTAAATGCTGGAACGTTACATCTGCAGGAAGTTATTTTAATGACATTAAGGATAATGGGTAGGGACCAACCAAATTCACGGGTAAAAATTCGCAATTTCACGGAAGGTTTTTAAAAAAACACTCGATTACACGGAAAATTCACGGGTAAAATTTTTATTAGGCACCAATCACTGCAATTAGTCCATCTGCTGTCACACCCGCTGTTTTGTATTCAAAAATACCACTTTTCGACTGTTCACCTGTATTAAAAAACAAAAAGGAAACAAAATACGACTACAACGCACGTAGCCACAGACTCCGCAATGCCACATGACATTAATGAAATAGTTTACAGTTTTTCGTGGCCAAAACTTGGCCGACCAACGTGTTTGCTGACATATTCTGTCGCTGCGGTGCATTGACATTTGTGTACTGGCTGACACTTCTCTCCGCGTCAACGCTGTTCGTTGGTACAGAAAGGTAGCGTAATGCTAGCCGGCTCAGCAGAGGAAACCGACTGCTGTGCGAACGCCAGAATGCTGTTATACTCGTATCCGGCGGAACTTCTTTTGCTGCTGTTTAGTAGGCTGCAAACTCGGCTAAGACGCTACGATCATCTGCTCCTGGTATACTCTTTATCAGTAAAAATATTTATCTTCAATAAAAATTTCACTATTTCACGCTTGTTGGGTGTTTTCACGGAAAGTGGACGATTTCACGGAAAATGTCACGGCCGTGAAATCGTGAATTTGGTTGGTCCCTAATAATGGGGTCCTTTAATATCACTCAAGTTAAAATTTAAAGTTGACATGAAATTAAAATTTAACCTATCAGTTTTCTTTTTCTGAATAATTAATCTGCAATCATTTCTTGACCTCTTAATTTATCAGTGTTATAACTGGAGCTTCATGTGAATTCGGCTTCTGCAGAATTTCTCCAGTCATTATTCCACTTAAACCTTGTCCAAGCTCACGTTCATCTGCGTTCATCCACATAGGAGTGCAATGCTCACGTCTCAAAATCCAAACCGACGCATAAAACTGTCTCCACCTTACTACTCCCCCCCCCCCCCCCCCCCCCCCACCCCACATGACTTTAAAAGCCCATTCCACGCTACAGCTAGAATGTTAACGACATCACAAATAACTACATTGAAGTCATTTTCAAAATGTTTTTTTCCCAGCAGATGAACAATACAAATATTGACCACCAATTATGATTCACCCTACCTTAAACAGCTTGAGCATTTTAAAGCAACAGAATAATAATAATTAATAAATCAAAAGTCATTATGCTTGTGTGTGGGTGCTAATATAGTTATCGTTATAGTCGTCTTTATTGTTAATTTATTGTGGCTTTAAATATACTACACAACTTTTAAAATCTTGAAACACTAAGCGTTATACATTTATTGACTATAAATGGTTTTCTGTGGAATATTTCAGCTCTGACTGTCGAAAATCTGCAGACTGTCTCTGACTTTTCGCATTAAGCGTTGACTCGAGTCTGCAAATCAGGGCAAAATGTTGTGTAGTGTATTATAGCCTTTAATATCAGCTCCATGCATTCCCAAAGGTTAGAAGTTTTTTTTTATTTTTATTATTGTCTGCGACCAAAAGAGATTTAAAAAAACTCAGTTTAAGCCCCCCTTGGCTGAAAAGGAGAATTCAAACCTCTTACAATTCAAAAGGCATTTTTCAGCATCTGTTATTGATGGTTCTATATAACATGTACACCACTGAAATCTAAAATCTCTTTCCCTCTCCAGGAACGAGAGTAACCAGAGTGTCAAAGTAGATCACACAGGTGAGTTAGACTCTGCGCCCACAGCTCTCGACCTGCTTGTCCTAGAGACCGTGCTCTCCTTCTTCCTTCTGTTGCTGCTGGTTTGGTTCCTCAACCGGGAATTCGAGGTCAGCTACCGCCTACATTACCACGGTAATGTGGAAGCCGACAAGCATCGCATCAAGATTCAGACCATGCGAGATCAAGCGGACTGGCTGCTGCGTAATATCATCCCTATCCATGTTGCTGAGCAGCTGAAGGTGAACCAGAGTTACTCTAAAAATCACGACATCGTCGGGGTCATCTTTGCAAGTATTGTCAACTTTAGCGAGTTCTACGAAGAGAGCTACGAGGGTGGGAAAGAGTGCTACCGAGTACTTAACGAACTCATTGGAGACTTTGATGAGCTGTTGCGCAAGCCTGCTTTCTCCAACATAGAGAAGATTAAAACCATTGGTGCCACCTACATGGCAGCATCTGGATTAAACGCGCAGCAGTGCCAGGAGCAGCTGCACCCGCACGCTCACCTGCGTGCCCTCTTTGACTTTGCTCTTGAAATGATGCGCGTGGTGGATGACTTTAACAAGAACATGTTGGGCTTCAAGTTCAAGCTGCGAATTGGCTTCAACCACGGGCCCTTGACCGCCGGCGTGATCGGCACTACCAAGCTGCTTTACGACATATGGGGCGACACTGTCAACATCGCTAGCCGCATGGACAGCACAGGAGTGGAGTGCCGCATACAGGTTAGCGAAGAGAGCCACTGTGTGCTCAGCAGAATGAACTATACCTTCGATTATCGGGGCACTGTCAACGTAAAAGGGAAAGGGCAGATGAGAACTTACCTGTATCCTCAAATGAACGCGGGCAGATCGGGATCCGCACAAAGCCTTGAACAATGCCAGGTGGACGGTGCCATTGAGCCCAACACACTCGCCAATACAACACCCACTGCACCACTAAACCCTTCATCCACTTCCCCTAATGTTGCCTCTATCGATGGCCATGGTGTGCCTCTGGGCCGTGTATTAGGCCCGTGTCAGATTACAGAGGAGCTGCACCAAGACACTAAGGACACATTTTCTCTCCCTGAGCTCAAAGAAAAGGATTACGAGAGTCCTTATCAACCACCATCGCTAAGTGGTACACAGCCTCCATCAATAGCACAACTGTACGCTCCATTGGCCAGACCAGAGACACCTTTACAAGCAGAAGATGAAGAAGTAGATGAGTATACAAAGCTCAGGGCAGTGGAGTGATTCAGATTTCCTCCTCCACCTCGGTCCTTCCTTTCCATCAGCTGTTAATATCGAGGTTCTACTAGCTTAAAGGGACTTTTCCAACCACAAATGTTGGAGTTCCAATGAGTAGCATTAGCAGCCTGTATAGGGCATATGTGTTGATGATATGACCTAAATATCAAAACGGGTGCGCTAAGCATCTGCTGTGTGGATCACAGTGTAGCACAGAGGGGAAAATGGATTCAATAGTTCTGATGTTCTCAAATGAGTTGTTTGTTCATAAAGTGCCTTCATGATATGTAAACCGAATAAGATCAGTTAAATGAACAACTCAAGACATATTTGAACATGCATCAAGCGTGGCTTTTTGAGAAGATGTGGACAGTGAAAAATGCTGCTTTATTATACCGTACAAATCTAATGTATTTCTACACCTCTTATGCCATATTAAGTTTTCCCTTAATTTCAGTGTTTTTTTTCTCTCACTTTGAGAGAATAATTGAAAAGTGCCAGTTGCTAATAAGAAACGGGATTACAGGATAATGTATTTTGTAATGAACACACAGCATATTAGTTTCACTACTCAAAATCACATTAAAATAAAACGAAGGAAGACAAGGGTGGGTGGGTAGAGAGAGGGAGATCGCATTTTTGGCACTTCTGTTCACAATGCCCATATTAATATCCAATATATCTGGAAGCACATAATGTAGCTTTTATCAAAGGGAGGTAAAAGTGTCTCACGCACAACAGCACCCTGAACTCACGAAATGAGGAAAAACGGCACAATCAGCCTTATTTGTTTTGAAACGCAATCATGAAAGATGGCAGAACCCGTGCTGTCCAAACTCTCGCCGTCATTAGAGGATACAAGGGCTGGGGATTGTAACGCACTCAGAAATTCAGAGTATAATGTTCATTGTAAACATGTTTTTCAATGCATTTTTTGGCATACAAACACGTTGGCCTTATAATTTAATGTTTCTCGTTGCCAGACATGCCCTTAACCCCCATTCCTAAGCACAATTGTGGCATGTAAGGGAATGTCCAACTGGATTCAAAGTTAAATGAACTTGTTTTTGAATAAGTATGGCACTTACGACATTTAGCAAAAACGAGCAGCACTGTTTTTCCTTAAACGTATCCAGTGAACTGCCAAAGGCGCCTTCAATGAAGTGTTCAGTTGATCTAATTGTGCAGCTGAATTGTTGAGTTGGTGCATTTTAATTCATTGCCTCAATTTTTAGGAATCAGTTATTTTTGGTATCGTCATAGTTTGAATTGACTTGTGATGCCTCTTCACTCCATGGCCTTTCAGTTTGGATATAATGCATTTACTTTCTTAGTAGATTTGTACGTTAAGCCGTTTTGTTTTTTCATGTCGAATTTAACAACCGCTTTGAGGTTTTCGTTCAATCTGGGAATTTTCTTTGCTTTCCTTTACCTGTGTTTTGTTTCCGATGCATTCAGATCACTAGAGAATAATAAAGTATGTCTCATTTCAATTATCAATCGAGCAAAGCCGTTTTAGTCGCTCGGGTTGATCAGCTTCCTCTGCCAATCAAGCTGATTTCTGAGGTGGATTAAAGATCTTTTTCTTTGTATTGTTTGCAGTGCAATCACCAATTTGTTCTGAAAATCTGAAAAATCCAGTGCCTTTTTTTGTTGCAAATTTTTTTTTTTAACTTCGGGTTTCTTAAGTGCCAAAATATCAAGCTTTCAGAACACCTGCAATATTATGCAAATATATCATATTATTATTTCCTCTTTGATGTGAATTATAATTCCAGCCTTTTTTCTTTTTTTGTTTTGTTTCGCGGGATGAAAAAGGGATTTGTTAATTGTTTTATTGCGCACTGCTTTCCAGTCAACACATTCACCTTTGAGTTATTGTATCACTCCATTGGCTGAAGAAGCCCAGTGCTGACAGTATTGAATTATTACGACTTGTGCATAATGTATGTGGTTTTGTATTAAATGCATTCATATTTATTGGGGCTGTGCATGAATGGGTGTGCAGCCACAGAGCCTAATATCAAAAGGGTATATTTATGAAAGGGAGCCACTGAAAGTAGGGAGGGACGGGTCTTTCTGGCCAGTCCCGCCTAATGTAACAAGCACCTATTTTAGGCCTCAAAGCCTGAACTCTAAAAAGTGCCTCAGATTTAATTCTGCTAAGGTTTTGTGATATTTTGAATGAACTAAAATGGAGAAATTTGTTTTATGTGTGACTGTTTCCACTTTCTCACCACTGCCTGCATCCTTGTAGGTTTTCTGTGTTTTAGTTTAAAAACAAGGCTTCAGTTGGAATTAATTATGCTGTTTTTATTATTTTGTCAATTAACGTGATGTCACATGGCTTTCACTGCTTCATTGTTTTGTGTTTTGTATGAAAACGTAACATCTTAATTGGTTAGGAGACAGTAGAGTGCAAATCAAATCTAAAGTATTGGTGCTCAAGAGTGTTAAAAATGTGCCCTTAAATATGATTTCACGGGCTTTATTAACTGTGTATTAATTATTTGTGGATTTTTGTGGGAATATGTGTATACCAAAGAATTTTAACGGTGTGGGCAGACGCTGCGAGACTGAGGTGTGCATTGTGGGTAAGATGTTTTTGTTTTTTGTTTTTCCCCGAGCAGCACATGTTCTTCAGTCATTTGTTCTTATGCACATGAGACACAGCAGGTATTGATTTATTAGCCGTTATATTCAGGCAAAAAGCATAATCTGTATACATTTGCACAGTGCACTCACTTTGTATGTACATATCATGTATTATTTTATTTGATTTTTATTTTTCAAAGTTTATGATACATGTGCATGTGCCAGATTTCGAGAGTAGAGAAACAATGAAAAGATATCAGAAATTGTGTGTGTCTCTTTCATGTGTGGGTCAAAGTGAATATGCATGTAGGAGAATATCTGTAAAAAAAAAAAAATTCAAAATCACTGGTGATGCCATATTGAATTTGACATGGACTAAAATGAGGCTGTTGAGAGTGACGCACACTGTATAAAGATACTAGATAATGTAATTTTTTTTAAACTCCCACCTCAAAAATCTGCTTTATGGAAATATCTTTGGAAACTTCTTTTGTCAACTGAACGGTCAACATGTTAAACTGTTCTTGACAGCTTCATTTTCATTCCTGTCAAGGTCTATATCTATTTATTTATATTTATATATAACATTTACTACCTTTTAAATTCACTTCACTTTTATTAACCATTACTTATGACCATATTCTTAATTGTGGGCCAGAAGGCATGAAACACCAAATATAAGTACGAGACAGACACAAAATCAAATATACATTTAGATTTAAGTTTAACTCCAATATGTGTTTTTATATATATATATACCGCAAACGATTAGAGCCATAATATTGGCTGATTTTAAAACTCAGAAATAATTTCACATACTTTAACCTCAAGACTATTAACGCCATTAACGGTCATTGTGTTCAATATAAGTGCGTGTTTGAGTGCAGCGCTGATTCGTGATACTCTGGCGCCCCTAACGGTCGCTCTGCGCGTGCACGGCAGGTTTGACGTAGGGCGTGATTGCGCTCGCGCGCGCTCCCCCTCCCCCCTCGGCTCCGTCTATCTGGAAAAAGAAAAAAAAACTTTTTGTATCGAAGGAATCAACAGCCGCCATCTTGTCGCGGCTCGGAATCAGGATTTCGATAGAGCACTATTTTTTATTTTTGAACGCGGAGCATCTAAACCGAGGTTTGACGACATTCTTCGGCGGAAAACGACATCTTTATATCGCCGCGAAGGAATTTTTGGCGAAAAATCCTGGATTTAATCGGCGCTCGTCGGCCGCGAAACCCTCGTCGATCTGATTTCCCCTGCGGAGCGGCGCTCGCGTCCGAGTCTCGCTCGCTCGGTTCCCGGACGCTTTCGGAGGAACAGACGCGCCGAGGGGACGCTTTTGCAAAAACATCTCGTTTTTATGCAACCGTGCATTTTTACACACAGCCTGAATGTTTTTGCACGAAAAACATTGACGTCAGAAAATGGATCGCGTTCCGTTGCGAAAATAACGCGCGGATTCCCGTGGATGTTTTAATTGGGATTTAACGTTGAATTCGCGGAAAGGAGGCGTTTTTTCCCGGTAATATAACGTTGATAATGTGGGTGTTGGGTGTTGGATTATCATGGGGTGAATGGTGGTGGCGACGCGGGGCGCTGTTGCTGCTTTTTTGAGTGAATCCTCCGCCGAGCCGCTCCACACACGCTCCTCACGTCTTTCCCGAAGTGAGGGGAACATCTGTTCTTCTGATCCTTCACTCCGCAACACTCAATTCGCTCAAAGCGTGATCGCAATGGCTGAAAATGTGCTGGATGTCGGGCCTTCAAGCGCGAAGCGAGCGAAACTGACAGCACCTGTTCCCGACGCTCCAGGTAACAATCCCAAACCTCATCCCAAACTCTTCCCGAGCGCTGTCACACACACTCACCAGCCGGAGCTCGTGGCATCATCATCTGCTCACCTACTTAACACGAACATACAGTTCAGTATATTCACCTGGTTGTCCAGCAATACATCATATAATCATTATATTATGTCTTAATCTCATTCTGTCGCAAGTTGTGACGTTTAAACGAACTACAGCTTTCAGGAAAAAGTTGCTTGAACAATGTAGAAACGTTTTGGGATAACTTTGGACGAAGGTTTGCTCAGAACCTTGAGAGAACGTTCCCAGAACGTTTGCTGTACTTGCTGGGATCCTCCTTTGCATCGTTTTCCATGTGATTCTTTGGGATTTTGGGCTGTGCGTTAGTGTCAGTCCTACAGGAGGGAGAATAAACGATCATCTTTGCTGATGTAGAGTTTGAGGTCTAATAAAACTAGAAGAGTTGCTTTGCCTGTGAAGTTTGGAAAACATGCATTTATGCATTTGGCAAATGCTTTTATCCAAAGCGACTTGCATTGCATTCAAGGAACACGTTGAAATTCTAGTCAGTTCTATCGAACCCACGAGGTTGGTGTTGCAAGCATCACACTCTGCTGTTTGAGCCAGAGGAAAACTGACGTGTTGCCAGTTGAACTCGAGTGCGTATAGAAAAGTCCAGCTGATCTTCAAGTTGCCCAGATGTCACTTTTAAAACATATTGCATCAGTTCTGGCCGTGAAAGTCATTTCATCCCTTCGTCAGGCTTCTTTCAGGTTTACACATGGAAGGCGCTCCAGTTTAAAGTGAAAGAAGGAAAGGGACATTTCCATGAGACTGTCCCGGGACAGTTTCTGAAAGTGAAAGTTTTATTTTGTGGTCGCTTTGAGTCATAAGGTCATAAAGGTTCATCCACTACATTTTTGCTTATTAGAAAGTTTACACATTTGTAAGTTTCATTCTTTATTTAGTCACTTTTTTTGTAAGTGACTAAAGGTGTAAGTTTTATCAGTTTGTGCTTGCGTCCTTTAGGATTGCATTATTGTAATTATTGGGGTCAGCCCATGATGGGTGCCGCTATATTGAGATCCTATGACCGGCTGTGTCGCGGTCGCATGTCCCGGCTGTGTCGCGGTCGCATGTCCCGGCTGTGTCGCGGTCGCATGTCCCGGCTGTGTCGCCGTCGCATGTCCCGGCTGTGTCGCGGTCGCATGTCCCGGCTGTGTCGCGGTCGCATGTCCCGGCTGTGTCGCGGTCGCATGTCCCGGCTGTGTCGCGGTCGCATGTCCCGGCTGTGTCGCGGTCGCATGTCCCGGCTGTGTCGCGGTCGCATGTCCCGGCTGTGTCGCGGTCGCATGTCCCGGCTGTGTCGCGGTCGCATGTCCCGGCTGTGTCGCGGTCGCATGTCCCGGCTGTGTCGCGGTCGCATGTCCCGGCTGTGTCGCGGTCGCATGTCCCGGCTGTGTCGCGGTCGCATGTCCCGGCTGTGTCGCGGTCGCATGTCCCGGCTGTGTCGCGGTCGCATGTCCCGGCTGTGTCGCGGTCGCATGTCCCGGCTGTGTCGCGGTCGCATGTCCCGGCTGTGTCGCGGTCGCATGTCCCGGCTGTGTCGCGGTCGCATGTCCCGGCTGTGTCGCGGTCGCATGTCCCGGCTGTGTCGCGGTCGCATGTCCCGGCTGTGTCGCGGTCGCATGTCCCGGCTGTGTCGCGGTCGCATGTCCCGGCTGTGTCGCGGTCGCATGTCCCGGCTGTGTCGCGGTCGCATGTCCCGGCTGTGTCGCGGTCGCATGTCCCGGCTGTGTCGCGGTCGCATGTCCCGGCTGTGTCGCGGTCGCATGTCCCGGCTGTGTCGCGGTCGCATGTCCCGGCTGTGTCGCGGTCGCATGTCCCGGCTGTGTCGCGGTCGCATGTCCCGGCTGTGTCGCGGTCGCATGTCCCGGCTGTGTCGCGGTCGCATGTCCCGGCTGTGTCGCGGTCGCATGTCCCGGCTGTGTCGCGGTCGCATGTCCCGGCTGTGTCGCGGTCGCATGTCCCGGCTGTGTCGCGGTCGCATGTCCCGGCTGTGTCGCGGTCGCATGTCCCGGCTGTGTCGCGGTCGCATGTCCCGGCTGTGTCGCGGTCGCATGTCCCGGCTGTGTCGCGGTCGCATGTCCCGGCTGTGTCGCGGTCGCATGTCCCGGCTGTGTCGCGGTCGCATGTCCCGGCTGTGTCGCGGTCGCATGTCCCGGCTGTGTCGCGGTCGCATGTCCCGGCTGTGTCGCGGTCGCATGTCCCGGCTGTGTCGCGGTCGCATGGTCCGGCTGTGTCGCGGTCGCATGTCCCGGCTGTGTCGCGGTCGCATGTCCCGGCTGTGTCGCGGTCGCATGTCCCGGCTGTGTCGCGGTCGCATGGTCAGGCTGTGTCGCGGTCGCATGTCCCGGCTGTGTCGCGGTCGCATGGTCAGGCTGTGTCGCGGTCGCATGTCCCGGCTGTGTCGCGGTCGCATGTCCCGGCTGTGTCGCGGTCGCATGTCCCGGCTGTGTCGCGGTCGCATGTCCCGGCTGTGTCGCGGTCGCATGTCCCGGCTGTGTCGCGGTCGCATGTCCCGGCTGTGTCGCGGTCGCATGTCCCGGCTGTGTCGCGGTCGCATGTCCCGGCTGTGTCGCGGTCGCATGTCCCGGCTGTGTCGCGGTCGCATGTCCCGGCTGTGTCGCGGTCGCATGTCCCGGCTGTGTCGCGGTCGCATGTCCCGGCTGTGTCGCGGTCGCATGGTCTGGCTGTGTCGCGGTCACATATTCGGCTGTCGAGATTACATGTCCGGCTGTGTCGCGGTCACATGACCGGCTGTCGAGATTACATGTCCGGCTGTGTCGCGGTCACATGACCGGCTGTTGAGATCACATGACCGGCTGTGTTGTGCAATTGACTCCAGTTGCTTTACCATAAACATAAATGCACATCTAAAGAGGACAAGCGAAACCAAAAGCTCTTGCAAGAAAGTGTAATTCTCTAGGATGGTCTGAAGAACAGAAGTTACGCTCATGTTCAGAGACGTTGGATCATACTTGTTAGCCATAATAGTTGATAATTGCTGTGCTTGGATGAATTAACCTGTTGGGATTTGTTGCATTGCCCAGTTAGAACAGTGTGTTCAGTTTCTCCAGTACTTGAAGTGTGACGTTGTAGCTCAGCTGTCATTAACCACATAAATGGCAGCAGACCGTCGACAGTGTGCGATAGATTTGCATCATGTGTGCAGTGACTAGCGCTCAAGTGTTTTAAGAGCCATACAGGTTGCATACGGTTCAACACCCCCTGGTTTACACTAATCAGCATGTATTTTGTCTGATTATCTGTCCACACACAGACGGTGTGTTTGTATGTAAACTTGAGCGCTCGGGTTAGTAGCAGAGAAGACCTGTTGCACCTGTGGAGACTTGTTTCTCTGGCTTGGACCGTCACATGCTTCAGCGTCCATCTTGCCCACGTTCAGACTGTACTCTGTAATGTGCCGATGATTTTTGTGGATGAGGTGGTGTATTTCCACCATCAGTACGAGTAATTCCTGTTGCATGTGCACTTGAGCAGTGCAACCTGTGTTTACATGCACTAATTAATCAGTCTGAATGAATCCAATCCGATTTCATATTCTGAAAGTCACCGAAGCTACTGAGAGTATTTGCAGTTTTTGCTTTGATGGGATAGCTAAAGAAAAAGCTGACATTTTATGTAAGAAGAGATTGTTTTAAAGCAAATATTTAGTACATTTTCAGTCTAGTTCTTAAGACACAGGTTTACACACACAGGTTTGTAAGAAGTAAAGCGTATGTAAACCGATTTATTACCACATGGCCTCTGGTAAACCTATGAATTTGTGCATGTGTGCGACTTGCATGAGGTCCGAGTAGAAGATCGTCATATTCAAGCACATATACATGCTTAATTTTTTCTTATTGATCGTGTTAAGTCAGGTTTAACGCACCACTCCCAAATCACAGTTTCATTCGGATCGAGCTCATTCGGATTGATTGGTTTACGTGTGTTGATCGGATCACAAGTAGACGATCCCCGTTTAACACCTGCTGTTTTAATCCGTCTCTCTTGGACCCTTTCAACCTCTTCTGTCCTGATTTCTTCAAGGGAAGGATCTATGAACGGGTAAATGTAAGTTTGTTCGTTTTTTTCAGATCTTTCGATCTAAAAGACAAAATAAGCTCAAGCAATTTGCATATGAACGCGCCTGGAGATGACGGAAAAACGCGGCGTTTATTTATTTATTTGCATTCATGGAATAATCTGTCGTAAATGCACTTTTAAAGCGTTGTTGCAGTCATTGTCATTCAGACATCTCTTTCCGTTGCATCATGTCTTGTGCATTTGCATCTCCAATTCCCTGCGTTTTGTTGCGCTCTATATTTTTTGTTTAATGCAAACGCATAATGTACCATATTTCCCCACATATAACCCGCAGACGCAGATAATCTGCATCACCATATAGACCGCGGGGTTGGTGTAAAAAAAATCGTTGGCATAACCCACACCTTTATATAACCCGCACCCATAGATTGATGAACGTTTTTGTGTAAGTTCACATTTCGAATGTTGCTCGCCTGACGTCAATTATCCATAACTGTTTAGGCTCGGTACACAGTGCTTGTGCGTGAAATTCAAACAATAAGAAAACCAACACAAGTCAGAATCAGAAGAAAAAGAAAAAGCAAGAAATGAAGAAAAAATGTCTCCTGCTAAGCAGCAGCTCGTCCCTTAAGAAGTGTTTCTACAGGTGTTGATCATCTGATGAGATGAGAAGAGCCCGCCCTCATGCAGCACAGCCAATCACGTCTTCCTGCATGATTGACAGGTCAGACAGCCAATCAGCGCCAGCTGTCAGAGTGAAAGTACAAGGGCCAGAAACAACAACCCTCGCAAGAAAGAAAAACAGAAAGAAAATACCACAAAAAAACCTGATGTCCTTAGGGACGTAACAAATATATATTGAAATATTATTACGTGTAAAAAAATTGTGATATAGCCCGTACCCTTACATAACCCGCAGCCCACTGCGGGGTTTGTAAAATCTGGTAAATGACCTCCTAGGAAATGTGAAATATTGGGTCCAGTGTTCAGTGCCGTCAACACGCTTTGAGACTCTGCAGCCAAATAATACGTCTGGATTTGATGGCCGTGATTAGTTATGCTCAACTGCTGCTAAATATACATTATAAATAGAAGATAAATGACGCTAAAGCAGGGGTCGCCAACATGGTGCCCGCGGGCACCAGGTCGCCCCCAAGGACCACATGAGTCGCCCGCGGGCCTGTTCTAAAAATAGCTCTAGTGTGCCGTGAGAGATCGTCTGGTGTGCCGTGGAAAATTATTCAATTTCACCTAATTTTTCTAAAAAAAAACACATTTTGAGGGGCTGCAAGCGGCAATGGTACGCGTCTGTAGTGATGTTACGTCTGACACCGACGCTCCGAAGCTTGCTTCAAACTCGAACGGGCTTTGCAATGAACCACTGCTTCGGAGCTTGTATCATTACGTCATAGTCACGTGAAAATGACGTTTGAAGCAAACACACTGCTTCACTCCGGCAGTGAACCACCTGACTCTGACAGCCCGATCAGTGTTGACGGGTTTCAAACCTGGCGGCTGTATTTCTTATAAAAGTGAAACCAAACCATGGGTTGTAGTAGATGGTGTTTGCATTTGCGTTGTTGTTGAGGAGAGTGGATTGAGTTTATTTCAGTGTTGTATATTCAAAGCAATATATCCTCATTTATATTAGCTTTCTAAACTGTTTTTGTGTACACCTGCATCTGTTCCATGCGAGAGAATGTTCTCTAAAGCTGGCGAAATAGTAAAAAAGAAAAAGACAAATCACCTTTCACCAAAGACTGGAGAAAATATTTTTTCTGAATAAAAACCATACCATTTCATGAACACTCATGAAAAAATAACATTTCATGAAAATGTTGGTGGTGTGCCTTGTGATTTTATTCAATGAAAATATGTACCGTGGCTCAAAAAAGGTTGAAAAACACTGGAATACAGGACAGACATGGTGCAATGTAGTGCATGATTTGTTAAAAATTGTTAGTGACTGGTAAAAATCTTGTAGAAGTGATCATTTGAAAATGTAAATACTTGAAATTTAGAGAAATAAAGTGTTGCATATTGATAGGTTTCCTACCTTGTATAATTATTGTGAGAAATCATTAACATGATCAGTGTCTTCACATAGATGAATATCATTAATTATTAATAATGACATATAATTAAAGGTAAATTCAGCAAATTTGATATTTCGGAAGTGTGTATCAAACTGGTAGCCCTTTGCATTAATCGGTATCCAAGAAGTAGCCCTCAGTTTCAAAAAGGTTGGCGACCCCTGCGCTAAAGGAAGGAGCAGAATACAATGTTAGTTCATCATAATCCTGATTATTCAGTAATTAGTTGTGCTAGCTTAGTTAATGGATCATTTTATTGGTTCAACAGAGATACAGAGCTTAATTTAGCAAGATAAGTGATCTGTAATTCATCACAAATGCAAGTGAAAGTGTACACAACCTTTTAATTAGGGATGTGTAAGGATGGTTGACTAGTTGATTAAGGAAAGTAGGTTTTTTTATCTTTATTTTAGCTATATTTTTAAGCTAAGAGTTTTTAGATGTAAGCTAAATTTTACATATTTTCCCCACAATCAGTTCAGAAAATGTAAAATAAATTAAATAAATGGTTTGCAGCTCAATACATCATAGTGAATCTGTAATGGGCTTTTTGTTCTTGATTTGTTCTTTATTGCTTATGTGCAATAGGGATAGAAGTGATCTTCCCTTCATCACTCTTCACTAAATACTCAAGAGAGGGTCGAAGTCAGGGCTGGAGATATTTTGCTGGCCACCTGGAGTAATTCAGAGGCAAATATGCTGGATCATCTCAGCGTCACGCTTGCAACGCTAAGGTCATGGGTTCGATTCCCAGGGAAAGCAAGAACTGATTAGAATGTCAATGTGTTTTCCTTGAATGTAGGATTTTCCTTTTTTAGATAAAAGCGTCTGCCAAATGCATACGTGCATAACAGTATAACATCACAGGACAGTCTGGTGTATTAAATCCACTCCTTTCGAGAAAACACTAGAAACCCACCAAACCAGATGTGACATGGGGAAGCCCACACCATGGTTACTTTAGCAACTTTCAGACATTTTGCCGTAGTTCTGTGCTTATTACATGAAATAAGATTGTGCAAACCGCCGCTGGTTCCTTTGAGATCCTAAGAGATCTCAAAAGAAGATCTCTTATCCTGAAAATCTCCTAAGAGATTTTATAATGAGGTTTCATGATTTGTGTAAACATAAATATTATACGTTGACATAGGGCTAGGCGATTAAACGATAATTATTGTGATTTCTCGAGTGAGGACTGAAGCGCTTCAATTCAGCAAAGAACATGTCTTAGTTTAAAGCCATGCTGTGAGCCAAATCGCCATAATTTACCCTGGATTTACTGTAGTAACACTAAATACACCATGGTGTTGTGGCAGAAATGTCAGAAACGCATAGTTTTATTATGTTAAAAGATATAAAAAATGTTGACGAGAGTAATGGAATATAATTACAGTATTTGTGCATTTGTATGCCAAATGTATTTAGGCCACTGGTATTCAAATTAATTCAGTGGTAACCGTGTACAGTATTTATATTTTACTATGGTATTGAGGTGCTGTGTGCGTGGTTGTAACTGCGGTTAACGTGATCTAAATGTTTGCTTCTATGGAAGACCAATGGCTCATTTTAATAAAACTCAAACAGTCAAGAGATTTACTTTTTATCTTATAAAAATTTTAATAGATGTTACTATTTTTGCTAATGCACATACAGTGGTAACTCAAGATACGAAATGAATCCGTTCCGAGGCGGCCTTCGTATAATGAGTTTTTAGTATCTTGGAACACATTTTACATGTAAAATGGCTAATCCGTTCCAAGCCCTCCAAAAACACCCCATTAAATTTCATAATAAAGCTAAATTGACCTATAAACAATGAAATAATGTAAAATGTCGATGTGGCAAGGGGGGCGTGGATATAAACAGCCTGGAAGGGAAAGACGGAGAGAGAGATCCGGGCGAGACGCGAGTCGGCACGGAAGCGGTGAACGCGAGGCTCACGAGCGAAACGAAAGTGAAACTGAAACCGAGAGAGATTGCGAGTGACACGGAACTCAGAGGGAGAAGCGTGACTCAGCTGAGAGAAGCGGGACAGTGGGAGTGAAACGCACCTGCTTATGTTTTGTTTTGCGTTTTGATTTATTTGAGACTCTAAATAAATAAAAGCTTGTGAGTCTCAGTAAGCTGACCCTGCCTCCTTCCTTCTCCGTGACTAACGAACCGTACCACAGTCGAAGCTTACCTTTCGAGTGAGGCTATCTCTAAAAGTGGCGGCAGAGGAGGAGGACAAACGGCAGATACCAGCTTCGTACTTCTTTATGATCTCCATCTTTGTCTCAGCACGTACGTATAGAAGATTCATGATGGGAGGGGTGCTGTCCAATTAGAGAGAAGGATCTCATGGCTTGGCTAGCATCAGGAACCAATGGGAGAGCAGGAGGATGGTGGCGAGTTTACTATAACTAAGATGGCGGCGTGCGGCGCGAGTTTCAAAATTGTTATGGGGCGAATCTCGGACTTTCAGAAACCTTTCGTATCTTGAAAACTTTTCTTATGTAGAGCAGTAAAAAATTTTGTCTTTGCTTTCGTAACTTGGATTTTTCGTAAGTTGAGCCTTTCGTATCTTGAGGTACTACTGTGTATCCGAACTCAAGCTGCCGCTACTGTCAACTCAAGCTTCTGTCAAATGTGCATTGCTAATAGACAAAACATGTAATATTATTAATGCTAAGACTTGCTTCATCAAAGTCAGGCAGCACTAACCTGTTTCATATCATTTGAAACATTCGCCCGTTAACATAAACTAAGAACTGAATATATCTATTGAGATATTATTTTGTTAGGGAAAAATTATTAGGAAAGAATTCAAAAACGTTCTGTCAATAAAGACGTCTGGTTTCTACAATTTGCTATTATTAGTAAAAATCTGAAATAAAGAAATAAAGTATAATTTTTTTTGCCCGTATAACCAAGCCCTTCTTTGACATTTTGTTCTACGATGTAAAATATGAACATTCATAGTGAAAACCGAGAAAAGTGTTGGGATGTTTGCTAACAGCAAGTCTCCGCAAAGGTATTTTGAACCTTTTTTTACTCCTAAATGAAGAGTGAAAGAACTTCGCTGTGAGTCTATCAGGGTCTTAAATCAGAATCCTATCCCATCATCTTAGTAACCATGGTAATTTCACTTAATAACTTGATAATCAAAAGGGAGTTAACGTTACTGCTAAAGTACCACACATTTACTTCTCTACACTCATCTGTTTTAAAATCAATCATTTAAAGCTAAGCAAGAATTGGTCAAATTAATTCACCAAAATTACAATTCTTGGCAGAAATTTCTGAAAAAACTGTTGTGAACTCTTTGCACTGAATATCCTGATTATAAATAAACTGTGTTTTGTATTAACTACTAATTATGTTCATGCTATGTTTGCAAAACAGAGTAAAATATTTTTTCTAAATTGACCTTATGGAAAATGTAATTTATCCATTATTTTAAGTGTAATGCGACTTGATATTGTTGCAAAATTAAATAGCCAAAAGAGACGAATGCAAAATTCTTGCAAAGTGAAGACCGAAAAGCATTTGTTCAAGCCAAAGTAGGGATTTAGACCGAACGCAGTGTTCGTGAAGCGGGATGAAAGAAGGAAACTTGACACTTTTACAAGATGCGTTTCAGCCCAATAAAAGCGTTTAGTGGTAAGCCATGTGACCAAAGCAGCCCTGCGTTAACCTTCAAGCGCGGAGCCAAGAGTCTCCTCGCGTTTCCCTGCTGTCCGTCAGCAGCAGGTCTGCTCTAAACAGCCTCGTGAAACCTGAACCGTCTGCCGCTCAGATCCGGCACATGCTCTTGTGTGCAAACACCCGAAAAGGAATTTTCGTGAGATGTATCCCTTAGATCTTCCAATCCGGATTCACACGTTGTTCTTCTGCTCTTCTTGGGCTGTGGAGGAATCTTCATATCGATTTCTAGCAACTCTTTTACTTTATACAAGTGTTTCCTGCAGAGTTTATCATTTTATAATGATTTTACACACTACAAAATATGTTTTATTTAAAAAAAAATTTTATACTAGCTATTCAAAGGTTACTTCAGTTGGTCTCCACATAGCTTTTGGTTATTGATTATGTCTGTTTTGGGCCCTTTTGTTAGTTATTAAAGTCTTATTCAGTAAAATTTATGTTTGAAAGAAGTCTCTTGTGTCTTAATGCCGTTTCGATTTTCTTATCGAGAACATCCTGCTGTTTAGCAACAATAGACTGTATTACTATACAATAATCGCTTACGTGATATGGATGTTGAGTTTGGGCGTTTAGGGAGGAAAGAAAGATAAAATCGCACAGCCCTGTTTTCTTGCTGTCATTGCTGTATGGTCGCGGTTGTCGAAAACGTTGTTTGTGTCCAGATTGATGTTATAGCTTGACCAGTGAATGTGCCGAAGCAATTTTAACTGGGCATCGAGTTTTTCATCCTCTGATCTGCTGCTCTTCTGACCAGCGTTTGAGACTACAGATCAAACTATATCAAATTGTTATTGGCCGATAACGATGTGGGCGACCGATCAATCAGAGTAGTTATTAATTATAAAATGCTGATTTGGTTTTGGAAAAATGTATTGCAGTAATAACTTGAGAAATGAGCAAGCCATCTTGCAAATTTTTGCTTTGAGATACGAGTAAATATTTGAGATACGAGAAGCTTGCAGACGCCGACGCTAGTGTTTGAGCACTCGGAGCAGCTCAAGCGCCTCATTTATGGGGTAGTTGCATATGATCTCCACTAGAGGCCACCTTAGTTTTACAGCGGGGTTACCGGGGGCGACGAGTGATTCACGAGTATTAAGCTGGGAGCAGCAGGAGTTATGTGCATTCAATAGTAATACATGAGATTCTGAGGCTATTCACTACACCGGAAGACACACTACACTTTCGTTTTGTTTGCGTAATCTACATTATCCCTCCTTCTACCTCCTCCACACATGCCTCAATTAGCTGCTACCGTATCGTCTGTCTGGAAGGTAAAAACTCATAATTGAAACCACATTTTATCACATCTTAGAGGGCCTAATTTTTAGACTGATATTTTTTTCCGTTATTTCTTGTGGGGAAAAATTATTTGAGCTACGAGCAATTCGAGTTACAAGTTCAGTCCTGGAACGGTTTATGCGATTACGGTTAAAGGTGTTACTGTATTGATATTGAAAACTTAACAGTTAACAGCATTGAAAGTCATGATAACTTTTTCAGTGTTATTTAATTTGACAAGAGATGGATCGTTGATCTGAAATTGTCCATTCATGTGGATCCGTTGCTATCCTCCCCATCCGAGTGAAATCCCAGGCGAGGCGCACCTGTCCCAGCTCAGACAGCCCGCTATCTCTTAGACCCTCTGAACGACAGCTGCGATCTACTGCCGCGCTGAGAGACTATTTATAGCACACCGCCGGAGCCGCTAAAACAAGCTTCAGCATGATGATGGAGGGAGTAATCTGGATCCCCGTTGGGACTCTAGACTCCAGGGTGCTTCCAAACCCAACGTTGCTTTGCATTTTGGCACTGCTTCAAGGTTGTAGGGGGCGGGACGTTGGCACTACACAAGCAGAGTGTGTAAACGAGCACGTGCTCGAGTCTGGCTCCGTGATGTGGGTCATGAAGCAGCGAGCCGCCCCTTCAGGGAGCAAAAGAAAAGGGATGATCCCTGCTCCTGCTTCTCTGGTGTTTAGCACCTGCTGTGTCTGG
The DNA here is from genome assembly GCA_037043235.1 of Rhodeus uyekii. NCBI lineage: Eukaryota > Metazoa > Chordata > Actinopteri > Cypriniformes > Acheilognathidae > Rhodeus > Rhodeus uyekii. The sequence goes on from JAWRVZ010000087.1 coordinate 1,872,530, forward strand.
CAGTGTGTGTGTCTGTGTTTACTCCTGGACCGGTGCGACCTCAGTGCTACCCATGCTGCATCTCAATCAGATCCGTGGACTGACTGCTTAATGCTGATCTGGGGAATACCGTTGTTTTTTTCAGGGCTGCCAAACAGACAGGCTACTATCAGGATGGGTAACAAGTGTACGGCATATTGTATCTGTGTTCTGCTTACTATTTTATATGTAAAAAGACATGTGAAGCGATATATACCACAGGAAAGATCACAGATGTAGTATCTATTTGACTCTATACAGCATGTAATGTATACTGCTTATGATTTTATAAAAATAGTTTGTAAGTAAATGTGACATTATTTAACCACACTTGTATTTTTTGCACACTATGCAGTGTGTACTGTACATTAGGGCTGGGATAAAAAACAAACAATTGCTTGACTTTAATTCACTAAATTTTACAAACCTATATCAATTCTTAAATCCCAAGAGTCAATTAGTCTATCCTGTTTTCAGTTGAATGAATGAATGGAACATTGTAACGCGCTTTGTTACTTTTGATATGAATCAAGATTTCAGAATCAGATTTCAAATTGTTCATTTTATTATGAAACTGGCGCGGTTAAATGTGGTGTGACTGATCGTCTCCTCTGCTTTTAATACCGGCTACAATGTGAAATAAACACAAATGAATATCAGTACCGTATGTTCCCCGTAAATAACCCGCAGACGCAGATAATCTGCACCCTCATATAGCCCGCGGGTTTTAGGGTTTTGTGTAAAAAAAAAACTTTGGCACCTTTATATAACCCGCACACATAGATTTATGAACTTTTTTGTGTAAGTTCACATTTCGAATGTTGCTCACATGACGTCAATTATCCATAACTGTTCAGGCTCGGTACACAGTGCTTGTGCGCAAAATTCAAACACAAGTCAGAATCAGAACCAAAAGAAAAAGCAGTGTCTCCCGCTGTGCAGCAGCTCGTCCCTTAAGAAGCGATTCTACAGGTGTTGATCATTGGATGAGATGAGAAGAGCCCGCCCTCATGCAGCACAGCCAATCACGTCTTCTTGCATGATTGACAGGGACGCCAGAGACAACAACCTCGCAAGAAAGAAAAACAGAAAGAAAATCCCGCCAAAAAAAAACAAACCCTTACGTCCTTAGGGACGAAACAAATATATTGAAATATTATTACATGTAACAAATTTGCGATATAGCCCGCACCCTTATATAACCCGCGGGTTATATGCGGGAAAATACGGTAGGTATGTTAAAAGTTAAAGTACAACTTAACAGAATCCGTATCGCGTCTCATGTAATAGCTCAATCAGTGTTTCAATCGCGGAAGACGTCTATGAAACATTTTTAAACAATAACATTTACCTCAAAAAAACGCATTAAGTGACCATAAGCTTGTTACTCAGTTAAATATATGCGCCATATTCACTATAATTTATGTTCTTCAATATTTAATGTGTCAGCCACCATTTAAATGTTAATATTTCAAAAAACGAATTGGAAATACAATTATGTAATTGTGAGTTTAGTATTATAACTTTAGTTTACAGCAGTAGCTAAGAGAAAAGGTGCCATGTGCTGTACCTGATATTTATCCAAAACGATTATTGAATTGTAATCTAATCGCAAGCTTGTGAATCGAAATCTGAACAAGTCATGGAATTTGTGTCGATATTCAGCCTTTCTGTAAAGACTAGCTACTGCTTAACACTTAAAAAACTTCTTCCATGGTAGATATGGTAGCAAAGACGTAGATAAACGTCTTCCATGGTAGATATTACAAACAGTAGTATAAGATGCTGTTTAAACCACATAAGTTTATGGCACACTATGCAATATGCACTATAGACTGCTTGTGTTTTTATAAAAACGCATGTGAAACGTTCCTTCAACACTAAACTTAACATCACGAGTGTACAGTATGGTATACAGTATTAAGTGGGCTAATTTGCATTGGAATCAATGGAGTGAATCATTATCTAGTCCATTATTTTATTGTCTTTGCACCTGAATCAGTGCCGATATCTCCTGGTGTGTCGGTGGCATTTACTCTGCTAAACATGCTAACAGCTGCCGTTAGTTTCTCACACTCTCTGAGGTGATGGAGAACCTCTCCTTCCTCCCAGCTGTTCTGCTATCATACACTCTCCCGTGTGTATACAGATTGTCAGTCGTTCATTAACAGATTTTAATAGATGAGCTGGATTTATTAGGGCTATTAGCAGACTCTGTTGCAGATCAAGCCTCACGCAGGCATATTGATTGGCGCTGCAACTCTCTCTGCTGTTTTCTTCACAACACGGAGCTGCTAAAACAATATTTTCATGGCGTCAAAACCACAGCTTAGATTAGACCCTTTAATATGAAATTTATTTAGCAGAAAAAGGATTATTTTTTTTACAGAAAAGCAGATTTGTCTTTCGGCAAAATTTGTTATGGTTGAATTTTAGAAATCTTAAATTTACTTTAAATGAAATGTACTTTATTTTAATGCATTTCATTTTGGTTTTAAACGTTTAAGGATTTATCTCTACATTTCAATCAACAACGCATGCGACACAAAGTGTGATGGAAGAATCCGCAGAGGACACATACTTGTTTGTGCCGTATAATCTTGACTCATTTTATGTTATTTCTGACCAAACTTCAGAAAATCACAAAAACTATTTGCGAATAAAGCAGCGTTTCCTTCCTACCGGGAACAAAGTCATCGCTGGGTAAATAGTAAAGAGTAAAATAAAAGTAGAAATGTAGCTGCTTGGCAAACCAATGTGGGGATTGCTTTCCTGTGGCTCAAACAGTAGATTGTGGCGCTTGCAACATCAAGGTCATGGGTTTGATTCCCAGGGAAAATAAGAACTGATTAGAATATCAATTGTTTCTTGAATGCAATTGGATAAAAGCGTCTGCCAAATGCAGAAATGTAAGTGGCATTGCTTAACATGTAGGTCTAGCAGACCGTTCGGAAGATCATTGAAGAAGATGTATGGAAATGCACACTGTCCTGTGAGCATCCATGAAGCTCCTTCATTCTGTGTGAGACAAGCACATCGTAGTAAAACTGGTTTACGACAAAGTTAGATAAATGTAATGTCGATTGCTAGTAATCACTGGCAAATGTCAATGAGGGACAGCATGTCACGTAATAGCCAATCAACTACGCAAAATTCTTGGTGACCCGAGATGTGCTCAATGACTAATTTCACAACCGACAGAACCGTGCATCAACATGATCTGTACACGTGACGGCCAGCAAAATCGCACGAAAAGCCTGAGGTGTGCTGACAACTATACGTTATTGAACCGTATTTTCTATTGTTAGGATGTTGATATAGCAACTGTTTGTGTAAAGTGCGTTTTATTCGTAATGTTTCTCCTGTTATCCAATATAAAATTTAATACCATATTGACCCTTATAACATACCTAAGTAATCTTAATTGTTATACTAGCTTGACATGAAAAAAACTGAAAAGTTGTGTAAGCTTTCAATATACTCCCTCATCTTGCTTTATCTTCCGAGTGAACGTTTCTCTGAACCTGTCGCTGATTTTCTTTTGCTGTAGATGTACACTTTTCACATGTAACATTAACATGATTGTAATTAAACTGTAGCCTTTTTAAAAATATAAAACTAAACGTTAAATGTGATTTCTTTTTTATTAAGTCGTCAAATGTAAGCGTTTTAATCGACTTCGATTTCGTTTAATTGACTAGTTGGCTTTTCTCGCACATCCCGTGGAAGTACCATAATTATGAGGTTCTGTATTGTAAAAAGCGTTTATAGCCTAGTAGAAACTGTAATTATAATCATAAACTCTGAATTTGACTGAATTTGATTTTTAGGATCACATATGGAAGTGGCGCAAAATAGAATTGAAAAATCAGATTCCATCTGGTTTGTGCTTTTCACACTGTTTTTAAACAAACATATTGGAGTTGCGCGTGAGCAAAAAAAAAAGAAGCCTTGAAGGCTTGTTCAGACTGTCAATCCAAATCAGATTTTTGTGCATATTAGTTAGTGATCCACTCTTATTTAGCAAGTGTGAATGGCAATTAAACCTGATTTTTAAATCCTGTTCAAATCTCGTGTCTGGAAATCCGTTTGTCTTACCGCTCTGATCAGATCGTACATAGCGTTTAGATTTGTCACTTTCTTGCACCACATAAAACGTAAACACGCCAGACAAGGTTGTGTTTTGTAGTGTTGATGCGCAGGTTGTGCAGAAATGTGGTCCAGTGATGATGTCTTCTCTTTTGCTGTGCACTATTTGAATAAAATGTGTGAAAAATGGAAGACAGAAAGTTAAAAACCTTAACTTTAAAGTATTCCAGCACTGCGACTACACATGGTCGTTCTTAAGACAACATTGCAAACCCCTCCGTGTTGTTTTTGTGTGTAGGCTGGCATAGGGCCATAGAAACCAACGCAGATGTTCTGGAAAATGAAAGAGCGCCACGGGACACACAAATCTAATTTGAACAGTTGTGATGCACAATGTGGACAGCCAGTCATTCCAGTTGGATACACAAATAATTAGATTTGAGCTGATGGTGTGAACGTAGTCTAACACACACTGAAGCGTCCTTGACATAAAGAAGAGAATAAATAATCACCCCTCTCTTTCTTTCCTCAGAGTTGGGTTCACTCTCCTGGGATGACCTGGAGAACGATCTTCCAGATGAGCTGATTCCTAACGGAGACCTGGGGCTGATGTCCATGCCCTCTAACGGTGGGGCGGCGGGTACAGGCGGTCATGGTCCCATGGTCCCCGATGCTGCTGCCAAGCATAAGCAGCTCTCCGAGCTCCTGCGGCCGGGAAGCAGCACTGGGATGAACTCGGCCAGTCCGCAGCCCGGCGGCATCGGATCTCAGCTGGGTGGGCTTGGAAAGAGTCCCCTGGGCCAGGGCTCTCCTTCTCACCCTTCTCAAACACAGAAACCAGGTGGTACTCCTGGGACGCAGGGCAATAACGCTGGCTCAGCTGGCATGGGACTCGGCACGGGATTTAACCAGGCCATGCTGAACAGCGGCATGATGGGACAGAACGCGGGCACTCAGTCGGGTCAGGTGATCAACGGGACTCTTGGGTCTGTAGGCCGCGGGCGAGGCGCGCCGGGGATGCAGTACCAGAGTGCCGCCATGCAGGTGGCAACTTCTGTAGCGGCGGGAGGAGCAGCGGGGGTGCAAGCGCCAGGAGGAGCGGCAAGTGTCCTGGCAGAGACGCTCACACAAGGGGCACAGCAGATGGGCATCAACACACAGCAGGCTGGCAGCATCAACAAGGTGAGGTGACCAGTTTCCTTTGCTGTGCTTTTGCTTTTTCATAGCCGTGTTAGAGATGTGTACTGTGCATTCCTATTCTCATTCGCCAGGTTTCTGTTCAGGTATTTTATATTCAGTTGTGAAGAATCAGATTGGCAAATCATTTCCAAGTTGCAAATAATAAAAATTCTGGTAGATATTTCTTTTTATTCGACAAGAAGACAAAATTTTAATATAAATTCCAAGGTCGTGTAAATCATGTTCCAAGATCAAAAGTCATGTAACTTCGCCTGAGGTCATGTCACTAAATAATTTACCCAGATGAATGGCTGTTATCACTTTCCAGGACATTCTGACATGATGTAATAAAGCTAGCAAGCAAACATGAAGTCTGAGAGTCGCATCATTTGATATGTTTATTAAATAGCTGTGATGGTTTTCCAAGTGGCTACAACTTGCACTTCATTTTTTTTTCCTGATTTATCCATAACTAATGATTTTCTTCCTCTTAGGATGGAAATGCTGCTTTATTTGCAATGTTTTTTGTTATATTCTGCTTTTTATTGTTACCGTTATTGCTTGATGCATTCGTTTATTTTATTCAACTAAATCTAAAACTGCTAAAAATCGGTTATTGAAAAAAGCTGAAATGCGATATAAGTATTAGAGGAGAAATTTTGTCTTTGCAACTTACTGAAATAAACATTGACATGCTAAAATTACTATAACTAAAATAAAGCTAAACAGAACTATAATATAATAAAATTCCTAAAGCTAAAATTAAGATGACATCTGAAACTGTATAATATGAGAGTTAAAGCTAATTCAAAATGTTAATAAATACTAAAATAACACTAAACTGTGCAGCTCATTTTCTGTTGTCAGATCATGTAAATGAACAATAACAGCTGTAATAATTATGTAAATGTAATGATAGACACATTTTAGGCTGCTGTCACTTTAAGAGCTAGTGACCAATCTACTGTTGTTACACGTTCATTTAACTTTCATGCTGTTTTCCGGCTCTCTCGCCACATCCGTTTTCTCACGCACTGATACTGATAAACAAGACAGAGCAGCTTACCTTCTTTTGAAACAAAGTATCAACTTTCAAATGGTCGATTTTATTACGAATTTCAAACAATAAATACCGTTTTGGCGCTTTTTAACGTAAAGCGGCACATGAAATGATCATCGCTTCCTCTTACTAATTAATTGTGAATAAGCATGAATGAACATCAGAAGGAATTTCGACCTTTAGTGATTAAACCACTCTGGTCTGATTGTGCAAGTAACAATTCTGTTCATTGTCCCGGCTCCCGAAAACGCAAGAGTGTAGTGTTGTGGCCTGCAGCGCGCTTGATGCTTACCTTGTGCGGATGCAGTGTGGTGATGTTTAGCGCTTTTTAAGAGAGCGAGAGAAAACATGGCAGAGCTGAATCACTCAAGCTGTTTCTGACATTACAATCTTGCAGAAGATTTTGCTTTAATATGTGTGGATTACCGTATTTTGCTGCATATAACCCGCGGGTTATACCAGATTTTACAAACCCCGCAGGGGTGCGGGTTATATAAGAGTGCGTGCTATATCACACATTTTTTACACGTAATAATATTTCAATATATTTGTTATGTCCCTAAGGGCGTAAGTTTTTATTTATTTATTTTGCTGTATTTTCTTTCTGTTTTTCTTTCTTGCGAGGGTTGTTGTCTCTGGTAATTGCACTATCACTCTGAAAGCTGGCGCTGATAGGCTGTCTGACATGTTTGTTTTCTTATTGTGTGAATTTCCGTAAAAATGAATATTCACACTGTACTGATCATATTGTGATGCCTATATTCTCTTGTAGCTTCTACAGCAGGGGTCTCAAACTCAAATGAGCTGGGGGCCGCAGGAGGCAGAGTTTGGGTGAGAAAGGGCCGCATCAAGTATTCCACAAAAAAAAAAAAAAAAAAAATTCTTAAACGTCATTCATTATTGACAGTTCTTTAACTTCAATGGGTTCTTCTTCTATGTACTCGGACTGAAGGTCAAGCTTGAGGAAAAAGTTACTAATTTTTTCGAGATAGTAAGTCATTATTATGAGAAACTTTCTCATTATTTTGAGATAAGTCATTATTATGAAACTTCTAATTCTGTCCAGATACTAAGTCATTATTATGAGAAATTCTAATTTATTATAAGAAATTTTCTTATTATTTTGAGATATTAAATCATTATTATGAGAAACTCTGATGACATGAACATCGTAATATTTTATATGGTAGAAAATACAGATATAGGCGACTGCTACCGGCTGTTAATTATTAGCTGGGACTGTGGGACACCATTAATAAATGTATTATAATACAAACAATGGGATAAAGCCACGGAGGCGATATTTACTGGATTTTATTTTCTATATTATAACACCGATGTCCCGCAAATCAGCCCATTTCAAATTATGGAAAAACAAATACAATCCGCATGACGCTAAATCCAGCGCCGATAACAGTAACATTCACTTCGTCCAGCTCAAAGTAGAACATGCTCAATTTCAATCACAATAAGAAGTAATAATTCTATGACGGCTTTGACAAATGTGATGTTACACGGGCAGCTCCATAGTTGTTTCACTGTCTGCATCAAGCCCGGCCGATGCCCCGCCCCCGGGAGTCATTTACTCCACTGTGATTGGCCCCCGGGGAGTCATGTACTCCACTGTGATTGGCCCCCAGGGAGTCATGTACTCCACTGTGATTGGTTGGCTTGTACAACTCCACCTCGCACGAAAAAGGAATCTTCCGCACACAAAGCGGTAAAGCGCTATTCATTCATCACTCGCGGGCCGCACTTACATTAAACTTTCATATGGTCCCGCGGGCCACAAAATATCGTTTCGCGGGCCGCAATTGGCCCGTGGGCCGCATGTTTGAGACCCCTGTTCTACAGTGATTCGATTTTTAGTCCTTTTATTTTTGCGAAACAGTATAGACTTTTAATGTGGGTTGATCTCTACATTTAAATCCACTTGGGACCATCAAGTCTCTGTTTCACCGTTATGTTTGGTGAAATCTTGTCTGTTTTTCGAGCTCTATTATGCGGGTGGAATCTGATCAGTGTGTAAATCAGGCTGTACGTACAGTTTCATTCGCCAGTGCAGCAGCAGACAGACTCACATTATCACTCTTTATCTGCAGCCGCTCGTTGTTTGATTTGCGTGACTCATTCCTGCACTTGTGCTTTTTATTAGGCTTAAATGCTTGTGTTACAAGAGCCTGCATGTCAGAGCGCTCTTAAACTCTGCCATTTTGTTTGAAGGCTTTTGATAAAGGCAGCTGCAGAATTGTGCTTGATGGGAGGGCAAGCGAAAAGCTCTTGACATAAAGTGCCGTGTGACGTGCATACATATATCATCTGTGCTCTATGCAAATTTGATTATTAGAACGCGTCTCTCTGTGGTTGATGGGTTGTTGACTGAAGGGGTCTGAAAGCATTGCTCTGTGTGTCAGAGTTGGCGGGTGTGTGCATTTACATTACGAATTCAAATCTCAATGTGCAAATAGCTAGCGATTTATTGTAGTTAGTGCTGGAAAAAGCTTTAAAACAATTTGAGGGAAACTTTGAATTTCAGAATGTGTTGGTGTACTTCCACACTAGCGCTTTGGTTGCGCAACCGGGTGCGAATGATGTCAAAGTTTGGTTCCTTTGGATTGTGAACACTGTTTTCTGAACGTGTGCGTGTGTGTGCGGACCCATGGACCATTCCCAATTCGGTTCGCTGCTGAACGCAATTGTATTAAAGCATGAGAATGAAACTGTATTGACGACACGTGATTCGATAAAACTGTTTGTGTGAGTCTCACTCGCTTTCCACTGCTAGCAGAGGATATATGTCTCATTTCGATCATTTAACACGATCTTTATAAAATTTGCAGTACGTTCGCGTCAGTTAGACGCTAGCGCCATTATATGCTGATGCTTTGAAAACAAAACCAAAGCTTCAAACGTCTAAATAGAAAAATGAGGTGAGGAACGCTATGAATTTTGCCACCTTCTACATGCAACAGCTGCTGGTAATGCAACTGTACCAGAGTTACCGTATTTTCCTGCATATAACCTGCGGGTTATACTCGATTTTTAAAAAAAAACAGTGGGGGGTGCGGTTTATATAAGGGTGCGGGCTATATCACAAATTCTTGTTTTTCAGTATTTTCTTTGTTTTTCTTTCTTGCGAGGGTTGTTGTCTCTGGCGCTTGTACTATCACTCTGACAGCTGGCGCTGATAGGCTGTCTGACCTGTCAATCATGCAAGGAGACGTGATTGGCTGTGCTGTGCTGAGGGCGGGCTCTTCTCATCTGATCCGATGATCAACACCTGTAGAATCGCTTCTTAAGGGACGAGCTGCAGCACAGCGGGAGACACTGCTTTTTTGCGCACAAGCACTGTGTACTGAGCCTGAACAGTTATGATAATTAACGTCATGCGAGCAACATTCGAAATGTGAACTTACACAAAAAAAGTTAATACATCTATAGGTGCGGGTTATGCCAACAATTTTTTACACAAGACCCGCGGGCTATATGAGGGTGCAGATTGTCTGCGTCTGCGGGTTATATGCGGGGAAATAAGGTGATACTCTGTACCCAAATAATATAATGTGAACTCAATCCAGCAGGGAAGGGGGAGCAGCAGTTAAACTCTGGTTTGGACCATGCAATTGACAGTTTGAATGTTTATGCCAAAGTGGGAAATCACCCTTGGTTTTTTTGGTTCGGTCCTGGTTGTTCTCCAGCATGATTTTGAGCTTCAAGTCAAGATTGTTGGATCTGTCACATGATCAGTGGGATGAATAAATAAAGAAACCTCGCCAAGAGTATATTCAGTCGTACTCGTAGTTGGATGCTGGTGTTGTCAGATGGTTTAACAGGGTGCCACCAGAAAGTGCTCTTACTGCACAACACTTTTGGCTGTACAGCATGTTCTTTTCAGCCACATTTTATCTTGTGTAAATGGTAAAGCAGTCATCAACTTATATTGCTTTCCTGTAGCTCAAAGAGTAGAGCATTGGTGTTTACTACACCAAGGTCATGGGTTCGATTCCCAGGGAAAGCAAGAACTGATTACAATATCAATGCGTTTCTTGAATGCAATGGAAGTCGCTTTGGATTAAAGCGTCTGCCAAATGCATAAATGTAAATGAAACGAGTTTCCAGTTGATCAATAAGGATTGAAGCCAAACTCAAGCTTTTGCTGCTTGTACAAACATATCTGCTCAACTTATTGAAGCATCTGTGCTTCCCATTAGGCCATGTGTCCAGTGCAGCTTTGGCACTTGCATTGTTGTAAGTCTGTTTTCAGCAAACTGAGTGTGAACCTAGCGTTTGCCATGCTGATCTGCTTGGTTTTAAAGTGTGTGAGCTATTCTTTTATCTCATTTAAAGGAAGAGTTTACTCAGTTCATCATCAAATCTCGATATAGCTGTGTGTGAGAGACCAATTGAAATGTGTTGATGTTGCTATAGATTTTATCTTGTTTTAACGATCACGTTCAGATTCAAACACGATCAGCTGAACTGTTTAGCCAAAACATGACAACGTTCACTCAAGCTGTTTGTGAGAGGTGGTTTCTTTTGGTGTGAGTGTGAAATCTGCATGAATAACCAGAGCGAATTAAGAGTCAGAGGAGTGTGAGTCTCTTCTCCGTCGGAGAGAACAAGCAGCTGATGTTATTGCCTGTGCCGCTTGCAACAAAACGGACTGGCTCTGAACCAGGAAAACGTGAGACTTTGCAAGGATTTGGAAAATTTGGGTATCGATTCGATGAGAATGATCCAAATCCGACATAGTGCGCTATACTATTGGGTTATTGTTAAGCCTCACAAAAGTCACAAAAACATTATAAAGCATCGTAAAGCTTTCATGCACAATTTTCCATGATGTAAGATACTGATGAATATTGAAGTCGTTAAATTCAAGTTCACGTAAATGCTTCTCGTCAGTCATTCAAACTTGCGTGTGGCATGAAACTCTCATAGTTGATTCAGTGTTTCTAGTAATAGATTTGATCTGTAGATAAAGGTCTGTGGTTTTGCATAAAAGGCCATTATCCTGTTTGAGTTTATTGTTGTTACTTAATTATGTGGCTTTCTTTTGGGTGTCTGTTAGATCACAGCACCGGAGTAGAGAGCGCTATGAATTGTTCATCACACGCACGGTAAATGAAACTTAAAAATGTTAAAAGAAAAGGCTCAATAAACAATTGCATGGATATAATACACTGCACATCAATATCTCCTCCCTTTGTGCTTTGAGCTTTTCAATGCAAAGCGTTGTGACTCTAAGCGCGTCATTCTGTGCCTCGTTTGTGCTTCTCTATTTCAGCCTTTCGTCATACTTTTGCTCAATGAGATATTAATAGTCTTTCTTGTTTTATCCTATCTATCATATGTTGCTGCATATATTAAAAAGCTGTGCTATACATTTAAAATAAATGTATTTTAATAGTGTGTGTGTGTGTGTATACAGTAATACCTTGAGATACGAGCATAATCCGTTCCAGGGCAGAGCTCGTAACTCTATTTACTCGTATCTAGAATCATGTTTTCCGATAAGAAATAATAGAAAACAAATTAATCTGTTCCAGATCCGTTACAATGGAAGAAAACGTGTTTTATTGGTAAAGACACACACACACACACACACACACACACACACACACACAATTATAGTACATGTATACAGTATAAGGATTCGTGTGATATCAAATAAAATGTGGATTTAATAATACGTTTTTAGCGGCAGGTGTGGAGGGAGGGGAGGGGGGGGGGGTTGGTACGCAGACACTTGATTCCGTATCGTAACTTACATGCACACTACGTAACTTACGTAAACTTAAAGTAACATAACTAAACTTAGCTTACGTATTTTTTTTTCACTTTTCCATTTTATATTATTGTTTTGCTTGTTTTCTTCCTTTTTTTGCCTGACTACCCTCACTTTCACTTGGCGCAGACCTTTTAACGGAATACCTATTGAGGGAGATTTGTGTCTGTCTCCCTTTAAAAATAAGTAAGGTACGCGTCGTCAAAAAACGCTGAAGCGTGACCAGTAGACGATTTATCAGGGTGTTTCTTTTCAATGAAATCAGAAACCTTCTGCCACATAGCCATCACTTCCTTAATTTCACTAGTAGAAATGTTTTCCTTCAGTTCACCCTCCTCCTCCTCGCCACTGCTGAGCTCTTGCAACACCTTCAAATCGTCTGTAGATCGATCAATTCCTCAGTCGACAATTCCTCCTGATGCTCCTGTCTGCTAGATCAGTGGTCCCCAATCTCGCGCGAACCCATCACCAATCTCGCGCTCACACCCCCCGTCAACAATCTCGAGCGGCCACCGGTCCGCGGCAAAATTATCACACTTTTACCGGTCCGCGGCACAAGAAAGGTTGGGGACCACTGTGCTAGATGACTAACGCGGGTACACGCTCATATTAATCCACAATTTCATGCTTCATTTCCATGGTCATCACGCGCTGCTTCTTCTCACTACCATCCTTACCACTCACTTTCTTACAACTCATTGCTGTTATGAAGAATAATGCACAAAATAGAGAGAAAACCAGCTACTCGCGGGTGATCGCTACTCCGCGAACGTGTACGTAGCAGCGAATACTCGTATGTAGAGACGCTCGTATCTCGAGGTATTACTGTATAAATGTGTGTGTGAAAATATATGTACTTGTTTTTCATGAATGTGTATGACCAGATTTTGTGTTGCACTTACTCCGTTTTATTTGTTCCCCACTTAATTTTTTTGAGTTTCTGCAATTATTGTGAACTCGTATCTACAAAATCCATGATGGCAGCTTGTCTTTGTCTGTGTGTACGCTCGTCTACGTTTTTGTGCTGGCTTTGTCGTCATGTTTTCCTGATATGGCTGTTCGTCCTTAGCAAAGCTGGGAAAGATCTGAGAAGTGGTCTGTTAAGTGGATTGTTCCTGCAATTTGTTTGCTTTTTATGCCGATCGTGTCAGGCTACGATATTGCTGTCTGGTCCATCGATTCTAAGGGATCAAGCCCTCCTTTAGTGCTTATTTTACACTGTAACGCAAGTGGCTTTGTCTTAAGCGCTGTTTTTTTATCACTTGATTTGTTCTTTCTGACTGTGTTCGTTTCCATCAGCTCTCTCTTTTCGACGTGGGACATGGACTGATGTTGGTGCGTCAGATAACGTCTCGTTAGGATTGGTCGAATTGATTTGGAGTGACTCTGACCGCAGATCAGCAAAGCAGGTTAAAGGAAAATGTCACATCTTCTAGTCCTGCTCTTTTTACTAATGGACTTAACCTTCTTTGAGGACGGCTACAAAAGATCGATGTCATTTTCACATTTTGATCTCGTACTGCCGTTTCCCTGCGTTGGAGGCACGTCCTATGAGCTTGACTATGGTTGGAAAAATTGAGTGTTGAAATCAGACTTTTATTATTTTCATTATTACAACTTAAATAATTTCTTATATATACAATAAATGTTTTCAAGCAAAATTAACAGTCCCAATTCAATTAACCGTTATGGTTTTGCTAATTTATTTTAAACTTTTATCTGGTAATATTCATCCTAATCCTGGTCCTGGTTGCTTGAGAACTCCTGATGATTTTAAATTTACATCTGGAATTGGGTTTTATTAATTTGAACATTTGCAGCTTCTAAATATTGATTCAGTCTGAATCTGGTGCAGATTGTATAATATTCTCTGAAACCTGTGAATGTAAGGAGTAAATTCCACACTTGGGCGATAACAACTGACTTAACTAAACTTTGAGCATTCTAAATACAGTGGAGTTTGGTTATGTCGACGGCCTCAGGGGTTGCAATAAAGCATTGAGATAACCGTTTAGCGAGATAATATATTAGATATTGGTTAACATATATTTTCCCAAGTATAACCTGCAGACGCAGATAATCCACACGCTCCTATAGCCAGCGGGTTTTGTGTAAAAAATCGTTGGCATAACCCGCACCCATAGATTGATGAACTTTTTTGTGTAAGATCACATTTCGAATTTCAAATGTTGCTCGCATGACGTCAATTATCCAAAACTGTTCAGGCTCAGTACACAGTGCTTCTGCGTGAAATTCACACAATAAAAAAATCAAACACAAGTCAGAATCAGAACAGAAAAGCAGTCTCTCCCGCTGCGCTCGTCCCTTTAAGTGTTGTGTTGATCATCAGATGAGACGAGAAGACCCCGCCCTCATGGCAGCACAGCCAATCACGTCTTTCTGCATGATTGACAGGTCAGACAGCCTATCAGAGTGATAGTGGAAGTGCTGCTGTCAGAGCGCCAAAGACAACCCTCGCAAGAAAGAAAAATGAAAATGTATTGATGTACATGATGTGAGTTATTAAATGAGAATGTACATGCTCGAGTTTTTGGTGTCTTTTTACACAACAGTGTTGCCGTGATTTGTTCGATGAAGCGATCGTCATTCATCAAAAAAATGTACATACACTGTACTGTGTGTGTTTGCTAACAACAAAAGGCATCTGTAAAACCAACACAATAAAAACACCTTCGATTCTTGATACAAACCTTTAATTATATTCTCCAACAATGCAAACACAAAGATTGCTCACAAAATCACAAAAAACGTGCGGGATGCTACAGCGTGTTATCCCTCAGACGAGATCAACGACAGGGAGTGAATATATTATACATTAATGAATCAACAATAAAGAATCGAAAATAAGACAAATAGGGAGTTTGGCGGTTCCACTTCAAAAACGTGACTCGAGATAAGCGAACTCCACTGTATACTTATTTGTTGTTGCACATCATTGCACTTTATATAATAGACTTTGTGTTGCCATCTTTGTATACGCAAATTTTAATAAGTCCATTTGTGGTTTAATTCCATCTTCCAGCTTTTATACAAACATATCTGCCACAATTTTCATTCACCTGATGTACTATATCGTAAAGCTTCTCGGGTTCACAGTGATGCTGCTTCTTCTTGGAATAATTTACAGAACATCTTAACGCTCACTATGCTTCCCTCACTAAACTACTTTAAGTTACTTTTAACAGATTATGTTTTATCCCTTGGTAAATTGCTGTTGTGATCCTTGAGTGTGTTTTTCTGTTTTGATATGTATTTAAATGTTTAGGCTTTTTTTGACCAGGTCTAGAGATTTTAATGAATCTCTAGATTTTTTATTTCTTTAATTTTTAAAGAATGTCAAATCATCTTTATTTATATAGCGCTTTTTATAATAGAGATTGTTTCAAAGCAGCTTTGCAGAGATTACAGGAAAACAATAAAAGTTTTGAGGTAAGAAGGAATGAATACATTTTTCTAGAGTCACTTGCCTAGTTTATAATAGTACTTTTGTCATAGATTATGATTATATATTTTCTTTTATTTGTTGTTTTTTATCAATAATGAAGTTGTCTGTAATTGTGTTTAACACAAAAGGTTGATTATCAGTTCAACACACAGGTATAGAAATTCTGCATTGATTTAAAGGAAAAACTGCACCAATATTGGAATAGTATAATCCGTTCAGAAGAAAATGTTATTTGTGCGTCCCTAGCTGTTGGGTCTGTTTGCGTTGTACAAGCAGGATGTGACAATTAGTCTTGTTTTTTTGTGTGTTTTTTTTGGTCTTTCTGGTTAAAAAGTGACAGTGCATTTTAGCCAAAGTTGAAGTCAAGCGCTGAGCACGAAATAAGCTATTTTCATCCAAAGTTGTGCATTTCTAAAGGGGTAGTTCATCCAAAAGTGAGAAAAATGGCTGTGGTTATTCGCTGTGGTTATTAAAATTGCTTATTCGCCCTCAGGCCATGCAAGATGCACGTGATTTTTCTTCTTCTTTTTCTTCATTTGAACACAAGACATTTTTTAGCTGAAACTGGTCTTGATCATTCATATAATGGAAGTCAATGGGTGGTGGCTCTTTGAGATTCAATTAAACATGCAGACAAAACAAGATGAATACTCGTGGCTCCTGATGATATATTGAGGTCTTGTGAAGCGAGACAATTGAGCTGTGCAAGAAACTGAACATTATTTACAACATTAATACCCTTTATTCGCAGCCTGGGCAAATAGTCCTGGAGCTCGAGCTTCCTGACGCATAATGATGTCACACGTCAGCCGAAGCGAGAGAGTGCGCTCGTCTAAAGCCGTTTAAAACTACCGCTCATCACAAAGGCTGATGATTTCGATATAACACTGAGAGAGATGGAGGAAACCGCGGCACGTCGTCTAAGCCTAACCCTCGTAACGTTTTCAATTTGAAATCTGTTGCAACCATCAGGATAAACATGGGTAAGTACCGTGTTAATGAACAATATCCAATCCCTCAATATGTGTTTGCTCACGTGTCTCTCCCGTATATACGTCATTATGCGACAGGAAGCTCGCGCTCCGGGATCGTCTAAAAGTTAATTATATTACTGTTTGGTCCAGTTATGCCATCCCATCACAAACTCTCATGTCTTTTTTGACGCACATCGAAGAATTTAGTCGGTGGATGTTTTCATCGTAGTTTATCAGTTCATCGTCTTATCAGAAAAAAGTTGATCAGACTCCAGCAGATATGTTTTTATTAATGCGCATTTTAGCGTTTCCATCCAACATGCGACATCCCAAAATATGCATATGATAGGTGGATGAAAAATATCCTTTGTTTGGCAGCCTTAGAATGACATGAGTGTTCGTTTGTCACGGATGGATTGAGTGAGTGAGGAAATCCTGGGGACAGTGGAGATCTGGGAAAGCAAATCCTGGCTGCTCCGCGAGAGGGAGAGAGGGGGAGTGTGTGTGTGTGTGTGTGTGGATGAGTAAGCAGAGAGAGCAGCGTGAGAAGTACATTGGTGTGCATGAATGAGTGAGCGGAGAGGAGGAGGAGGGGCAGTTGGTGCGCGTGCCTCTTTTATCTGGTCTGCTGGAGCGATGTCAACAGAAGAGAGCGGACGGCCGGCACACTGCCGGAGATCAGCACAGGAAGACGTCTGACGGGGGAAGCCCTGCTCTGCTGAAGATCATATTGAGCTGCTAAAAATGTAGTAACATTGGATCAAAATTACCGTGTAGTTTGATATGCATGTGCAACTGATATTGACTGTTTACTGTTGAGCCGTGATTATTTGCCTAATGCAAATTGCTCGCGTTACATTAATATAATGGCACATTTTCATAGAAATGTCTGTGCATTGTGAGGATTTTCAGTGCCATCGCTGAATAAAATTCATTGTTGATTGAAGGGTTACTGTAGTTAACTTAAACCATAAACATTTTTGTTAATATAAATAAAATAATTTTTAATTTAAGTTTAAATAAAATGTGTGCATCAAAAACGTACTTCAGCTAGTTGCTAAAGAAGCATTTTTTAATTTTAGTTTAGTTTAACCTGATGTTCTAAAATAACTCAAACAAACGTTATTTAGACTTATAAAGACTATCGATAAACGCACAAAAATTACTAACATTTTCAAATAATAAAAAAATGCTAAATATTAATAAAGTCCACAGTAGTAGATTTGCTAGTAATTAGTCATTTCAAACGTGTTAGATGAGGATTAGCGTTAGAAAAGTCTTTACTGTAATAAAGGGGAAATGAACACGTATTGAATCTTGACTGATATATTAAAATAACATATTTATTCATGTATCTGTGCAAATGAAATATATGTGTGACCAACTTGAAATGTTTGCGTTGATTCCTTTTGGAATGACTGATTATTCCCTGCGTAAATGCACTGAACAACGGTAAATTATCCTATAAAAATCCTCCTATTTTGTGTCGTTTACCAGGTGTGGATCTTCTGATGACTCGTCTGAAATTATATTTCCTTTTTTCTTTTGTTCATAGATGGGCATGCCCGGTGGCAACGGTCCGTTTGGTCAGTACCAGGGTGGAGGGCAACAAATGGGCACGACTCAGAATAAAGGCGGCCTTCCCAACAGCCTGCCCCCGTTTCCAACTGACCTAAAAGGAGCGGCGGTCACCAGCGTGCCAAACATGGTGAGTTTCTCCTCACGCACATCGACCGCATGGAGCTTGCAGGCAAAAGTTAATTCTGCGACGCCGTTGTCTGTCCGCAGCAGGTGTCGGTGGGGATGGTGGCAGGTCAGGGCGTGTCCTCGGGACCCACGGCCGACCCGGAGAAGCGTAAGCTGATCCAGCAGCAGCTGGTTCTGCTGCTCCACGCCCACAAGTGCCAGCGGCGCGAGCAGGCCAACGGCGAGGTGCGAGCCTGCGCCCTGCCCCACTGCAGGACCATGAAGAACGTCCTCAACCACATGACACACTGCCAGGCCGGCAAATCTTGCCAAGGTGAGTCGACATTGAATTATTTTCCACACGACTCGCGTACGGGCTTCCACACGCCGCTTTGACCACAAGCATGAAGAGTTGTTCTGAACAGAAGGTGGCGAGAATTGTTCTTTACGATTCCTATTCCTTATATAATATACATTTCATAATTTTTGTTTAAACAAGTTGGGTTTGAAACAGTGCGTGTATGTGCTTGCACAACTATCCTTCTGAGAGAGTAAAGTGAGGACATTTTGGTCGCTCCTCACTTTCTGAGAGCCTTTAAAGGCCAGTTTGAGGGATCAGGTTCGAATTAGGTTGAGGGTAGGTAAGGATTTGAGTTAGGCAGTGGTTGCCTTTTTAATGAATGTCCTCACAAAGATGGATGTAGGAGAGAATGTGTGTGAGAGAGAGAGATAGATGAGTCTGCTGTGTTTTGTGGGTTGAGTTGTGCGATAGCAGATCTGTTTTAATCTGCTGTGTTTAGTCTCAGTGAGAGCGGTAATGACGTGCTTTTGTCCTGATGTTGGGTTTAGGGCGTTGTGTGCGTCAGACGGCTTCTGCACAACACTCTAGTTTACTACTAATTTATATACCTAGCTGTTTGAATAACATCCGATTTAGTGGAGCGTTTGAATGTTGCCACATTCATTATTGTTGTGAACACAAACCTCAATGTCAAATACCGTGTTTGCGCACTTCCGTAGAGTACGTTTCTGGTCTAACACCTTTTAGTTCACAACGCTAACGTTTTATTTGCAAACACAGGGAGTTTCCCCAGCAATACATCGCTCCATATCAAATATAACAGTCTGTTTAGAGAGAAAATCAGGCCTTTTATGGTATAATGCAGTATTAAGGAGTTGGCAAACGGCAGGAGTGGGCTTGCGGCGGCCCGATGCCGTCCGGCTGCTTTGCTCTCAGTGCTGTAGTTGTTGTTGGACCCTGAGCACAGGGCTTCGTTTCAACTCAAACGCAAGCATGGTGCCAAGTGTGCCCTCCACGCTGCCAGCTCATTTCCTGTTGTTCCCTGCCCGCGGTGACACCCGTATCCCTCTCTCTTGAACTCCTGGCGAAAGACACAAACGTCTAGAGATCATTCTTAGAGCGACGCCTCGTGAAGAACTCGCTGCTTTCTCGAACCTTCAACAAGGTGGTTCTTGTACCTCATTTAAATCAGTAAATCACAGCAGGAATACAGCGATCCCTCGTTTATCGCGGTTAATGTGGACCGGAGACCGGAGACTCCAGTAATGACGATGATGACAGACCTGTGCAGTTCATGAATATGATGATGATGATGATGGTGTTACTGCACTGGTATAATGAGGCCTTTAACTCAGTTCGGGAAGCGCTTCATCTTCTGAGAGAGGCGAAGAGGCTCCCACTCCACTCGTGCTCTCATTGGTCGATCTCGCGCTGGGAACCAATCACGTGTCTTGTCTGAGTGCTGTGTGTGTGTACAAAGCCTCTGAGAGAGTTTCTCTCTTTGTCTGGCAACGCTGCTTTCTGCAATACGGCTGCTGAAATGGCGGTATTTTTTTATTTTTATTTTTCTACGAATATTTGTAAAAAATCCGCGATAACTTGAACCGCGAAGTGGCGAGGGATTACTGTAAATCATTGTCGAAACTGGAAACGAGCAATGTGACAACTTTATCACTGTGTATGATTAAAAAACAGACTTAAGTACAGTAACTAATTATATTTATTCTTCACACCACTGCCTCCCAAATACATTAGGATTAAAGATGATTACTGGAATATCCTTGGTTTGTCTTCTGATTCAGGATCAGACTCAACCAAACATGTATGGCGAACATCAGATGTTTTCATAATTCCACATGTATAGCGACGACGCTGACCATTATTTTGATATGCAAAACTATTACCCAATCATAGCCGTAGAAGTGTTTTAAAAGAGGGTTAAAAACAGGGGAGAAAATGGCTTATTACTTCTAAATAGTGTTTTGATGTGAAAATCTTGCTTTCATAATAAGTGGACCTCGAAGAGGAAGATTTAAAGAAAAATACAGTTCATGACCCTTTAAACATCAATTACGATCTCTTTGGATGTAATATTTGTCATGTGTGGACAGAAAAATGACTTGTTGCGGTTCTTTGCCTGACTTCAGCAGATGTGCCCGCTTCTGCTGCGTAATTCTGTGAAGACCTGCCTTCCCACGGGACTTTTTTGCTCCCGGTTTTGCAGCATTTGCACTTTGAGTCAGGCGTTCTTCTCTCTCTGTCTCTGCAGTGGCTCACTGTGCTTCATCCAGGCAGATCATCTCGCACTGGAAGAACTGCACGAGACACGACTGTCCCGTCTGCCTCCCGCTGAAGAACGCCAGTGACAAGCGCAACCAGCAACGTGAGTCTTTCCTGTCAAACATCCTCCTCTTCTTCTTCACAATCTAAAATAAGAATAATTCTGTGTTATGTAGTATTCATATATTTATATTACATCTAAAATGACAATACTAGTTATGTATTATAATTGTATTTAATAAAAATGAATGAAATAAAAAAGGAAGCATGAGCACTCTCTGGATGTTCTCAGACCAGGCTTAAGGCTAGTCTAGGACAAAAATGCATGTTTGACTTGTTTTAGCTGAAAGCAACTTGCACTGATATATGTTAAAATATGTCAGTGCTATTGTTTTGTCTTAAGATGCACAGCAGTTATGTTTATTTCCTCCCCTAATGCATGTTTTTAAAAGCTGTTTAAAGTCCCCCCTGCGGTGAAAATCAAGTTTTTAATGTTGTTTATGTCTGTGGTGTTTTAATATGCTTTGACAAACCATGTGCAAATTCATGTCAACATCATTGCTGAGTATTTTCTTCTTAAAACTGCAGTGAAATAAAGCCAGTTTCAAATCGCTGGCGTTTCTTACATACCAAACTACCTTGTTTCCAATCATATCAACATGTGGACGAGCTTCAACATATCATTAACTATTCTATGAATGATGTATACACTCACCTAAAGGATTATTAGGAACACACACTAATACTGTGTTTGACCCCCTTTTGCCTTCAGAACTGCCTTAATTCTACGTGGCATTGATTCAACAAGGTGCTGAAAGCTTTCTTTAGAAATGTTGGCCCATATTGATAGGATAGCATCTTGCAGTTGATGGAGATTTGTGGGATGCACATCCAGGGCATGAAGCTCCCGTTCCACCACATCCCAAAGATGCTCTATTGGGTTGAGATCTGGTGACTGTGGGGGCCATTTTAGTTCAGTGAACTCACTGTCATGTTCAAGAAACCAATTCGAAATGATTCAAACTTTGTGACATGGTGCATTATCCTGCTGGAAGTAGCATCAGAGGATGGGTACATGGTGGTCATGAAGGGATGGACATGGTCAGAAACGATGCTCAGGTAGGCCGTGGCATTTAAACGATGCCCAATTGGCACTAAGGGGCCCAAAGTATGTCAGGAAAACATCCCCCACACCATTATTACACCACCACCACCAGCCTGCACAGTGGTAACAAGGCATTCTGACTCTACCATCTGAATGTCTCAACAGAAATCGAGACTCATCAGACGAGGCAACATTTTTCCAGTCTTCAACTGTCCAATTTTGATGAGCTCGTGCAAATTGTGCCTCTTTTTCCTATGAAGATGATGAGTGGTACCCGGTGGGGTTTTCTGCTGTTGTAGCCCATCCGCCTCAAAGTTGTGCGTGTTGTGGCTTCACAAATGCTTTGCTGCAAACCTTGGTTGTAACAAGTGGTTATTTCAGTCAAAGTTGCTCTTCTATCAGCTTGAATCAGTCGGCCCATGACCTCTGACCTCTAGCATCTGACCTCTAGCATCAACAAGGCATTTTCGCCCACAGGACTGCCGCATACTGGATGTTTTTCCCTTTTCACACCATTCTTTGTAAACCCTAGAAATGGTTGTGCGTGAAAATCCCAGTAATTGAGCAGATTGTGAAATACTCAGACCGGCTCGTTTGGCAGCAACAACCATGCCACGCTCAAAATTACTTAAATCACCTTTCTTTCCCATTCTGACATTCAGTTTGGAGTTCAGGAGATTGTCTTGACCAGGACCAACCCCTAAATGCAGTGAAGCAACTGCCATGTGATTGGCTGATTAGATAATTGCATTAATGAGAAATAAACAGGTGTTCCTAATAATCCTTTAGGTGAGTGTATATTATGTACTATATGCCTTTGAGTTGTTTGAAGTGTTTGGAAGAATACTGATTGTTAGAAGGCAGCGAACAGAAACATAGTTTCTCTAACATTAGCAACACGTTATTAACTGTTAACGCAGTCAAGCAAAATGCTAATCGTATTAATTAGTTATGTGTCCATGTTTGGGTAATGTCAATTGGACAATTTTAACAAACAATTTCCTGTTTTTCTTCACAGGAAACACTTTCATTTTTGGTCATCAAACCGTTTTAAGAGACACAATTATTGACTAAAGGAGGACTTTAAATGTTCTATTTGAACTAAGACCTAATCTTGGCTTAAAATAAGCCCTGTCTGTGAAATCAGGCCATTATGCTTTAAAATAATGTGCTTGAGTGCAAAAATGAATGACCTTTTCAGACACCTAATTACATGTTACATGAGAATTTTTGCATTTCAATTATTGCTTTTTTCACTTAAGTAGGACTTAAGCACATCTTTTATTTAATTTAATAATTCTTTTTTTCTTCAAAATAAGGTGTTAGCATTCATGGAAAACTAAAATGCATTTAAAATATATTCACTTTGAAATGTAAAATGAAATGCAGTACATTTTAAAATCACATTTGAGTACAAAGGGATAATCAGCGTATTGCTGTGCAATAAAAGTTTTTATTCAAAATTGTATTTATTGGAGGCAAAAAAACGCCCGATGTGAAGTGTATTAAAATGGTTAAATGCACAGACAAGTAATAAATTGTCAGGTTGAGTGAAGGGATGGAACGATGACTCAATATTGCAAAGAGAATGGGGATTTTATTGTAATAAAGCAAAAATAAAAACTGAACAAAAACAATCCCAAGGGGGAAAAACAGGACTAGAAGTCTTGACTTGAAACAAGGACAGCATGAACTCAACCTTTGAACAACGAGAAACCAGCACAAGACAGCAGACACTGGGAGAATAAATACACACAGGAGGAACGGTAATTGACTAGGACACAGTTGGGAACAAATAAAACTAATGACAATGAAACAAGACGGGTGGGGTAACAGACAAGACATGAACACGCAGCCAATGCAATCACAACAAGGACGAACACACAAGTCATGAATGCCCGAATCCCGACCCAAAACCGAACCAGACCGAAGTATTGGGACCGGACATCATAATTTGCACACGAGACGTCACAAAGACAAGCGTGCGCGCGACTCGAACGCTCGAAGCCGCACGCGCACGCGCACGCACACACACACACACACACACACACACACACACACAAACTCGAGACATTACGGTACTGTCAGAACTCTGCCACAACAACAAGAGATTACTAGACCTAATGTGGCAGAACCCTGACATAAATGTGCTTTGTCAGTTACTACATCAAAATAGTTAGGTACTTAATAGGTACATATATATATATATATATATATATTATATTTGTTATATATATAT
Source organism: Rhodeus uyekii (assembly GCA_037043235.1). Classification (NCBI taxonomy): domain Eukaryota; kingdom Metazoa; phylum Chordata; class Actinopteri; order Cypriniformes; family Acheilognathidae; genus Rhodeus; species Rhodeus uyekii. Next base: position 1,896,715 of record JAWRVZ010000087.1, read on the forward strand.
ATATACAATGGCGGCGCGTGCACACGCAGCGGCTTCTCTCTCTCCCGACAGTTCGGTGTTTTTCATGTTTTTTGTCGTGTAAATCACAGTGTTTTTGTACGTCCTTGTCGCATCCACTCGTCTGCAAACACAGCTACAGACGTGAGTTTCTGCTCGAGGTTGGAAAGACTTCAGTTTCCAATCCAAGCTCGGCGCTCGTACAAGAACTGCGGGACCATGGTCTTCTCCGGAGGCCTACTCCATCACCGTCCCCCACTACTGCACCTCCCCCACAGTGGACGCGCCACAAACGGTGCGAGAGGAAACAGAAGAGGGGGAAGCGCGGAGGTATCCGGGTTAGATTAACGGCTAACCCACACAAGCCTGCTATCCCCACCATCATCCTGGCTAACGTACGCTCGTTGGATAATAAACTGGACGATCTTCAACTTCTATGCTCTACTCAGAAGACTGTAAGAGACTGTTGTGTTTTTGTGTTTACGGAAACATGGCTCAACAATAGCGTTCCGGACTCCGCCATTCAGCTCGATCGGCTCACATGCCATCGCGCGGACAGAGTGCTCGTCGAGGGAGGTAAGACCCGCGGCGGCGGACTCTGTGTTTACACCAATGATGCGTGGTGCCGCGATGCTGTTGTAGTCTGCAAACACTGCTCACCCCTGGTGGAGTTAATGATTATTAAGTGTCGGCCTTTTTATCTACCGCGGGAATATACAGCTATTATACTTGTTGCTGTATATATCCCCCCCAGCTCCAACAACAACAACAGGAGTGAGGCACTTAATAATCTTTATAAACACATCAGTGATCAGCAGACAGCCCACCCAGATGCTTTTCTCATCTTGGCTGGGGATTTCAATCATGCTGACTTTAAGAGTGTGTTTCCAAAAATTCATCAGCATATTGACTTCCCGACACGTGGAAATAATACTCTGGACTTAGTGTACACTACTCAGAGAGGAGCTTACAAAGCCCTTCCCCTCCCCCACCTTGGTGCTTCAGATCACATCACTGTATTGTTATTGCCAGCATACAGACCACTCGTGAAAGTCACCAAACCAGTCCAGAAGCAGATTCAAGTCTGGCCTGAAGGGTCATCAGTGGCTCTTCAAGACTGCTTCGACACCACGGACTGGGACATGTTCAAACAGGCTGCAACCTACCATAACACCGTAGACCTCCAGGAGTACTCTGAGACTGTTACTTCTTACATCAACAACTGCATTGAGGATGTAACAGTCACAAAGACCATCACCATCTGGCCCAACCAAAAACCGTGGCTGACAGGGAATGTCTACAGTCTTCTGAAGACGCGTAACGCTGCCTTCAGAGCTGGAGATGAGGTGGGCCTGAGGACAGCAAGGGCCAACCTGTCACGCGGCATCAGGAAGGCTAAGAGACAGTACTCCAGGAGGATAGCCCACTGTTTCAGCGACAGCAGAGACACAAGGAGTCGACTACCGCCCAGTCGCACTTACCCCCATCCTTATGAAGTGCTTTGAGCGGCTAGTCATGCACCACATTAAATCTGCCCTCCCCCCCTCCCTGGACCCCCACCAATTTGCATACCGGTCAAAACGCTTGACCGATGACGCCATTGCCACTGCTGTTCATTGATTTTAGTTCAGCTTTCAATACAATCATCCCTCAACAGCTCACCCAAAAACTGTCTCAGCTGGGACTCAGCACTTCGCTGTGCAACTGGCTGCTGGACTTCCTGACAGGAAGACCTCAGGCAGTACGGGTCGGCAGTAACACATCCAGCTCCATCATTATGAACACTGGAGCCCCTCAGGGTTGTGTGTTGAGCCCCCTCCTCTTCACTCTGCTGACCCATGACTGCATACACAACAGCAATCTCTTCATCAAGTTTGCGGATGACACGACTGTAGTTGGTCTCATCACCAACGGCGATGAGACAAACTTCAGGAGTGAGGTGAGCCACCTGGTCAGGTGGTGCGGCGACAACAATCTCTCTCTGAACGTGGAGAAGACGAAGGAGATTGTTGTTGACTTCAGGAGAATGCACACCCAGCACCCTCCTCTGACTATCAACGGTGCGACCGTGGAAAGAGTGAGGAGCACCAAATTTCTGGGTGTGCATATCACAGAAGACCTCTCCTGGACCACCAACACCACAGCACTGACCAAGAAAGCACAGCAGCGACTCTACTTTCTCCGCAGGCTGAGAAGAGCCGGAGTCCCAGCCCCCATCATGCGCACCTTCTACAGATGCACCATCGAGAGCATTCTGACCAGCTGCATCACTGTGTGGTATGGCGCATGCAACACATCCTGCCGTAAAGCACTTCAGCGCATAGTGAGAGCAGCTGAGAAGATCGTTGGTGTCTCTCTCCCACCCCTCCAGGATATTTATAACTCCCGCCTCTCCCGCAAAGCCCTCATTGCGAGAGACCCCTCCCACCCATCCCAGAGCCTCTTCAGTCTGCCAGGGAGGAGACTACGCAGTCTCCAGGCAAGGACCAGCCGACTGGAGAACAGCTTCATTCCCCAAGCTGTCAGGGCATTGAACTCCCTCCCGTCTCTGCCCCTCTTCCTCTCTTTTGCCCCATGCACCTGACCCCCCCCCCCCCCCCCCCCCCCCCCTACTATTGTTTGCACTGTCTTTACCATCGCGACTTTATCTCTTTATTTCCTTAATCTATTTTATTTTATCTATTATTATTTATTTATTTTTATTTTTATATATATATATATATTTTTGGTGTTGTTGATATATATATATTTTGTTGCTGTTGTTACTGTTAATGTAACCTGGTTGCACCTTGGGTCTGAGAGTTACAGAATTTCAATTCTCTGTATGTATGTGCTGTATATATTGCAGAATTGACAATAAAGCTGACTTTGACTTTGATATTTAAATAAGTCCACATTCAATAAGCAAACCATATCCACGTAAATAGTTGTAATCTCTGATTATATTTGTCAGCAAACCTGCAAACGGCCTCTCCCTCTGCCAAGCGTCTCTCATCATGACACTGAGAATGCCAGGCGGCTAAAGTGTTTGTTTTTGCGCTGGGAGATTTACATGTTAGAGAGTCTGATGTTTCTTTCTCATGCAAATAGCGTCTCAGACCCCCTCCTCTTCCTTCCCTGTTTTCTTCCAGATGGCTTTTTGGCAGGTTTCTTTTGCTGCTTGTTTTGATGGACGGATTCTGCCAAATGTTTATGCATGATCAAACATTGAAATCTTGTTTGAAATATGCAGATGTTGACTTCTAACATCTCTTTCCTGTATTACAGCGATGCTGAGCCCCCCCAGCGCTGGTCTGCAATCCCCCATCGGGTCGGTTGGCACGGGGCAGCAGACGGCGCCCGCTCTACCCAGCTCCACGCCCATCGACCCCAGTTCCATGAAGCGGGCGTACGCTGCCCTCGGCCTCCCCTACAGCAGCCAGACCCCCACACAGACCCAGTCCCCTGCACAGACGCAGCCGAACACGCAGACGCCGCAGAACCAGCAGCAAATGAGACCCATCAATGCGCTCGGTAAACACTTAATAATAATTATTTTAAATCATATTTATTAAAAAAATTAAATAAGGGTTTATTGTATTTATTTAGTTGTTATATGTTTTGTATATTGATTGTTTTTAAGACAAAATTGTTTAATTGTTGTAAACCAATATATTCTGCCATGACTCTACCATGAATATAGCTATTGGTGCTGATAGGGTGTTAAAACATAAATAAATAAAGTGTAAATATATTGTTGGAATATGTAGGTTCAGTTTGTTTCATATAAGCATATTTATGACTTTTTTGTAGATGTTTATGTACAGTAATACCTTGAGATACGAGCATAATCCGTTGCAGGACTGAGCTCGTAACTTGAATCGCTCGTATCTCAAATAATTTTTCCCATAAGAAATAACAGGAAAAAATTATCCGTTCCGGCCCTCTAAAAAAACTCCCTTATTAGTGCTAATAACAATGGAAAAACATGTTTTTAATTGCTGTAGAGAGACACAAAAAAAAATTATAGTATATAAGGATTCCTGTGATATAAAATAAAATGTGGTTTTAATTATGAGTTCTTATCTTCGAGACAGACGATACGGTAGCGGCTAATGGCGATATGTGCGGAGGAGGGATAATGTAGATAACGCAAACACGATACAGAAGTTTAGTGTTTCTTCCCGTGTTGTGTATTGGATAGACTCAGAACCTCATATTTATTATTATTGAACACACATAACTCGTGCTGCTCCCAGCTTAATACTCATGAATCACTCGTCGCCCCCGGTAACCCCGCTTTAAAACTAAGGTGTTCTCTAGTGGAGATCATATGCAATTAGTCCATAAATGTATAACATACACCACAGACTCGCGGGAGATCCGTAAGGAAGTCAACGAAGGAGTGAGGCACGTGTGCTGCTCCGAGTGCTCGACCACCTAGCCGCCGGCGTATGTTAGAAGAGAAGTCTCGTATCTCAGATCTTGACTTGTATTTCAAAGCAAAAAATTGCTTAGACTTGCTCGTATCTCGGAATACTCGTATGTCGGGACGCTCGTATCTCAAGGCATTACTCTATTTTATAATGCATTTCTGTATTTTTATTTGTCTATGATTTTTTTGCCCAGGGGGTGGTCAGATGAATCCGATCGGCGTCCCGACATCAGAACAAGCTAAGCTGCTCCCAGATGGCACCATGCCATCAACCCTTAACTCTAACAAGTACGACCTGGACACACACCACCCAAAACACACCCCCAGCTTTAAATTGCTAAAAATGTGTGTTTAAATCTGTTTGCTAACCAAGTCTCTCTTGGTTCCCCTCACACAGTCAGCTGATGCCGGACGGTCCTACGTTAGCCAGCATGGGTAACCTGCCCACAGCCGCCCCTCTGTCAGCCACCGGTGTGAGGAAAGCCTGGCACGAGCATGTCACTCAGGACCTCCGCAACCACCTTGTACACAAACTGTTAGTAATAGCTGCAACTATATATCTAATCACTTTAGTTTAGGTCTCAATATTAAATAACTATAAACTGACTTTTGCCGCAATAAACTCTTAATTACCGCTTATTAATAATTAGTAAGAGTTGTTAAGATCAGATTAAGGGATCCAGAATACGGCATTAATTAGTGCTTTATAAGCACTAATAAAAAGCCAATATCTGAGTAAAATGCATGATAGCAACTAGTTTGTAGTTAGAAATGGAACCCAAATGAACGCGTTATCATATATTTTATAAATATTGTTAATTATTTTGCTCCCCAAGGCTAAATTTATTTAATCAAAAATTGCTGTAAAGATGGTAATATTGTGAAATATTATTAGAATTTAAAATAATTTTCAATTTAATGTGTTTCAAAATGTAATTTATTTCTGTGATTAGAAAAGCTGATTTTCAGCATCGTTACTCCAGGCTTTAGTGTCACTTAATCCTTCGGAAATTATTCTAATATGCTGATTTGCTGCTTAAGAAACAGTTCTTATTATCATCAATGTTGGAAACGGCTGTGCTGCTCAATATTTTTATAGAATAAGTTTTGTCTGGATTCTTTGAATTGAAAATTCTTAAGAGCAGCATTTATTTGAAATAAAAACCTTATAAATTATTATATAATGTCTTATAAATGTCTTTACTGTCGCTTTTACAGGGCTTGATAACGCATTTATTGTGCTTCTAATTTGAAAAAAAAGTAGGAATTGAAATTTATCAATGTTATCGCAAAAACATAATTGTTTTGCGATAACATTATATCAAATAATTGATTTGTTTTTCCTTAAATGGGATTCAAGTAGACGTGTATACATTTCTGCCTGTAATAATTACGGAATTGTGTATAATAACATTGCAGTTTTTGTAACCAAAATACCAAAAATATCCTGATAAAATGTAGCTCTTCATAATGTGGGACAGTTAATTAGACACAAGCTCGAAATACACTGACTCTTATTATGAAATATTTACTACTTGACAATCATGAATACATTAAATCGGGATGGAGATAAAATATACAATTACAGAAACGTAAACCGTTCCGCATTTTCACTTTGAAATGTTCAGACCTCTTAAAGTTAAAAAGAAGGCTTCAGTTATATAATTAGTGTATATTTTAAATTTAATCTATGCCCAGTTGATCCAGGGGATTGTTCTTTGTAATAAGTTACTTAAACGTAGTTTTGCTCTCTTGTGTTTTAGTGTGCAAGCCATCTTCCCCACGCCAGACCCCGCCGCCCTCAAGGACCGCCGTATGGAGAACCTGGTGGCGTACGCACGAAAAGTGGAAGGGGATATGTACGAGTCTGCCAACAGCAGGGTGAGCGCAAACCAACACCTCCATCCTAAAGGCCGGTAAAGCGTGTAAAGTAATATTCTTCAGTGGCCATTAGGTGGATTTTTAGTAATGTAGTCTGTGTGTGTCGTGTAGGACGAGTACTATCACTTTCTGGCAGAGAAGATCTATAAGATCCAGAAAGAACTGGAGGAGAAGAGAAGGTCTCGATTACAGAAGCAGATTATTAACCAGGCACCCATGACTGCAGCGGGACAACAGCCACCGGCCCTCAACCAGCCTAATGTCATGGGACCTCGGCCTAGTGAGTCATGAACCCTGAATATCTCATTATGCTATATTATCACCAAATATTGGATGCAATCTTTTATCACCATGGTTTCTTTCAGTTGTTTTGGAACTGATTGATTTGAGCTCCGCCCACTTTTTCAGCAGCGTTGGTTCCAGTAGTATTTTTTCCTATTTATTTCTCCCATTGCGATTTCAAGACAGTTCTTTGTTAAAGAGTAATAAGCCATGAACAGAAGCAACCAGCTATGAGGAGAATCATAACCTTGCTAACTTTGATTTGAAGCAAAAAGCTTTCAGACAAAAACAAATCCGGAAATCAGACAAAAACACAAATTTACTTAACGAATTCAGTGAGGAAAAGAACTACAATCCCATGAAGCATTGCGAACGAATTAAACCGGATGGAGAATTATAAAACTACAGTAGAACCCCGACTTACGAAAATAATCCGTTCCGAGGTTGGCTTCGTAAGTCGATCTTTTCGTTAGTTGGTCAGGGTTTTACATGTAAATTGCCTAATTCGTTCCAAGCCCTACGAAAACACCACATTTAGAACACCACTTCTCAATTATCTCCCTTTTCGTCTCCATGGAGAGCATCCTCTTCTCCCCTTTTACTTCAGATCTTACTGTCAACTGCGGTGCGGACAGATCTTCCTGTCAGCGGGGGAGGGGATTCACAGCAGCACTCACTGCTGACAGGGAAGAGTAGGAGAGCAATATGTGCATTCAGAAAGTCTTCAAAAGTCGCCAATAACTCCAGATAAAGTCGCTAGATTTGTCTCTAGTCGTCTTTTGGAAATATTGTCGCTGGACTGGTTTGAAAACTCACTAAATATTGCGACAAAGACGCTAAGTTGGCAACACTGAACGCCGCCACACAGAGGCTGGTAGGAGCGATGCTGACCAATAGGAGAGCAGGATGCTGCAGTGAAAGCCAGTGTCCGAGCCGGGAGACAGCCAATGGGAGAGCGGGACGATTGGTGCGAGTTTAGGGGTCAGTGGCGCGTGAATTTCAAAACAAAACTCGGAAATCGTCGCCTCGGCCGAGATTTTGTTTTTAACATCTCGATCATTTTGTCGTTACTCGGGCGGAAAAAAAACCCAAAATCTTTTATCGTACGTCGAACTTTTCGTACGTCGGGGTTCTACTGTTCTCATTTAAAAGTATTGATTATTTATATACAGTATGTAAGCAATATATTTTAAGTACATTCAAATATTTCAGTGTTTTGAGTGTAGGAAGACCGACTCGACTACATCATTCGCAATCTTTGTTGGATTGGGTGGAGCTTACGAAATTTATTTTGGTGTGTTTTGTTGTTGTACCCTATTTGAGCAAGTTTTAGTCCAATGCAAAAACATTAACTAGCATTTACAGGGAAAATAAGCTCTTCGGGTTGGGTTAAAATCCCCCACAAATGCCCAAACGTTGCCAGTTTTTCTTCTTCTCTCATGTGGTGTCCTCCTCTTCAGATGGACCCGTGCCTATGCCTAATGTGCCAAATCAGATCATCAATCGCATGCAGGTGTCTCAAGGTACTTCGCCAGTCCCTCTCGCTGCAAATCATGTCTTGGAAACACATTTGTTTTCTCAACTCTAAACAAAAATCTCTGTGTTATCAATCATGTGTGATGTGTTTTCCAACAGGGATGAATCCATTCAGTGCGATGCCCAATGTGCCGATGTCTCAGTCTCCCTTGGCAACACGTGCCGCCTCTCCGATAAACCATCAGATCAACATGAACCAAGTCCCTACGGTTAGCCTTCATTTCTGGTTCCTTGTTCAATCAATCAATTTATTTAGTTTTCACTTTTACAAACAAATCAATGCAGTTTTTTGCAGGCGAGGATTAACACCAGGATTCAAATATCAAAGATCCAAAAATAGATTATAACAACAACATCACAAAAATAGTGATGATTCATTTAAATAAAAATTACAAGAAAGCCACACTAAAAAGATGCAGCTTTAAAACATTCAATATTTTTTGCACTTTCCATTTCCTCCACAAGGTTGTTCAAGCAGTTTCAACTCTCTGGACGCGCATCTCATTGCATCTTTTTTGTCATTTTGTTTGCAGATGAACATGTCTCCCACGCGAATGCCCCCAACGCAAGGCATGCTGGGAGCTCACGGTGGGAACATGGTGGCTCAAACGGCCAACCAGACGCCGTTCATGGCTCAACCGCAGTTCCCTGCCAACACCAATGCCATGAATGTCAACATGGGCCAGCCCAACGCGCAGGCGGCCGTTTCACAGGTGCGCACGTGCACTCACCTTCCTAAAGTAATCTCACTCCGCATGGCGGCATCCCCTCTAAACATGTTTTGTCCCTGCTTGTGTGCGTGCAATCTCTCCTTCCCCAGCTGCAGCCGAACACTAACCTCCCCCTGAATGCACTTGGCCCCTTGGGCCCCTCACTAGGCTGTCCCGCGCCCCCTCAGGCTCCACTCCGCGCCACACCACCCCCCAACGCCACCGCCAGCACCACTAACCTGCCAGCAGCACTGCAGCCCGGTCAGGCGTCCACACCCAACCCCGCCCCAGCTCAGGGCACCCCGCCTCACATGCAGCCCCAGACGGAGCTGCCCCCCCCGGCCCAGCAGCACCCTGGAACACCGGTGAGACCCCACAGATCCATCCTTTCAACAACTGCTCCAAAACCTAGTGAGCTGCCCATATAGGCAGCATCTTGACAAATGAAACCTGATAACCTGCTCTTTCAGGACATGGACCAAAATCGTTGGGCACCACAATAATTGTACCTTACGTTTTACATTTTATGTATTTGGCAGACCCTTTTATCCAAAGCGATTTACATTGCATTCAAGAAACACATTGAATCAGTTCTTGCTTTCCCTGGGATTGAACCCATGACCTTGGCGTTGCAAACACCAATGCTCTACTGATTGAGCTACAGGAAAGCTGTAGAAACCTTATAAGAAACTCTGGCAATGTGGGGAGTGTTTACCCCAAAATTTACATTTACTCACCCTCAAGTTGTTCCAAACCTGTTGGAGTTTGTTTCTTCTGCTGAACACAACAGAGGATGTAATGCCTGTAACTGAACAGTTGAACCCCATTGACTTCCATAATGTATGTATATTTTTCCAAACTGTGGAAGTCAATTGGGTTCATCAGCTGTTTGGTTACCCATATTATTCAAAGTAACTAATTTTGTGCTCAGCAGGAGAAAGAAATTCATGCAGGCTTGAAACAACTTGAAGATGAGTAAATGATGACACAATATTCAACTTTGGGTGAACTATTCCTTTAATATCATTATTTTTAAATAGTAAACCATCAAGCCTTCATTTTGGCGGGAAACCCCTTAAAACTATGAATCGCAATTTTATTTTAATGAATCGCACAGCCCTACAAGAAACACGAGGCGCTCGAATCGCAATTGATACTAATAGTGTTTGAAATCAGCATGTTGCTAAACTTCAATCACAATGCCTTAATCATACGTAGAACATGTTCCAAGCATTTTATAGCATTATTTCAGTCAGCTTATTAACAGTGCATTGTGTGATTGCATTTTTCGTGAAGGATGCATGAACTGCTGCATGATTTTGGCCGACCACCTCACTTTGAGCAACTAGGCCAAAAGTTGCTCTTGAACAGCAAAATCTACAACCAATGGCCAACTAGCAAGTACATTCTGAGAGAAAATGACTTTATACCAGCATTTAGCAGTAGTTGTTACTCATAATTTATTTTATTCCTTATTCAAAAAGGGAAACTTATTCAAAAACCCTACATAAAGCAGTGCTGGTTTACCTCTGACTTCATCGTTTAGTTGCTTCGTAAGTGTCATTTTTTGCACTAATCCACTAATCAAATTGATCACCGGTTTCGCTACCGATTCAACATGCTCACTTGGTGAACAAGCTGCCAACAAATAATGTTGCAGAGCACATGGCAAGAACTATCCCAACACTCGACGATGACATTGGTGTGTAACGCCTTTAATGTGTGGTAACGTGCAGATCTTGTGGCTGAAATCGAGCCAATTTAAGAGTTAATCATGAAATCCAGATGCCAAAATATTTCCCCATGCAAGTGGTTCACACAAGCTCACAGTGTCGACCAGCAGAACGCAGCTTCATGCATCACTGCCTTTAGGGAAACAGGTGCTTGTTTGATTTCAATGGGCTGCTCGCTAGGTTTTGGACCAAAGTTACAGTATTGTTAACGATGCCAAAAATGGTTTAAGACAAAATTCAAATAAATCAGATACTTTCTCTCTCTCTCTCTCTCTCTCTCTCTCTCTCTATCTCTCTCTCTCTTAGAGTGGTGAAAACCGTGTACCCACTCCAGCATCAGCAGCCAGTGCCGAGCTGCACTCCCAGCATGCCGTGCCTGACGTCCCACCCAGTGACACTAAAACAGAAGATCAGGAATACGACATAAGCGTCAAAACAGAGCCCAAGATGGAGGTGGGTTTTGTGTGTATGAATTGTATGTTCTGATTTGTGACACTGAAGAATGGAGGAATGATGCTGAAACTCAGCTTTGATCACAGGAATAAATTATATTTTTTAAATATACAGTAATACCTCGGTTTACAAGTTTAATTCGTTCCAAGAGCTCGTAACTCAAAATGCTCGTACACCAAAACAATTTTCCCCATAAGAATGCACAAAAAATAACTTGATTCGTTCCACACGACCATAAACGTCCATTTTATTTGTCTCGCACACCGATTTGCTCATATACAAAGTCACTCATAAACCGAGGTATTACTGTGTGTATATATATTGTAATATTCCACTCTAATACCGTTTCATTGTATTTTTGATCAAATAAATTCTACCCTGATGAGCATAAGAGACTCGACACACAACTTGGCACTAAGTGTGTCAAATTCTGATGATTGTTCTGGCCTGTTAGACGGAGGACGACGCCGGCTCCCTATTGGTCAAAAAGGAGGAGCAAGAGGGGTTGGAGGCCAAGCAGGAGCCAATGGAGACGGAAGACAAGAAGATGGACTTAAAGACCGAGACCAAAGAGGAGGATGAAAGCAGGACAAACGGCACAACCTCCTCTTCACCATCCCAGTCTCGCAGGAAAAGTATGAACCGATATTATTTCTGTTTTGTTTTTTAATCTTCTTTTTTGTTGTTTTCATTAGAGTCCAGATTACTCTCTATTTCAGAGTCTTGGTTTTGTTTTTGGGCTCTACTCGAATAGCTCTTCATGCTTCAATGTACAAAAAACATCACATATTTTACATTTCCCCTGAGTCTGTCTGAAACACTATTTAGTTTCTAATTCAATGAAGCCCCTCCTTCCGAAATGTCCAGTGCGCTCTGATTGGTCGCCTGGATCAGTGTGCTGTGATTGGTCAAGCGCTTCGAGCTTGTTTGGGAAATGTCAAGCCTCTTACCGTAACCACGAGTTTCAACGCACTACTAACTCAACCAGGCCTCATCTCTTTTATTTTATGTGTACCTTGGGTGGGAATTATTTAAATGAGGAATACTGACGTGTTGAAGAAAACTCAAGACCACAATGGAGGCGTTTCAGGGAGTTCAGAAACAGTGAAACTCTTTGCAGTGACTTTGTGCTTTTATACATTTGCAGACTTTTCATGCTCAAACCGCTACATTACTCACTAAAGAAAAAAAAGCATAATAGGTCCTCTCTTTTCTTCTTCTAGTCTTTAAGCCAGAAGAGTTGCGGCAGGCGTTGATGCCCACTCTGGAGTCTCTGTACAGGCAGGATCCAGAGTCACTCCCTTTCCGGCAGCCGGTGGACCCGATGCTTCTTGGCATCCCTGTGAGTCTCACATACTTACATCTCTGTAAAATGATGGAAATGACTGGAAAATGTCTAATATCCAAGTGTGAAAACTGTACGAGTACATATTTGACTGAACTATGAAGGGGTTTCCTTTCCTGCTTTAAGGACTACTTCGATATCGTGAAGAACCCCATTGATCTGTCCACTATCAAACGCAAGCTGGACACAGGTCAGTATCAGGAGCCCTGGCAGTACGTAGACGACGTGTGGCTGATGTTCAACAACGCGTGGCTTTACAACAGGAAGACGTCGCGCGTGTACAAGTATTGCTCCAAACTGGCTGAAGTGTTTGAGCTGGAGATCGACCCGGTCATGCAGGGCCTCGGGTACTGCTGCGGGAGGAAGGTGAGACGACCACTGACTCTCAGTGCGGATGCTGTTGTCATATTCCACAATTATAATGAGTATTAATAATGTATGCTAATAAATATATTTAGTGTGTATCTGTCTATACATATGTGTGTATATATATATATATATATATACACACACACACACACACACACACACACACACACACACACACACATATTCTCATTCAAACATCTCCATAAAAGTAATAAAAATGTAATATATGGTTGGTCTGTAATATCTCCACAAAAATAATTCATAAAAATGGTTATAAAATATCAATGTATAATAATTATAATGGTAATAATTAAACATTGGTCCATTTAAATATATAATTATTTAATAAATAGGTATGCAATATCTGTTCACAATAATAATAATAATAATAATAATTAAAAGAAAATGGCAATACTAATGTGCAAATAAATGTTTAAGTATATAATTGTATAATAAATGGTTACATAACAATATTGTTCTGCAATAACAACAATAGTAATAATACAAATGTGTTAATAAATGTATAATAATTATGTAATTGTATAATAAATGTTTATAAAATTAATATTGCACCGCAATAAAAATAAATGTGCAAACAAATGTTTTTAGTGTATATAATACATAGTGCGTAGTTATACAATATCTGTACACAAAAATAATGAATTTAAAAAAATATATATTACGCCACAAAGATTCTAAAACCAATGATAATACGGAATAATGTGAAAATAAATATATTACTAAATAATAACTGCAAAAATGTCAAAGTGACAAACGTAAAAATAAAGTGAATATTTTAACATATTTAATATTGAATATTTACATTTTTGACGTTATAATTAAAGCATGTTATCCACATTACATGTTCTACAGTTTAAATTTTTTATTCATTATTTTTGCCAATGTTTGTGGCGTATGTAATATTAATACAGCGGTAGCTTCATTACTGTCATATTTTCAGTACTGCTGTTGAAGAACCTCCAGTGTTTTGATATTAGCTAGTCAGCTGACTCCAGCTTTTCTGTACACAAACTGAACATGTTTCTAAACTCTCTTTTCTCCTTTCCTTGCTTCCCATAGTACGAGTTTTCTCCTCAGACACTCTGCTGTTACGGCAAGCAGCTGTGTACGATACCCCGAGATGGCACTTACTACAGTTATCAGAACAGGTGAGACGACGACGCACTTGCTCTTCCTTGAGGTAACATTCATTTAGTCGACAGCAATCGGAAACATTTAAGAGGATGCTTGTACTGAAGCAGACGTGCTCCCGAAGCGATAGCTGTATTTGAGTTTCGGCAGATCAGACGCTGGCATTAAACCTCCCTGTGTGGATGTGTGTACACTAGCATAGTTTACTTTTAGGCCTGTTCATTAGTATTTGCTAAACATTCGACTGCATACTCAGTCTCAACCCCCCACCCCCTTTTTTCTCTTTCTTCAAATTACTCAGCTTGAAGTCTCCAGCCAGTCCTAATTTATTGGCAGTTGTAATATTTGCACTGGCACATTTATTTTGTTTTTATTTTTTTGCTGCGAATTGCATGCTCCCTTGCGCCCCCTGCAGCACAAGCACGTCACTGCGGCATCTGTAAATAATCTGATTGGCAAACTAACATCCACTTGCGAATTTGGTCTCTTTTTCTATGCCAGCATTTGGCAGATTTTCGTCTCATTCTTAGTTATAAACATCCTGACTTTGACGCTTCCCATTTAACTCTTGGAAGCATTTGCATTACATCAGCAATGCGATATTCAACACAAAATCGAAGGCATATCATGACATTCAGGGAATAATCATGCACATTTGATATAAGTGTTTGTGCACCTCTATGTGGTTCATAGCTCTACTTGTGTTTGCTTTGACTGCATAGGTATCATTTCTGCGAAAAGTGCTTCAACGAGATTCAGGGTGACAGCGTGACGCTAGGAGATGATCCTGCTCTGCCTCAGACGTAAGCCATTCTTCTTCACCTTCTCTTTTAATGGTTGCGTTCAAGATTTTATGTGTTTTTGAATGTTCAACAAATCTGATTTTTGATATCGGGTCTTCTTTGAATGCAGCATGATCTCTAAAGACCAGTTTGAACGGAAGAAGAACGACACGTTAGATCCTGAGCCGTAAGTAAATGCTAAACTTTGTTTCCCAGAATTCCATGAGGCAGCAATCAACGCGCTATCAAGTAGCACATGCTCTAATAGAAGGGCCGTATGGTCGGTGTCGCCTCATACAGTTACACCACGTTGTTTCTACTCAGTGACGCCCCCTGCTGTAACCAACAGAGGGCATATACAGACACTCCCACCACACAAACGTAACACTAAAGTCTCCAAGTATCAGTATTATCCCAAAATGGTCCAAGTCCACACCTCCTACAAAGGCGCAATTGCATTGACCTGCTTGCAAATGCGTAAGAACTGGAGGAAGAGAAACTGAATGATGTTTCATCTCAACTACCTGCACTAGCAGTTAGTGATTACACATTCAGACACTTGCCAAAGTCAAACCTGCCAGGATAAAAAGCTTGTGAGCCTGTTATATCTCCCGTTAAGCAATTTTCCTCTTCTCAGGTTTGTTGAATGTAAAGATTGTGGCCGGAAGATGCATCAGATATGTGTCCTGCATTATGATGCCATCTGGACTTCTGGGTAAGTTTGAAAGCACCTCAGAGCAAACAGTGCTGTTGGACACGATGCGGGAAATTGGCGTTAATGAACATTTCTCTCTGCAGTTTCATCTGTGAAAACTGTTTGAAAAAGAGTGGAAAGTCGAGAAAAGAGAACAAGTTTTCAGCAAAAAGTAAGTCATGTTTCTGTTTATGTGACGCACTTATGTTAAATGAATGGTTCACCAAAATAGCAGAAAATTCTGTCGTCAGTCATGATACCTGAGTGATTTCTGTCCCTTTTTTGAAAGTCCATCCAACCAAAACTTTTACAATTGAAAAAGTTAATAGTCAAATTAATCCATATGAATTGAGCGGTTTAATCTAAAGTTTTCTGAAGATATTTGACTGGTTTATATGATGAACATCTTTACTTTAGCCTTTTATTCATATATATAAACATTGATCAACACGCGTACATAAACCACATCAAATATGCGTTGGCCTGTCAAGCAAACATCCCTGTCAAGTTAAAATGTGTCAAATGTGCCTGTCAAGCGAACATGTTTGATCATCCATTCACAATATTTGATGGTAAAATTATTTTGAAAACGATTCCTTTCAAATTGTTTTCGAGCTAAATGTTGTTATCTTCGATTCAGGATTGCAGACGACGCGGTTAGGCACGTACATAGAGGATCGGGTGAACAAGTACTTGAAGAGACAGAACCATCCAGAAGCTGGAGAGGTGTTTGTGCGGGTTGTAGCCAGTTCGGACAAAACGGTGGAGGTCAAACCTGGCATGAAGGCCAGGTAAACCTAACCTTGCTTGCCTTTTATTTTCCTGTAAGCCAATCTTACAATATGTAGTTTTAGTCTTCAGATGACCCTTGAGAGGACTGGTTTGGTTGCTCTGTGTTGTGCAACGGATACAAAACTTGGGATGCGTGATCAAAGTTCCACCCGTTTCAGTATTGGTTCATTTAGTCAAAATACTGAAGCTGTAGTGGCTTGTTAATGTGTGTTCTTTGCAAAGGTGGCTTAACCCCTTGCTTCGTTTCAGGTTTGTAGACACAGGAGAGATGTGCGAGAGCTTCCCCTACAGAACCAAAGCACTTTTCGCCTTCGAGGAGATTGACGGAGTGGACGTGTGTTTCTTCGGCATGCATGTTCAAGAGTACAGCTCTGATTGCCATTTCCCTAACACTAGGTAAACTCAAACGGATGCTTACAGTAACACTTATTGTGCTCAGCATGCAATGAAGTTAAAAGTCTCTCTTTGTCTTTTTTTTTTATAGACGGGTATACATATCGTACCTAGATAGCATTCACTTCTTCAGACCTCGCTTGCTGAGAACGGCAGTATATCACGAAATCTTAATTGGCTATTTGGAATACGTAAAGAAGCTTGGGTAGGTTTTACCATTTGTGTTTTCCTCAAGTCTCCTTAAATACAGTTTCCATTGATGCCCTGAACTTTGAACATTTCCACTGTAGATACGTTACGGCGCACATCTGGGCATGTCCACCTAGTGAAGGTGATGACTATATTTTCCACTGTCACCCTGCCGACCAGAAAATCCCCAAACCCAAGCGCCTGCAAGAGTGGTACCGCAAAATGCTGGACAAGGCCTTTGCTGAGCGGATACTACACGACTACAAGGTATGTAGCAGAGATCATATACTGTATTTTCCCGCATATAACCTGCAGATAATCCGTACCCTCATATAGCCCGCGGGCTGTGGGTAAATCGTTGGTATAACCCGCACCTGTATATAACCCGCACCCATAGATCGATTAACTTTTTTGTGTAAGTTCACATTTCGAATTTCGAATGTTGCTCGCATGACGTCAATTATCCATAAATCCACAGCAAATCACGTCGTCTTGCATGATTGACAGGTCAGACAGTCTATCAGCGCCAGCTGTCAGAGTGATAGTACAAGCACCAAAACAGAAAATAGTACAAAACAGAAAGAAAATGCAGCAAAAAAAAACTTGCGTCCTTAGGGACGTAACAAATATATTGTAATATTATTATGTGTAAAAATTTTGTGATATAGCCCGCACTCTTATATAACCCGCACCCCTGCGGGGCTTGTAAAATCTGCTATAACCCGCGGGTTATATGTGGGAAAATATGGTATTCTTTTAAAAACTTATTTTGTAAGATGGAAAAAGATTTAATGTTTGATTGTGTATTTTTCATTGAGTACCTGAGGATATTGTTTAAAAGGCATTTGTATTCAATAGGACATCTTTAAGCAAGCCACAGAGGACCGTTTGACAAGTGCAAATGAACTTCCATATTTTGAGGGTGATTTTTGGCCCAATGTGCTGGAGGAGAGCATCAAGGAGTTGGAACAAGAGGAAGAAGAGCGGAAAAAAGAAGAAAACACAGCTGCTTGTGAAACTCCGGAGGTGAATGAGAGAAGCCTTGTGCCTTTTTGTCGTCGTCTTTTTTGCGTATTTTGATACTCTGTAGATTAATGTGCATCTCTGTCCTTTGTGATGTCGAAGTAATTTCTGTTGGTTTATAAACCCATATCGACATTTTCGTCCTTTTTAACAGGGCACGCCAGGGGACAGTAAGAATGCAAAGAAAAAGAACAATAAGAAAACAAATAAGAATAAAAGCAGCGTGAGCCGAGCAAATAAAAAGAAACCTGGGATGCCGAATGTAGCCAATGACCTTTCTCAGAAACTCTACGCCACAATGGAGAAACACAAAGAGGTCTACTATATGTTCTTTGTCTGACTGTTAACCTGCTCTCTGGGGCAGTGCATGATTCATGTGCATTGTTTAATGTCAAGTTCTTCACTGTTTTGAATGTCAGCTTTTGATCTGCATGTAAGCTAAGTGGTTTTCCTTGGAATGACTTGAAGAAACCTCTTCCTAATTGTTCTCCCAGGTGTTTTTTGTAATCCACTTGCACTCTGGGCCCATGGTCAACTCATTACTACCCATCATTGACCCCGATCCACTGCTGGCCTGCGACTTAATGGACGGAAGGGACGCCTTCTTGACATTAGCACGGGATAAGCACTGGGAGTTCAGCTCTTTGCGCCGCTGCAAGTGGAGCACCATGTGCATGCTTGTGGAGTTGCACAACCAGGGCCAGGACCGCTTTGTCTACACCTGCAACGAATGTAAACACCATGTCGAGACACGTTGGCACTGCACTGTCTGTGAGGTAAGATCTAGAGGCTTCTGTAACTCGTTAATGATCAGATGTCCTTCCTTAATGAAGTGGATGGGTGTGTTTATCCGTTTTATTTTAATCTGTGCACCAAAGAAAGTTGGGGATAGCTACTATTCTACCAGTAACATAAACGCATCTTTATATGTTTTGTCAATTTGTTGTTAATGCAATATATTTAATATTTACTTTCCAAATATAAAGAATAATCGATATTGGCCAAAATGTTCATATCAATGCACCCCTACCTTGCTTGATCACGGTGTTCTCATTTTTCCTCAGGACTTTGACCTGTGCATCAGTTGCTACAACACTAAGGGCCATCACCACCAAATGGTTAAGTGGGGTCTGGGTCTGGACGATGACAGCAACAGCCAAAGCGGCGAGGCCTCCAAGAGTCCTCAGGAGAGCCGGCGTCTGAGCATCCAGCGATGCATCCAGTCTCTGGTGCATGCCTGCCAGTGCCGCAATGCCAACTGCTCCCTGCCGTCTTGTCAGAAGATGAAGCGTGTGGTGCAACACACTAAGGGCTGCAAGCGCAAGACAAACGGTGGCTGTCCGGTCTGCAAGCAGCTCATTGCACTCTGCTGCTATCATGCCAAGCACTGCCAGGAAAATAAGTGCCCTGTGCCCTTCTGCCTCAATATCAAGCACAAATTGCGTCAACAGCAGTTGCAACACAGGGTGCAGCAGGCGCAGATGATGCGGAGACGCATGGCCACTATGCAGGGCCGAGCCATGCCTCAGAGCCTGCCGTCACCACCTGCATCAACAGCCCCCAGCACACCCACCTCGCATCAGCAACCCAACACCCCTCAAACACCGCAACCGCTGTCGAACCAGCCAGCTACGCCCACTGCAGGCGTCATGTCTCCGGCCTATCCCAGTGCACCCCGTAATGGACAACCCCCTCCTCAAGCTTCACAAGGCAAACCTGGCCCACAGGCTTCCCCTCTACACCAGCAGCAGTCTCCGCTCCCGCAGCCGCCCCAGCAGCAGCCGCCGCCGCAACAGCCTCCTCAGCAGCAGCCGCCTCCTATGGCTGCTGTCAAAATGGCACGGCACATAGAGATGGTCGCACAGGCTCAACACAATCAGAACTATCGCATGACCATGAACGGCCTTCCCATCAACCACCAGCAGCCACGCATGCCCGGTCCAATGCAGCCGCCCATGCAGCTTGTTGGACCACGTGGACAGCAGGTCATGCAGCCCATGCCGCAAGGACAGTGGACTGGAGGTCCTCAGCCAGGCATGCAAGCGGCTCAGCAGCAGGTTGCTAATCAGCAGACTGCACAGGGCCCTCAGCAGACCATGACTATGCAGAGACCCACAATCCCCCAGCAAACGCAACAGCCACGCATGATGGTGCCCACACAGAATCCGCGACCGCAAGCGCCACAGAGACCTGGAGCCATTGCCCCCAATGCCTTGCAGCAGCTGCTAGCAACCCTCAAGTCCCCCAGCTCGCCCCAACAACAGCAGCAGGTGTTGAACATCCTCAAATCAAACCCACAACTTATGGCCGCCTTCATCAAACAGAGGACTGCGAAGTACCACGCCAACCAGCCGCCGCAGCAGCAGCAGCAACCTCCACAGGGCATGCATGCAGCACAGCCAGCGATGCAGAACATGGCAGCCATGCAGGGAGTACCGCGACCCGGCATGGCACCCCAGCAGCAACAGCAGCAGCCCACACCACAAGGCATGGCAGCTCTTGGACCGCAAAGTCAGCTCATAAACCCTGCGCACGCCAACAACCCGCAGCTGCAGGAGATGTACCGGCGTCAGCTTTTGCGGCAACATCAGCAGCAGCAGCAACAACAACAACAACAGCAGCAGCAGCAAGGAGTGATGCCGCAGGCACATGGCCAGTTCCCGCAGGCACAAGGGACTGCTACCAACTACACTCAACTCCGAATGCAGCAGCAGCAGTTGGCCATGCAGGGAACAGGTGGTCCCATGGGCCAGCTGCCCCCCATGGCCCAGATGGGGCAGGCCGGGCTGGGAATGGATGGCACACCCAATCTCCTGCACCAACGCATGCTCCAACAGCAGCAGCAGCAGCTTTCGCAACAGCAGGTCGTCCTCAAGCCTCCAATGGGATCACCGGCGCAACCAAGTCCCATGAGCCCCCAAGCTCACCTGCTTTCCGGTCAGCCGCAAGGTGCACACCTACCCGGCCAGCCTATGGCTAATGCACTCAGTAATCAGGTGTGCTCACCGGCTCCCGTACAGTCGCCCAGACCTCCTTCGCGGCAACTTCCTCCACATTCCAGTCCTTCCCCACAGGTTCAGCCGCAGCCGTCGCCGCAACACGTGCCGCCTCACACGGGATCACCACACCCTGGGCTGCCTGGCTCCATGGAGCAGGGACATCTGGGCACACCTGAGCAGAGTGCGATGCTCCCGCAGCTAAACACGCCCAACCGCGGAGGGCTGTCCAGTGACTTGGGGATGGTGGGAGACACAACGGGAGACACGCTGGAGAAATTTGTGGAGGGATTGTAGCGTTTAATGGGAGACTCCACCCACCACAGTCTCCCCGTTCCTCTTTTTTTGTGGCTCTGTTGGTTTTTCTCTAATATTCTCACATTTTTGTACTGACATGTAAAAAGTTTGAAGAAATGTATGAAAAAAAGATAAATAAATTTATGTCGACGAGGATTGGGAATGTTGATGTTTCCTAAAGACTTGAGATTGATTTCTTCCTTTTACGGAGGATTTGAAAATTGTTGTTTAAAAGAAATATAAATCACAAAGAATATATTTTTCGTTCAGTTTAGACCCATGTGTGGTCAATGTTTTGTTTTACAGTATAATTTGTTTTTTTTTGCGGGGAAGGGTCTGCTTTCATGCCTTTTTTTTTTTTTAAGAAAATTTCGAAACTTCATTATAAAATTCATACCTTTTGTTTTTTACCTTATCTAACTTTACAACATTTTTGTGTTGGAAGACTGTAAAATAATTTGTCTGGGAGTTTAGGTCAGGGTTACTCTGCTCTGTCTGTCATTCTTCCTGGAGATTGTATTCTAGTGTTGTACCATTTTTTTGTTTGTTTTTTTCAGACATGCATTCGGAGGCATTTCCTCCTCTCCTCATTGTGAAGTTTGTATGAGGAGAACTATTTGTTTGTATCGATAGGAACTGTGCATACGCATGTATGCAGACACACAGAGACAAACACACATATGCATCGCTCAGACAATACAACACCGAACTCAAGAGGACATGTACACATTTCCAACATCTCCCTGGCCTGGATCCAGAGGTTCTGTCTTGCAGATGTAGAAAATTGTTGCTTTTTGTCCTAATTTTGTTATACAGATATATATAAATGTAAAGAGAGCTAGAAGGAGAGGGAGAGAGTGGGGCCCCTAAGCTGAGCGAGAGGGACTGGGCCGATCAGGAGCTTTGTTGGAGCCGGATGGATTCTGGTAGTGACCCTCATTCCTCTCACACAAACTTGAACAGGGGCTCTACTTTTTCCCTTAATGTAAATCATGCAAGTTATTAAGCAAAGTACTATAAATATAAGGAAGAGAGAATGGAATCACTGTATAAACTGGTTGAAAAACTTATTTCTTACTTATATACCATATTGTTAAATAAACTGTGTGCAACAGATCAAAACCATGTGTGTTTAATGTTCTTTTTATATAACACTACCGGCAGATTTTGTTACATGCAAACAGTCTAAAATACATGAATACTTTATTTAATATGATAAATCTGAGATTTAATGTGTTTTACCATTTTTTAGATATTTCACCTTTTCTTGGGTTACATCACACGACTGTTGCGCAATCGACGTATTCCTGACGTCACCGCGCACGTGACGTCAACGGAAGTGGACGGCGGGATAGTGTTTTGAACACAAACCTCCACTGCGGCACAGTTTACTAGAAAAACGCCGTTTTGTGACATTAAATCATTGTTTTATTATAGACGGAATGAAGTGCTTCTTGCCAACGGTCTGTATTTAAGTTTTTATGAAATAAATCGTGATAAAAAAAACGTGAACTGTTATAACCAGCCAATAACGTTCGAATAGTGGCGAAGTCAAATGTAAATATGATGTATTTATTTACATACAGATCTTCCTTTGACTTGTTAAAGCCAAGGTTCTTATAAACGGATAAGTCTGTCGCTTCATGCATTTCATCCACGGTATAAAGATTCAAATGATGTTTAATAATCCATAGACATGGATGCATGAAGCAGCTGATGCACAGATCATGTGTGCTGATCATGGACGACTCTGATCAGGACTTCACCGACCTCTGCTCTCGCCTCCTTAAAAGAGTGAGGAGGAAGGGAGCAGGAACATCTGGAGATGAGAACAGACCAGCAGACAAGGATGAGGAGAGAAGAAACCCACCCAAGAGGAGAAAGAAGACCCAGATTGAAATAAAGGGGGACATCAACAGGACTCAACCGACTGTGGTGTCCGGCGCTGCTTCCCAGCCCGTCCCTGATGGATCCGGCACAGGGAAGGTCAGGGATGCCGTAATCCGCAGAATGCAACATTTTAAGAGAGCCAGTCCGGAGAGACTCCTACATACCGAGACCAACCAACCCACAAACACAGAGTCTGAGGGAAACTGTCCCACCACTGCTGGGACCCAATGCACAGGTATGGTGTCGAGCAGGAGCTTAATCTGTCCAGACACAGGGATCACCCACCCAAAACCCTCCGTTCCCATAAACACATGAACCTGTGCAGATCATTAGATATAGATAGAGGTTAGTTAACTAGATTTTTTCTGTATGTTTTATACACAAACACATTATATATACAGTATATATATATATATATATATATATATATATATAAAGCAAGAATGGATTCGAGATTCATCATGCAAAAAATGTGAAAGAATGATTGGGAGGGAACATGAAGAATCATTTTCACACATGAATCGGCTCCTCTGTGTCCAGAGCTTGAATTCATTGATGGTCTTTAGTCTTAAGTCTTTATTTTACAAAGTGCTGGACTGCATCGATTTTTGGTCAAGATCTTGTATTGGCGATACAATAGTCAAGCACTAGTAAAATCTCCTCCAGCACAAAATACTTTCAATTAATTTAAGGTCGGTAACATCTATAAGTTCATACTTCTGCTGGAAAATTGTGGCATATGGTGCAAAAAAATGAATGAGTTCTTTATGACTTTCAACCAAAATTGACACAATTTGTAAAACATGGTTCAGATTGTAATTTGGTTTTATGGCTTGGACTTTTTTTAATGTGAATTATTTATTTTTTTGTCAAAAGTGTATGTGCTTGTTGTCTTACAGAGGATGTGAGCGGAGATGAAGCCCTGGCTCTCCAGCTTCAGCGGGAGATGGATCGCCAGGCTCGGGCTGCTGGGAGTGTGGAAGAGGCAGGATTGTTCTTCTGCCAGCTCTGTCAGAAAGATCTGTCGAGCATGAATCCCCCGCTACGCACTCAGCACATCAACAGGTGCGTTATAACCTCAACATACACTAGATCATGTGACGTCATTCATATCTGTTTCATAAACAATGTGGTGTGAGTTTCACATTTGGCTTCTGCCTCTTTCTCCGGCTGTGCAGATGTCTGGATGCCATTGAGAGCAGCGCTCCTTCAGCATCCCATCATTCCCACCCCAGGCCACGAGTCCCAGAGTGTCCCATCTGTGGAAAGAGTTTTAAGTCCGAAAAAAGTCGGTCTGTCCACCTAAAGCGCTGCTCGGCTGACATGGGTGTAAAGCCCAATGATCTTCTCCAGGCTCTGAGGAGACAAGCTGCTGAGACCGTGAGCCACACCACAGACCCACCGTAAGTCACATCTGAATATAACATATTCACCTTTTTTCTTTATTGTGAAATAAAAAATGTTATATATATATATACATATACAGTAATCCCTCGCCACTTTGCAGTTCAGGTTTCGCGGCCTCAGTGCATCGCGGATTTTTCAAAAATATTTATCGAAAAATACAAATTTAAAAATACTGCCATATCGGCAGCCGTATTGCGGAAATCAGCGTTATTTTATCGTGATGCGAGAGAAACGGTTTCCCAGGATGCCAGACAAAGAGAGAAACTCTCTCAGGGGCTTTGTACACACCCACAGCACTCAGAGAAGACACGTGATTGGTTCCTGGCACGAGTGGATGTCCCCCGTGAGCTGATTGGCTGATTTCACCTATCGCGGGGCGTTTTAATTTACACAATTTTACTATCACCTTCTATTACTGTTATGAAAAAAACTCATTATCATTACAGTAATGAGAAAATAAATTAATGGTAATATTATTTATATTCCAAACTTTACATCGCACGTCAGTATTTTATGCTGATTTTAGATGTTAAAATTGTGTCCGAAACTGTAAACTAAGGACCCGTCCACACGGTGACGCGAATCACTGTCATACGTATACATTTTTATCGTATTGGCGTTTCGTCCACACGGATCCGGCATTTTGGGAGACTGAAACCGCTATTTTTTAAACCGGGTCCTAAAGTGGATACATCTGAAAACGACACCCTTGCGGTTTCGTGTGGACAGCCAATCCGTATATTTTGTGAAACGATGATGTCATCACATCACGTGTCGGCCGCATCACCGCGTCGTTATGCGCATGCTCAAAGTCTTCTTCTCCGTGTATGGTGTATATCTGTGGCAGAATTACAGCGCCCCATACTGGTCTGGCATTTATACTACATCGTTTTCAGTCGGATTTAGTGGTTTCGTGTGTACGCTGATATTTCTTGAGACGACGCCGTGATTACGAAAAAAAATGTAGAACGAGGAAAAAAAATCGTGTGGACGTGGCCTAAATTAATAAATGTTTTTAACTACAATAAATGAAAATATATGTTATATTTATTGACATAAAATACATTTTTCGGTTACACTTTACAATAAGGTCCTAATAGTTCATGTCAGTTAATGCATTATGTAACAATGAGCAATAACTACATCTGTTACAGTATTTATTCATCTTTGTTAACGTTAGTTTATAAAAATACAACTGTTCCTTAGTAAGGTCCGCTGTTACTACCGTTAGTTGAGGTTCATTAAATATTAACTTATATAGCCCTCATATAGCACGCGGGTTTTGGGGTTTTGTGTAAAAAATCGTTGGCATAACCCGCACCTTTATATAACCCGCACCCATAGATTGATGAACTTTTTTTGTGTAAGTTCACATTTCGAATGTTGCTCGCATGACTTCAATTATCCATAACTGTTCAGGTTCGGTACACAGTGCTTGTGTGCGAAATTCAATCAATAAGACAACAAACAAGTCAGAATCAGAAGAAAAAGAAAAAACAGTCTCTCCTGCTGTGCAGCAGCTCGTCCCTTAAGAAGCGTTTCTACAGGTGTTGATCATCGGATGAGATGAGAAGAGCCCGCCCTCATGGCAGCACAGCCAATCACGTCTTCTTGCATGATTGACAGGTCAGACAGCCTATCAGCACCAGCTGTCAGAGTGATAGTACAAGCGCCAGAGACAACAACCCTCGGAAGAAAGACAAACAGAGAAAATACCGCAAAAAAAACCCTTACGTCCTTAGGGACGTTACAAATATATTGAAATATTATTATGTGTAAAAAAATTGTGATATAGCCCGCACCCTTATATAACCCACACCCCCCCTACGGGGTTTTTAAAATCCGGTATAACTCACGGGTTATATGCGGAAAAATACAGTATATAATTGTAGTAAAGTTCAGGCTCAGGGAAGGAGGAGATGGGAACCAGCAAATAGTCAACATAAAGTCTAATGGCAAAATGAGCCAAATGAAAGAACAGCAATGACATTTCTGCAGACTGCCGCCTGTAACGTAATAAAACACCAGCTCCCACAGCTCTCGACCCCACCCTGCTTCACACAGGAGATCTGCATATTATATCACATGTTCTGTGTTCTTCAGACAACAAGTTGGTGGTGCAACAAGGAGGGATGGTGTGCCAGTGAAAAAGCCAACCAGGAGGAAAGCCCAAAAGTTGGACGAGGACACCATGATGGCACTGGCTCTCTCCCGCTCTCTAATTGAGCAGGAAATGGAAAAGAAGCGAAAGATGGTGGAGGAAAGGGAGATACTGGCTCGGCTCTCCAGCCCTCCAGCAACAGCGGCTCCTGTCTTACAGTGGAGACCTGGTGCAGGTACACTCACTTCTTCAGTTAAACAAATGCCATCAAATTCCAGGTCATTATGTCACACAGCATATAATTCGTGTTCTCTTCCAGGTAAGGGCCGTGGGAAGAGAAGGAAGGGAGTGCCTCCTGTCCACCCACCCCTGCTCCTCATTCAGGACCCTCAGACAGCACTAAATCGTCTACAGGAGCGGGTTTCGTCTCTCCTGCTCCGTTCCAGACCCCCCTCTCCACCAACACCCACCCTGTCCCCCTCCGCACTTCCTCTCCGTCCTCACGCCACCCTCTGGGACAAAAGTGCTCTTCCCGGAGGAGGACCAGACTCTGTTTCTGAGTTTTACTCATCAGAACTAAGCAACTTCATTCAGCCATGTGTTGCACCAGAGGTGAGACATTTACTTGAAGAGATTCAGCTTGTTTATTTTACTGAGCATTATTCCTAAGAAAATAGCAACTATAAAATTGCATTTTTATAAACATGAATCAGCATTATATAAATAATAAAAAATATAAATGTTAGAATTTGTTTCAGTACAACCAATGTAAAAAATTCGAATTTACAATTTAAATGTAAAAACTGGATTTATTTAAAGAAAAAATTAACTAACATTACTACATTTTCTTAGAGATTTCACAAGTAGTTCAGGGGACGGATTCACAAAAATCTTTTCTTAGGAAGTTCTTAAGTGTGATTCTTGAAAAATGAATGAAAAACACCTCAAAGCTTGACTGCGTTAATCTTTCAGTGCCGTGCTTTTAATGCCTTTAGTGTCTTTAATGGTAATATTGTAAAAGAGCCTGTCTAGAAGATTAGCCGTTATTCCCATTCATATGCGCTCTGTCTTTTAGAAATCTCTCTACAGGCGTCTTGTATCTGTGTGCTGCTTCACTACTTCTAGCTTGAGTGAGCGCATCATGTATTGCCTACACGTTCACTCTAGTGATCACTACATTTATGCCTCGGTTTATGAGTTTAATTCGTTTCAAGAGCTCGTAACCCAAAATTCTCGTAAAACAATTTTCCCCATAAGAATGCACTAAAAATCACTCGATTCGTTCCACACGACCATAAATGCCCATTTTAA
This sequence comes from Rhodeus uyekii, assembly GCA_037043235.1. NCBI lineage: Eukaryota > Metazoa > Chordata > Actinopteri > Cypriniformes > Acheilognathidae > Rhodeus > Rhodeus uyekii. The sequence goes on from JAWRVZ010000087.1 coordinate 1,924,462, forward strand.
ATATTTTTTGGGTTTTACCCTATTAATTACAGTTGAAATGATAACAATTAAGATCTCATATAAATACTAATTAACAATCAACAATTAAACTCTAAAAATACTTGACAATTTACTGTAATGCACTTCAGCTTTGAGTAGCGTCGCTGCTGGCGTGAAGGAGACGAGAGGAGGGTTTTACTGCTTACAGGGAGAATCTCTTCCCTTCTTTCTTACTCATCTTGAGGTCATTGTCTTTATGCTGGACTGTACGTATATATTTTACTACGTGAACAATAGCGATCACAATTAATGTTAACAACACGAGGTAAAACCGCTGTAAATCAGTCATAAAAGTATCACTGTGGTGAATGATGAACCAAACCGAGCGACGCTGAGAGAATTAACGAGTGAAGCGGTGAAAATCTTTGTGAGAGGCTGTCGTTAGGATATTTCCAATAAAAATGCACGCGAAGATGCTGAGCGTTAGGACTTTTCCACACAAAAATGCGCGTGGGCGAGGGAAAATTTTTCTTGCAATCCGATACAATGCTTCTAAACCGATTTGACTTTCCATGCTAGTACACTGATTTGCTCGTATACAAAGTCACTTGTAAACCGAGGTATTACTGTATTTTAATCATTAATCTATGTCACTGTACTTGTAATATGTATTATATGTACCGTAGCTAGTGTTATGTTGCGATGCTTCATCTTTGAAACCAAAGAAACCCAATAAATTCATTAAACATCTTACCTTTTGGATTTAAGTTTGGTGGTAATCTTTGAAGGTTATTTATGATGATGTTATTTAGAAACATTCTTTTTAAGTTAAGAATATTTAGTGATTCTGGCCCTAGATCGTTACATTCCTTGCCAAAATGTTTATTTATCATTCAAATTCCAATGGAATGAAAAGTTATGTACAATTTAAAATCACATTCTTCATGATTTCTCACTGAATATTTTGTTTGTTAAAGAAGTTGTGGATGGTGTTTCTTAATTTTTTTAATTACTACTTCAGAAGGAAAAAGTCAAGTCTCTTGAAGCAACTCCTGTCAAGAAACCTCCGGCTGTGACCACAAACGCTGACTCGGTCCTGGAAATGCCTTTGGATCCGAGCCCAGCACAGCACAGGACAGCCTGTCCTCTCACTCCCTGTTCGGGTACACCGGGCACCCAGGCTCTGCAGGACCTGATGGAGCTTGCAGAAGAAGGCATGACCCTCACCCAGTATGGATGCACAAAGTACACAGCCTCAGGGAACAAATCAGGTAAAACTGGTATTGTCACAAAAATACACTTTTTTTATTACACTCGGCTCACACTTTCCTATATTTTTAGATAAAGACGATGCCACGAATGAACTTCCTTCTAGTGGGTTTGTTCAAGAGACAAATGACAACAAGACACCCAAAAAAGTCTCAGTAAGAATCTCCTAATATTGTACTCGATCATGATTGGCTGAATATAAAATGTTCTGGAGTCATTTTCTATGTCCATTTTTGTGTTTTTCAGGTGTACGATTCAAAGCTGTCATCAGATCTGAGCAGTATGGTCAACAACCCTCAGCTCAGTGATGTGCAGTTACAGGTGGACAGCGGGGACGTCTTCTTCACACACTCGTTTATGCTGTACACTCGATGCCCCCTGCTGGCCAACATGGTTAGTGCATCTCCACTATGACGCTACAAACATTAACCATTAAGAATTGCAGATGAATAGCTGTTACCATGTGTTTGTAGGTCCATGACTCGGGTTTTGGTGTTCAGGAGGAGGGAATGCCGGTTGCTCAGAGGGTGTTGTTGGGCGATGTGCTTGGGGAGGCAGTACTGGCCCTCCTGCAGTATCTTTACACAGCTCATTGTCCTCTGACACATTCACTGCTACCACATGTACAGGAACTTGCTGATAGGTCAGGATGAGAACCCGTATGGCGTGATTCTAATATAATGTTTATTTCTGTATATAGATAGATTCTAGATAAACACATGGATAGTAAATCTGTGTTTTGTTGCAGGTTTGGTTTGGCTGAGCTGCAGCAGCAGTGTGAGGAATATTCCGGAAGCACTGAAGAAAACCCAAGAGGAGACTCTAAAATCTTTCCCGAGTCTCTGAATCTCAGGGACCAAGACCAGAACTTGGCAGAAAGCAATTTCTTGGAGCTCCTCCAATCAATGTGGCAGCATGGGGACAGCGAAGAAGAAGAGGATGATTTTAAAGAGACTGGTGGAGAGGAAGCAAACATGGAAGAGGAGCGAGAGACAGGAGATGGAGAGAAAGAGGACCGGGTGGATGAGGAAGAGCTTGACGAGATCTATGAGTTCGCAGCGACGCAAAGAAAGACTGAGACCTTGTTGGAGACTGCAACAGAGACCGAGGAAGAGGAGGGAGATGCATTTGCATCCCTCGAAAATGAAAAGAAGGATGAAGGGATAGAAAAAAATGAGTCAGAGTGCCTCTTAGAGAAGTCTGTCGGCAGTTGCCATAGTAACAAACAAGGCGTGGATGGGACAGAGGCTGCCATGGTAACAAGTCCAACAGAAACCCTTAAAAATCCCAGCCCGGAGATTGAGAGCGTTAGTTTGATTCCAGAATTAAATGCCGTCACAAATGAAAACAGAGACCCAGATGCCAGTCTAGACCAGAGTTATGACCGTCTGTTCTCCCAGTCTACAGGTGAATACATGGAGCCGTCACAGACGCCAGCATCCTGCTCCCGTTACAAACCATCACACCCACTACAGCAAAACACACCTGCCCCATTTCCCCCTCCATGTGTCCGTGAGGTGATTGACCTCTCTATAAGCCCTCCGCTAAGCTCAGGTGTGTCCGGTGAGACTTCCTTTCCCATGCCTGGTGTGTCTCCTGATCCAAATAAGGGTGAAGATACAGCAGGGGAAGGTAAGTCTCCCCTAGGAAAAGACAATTCAAGCTGCCGAGGAATAGAAAACCCTCCTTCTCCTCCAAATTCACAAAACAAAGAGGTTGAGCTCATTGTGCTCTCAGATGATTCTGGTGAGGATGTGGATGGTGACAACAGTGCAGCTTTGTCCCCTCAGTCTCCTTTCAAATCTCCCTCAGGACCTCATCAGATGCCCACAAGCTGTGCCAGCAAAATTAAACTCGCTGAGAACTGTTTCAAAGAATTAGGACCCCAAGGCCATGCCGGAAAATGGGTAAATGCTTCCAAGCTGGTGACGACTGATACGGAAGCCACGTCTGACCGATCAGAGCTCTACAGTCCTGGGGATGCAAATGAAAGTGTGTTTGATGGCTCTGCTGAGTTTTCCTGGCTGATTCCAGCCACTCCGGTACCATCCACACGCTGTTCCTCTACCCAGACCTGCGTTGGCATGCGCCGAACCCAACTCTTCCCTAAATCTTGTTCTGCATCGTCCACTTCATCCTCTTCCTCTGTCTCAGACAGTTTGAAACCTGCTACTTTAAGCAGAAAGAGTCTTGAAGAGAAGCCGGGACCTTTGTCTAAAGATCGTCTTAGCACTTATATGGATCGCTCTCCAGGTTACCAGAGACCTCTTCAACTTCTAAGACTGTCTCAGGTCCCTTCTACAAGTGCTTCTGATGGCTCCCACACTGGCACTATCATGGGACGTCCAACCCAGGTTGTCCCACAGCCATCAAGTAGCACTCCTCTCCATTCAGACTCTTCTTTACAACGTCAGATCCCATTTGGCTCCCCTATGGTTGGTGACTATGAGGGGAAAGTTGGCTTATTGTCTCTACAATTGAGTTCTCCGTCCCCTACTAAAACACCTGAGAAGAAGCAGAGAAGCTCCCTTCAGCATGGATGCTCCGGTCCATCCCCAAACTCTTACAGTCATCCTGAAAGATCGAGAGCGCGCAGTGGGATAGAACAAGTGGAAGTAGGAGAAGAGCTTCCGAATCAAAGTGTTGAAGAAGGGGTGGATGTTGCCGGAAGCTCATTCTGTGACAAGGATGAGTTTGGAAGAGGAGTGGGAGAAGAGCTTCCGAATAAAAGTGTTGAAGAAGGGGTGGATGTTGCCGGAAACTCATTCTGTGACATGGACGAGCCTCCTATAGCGTTTGATGACTCCTGGGACTTGGATGGAGGGGTTGCAAGCCCAAAGCCCCACTTTAGTCTAAGACTTGATAGCAGTGAAGGTACAGTTAGTCCACCAGGTCTCAAGGGTAAGGGACAAAAGTCAACTCTACATGCCTCGTCTCCACTTGCATCTGGAGCTTGTAACAAAACTCCTGATCCAAGTCCAGGTCCGTTTAATCACAGCCTACCTGACCCTGACATGTGGGATGATTGGGAGGAAGAGGACGCTCCCCTTCCTCTTTCTCAGAGACGGGCCGCTCCCTCTGCCAAGAGAGTTGCCGAATTAAAGACTCCAGGTAAAACAGGTCATCATTTTGATCATGTTAATTATGTTTCCCTGTAAGGTTTTTGTTTGTTTGTTTTAGAAAACCTTCTTTAAATCAATTTTAACTTTCTGCACAGTTGCTTGCAGAAAGAGGAATAAAGGACCGCTGGTACCCATCACTCCCATGCCAGGCTTCTCCGATATGGAAACACCTGAGCTCAAAAACAGACTCAATAGGTGAGCATAAAAAGAGTATTTAGACACTGCTACTCTTAAAACATTATTGTCATTGTAATGAGTAGCAAAATATCCAACCAAGTGGAAAACATTACGCTATAAACAATGTTTCTTGTGTACCATTTCTTAATTGACAGTGGTGGTAGCCACGTTATGAAACCGGTTTAGACCAAATCAACGTTATGTACAGTAATACCTTGAGATACGAGTGTCTCTACATACGAGTATTCAAGATACGAGCAAACCTTTGAGCAGATTTTTGCTTCTAGATACGAGCATGTGTACTGACACAGAGTAGCTGGTTTTCTCTCTATTTTGTGCATTATTCTTCATATTAGCGATGAGTTCAAAGAAAGTGAGTGGTAAGGATGGTAGTGAGAAGAAGAAACGCATGATGACCATGGAAATGAAGCATGAAATTTGGGATAAATATGGGCGCGGTGTGAGTGATCGAGCAGCAGGAGCATCAGGAGGAACTGTGGACTGAGGAATTGAACGATCTACAGACGATGCGCAGGTGTTGCAAGAGCTCAGCATTGAAAAGAAACACCCTGATAAATTGTCTACTGGTCGTGCTTCGGCGCTTTTTGACGACAGAAAAAAACTCCCTCGATAGGTATTTTGTTAAAAGGTCTGCACCAAGTGAAAGTGAAAGTGAGGGTAGTCAGGCGAAAAAAAGAGGAAAAAACGAGCAAAACCGTAATATAAAATAGAAAATGTACCAAAAATACGTAAGCTAAGCTAATGTTAATTTTAGTTTACGTAAGTTGCGTAGTGTTCGTGTAAGTTACGATACGGAATCAAGTGTCTCCGTACCAACCGCCCCTCCCTCCTCCACACCTGCCGCTACTGTGTGTAAAAACTTAGAATTAAAACCACATTTTATTTGATATCACACGAATCCTTATACATGTACTATAATTGTGTGTGTGTGTGTCTATCTATACCAATAAAAAACATGTTTTCTACTGTTGTTATGGATCTGGAACAGATTAATTTGTTTTCTATTATTTCTTATGGGAAAACATGATTCTAATCAAGGTATTACTGTACTTCCTAAGAATAGCTGCGTAATGTTTTTGTCCAGGTTTGGTGTGCGGCCGCTGCCCAAGAAAAAGATGGTTCTGAAGCTGAAAGAGATCCATCAGTACACCCACCAGCTGCAGAGCTCCGAGTCTGAGGAGGAGACCGCCGGACCCCAACGCCCCCCGAATGCCTCCAACTCCCAGTCTGCGCTCTCCTTTAAGCAACCTACAGCGCCCCCTGCTGTCTCCCCTGTGAAGCTGCCACCAAGTGAAGAAGATGAGCTTTTATCAGCCTCTCAAAACTCGAACACGTCCTCCACTGCGGAGTCCGAGAGGTACAGCTCCTGTATGCCTATAGACTCAATTAATACTACAAAGAAACTTTCTTCAGCTCCTTTCTTCTCTCCAGGTCAAACCCAGAGCTGTGTGTGTCTGAAGACGATGACTCGGACGGCGAGGGCATCACAGCGTCTCAGGCTGTTGTGCGTGAGAAGGACAAACTCCTCGCAGTTCGTCAGTTCATCCTGTCCGACCCAGAGCTGTACGGACGGGTGCTGCAGTACCAGCCTCTCTCCTTGGCGGAGCTGCGGTCCAGATTGAAAGCAGCGGGCATCAGGTTAGGCACTGCTAAGCTTCTAGACTTCCTGGACTCCCAGTGCATCACTTTCAGTACGGCCAAACAAGGCCAGAATGCTTCTTCCCGCAGGAAGCGAGGCGGGAAAACGAAAACCAATGGCAGTGTAACTGGAAGAGGGAGGAAAAAAGCAGCTAAACCTAATGGAGTAGTTGCATGAGGGCTGAAATGAAATGATTAGGTAAAAATACATCATTTTCACAATTAATTGTTACATGACTGTGTTCAGCTTTTCTACAAATCTGTAGCTGATAAACGCATCTAACGCACTCGGGGTCTGAAGCCTTCCAGTGAAAAGATTGAAATTAAACACTTTTTTTCTTTTTCTTTTTTTCCGCTTCATATTGATTTTTTTTTTTTTACTATGTTTGAGAAGTAATATTTTGAAATTAATTTAATGTCTGGATAATGTAATTAAAATACATTTCTTAATGTTTCATGTTTTTATACAATAATTGGTTCATTTCAACTGTTGTAATTTAATTTCCGCCAGAAGTTTTTGTTTGCTTTAACCAAAATGTGCCTCTCAAACAAACAAAAATTTTTTTGGGTAGAAAGTCAATAAATATATGGGTCTTATTGTTACTAAATTTGCTTTTATTAAATTCAATTACATGCACTTTTTATAAATGTAATGTGTGCAGAAATTAAGATTTTAATTATTGTACCACAATAAAAAAAAATTAAATCACTTCCACTAATTATAAAAAATATTAAAACATAAAATGCTAATTTTTTCATCCCATGACTTCAGATTATAACCAACAGTGGAGAAAAATAAATAAAGTCACAGAAACAAGACGTCTTGGAAAAGTTTTTACTAGACTTTTTTTGTTTTGTTTTATAACATCACTTTTTTTGCAAAGATCTGCAGAGAAAAACAGACATCTCACTTTCTAACAAAGAAAGAAAAGCAGAAGATAAAATCTCTGATGATCTTCCATGTGCACGAGAGAGTCTGGGTCCGGCTGGGCAAACAGTTCCACAGGAAGGGCTGAATTCATACGGCGTGTGAGTCTCTCACATGGTCACCTGAGCTCCTCAGTGGAGTCCAGCTGCAATGCCTCAGTCAGGACCACTCAGCCACACCTCCACGTGCCCCATCATGCACCTGTCACGACAGGTTGACAATGTTGGCCAGGAAACGCTGGGCCCACCACTCCTCAAGGTCAATAGGCACAAAATCTGTCAAAATGAAGTCCAGGTAAGAGATCTTTGAGATTGCACCATATATGAATTAAACAATACCACACTTTTCTTTCATTGTTTGGAAGCAACGTGAAACTTTTTCAAAATATATCCTTTTGATTTCCTGGAAGGAAGTCATGCAAGTTTGTAAACGGCAGAATTCTTATTTTTACTTGATTAAAGTGAACACGTAAATCCTAATGACTGAGCAGAGAAGAGACTTTAAAGAAAGTAAAGAGGACCGAAGTCAAAGACTGACTCTTCATGCCGGGATTGGGGCTTCTCTCTGCGTACTGCACCGGGCCTTTCCCGTTCTCCGGCTGGGATTCTTCTCCGAGCTTCTGCTCCACCTCCTGCCAAGCTGCAATCAAAAAAAATATGTATCAGCAAATAAGTAAACATAGCATGTGTACATATATATAGTTTGTTTACTTGAGGAATCTTAAAATCCAATTTGAAATGATTAATTTATTAAAAAGAATTTCCTGTGTGTGTGTGAGACAAAAAGGGATGGACATGGTCAGAAACAATGGTCAGGTAGGCCGTGGCATTTAAACGATGCCCAATTGGCGCTAAGGGGCCTAAAGTGTGCCAAGAAAACATCCACACCATTACACCACCACCACCAGCCTGCACAGTGGTAACAAGGCATGATGGATCCATGTTCTCATTTTGTTTACGCCAAATTCTGACTCTACCATCTGAATGCCTCAACAGAAATCGAGACTCATCAGACGCAACATTTTTCCAGTCTTCAACTGTCCAATTTTGGTGAACTCGTGCAAATTGTGCCTCTTTTTCCTATTTGTAGTGGAGATGAGTGGTACCCGGTGGGGTTTTCTGCTGTTGTAGCCCATCCGCCTCAAGGTTGTGTGTGCTGTGGCTTCACAAATGCTTTGCTGCATACCTTGATTGTAACGAGTGGTTATTTCAGTCAAACTTGCTCTTCTATCAGCTTGAATCAGTCGGCCCATGACCTCTGACCTCTAGCATCAACAAGGCATTTTCTCCCACAGAACTGCCGCATACTGGATGCTTTTCCCTTTTCACACCATTCTTTGTAAACCCTAGAAATGGTTGTGCGTGAAAATCCCAGTAACCCCTAAATGTGATTAGTTGATTAGATAATTGCATTAATGAGAAATTGAACCGGTGTTCCTAATAATCCTTTAAGCTGAGTGTGAATATATCTTATGTAGTGTATATATCACTACATAAGATACATACATACTCACTCATATATACATACATACACACACACACACACCTTATGTAGTGTAAAAGCTTGCCAGCAAACCATAGGTCTAATTTAGGAGTCTATTCTTTACAAAAGATTATAGAAAACTGATTCACAAAATAAACTGAACAATTCATTTGTCAATCAGTCTGAATCTGAACGGCTTTTAAATTCCTGTATTCAGTACACAAAAGTACAGGGACGCTGTAAACAGCATGCGTTTCACAGAAGTCCTGAAAACAGTGCCATGTGTGTCACCAAAACAACAACTCACAGCTAGAAAGACACGCTCTTCTCATGGGGAGCTTAACATGCACACATCTGATCACTTCCTTTACACTCCGTAAAGAGATTTGGGAGATTTGACCAGATTATTCCACTCTTTTCTATTGACTGTAAAGCAGATCTAGAGAACGTTAAGCCTCAGTCGACTGTACAAAAGATCACAAACCCGTTGCATCAGCCGGTGGAGGTGGAGTCTGGCCTGCAGACAGAAACCTCCTGAAGATAACAACTGCCCTTCACACAAACTCTGCTGAAAACCGGTTTAATGGCCCAACATCTAAAACACACCATTAAAGTCTTGTGACATTTCTAAAAGCTCCCAGACACCGTAAAGACTTGAATCCAGTTAGTCTCGGTTCATAGTGAAAGTCTTGGCAAACTCTACCCAACCTTGGCCCTCCTCAAGGTCTTAAACGTCAAGGTAATGGAAACACGGGTGTTGTGGAGAACCAACTCACCCTCATAAACAAACCGCACATTCTCCTCGTGTGCCGGAGTGAATCCTTCGGTTGTGCTGGCGGCTTTTGGGGAGGTGGATCTGTGGTACCGCTTTCCGTTCAGTCGGTGAAACACGATCTTCGGCGCAGGTGAACTACACAAATAATGCGAAAGAAGAATTAATTAGGTTTGCAATAGTCCATGAGTTTCTACATTTGGACTCCATTCATAATACATTACATTTTACATTATGCATATATATATATATATATATATATATATATATATATATACACATACACACACACACACAATGCTTTTACATTCAAATAATTTCTCATGCTTGTCATTTCAATAAAACAATAGGTTATTTATTTAAAAAGCCAACCCAGTGTTTTTCGTCACGTGGGAAAGCGTGTAAATTCATATTCATACATGTTTGAAACGAGTTGAGGGTGAGAAAATTACGAATTTTGGGACGGTCTGTTCCTTTAAGAACCAATACTTCCTTACACAACGTCGTTTCTATGGTGACGGCTATGGTTATGAAACCCAGCTGATTATATGACCATGACCCCCGATATAAATTGATTTCTCATAAAATTGCACACACACAAAAAGTCGTAAAACATGCCGTGAGTTTCCAGCCTCAGAAAGCAGGACAACGTCCTTGTAGGAAATATGAGGGGGGAGTTTGGACGAGGGGGAGGGGGGGTGACAAGCGTGCGTTCGCATTATAATAACCCCCAAAAGATGAGTTATTAAAGCTCCCACAGAAACGAAGGAGAACAGAATCACCACAGAATCTCGTCGCGCGCGCGCCCGCTCACGTGCACGCGCAGCACTCGCAAGGTCACACGGCGCAAGAAAAACACCAGTGACTTTAGCAAAGGCACAAAAAGGACGTCCTGATATATAAAGAGACCAGTTCGTTCGGCACACACACTTTAAAGTGTGTGAAGCCTCCCGACGAGACGGGCACGCGCAGGCTTTGATAAAGCTGCAGTTTGATAAAGCCCTCAGGTATCGCACAGATATGTTTAATTACTCACTCCGACGCGAGCCAGTGGCTTTGCTTCTGTTTCAGGTCGCTCGCTTTGCTCTCGATCTGTTGCGTAGGGCCTGCAAGAAACAGCGTCAGTTAATGCGTCTCTGAAGTGAGTGACCAGATTAAAGGGTCACTCGGAAATATCTACAGTAACAGCCGGTCAGTGGTCGCGCGCACGCGTGCCGCTCAATGCTGTACCTGTTCTCCGCTGGGTCACGAGTTTGCTGGGACCTCTGGTTATTGTGTACATCATGTGAGAGACGGTTATGAAGAAGCTCGATGGATCTGCGGGTCGGGCGGTGCGAGCGTCACGATTATATACACGCCGAACGAACGTCACGCGATGCCCCTTCAGCACGGCGCGCTCCCGACGCAGCGTCGCTCCTGCGCGCCCGCGGGACACATGTGTGTAGAGTCTCGGTGGGGTCAGTCAAGGTCAAGCGCGGCGGGTCGCGTGTGCGCTGGAGTAACTCTGGGTTCCGTCTGGACTCTCGCTGTGTGATTCGGACGGTCAGATCAGCACCCTTCCCGTGACGTCACGACACGCCCCCCGCGACGCGCAGTCGGGCTCACCTTTCACCCACTCACCTTGTGCACAGGACCGCATTAAACGCGCGGCTTTCATCATGCCGATAAACGCCAGCGTGATGATGACATCCTCAGGCTGCGCACATGTGCGCCGCGGGGACGCGCTCCACACACCACGTGGGATCCGTGCGAGCGACTGTCTCTTGTGTAAAACATAAACATTAGTTGCTTCATGCTGTTTGCGCAAATATGCGCAGCTATGAGGCACTTCACGCACCATGTGACAGGCTTTACTAGATACACATTAACAGACAGAAGTTAACTTTATGGCGTTTGTGTTCACTAAACCAGTCCTTTAGTCTCATTAATCTGCGGAGCGGGTACTGAAGTTACACCTTCACTCATTAAACTCTTCATTTGATTGAATTTAAGAAAGAAAGACCGTCTGATGCAACTGTTACACAACAACTGTTGTACAACAGTCCTTGTAAAGCAAAGTCTGTATGACAAAATGACTCTTTAATGAAGACTTCGTTCATTTACTTTTATTATAACCACCAGAGAAAACAGAAACATGCCACTTTCGAAGGAATCCTGAATTAATATTCATGTGTCAACATTAGGTTGGCATTGGTAGCTGCCAGAGACTGACCTCAGATCAAGACCATGTTATTGCTTCTATAATAAATGTGTTGACCCTAATGAGAAAGATAACTATAGACATGTTGTTTTAAACGTATCCTGCTCAATATTTTCCACAAGTGAAACACAACCAAAGTCCTAAATGAGACAGAAGCTGCACATTAGAGTGAATATTCTGTAGCTCAGCTATTGTTTTCTAGTGCTGGTTCCAAACAAATTAAGTTGCGGTAAAAGAAAAGCAGGCTTACTAAATAAATTCCTTAGTTTTCCTCATAAAAGTGCCTACTTTGATGACCAATGGCATTAAAATGGGAATTGTAAATTAAAGACGCAATAATATCTACATAGTAATATTTGGCTCACCTGAGTGGACGTTACAGTACATTCGAACACTGATATTTACATCTCCCATATTGTAAATTTCACACGTTGTTACCCTGAAATTTAAGTTTCTAAAGCATGCTGCCTAAACCAAAGCAATTCAATACAGATACATATTGTAATATTTTGAGTGAAGGACAACAGGGATTAGTTACTCGAGTTATAAAAGGCGTGATCTAATGGCGTTTCAATAGTGCGGTTCACAGTCTTCCACGAGACTGTCAGTGATGTAGTTGATCTTCAGTAGTTGTTGGTAGTACTGCTTCTCTACAGCCGTGTTCACCGTCCAGCTCACCACCTCCACGCCTCGGGCTGCCCAGTACTGCACATAGTCCCTGATGAAAGAACAGTGTGTAAACAATACGTGTATTATACAAGCAATAACAACTCCCACACTGTAGGTGGCGCTGAATGTAGAAAACTTTACATTCAGAAAAATGCATCTGTCCATAAATACTATGTGCAGTGAGTCACATGAGCTACTGTACAACACCGCAATCCTCATCCATCAAAACCTGCTCCATCCAGCCCAGAAACATAGTGTGCATGTCATTTGCCCATGTTTTCTTTACATTAAAGCTTCATGTTTTGGACTGATGGTTTGATCGAATTCGCTTACTGAATCATTGGACTGAGAACTGGAAAAGTTTAGCGGATTAAAATGGTCTGGTCACAAACTTAGAAGCGAAATTGGGCGAAAGGGTTTGACTATAAATGTCCGCCCACCAGAGTAACATAAACTCCGAACTCTCATGATCACAATTACACGTGCTTCAGTCATTAAAGCTGACAATGATTTATTTGCGGTAAATCTTTAATTAAACACAATTAAAGTATGTGTTAAAGCATTAACATTCACTGCTCTAGTAAAAATCTGATTCGGAATCACATTTCAAATGTGTTTTGAATCTGATTTGCTGATCCGATATGCAAGAAAAAAATCTGTTTTTTTGCTGATAGATACATTAGACTTAGTGTGTTGGAGTTTCTATTTCGTTTTTCAATTACTATATATGGATCAGGTCCCTCCTCCCTCTGTTTTTTTTTTTTTTGTCCCCATAAACCCAAAAGGAGAAATGTTGAAAAGCTTATTACGAAAGTTAATAACCGAGCCGTCCACATGACTCCCTAACCATAAGTACACTCACCTAAAGGATTATTAGGAACACCTGTTCAATTTCTCATTAATGCAATTATCTAATCAGCCAATCACATGGCAGTAGCTTCAATGAATTTAGGGGTTGTTCCTGGTCAAGACAATCTCCTGAACTCCAAACTGAATGTTAGAATGGGAAAGAAAGGCGAATTAAGTAATTTTGAGCTCTTGGTTGTTGGCGCCAAACGGGTATTGAGTATTTCACAATCTGCTCAGTTACTGGGATTTTCACGCACAACCATTTTTAGGGTTTACAAAGAATGGTGTGAAAAGGGAAAAGCATCCAGTATGCGGCAGTCCTGTGGGCGAAAATGCCTTGTTGATGCTAGAGGTCAGAGGTCATGGGCCGACTGATTCAAGCTGATAGAAGAGCAAGTTTGACCGAAATAACCACTCGTTACAACCAAGGTATGCAGCAAAGCATTTGTGAAGCCACAGCACACACACAACCTTGAGGCGGATGGGCTACAACAGCAGAAAACCCCATCGGGTACCACTCATCTCCACTACAAACAGGAAAAATGTTGCCTGGTCTGATGAGTCTCGATTTCTGTTGAGACATTCAGATGGTCGAGTCAGAATTTGTTGTAAACAGAATGAGAACATGGATCCATCATCTCTTGTTACCACTGTTCAGGCTGGTGGTGGTGGTGTAATGGTGTGGGGGATGTTTTCTTGGCACACGTTAGGCCCCTTAGCGCCAATTGGGCATCGTTTAAATGCTACGGCCTACCTGAGCATTGTTTCTGACCATGTCCATCCCTTTATGACCACCAAGTACCCAACCTCTGATGCTACTTCCAGCAGGATAATGCACCATGTCACAAAGTTTGAATCATTTCGAATTGGTTTCTTGAACATGACAATGAGTTCACTGAACTAAAATGGCCCCAAAGTCACCAGATCTCAACCCAATAGAGCATCTTTGGGATGTGGTGGAACGGGAGCTTTGTGCCCTGGATGTGCATCCCACAAATCTCCATCAACTGCAAGATGCTCCTATCAATATGGGCCAACATTTCTAAAGAATGCTTTCAGCACCTTGTTGAATCAATGCCACGTAGAATTAAGGCAGTTCTGAAGGCAAAAGGGGGTCAAACACAGTATTAGTGTGTGTTCCTAATAATCCTTTAGATGAGTGTATAAGCAATATGTTGCCTGACTGCACTACGAACCACTGCGGGTCTCGGCAGTATCTTTAAAGAGATGACTGATGGAATAAAAGTGATGAGGTTGTGTGGCAGTGGCCAAGAATAACCACTTTAGCCTGTTCTGAAACAACCACACAATGGTCTCATGTCAAATTCAGTTACACACAGTGGTTGCTTTACTGTGACCAACAGATGCACGCAATTTATTTTAGTCCCTGTAGGTGTAATGCATATAACAGCATAGCTCCGCAATAATTCTCTAAAATATATTGAGCAGTTTTGGAACGAGATAACAACTCACGGCGAGATGAAGTTCTTCTGCACCAGGAAGGCAGAGACGCCACACAGGTTCCACAGCAGGTGATGATGGGCCCAGTCGAGGAGCACATCCAACACCTCCATCCAGTGTTGTTTCCACGCGGATGAGAACCGCGGCGTCCCGTCGCCCAAACGACTCAGACTCCACGGCCGATGGGTCAATGCGGTCACCACATTGGGATCCGCTTGCCGCATCTGGAAAAGCAGTGATCGGCCATTACAATTCAATAATAGTGTGCTACGGTCCAATTTATCTCAGTCTAAAAATGATCCAAGAAATACGTTACCCTATAGATGACTTTGGGCTCAAATGAGCAGACAATACTTGTGTTGTAGAGCACAGGATACTTCTGGAATATTTCTTTCAGTGCTGCAGCCGCCTACGGACAACAGATAACATGCATGAAAGCACTACTATTCAGGTCCCCAGGTGCATGAATTCTTAAATCAATAGGCGTTAATGCTAAGAGCTCTGGGGACCAAGACAAGTTGTCCCACCAATAACAGGCTCATGCAGAGCAATGCAAGTTGTGACAGTACCTCATCTGGATGACCTTTGACATCAAAGTAGATGATCAACTGGCGCTTGATGCATTCCTCTACGGCCTCCTGCAGCGTTGGAACTTTCTCACCTCGAAAACGGTCACTGCTCATCAACCAACAAAAACACACCACCTGCTGTCTTCAGACTTGGTCTTGCTTATTCATACTCTATGTTTGAAACAAGTCTCGTTCTTGCCATCTAACCTGAATCTGTGTTTGGCGGCTGCGTCTAGTTTGCGCAGTTCAGAGAAGAGCAGCTTGGTCAGCGGTCCCGATCCGTTTGTGGTTCGGTCTACAGTGTCGTCGTGCATCAGGATGGGAACGCCATCCGCCGTGAACTCCAGGTCCAGCTCTACACCCGTGGCTCCATTCTCACTCGCCTATCAGTTAGAAATTGGTTATTGAAAGAGGAAGAAACCAGTACAATGCTTTCACAATGTGTAATACAAGAAATACGTTTCTGAGGTTACGGAGCATGTGATGCTGATCATATGTGTAAATAAATGCAGTGTTATGAAAAGACTAAAACAATGACATGAAAACAGACATTTATGGGTCTTTCCTGATATTCACTGCCTTTAGGCCTAAATACATAAATCTATTTTTTTTAACTGCATCATTGATACTCTACTACATAGGTGTCAAAGTCAAGGCCCACGGGCCACATCCGGCCCGGCGTGTAATTATGTCCGGCCCGCGAGAGCATTTTATTAATGGCCCGCGAGATGTCCCGCGCTCCAGCTGACTCGCCGAACACTTCCTGTATTAAACAGGAAGTGGCTAATGATGCTTCGCGCTCGCGCTAGTACCGCGCGATTGTTATTGTCCATTATCCATAACTGTTCAGGCTCGGTACACAGTGCTTGTGCGCGAAATTCAGGTGTTGATCATCGGATGAGAAGAGCCCGCCCTCATGGCAGAACGTCTTCTTGCATGATTGACAGGTCAGACAGCATATCAGCGCCAGCTGTCAGAGTGATAGTACAAGCGCCAGAAAGAAAATACAGCGCAAAAAAAAAAACATTACGTCCTTAGGGACGTAACAAATATATTGAAATATTATTAAGTGTAAAAAAAATTGTGATATAGTTTGTAAAATCTGCTATAACCCATGGGTAATATGCGGGAAAATACGGTATATGTTTACCGTGTGTCTCATTTGCGGAGCTAATGTGGCAGTAATTAAATAATTTAATAAGACGGCACTGTAAGACAAATGACATAAGAGCAAATTCAACTGAATGATTTGATTTGTTATTGCTGAAAAGCAAAATTTTTATTTAGATTTCCAGGTTTTGTTATGCAGCATGTCCATATTTTGAATTTGTATAATTTTGACAGGATATATTTTTATGGAGAGCAAAATCTTTTATATATAAATCTTTTTAAGTTTTATATAAAATGACATAAGAGTAAAGAAATTTGAATGTTTGTTATTTTAACTTTTACTTACTTTTACTTTACGTGTTTACTTTATTTCTAACTTGTATAATTTAGACAGGATATATTTTAATTTGTTTTAAAGTTTTTTTTTTAATATTTTTATATTTTTAAGTTATTTAAGGTATAAGTTGGTTTATTCCAGAATAATATTTCTGTCTGTTTTTATTCACATCTAATTTAAAAAAAGGTAAGTTTTAAAAGTTTAGTTTTAGTGTTTTCAATAAATGTTTATCCTGTTCGGCCCGCGACCTAAAGTTTTTTGGGGATTTTGGCCCCCTGTGCAATTGAGTTTGACACCCCTGCTCTACTACATTTTCAATTTCACTCAATTATTAGTATTTTTTATTTATTTTTTGCTGATTTTATTAATTTATTGTAAAATGTATAACAGGGTGGGATGGATGATTTCCTATCTCTCGCATACAACCAGTTACATAATTACTTTGGTTTGAATTGGATGTAAATGGGAAACCATGTGTAAAATATTGCCAAAGAACTAAATGTACTACTTCTTAAACTTTAAGCATACATAAATTTCACAATCTCTATATAGAGTCTCAGTGTCCGCTCTGTTAGCTCGGGGTGGACACTTGTGTCTGAACAACAAGAAGGTAACAGAAGGTTTATCTCATAAAGAATCTTTAAAATTGTCATTTAAAATTATTTTTCTACTAACTTTTTTAATGTTTCCTTTAATAGGGTGGACTTACAAAGGTTGACCACATCAAAATTAAAAGATTAAACTGCCAATAAAAAAAGAAGATTAAAATAATTGAGGGTCGCACTCACTTTTTAAAGTTGTTTTCTTTCCAAATAAGTGATGACAGCTTTATGACATGATGTCATTTAATTTTCCATCTTTCATTCATAGGGAAAATGGTAAAAAAACAACAACAACAGAGTGGACAATAAATTGTGGGACAAGCTAAAATAATGTTATAACTGAAAAAATATATATACATTAGACAGAATCTTTACTGATACGCTCGACAACGTTAAAAAAACATCTACAGTAAGTGTTGTGTTTATCATAAAATGATGTATTTTTTCTTAATCAACTAAAATAAGGTTAGAATTCATATGGTGTTATGACAGGTTTAAAATTCACAACATTATGCAAATAAGATCACAAACCATTACTAGGGACACAAAAGGCACTGAATCCCAGGAATTACCCATTTATATTAATAAACAAAACGCAGTAAAAGAATACAGAATATAGACTATCATCTGGTTAAGCTTGTTCATCTGGAGTTATCAGATTGGCAAAGGACACAGAGCCTTTGAAAACTTTTGAGTTTTTGCCTCTGAAAACTCAGACGCAGAAAGTCTAGGTACTTTTTCCCTTCAGTGCTGCACTTTTAGGACACTTAAAAAAACACAGGTGTGTTTGGCGTAAGACTTAAGATACTTGAGGCTGTGCTGTATCGTGAGTAAGTCACTGCTGAAGGGAAAAATACAAATATTAAAGACAAAAAATGTGTATCAATGCAACTTTCATGAAGTAAAATCCTAAAAGCCTTCCTTCCGCTGGAAAAAAATAGTTCCTGTTCATGAACAGCAACAGAAGTTAGATCATTATGCCATTAGCTGTCTTTATGAGCAAGTCAGTCAGGTTTTTATATGGAATATAAAAGTGAAACTAGTTGCGAACAGTGAATAAGACGAAATGATAAATTCTTTGACTAGCGCTGTCAGGAAAACACCTGGACTGATGATGAAAAGATATATAAATGACAAGATATCGCAGCAGACATTCAAACAGATTTTTATTATGAACATTAAGACTGAATCTGAATAAAAATGCTGCATATAAATGCAGACAATAAACTCACTCTCTCATACAATTCTCTACGTAATAGAGTAAAGCTTCAATGAACAATATCAATGAGAGCAAATATATGACCAATCAGAATCAAGAACTGAAACTAACCGTTTTAAGAAAAACAAAGCAGTGCCAACGGAACAAAACACGGCCTTTGTTTATATCATAGGTGTCAAAGTCAAGGCCCGCGGGCCACATCCGGCCCGGCGTGTAATTATGTCCGGCCCGCGAGAGCATTTTATTAATGGCCCGCGAGATGTCCCGCGCTCCAGCTGACTCGCCGAACACTTCCTGTATTAAACAGGAAGTGGCTAATGATGCTTCGCGCTCGCGCTAGTACCGCGCGATTGTTATTGTCCATTATCCATAACTGTTCAGGCTCGGTACACAGTGCTTGTGCGCGAAATTCAGGTGTTGATCATCGGATGAGAAGAGCCCGCCCTCATGGCAGAACGTCTTCTTGCATGATTGACAGGTCAGACAGCATATCAGCGCCAGCTGTCAGAGTGATAGTACAAGCGCCAGAAAGAAAATACAGCGCAAAAAAAAAAACATTACGTCCTTAGGGACGTAACAAATATATTGAAATATTATTAAGTGTAAAAAAAATTGTGATATAGTTTGTAAAATCTGCTATAACCCATGGGTAATATGCGGGAAAATACGGTATATGTTTACCGTGTGTCTCATTTGCGGAGCTAATGTGGCAGTAATTAAATAATTTAATAAGACGGCACTGTAAGACAAATGACATAAGAGCAAATTCAACTGAATGATTTGATTTGTTATTGCTGAAAAGCAAAATTTTTATTTAGATTTCCAGGTTTTGTTATGCAGCATGTCCATATTTTGAATTTGTATAATTTTGACAGGATATATTTTTATGGAGAGCAAAATCTTTTATATATAAATCTTTTTAAGTTTTATATAAAATGACATAAGAGTAAAGAAATTTGAATGTTTGTTATTTTAACTTTTACTTACTTTTACTTTACGTGTTTACTTTATTTCTAACTTGTATAATTTAGACAGGATATATTTTAATTTGTTTTAAAGTTTTTTTTAAATATTTTTATATTTTTAAGTTATTTAAGGTATAAGTTGGTTTATTCCAGAATAATATTTCTGTCTGTTTTTATTCACATCTAATTTAAAAAAAGGTAAGTTTTAAAAGTTTAGTTTTAGTGTTTTCAATAAATGTTTATCCTGTTCGGCCCGCGACCTAAAGTTTTTTGGGGATTTTGGCCCCCTGTGCAATTGAGTTTGACACCCCTGCTCTACTACATTTTCAATTTCACTCAATTATTAGTATTTTTTATTTATTTTTTGCTGATTTTATTAATTTATTGTAAAATGTATAACAGGGTGGGATGGATGATTTCCTATCTCTCGCATACAACCAGTTACATAATTACTTTGGTTTGAATTGGATGTAAATGGGAAACCATGTGTAAAATATTGCCAAAGAACTAAATGTACTACTTCTTAAACTTTAAGCATACATAAATTTCACAATCTCTATATAGAGTCTCAGTGTCCGCTCTGTTAGCTCGGGGTGGACACTTGTGTCTGAACAACAAGAAGGTAACAGAAGGTTTATCTCATAAAGAATCTTTAAAATTGTCATTTAAAATTATTTTTCTACTAACTTTTTTAATGTTTCCTTTAATAGGGTGGACTTACAAAGGTTGACCACATCAAAATTAAAAGATTAAACTGCCAATAAAAAAAGAAGATTAAAATAATTGAGGGTCGCACTCACTTTTTAAAGTTGTTTTCTTTCCAAATAAGTGATGACAGCTTTATGACATGATGTCATTTAATTTTCCATCTTTCATTCATAGGGAAAATGGTAAAAAAACAACAACAACAGAGTGGACAATAAATTGTGGGACAAGCTAAAATAATGTTATAACTGAAAAAATATATATACATTAGACAGAATCTTTACTGATACGCTCGACAACGTTAAAAAAACATCTACAGTAAGTGTTGTGTTTATCATAAAATGATGTATTTTTTCTTAATCAACTAAAATAAGGTTAGAATTCATATGGTGTTATGACAGGTTTAAAATTCACAACATTATGCAAATAAGATCACAAACCATTACTAGGGACACAAAAGGCACTGAATCCCAGGAATTACCCATTTATATTAATAAACAAAACGCAGTAAAAGAATACAGAATATAGACTATCATCTGGTTAAGCTTGTTCATCTGGAGTTATCAGATTGGCAAAGGACACAGAGCCTTTGAAAACTTTTGAGTTTTTGCCTCTGAAAACTCAGACGCAGAAAGTCTAGGTACTTTTTCCCTTCAGTGCTGCACTTTTAGGACACTTAAAAAAACACAGGTGTGTTTGGCGTAAGACTTAAGATACTTGAGGCTGTGCTGTATCGTGAGTAAGTCACTGCTGAAGGGAAAAATACAAATATTAAAGACAAAAAATGTGTATCAATGCAACTTTCATGAAGTAAAATCCTAAAAGCCTTCCTTCCGCTGGAAAAAAATAGTTCCTGTTCATGAACAGCAACAGAAGTTAGATCATTATGCCATTAGCTGTCTTTATGAGCAAGTCAGTCAGGTTTTTATATGGAATATAAAAGTGAAACTAGTTGCGAACAGTGAATAAGACGAAATGATAAATTCTTTGACTAGCGCTGTCAGGAAAACACCTGGACTGATGATGAAAAGATATATAAATGACAAGATATCGCAGCAGACATTCAAACAGATTTTTATTATGAACATTAAGACTGAATCTGAATAAAAATGCTGCATATAAATGCAGACAATAAACTCACTCTCTCATACAATTCTCTACGTAATAGAGTAAAGCTTCAATGAACAATATCAATGAGAGCAAATATATGACCAATCAGAATCAAGAACTGAAACTAACCGTTTTAAGAAAAACAAAGCAGTGCCAACGGAACAAAACACGGCCTTTGTTTATATCATAGGTGTCAAAGTCAAGGCCCGCGGGCCACATCCGGCCCGGCGTGTAATTATGTCCGGCCCGCGAGAGCATTTTATTAATGGCCCGCGAGATGTCCCGCGCTCCAGCTGACTCGCCGAACACTTCCTGTATTAAACAGGAAGTGGCTAATGATGCTTCGCGCTCGCGCTAGTACCGCGCGATTGTTATTGTCCATTATCCATAACTGTTCAGGCTCGGTACACAGTGCTTGTGCGCGAAATTCAGGTGTTGATCATC
Organism: Rhodeus uyekii; assembly: GCA_037043235.1. Classification (NCBI taxonomy): domain Eukaryota; kingdom Metazoa; phylum Chordata; class Actinopteri; order Cypriniformes; family Acheilognathidae; genus Rhodeus; species Rhodeus uyekii. Next base: position 1,946,090 of record JAWRVZ010000087.1, read on the forward strand.
GGATGAGAAGAGCCCGCCCTCATGGCAGAACGTCTTCTTGCATGATTGACAGGTCAGACAGCATATCAGCGCCAGCTGTCAGAGTGATAGTACAAGCGCCAGAAAGAAAATACAGCGCAAAAAAAAAAACATTACGTCCTTAGGGACGTAACAAATATATTGAAATATTATTAAGTGTAAAAAAAATTGTGATATAGTTTGTAAAATCTGCTATAACCCATGGGTAATATGCGGGAAAATACGGTATATGTTTACCGTGTGTCTCATTTGCGGAGCTAATGTGGCAGTAATTAAATAATTTAATAAGACGGCACTGTAAGACAAATGACATAAGAGCAAATTCAACTGAATGATTTGATTTGTTATTGCTGAAAAGCAAAATTTTTATTTAGATTTCCAGGTTTTGTTATGCAGCATGTCCATATTTTGAATTTGTATAATTTTGACAGGATATATTTTTATGGAGAGCAAAATCTTTTATATATAAATCTTTTTAAGTTTTATATAAAATGACATAAGAGTAAAGAAATTTGAATGTTTGTTATTTTAACTTTTACTTACTTTTACTTTACGTGTTTACTTTATTTCTAACTTGTATAATTTAGACAGGATATATTTTAATTTGTTTTAAAGTTTTTTTTAAATATTTTTATATTTTTAAGTTATTTAAGGTATAAGTTGGTTTATTCCAGAATAATATTTCTGTCTGTTTTTATTCACATCTAATTTAAAAAAAGGTAAGTTTTAAAAGTTTAGTTTTAGTGTTTTCAATAAATGTTTATCCTGTTCGGCCCGCGACCTAAAGTTTTTTGGGGATTTTGGCCCCCTGTGCAATTGAGTTTGACACCCCTGGTTTATATGGTCTCATTTCAGTTGCACCATAAATAATGGATATGTAAATACTATATTTCGTATATCTTGTCTGTTGTAGGTCGTTATATTTTTTGCATTGCAGCAATCGGTTCATCGCGAGTTCAAAAGAGATGGTTTCTGTCAATCAACCGCTTTAATTAATTTGTTAAGAATCATGTATTTGAACCGAAAGATCCGATTCAAAAGGGGATTCGTTGACGTTGCCAGTTATGAGACACATGTGTTTTCTTCCCTAGACAGTGAAATTTAACTCTATTTAAAGCCCTTGAGAATGAACAAACAGCGGCATTGGGTGATGGGGATCATTTGAATGTTATGATGAACTTGTTCAGCTTTAAGCAGTGAACAGAAATCAAGCCTCACCGTCCGTATCGCCGCGATGGTGTTCTCGGGCGCGTCGTGTCCTCCGCCGCGGTGCGCTACTACAGACGCTCCGGACGCGGGTCGCAGCGCCTGTCCGGCCCGGCCGGGGGGGACCTGCGGGAACCGAAACACCAGCAGAAACAGGTAGAGAGAGGCCGTGAGCGCCGTGGGCCAGACGACGCTTCTGGTTCCCAGCAGAACCACGACGAAGACCGCGGAGAACAGCGTGAGCCCTTCTCCCAACTGCAGCATGATGAGGAAACCAGCCTACAAACCCTCAAAACCAGCTCAATCGGTCTGCATTGCGACGCTCATCTGAATGTTGGCACGCGTGTGTTTATTTTTGAATCATTCATCGCCTCTCTAAACCTGCATGATTTCACGAACTGCCATTAGAGAATGGATTGATGACATCACGAATGATTTGCGAAACGGCTCGCGTGATCTATGACCTCATCACTGTCCACAGCAGCCGCAACCCACATCCTGAATGAATGCGTGTTGATAACCGTTATAACACTTGCTGTACCAACAAACAGCGGAATATTTGATTTATTATAACTGTCAATGCGATGCCACGGCAAAAACACTTCCTGCAAAAGAAAGTGAAACCTCCACTAAAAGAGTCATAAAAGTCCCTGAGCGTAAATCACTTGAATGTCACACACATATATTGATGTATATTATACATAAACTTTATTGTACTTACACACACACACACATATTTTTGTGTGTGTAAGTACAATAAAGTTTATGTATAATATATTAAAACATAAATGTCTCTACGTAAAGCATTTTGGTTAATATGAGGGGAGAAGCCGCAAAAATTAAAAAAACGAGACAACAGGTTTTTATTTTTTGTATTTTACAATTGAGAGACGTTGACGTCAATAGAAAATTGTTACATGGCAAAGAAACCTCTAAGACTATTCTGTAGTTACGATTGTTTAATTCGAAAGATACAATTTATATTTTAATCCCTGATTTTGTGTTGTAATTATGTAAAATTATTCAATAAAAAAAGGAAACCTGTAGGACTTTTATTTTGAAGTGTTGCTATCTGGCATGTCCAGCTTCACGCTTTGGATTAGAGACGGTAAATACTAAAAACTGCATGTATTACTATTAATACGTTTTATTGAAATGTTGTGGTGGTTTTGATGTATTTTCTTTGTCATTATCATATATTAGCAACCTAATAGCAGTAGGATTGCCCTTGACAAACAGGGCCTTTACCTTTATCAAAAGTATATATGTTTTAACAAATGAGCTTTATTACCAAAGTTAACAATTTAATTTGAGCCGTTGCATATTAACTATGAATACTGATGTTTTTAGATTTAGATTTCTTTTGGAACTACCAAAGATAAGTAAAGTGCCTTTTTATTTCACAAAATCATAAATATTTTTATTAAAGAAACAGCTTTCTTGTTTACACTCTGCATAACAGTAACTAAAAAGTTTTTTAATTCCTTCAGTACTGCAGAATAAAGAGGTGTTTGATTGGTAAATTTACACCGGTGAATATGAGTATAATCACAAGATTAATAATTTGTGCCTAATTTTCCAGACTCTTCATAATGAAAACAACAAATATTACATGTTCATATATTAAATAAAATGTGCACTTTTATGTCATTTATAAGCTTTGTCACCTCCTACCATAACCTCTTAAAATATTGACAATACAGTTTCTGGTTGCAATTGAACAAAATTAGCAATTTACATTTATGTCTTGATTAAACTTTGATTAAAAAAAATGCTTAGCAGGGCAGAATTTCTGCAATATCTTAAAATCTCCCTGATATTTCTAATGAAGCAACCAAAATTATAACTACTGTTGCCATGGTTACTGTCTCCTCAGATGATGTCAGCACGGCTAATTCGCATTTCCCGTCTTCCACTGTGTCGTCATGCGGGACTCATGTCACAAGCTCACGTGCAGCACAGCGGTGACCCGGCGGGTCGACAGGTGCCCGTTGGGTTCGCCCGCAACCTGCAGATTCAACCTGTGTCGTTCTGCTCTGATCTTGCCTCAAGAAAATACAATCTAATTTATACCTTTCCCGCTATCAAAGGCCTGCGAGCTCTTTCAAGACTCAAACTGATGCAGACAGGCATCACTGTGGTGTTACTGCCCACGGTGTATTACCTGTACCTGCAGGGACAGGCCTCAGGGATGCTGATGAGTTACTCCACTGGCATTGCGGCGTTTGCTGGCGTCATGCTGTACTCTATAAGCCACTATGTCCGGAGAGTGGTTGGCATGATGTATCTGGATTCAACGCAGACAGTCTTAAAGGTGTCGCACCTGACCTTCTGGGGTCACAGACGGGACGTATATGTGCCCGTGTCTGATGTCATGACCCTGGGAGATGCAGGGGACACCAAAGGAGAACCGATCCTTCGTTTAAAGCGCTACAGCAGTTCGGATACGATGTACTTTTCTACCAGACTGGGGCGAGTGGTGGACAAAAATGCCTTTGTGAATATTTTTGGGAGTTTGTCATGAATTGACTTTATTTTTATTTAATGTTATTCATACACACCTGGATTTTTTCTAGTTGAAAAGTGACAAATAAAGATGTGTTGAAAGTCTAAATTGATTTTATTTCACATAATTATTGAAAAATGACTCATTTTAAATGACTACTCATTACTCGGTCTCAAGTCGTTCCAAACCCATAAGACCTTCATTCATCTTCAGAAAACAAATGAAGGTCTTTTTGATGAAAAGGCTGAAGGCTCCTTCATACATTTACTAAAAATGAAATATAGCGTTGAATAAAACACATTCATTCATTCAAAATTCATTACTATTAAATAAATATAGGATGTGTGTTCCCATGACCCATACAGATGTTTGCAGTAAGAGAGACAGAGACACACACAGTAACACAACAACATAGTTTGACAACATTGCATTTAATTGCACCATCTACTTGTATCTCAATCTTGTCTTTTTTTTTTGTGTGTGTGTTGATGTAGTTATTGTGTTTTGCATTGTAAGTTTTTTTTCTAAGGAGATTGGGAAGTGTTACACTGCAGTGATGCACCTGTAAATATTTTCAAATAAAATATATATTACAATGTGCAAGAGCAGTTAACTGTAAGATACAGTTAATGCTCCATATTAAGCATCTCCAACATCTTTACTTCTGGTATGCCCTTAAAAGTGCGCTTACACTCTTGAGTGAGAGTGAAAACGGGATAAAGAACATCTTTTTTTTCAGTATGACTAAAAACATGCACTGTATTTAAATCTATTGTATAGATTGAGGGTCTAGTTAAGGTCTTTAAGCATTTATTTGACGTGAAACAGTGAGTGAAAGGTTTTCACTTCGAAGCCCAGCCGTTTCCTATTTTCATTTCTGATTGGTCGGCTCGGGTAAAGGGGATCACATGAGGTACCAGGCAGCCAATCCGGCAACAGCTGCAACCCATGTGGCCAGAATCACCTGTACTGTTGACTGTCGAAGCAGCATCTTCGCAAACTGACATGCGTACGCCGTGTTCCCACTCACCGCTGGACAAACAAGAAGGAATGCAGTACAGTACAAATAACAAAACATTTTTAAATAAACAACTACATAATGTTAGTTGCTAACAACTTCCTCACCCATTTTGGCTGCATAGTAGGGACATTGACTGATGTCTCCACCCATATCCCCATGTGCCGGGAAGCCAGTGTCCTGCACTTCCTCCTTTATGCCTTTCCCAATCTCCTGCAACTCTGTGAATACCTGACGGAGAAGTAAAGAACATGAAATAAGGTATGAAATCACCCTTGTATTCAAGTATTTAATGACATAAATGCACGTCACACAACCTAAAAGATCAGGGGTCTCATTTATAAAACTGTGCGTAGGATCCCTACTAAAAGTTTACGTACGCCAAAAAATAAAATACATTTTAACCATCTGTGCCGCCAATTCCCTTTGTCTCCAGAATGTGCGAACGCACAGCTCAAAGTTTGCTTCAAGGTCCGCACATTCTCCCATCAAGTTTGTTTTTTATAGATCACAACCTTTGCATGGAAACTGGCGTACGTACGTTTCCAGCCCCGTTTTGTGCGTACGCACGCTTTATAAATGAGATCCCTGGGCTGATACAGTGAAACCGTATTTGATAGTCCTCTTACGTCCAAATTAAACTTAAAAGCCAGGTTGGCTTCGTCTAGCAGCTTGTCTTTGGTCTCAGCATCTACTTCCAGCTCGTTCATCCGACTGCGGTACAGCCTCTTGAAGGACGTGGGGTTGTGGATGCCCTCAAAATGGTAGAAGTTCAATCCCTCACCAGTAGGGGGCAGTTTCAGGGCCCGCTGAGCCACTTTCTTTAGGATCTGCCCTCCTGATAGGTCACCCATGTAGCGGGTCCAAGCGTGCGCAACCAAAAGAACCGGGTCGTCGCGCCCCACCTCGTGAATGCGGCGCACGTAGGCCGTCGTGGCTGCCGAGCAGGAGATGGTGCTCTCCCAGTCTTCTCCGTAGAAATACTCCAGGTCCTTGGCCAAGGCGTCTCGCCGATGAAGCTCACAAGGGAAATACAGTGGGGCAAACATGGGATGGTCCTTATTCTTCTCGATCTCCTCCTCAATGGCAGAATAAACGTAGTACAGAGCAGTTGTGCCAAGCTGGGGTTAATAAGATGGCAAAACAGCACAAGTATGAAGGTCAGAACATAATAGGCTCTTTTTTATAAAATCCCACGGACAATAGACTCGCCTTAAATAGTTCTCGTTTGATTCGGCCCCTCAGGAAGTCCTTGACAAATGCCGAGTTCTCGGCCTTGTCGTGAGATTCCTTGGTTCCAGCCGCCAACACTTCGGATAAGTCATCCGGACTGAAAAACAGATTTATAAATATAATCGACTTTTATGCTCTATACTACCACCCATTGGCTTGGATGTCAAGCAATAGCCAGTTTAAGATTTGTATGGTATTGTAGAAGTACAGTTATTCCTTGTCACTTCGCTGTTCAAGTTTCGCGGTCTCAGTGCATTGCGGATTTTTCAAAAATATTCATCGGGAAAAAAAAATACTGCCATATCGGCAGCCATATTGCGGAAAGCAGCGCTGTTTTATTGTGATGCTCGAGAGAAATGGTTTCCCAGGATGCCAGACAAAGAGAGAGAGGGCATGGATCCCGGCGCGAGATCGACGAATGAGAGCACGAGTGGATGTATCCCGTGAGCTGATTGGCTGATACTACTTCACAGATTTTCCCCTTTCGCATGGGGTTCCGGTCCACATTAACCGCGATAAACGAGGGATTACTGTACACTACTCTTGATTAACCATCCAAATTAAAATAGATAAATTGTGTAGTTTTGGTAGGCCATGTGATACCAACATTGTTGCCACCTCAAGGGGTTTTCATGCGTTCTCTATCAAATATTACTCTATTTAAAAAAAATAAGTAGTATACAGCATATAGATACATGCGTTTTATATTTTGAGTCAAATGCTGAATTCATGTTGTTTTTTTCCTCATTTATCTCATGTCTCCAAGCAATATAAAGCTTGTTTCTGCATGATTTTGCTTCTGAACAAGCCCGTCAAGTTCGGACAAAGCCATCATCTAAGATTTCGTGACAGTTTGGTCAAAAGTAAGCCTACTATTCATTTCTTTAGGTGTTCTTTGTTTAATGGCGACATCTACATTTATGCATTTGTGAGACGCTTTTATCCAAAGTGACTTTCATTGCATTCAAGGAACACATTGATATTCTAATCAGTTCTTGCTTTCCCTAGGAATCAAACCCATGACCTTGGTGTTGCAAGCGCCACACTAAACTGTTAGAGCTACAGGAAGGCGTATAGAGACATGTAATGCACCCTCAAAACAAGTGCATTCAAGGTCATTCAAGTGCTTTCAATACAGTTGTTTAATAGCACAGTACCTGAGGAGATCATCATGACTCTCAGTGAGGACAGTCTCTGTTGAATCTGCTGCCATCATCAACTTCTGCTTCTGGCGTTAAAACAAACACATTTACACACAGTTGATAAACAACAACAAACACTCTCGTGACATAGAATAAGTGTGACTGTCATTACATTAAATTATCTTCGGCTGTGTGAAACAGGCTGTTATTTGACCTGTTTTGCGGTGTTTACCCTCCGCTTCTCCTCATACTGTATGCGTGTTTACTGTTTATAAAACTAATCCCGCCTCTAACCGGAAGTGGAATGTCGTCAGATTGCGCGTGCTCGTGTATATAGTGGGTGAATGTCACTCACTGTGTAGGAATGAGTGAACGAGAGAGCAATATGACACAACTATTAATTTATATCAGTGTCTTATTCGATCTGTTCGTTGCCATTATTTGTATTTTTTATTGAACCCTTTTGACAAAAGTATGTGACACCTGTAAGTTGTGAGATTTTGTTGTTGTCTCGCTGTTTCAAAACCAGGCTTAACTGACCAAAAAATTGAAATGTACGGTATGTAATTTGGGATAAAAACGTCTTCTAAATGCTAAATTAAATAAATTACAATATTGTTGTCTATATCAGGAATCTGAAATGTGATATAATGTAGATCGGTCTATAACAGATAGATAATCTATAATATTATAATCTATTTACTATTATTGTTTCGCTGATTGGCTGGATTTAGAGGGTTTTTGGAGACTTTTTTAGCTGACCAGGCTGGTCGTAGCTGGTCAAGCTGTAAGACCAGCTAAAACCAGGTAAAAAGACCAGCTAAAACTAAGACCAGCTAAAACCAGGTAACAGACCAGCTAAAACCAACTAAGACCAGCTAAAAACAGGTAACAGACCAACTAAAACCAGGTAAAAAGACCAGCTAAAACTAAGACCAGCTAACAGACCAGCTAAAAGCAGGTAGCCGACCAACTAAAACCAGGAAAAAACCCCAGCTAAAACAAACTAAGTCCAGCTAAAACCAGGTAACAAACCAGCTAAAACCAACTAAGACCAGCTAAAACCAGGTAAAAAGGCCAGCTAAAACCAGGTTAAACTAACTAAGACCAGACAAAAATGGTTTTAGCTTTTAGTTTTTTTCAGCAGGGATATTATTCAACAGACGTTCTCATATAATATAATATATAATTTCATTTTGACCTGTGATAATTTAACTCATTTAAATCCAGGCGCTATTTCCACCGTCACCAATAGATGTCAGTAGAAACTATATAATCTCTCAAATCAAGCGGTGGGTGTCCCACCATAGACTTACTTACAGTGGAGTTTAAAGGTAGCACACACATGTTTAGATGTTAGAACTCTCCTGAGAAATTGCCCCTATACCCTCAAATATTTGCATTATTTGAGAGGACAGTCATTTATAGTGATATCCGAAACCATAGTGGACGTTATCGAATGCAATCATTCAATAACAAGTGTACGGGAGGGTTTAGGGGGTGATTTTGTTTTTTTTTAACCTATTGGCTACTTTTTACCACAAAGCGATATTTACTGTTGAAAAACACCTCAGAACTCACAAAGACCCGTGGCGTATAACATAGGATCTTGATGATGTTGCATACTATTTTAACAATGAAAACAATTCCAGTCATGCTTAATTCAATAAGCACATGTGTCAGACACATTGATCATCGTTTATCAGCATATAGAGCTACTACATAATCAGGAAGTCATGTTTTCCTAAAGCCTATAGTGATGTGAAGTACTTCCCCCTGTTTCTGGATTACGTCCATGTGTTCTTCTGAATATGGGAGCAGCCTGTCATGTGTGACCTGCACATAAGGATACAATACTATTATAACGCACCTTAGATCAGACCAGCAGACAAGCCGCTCCACTTAAACAAAAGAACAAAGACGTTTTCCCTCTGCAAAACGTCCGAGTATTGAAAATACCTCTGGCACTTTTAGCTCTTTTATGTCTTCAAGTGCTCAATTTGACTTCTTTATTTTGCGCTCCGCATGACGACCGCCCACCTCTGTGTTTATTAGGGACGAGCTTCCTCAGATCAACAATATTGCTTTGGCCTTGACTTCACCGCTGTGCTATTTCATATTCAATGCGAGTTCCTTTGTTTATGTGCATATTTGGGACTCCGGAGTGATTATCACCGCGGCTGGATTCCTGAACACGTATCACAGGAGTGTACTTTGAGTCGTAATAGTGGAGTGACTTCATTCTGATCAATTGTTAGTCGTTGTGGCTCAAGTTTGTCATCCAGATATTTTGATCTAGCATTGTTTGGTAGCTGCAATTTTGAGTCTGGTTTTATAAAGGGGGAACCTTCCTGTCTGTTAGGATTTCCCCTTGTTTTCTCCAAATCAGTTTAAGTAAAATGATCAACAAGGGTGTGACAAATCTGTGGAGCATTTGCTCTTAGAAAAACAGGTTGAACTTATTTCAAGAGCTGATCCGGTTGAAAAAGACGTAGGTTTTAGGTGGTTTAAGCTGGTTTAGATGGTCTAGTCGGTCAGTTCATTTAGCTGCCGTAACCAGCTGACAACTGCCTCCAACCACTTTACAACCAGCAGAATAACTTAGTAAGCCCTGAACATCATGAATGTGTAATTCATCATGTAAATGTGAATTAGAGTGTGTGTTAGTTTATTTTACAGCCCTTCTCTTATTTTAATTAGCTATTTAATATGTCTTAATATATATATAATATGTCTTTAATATTTTATCTATCTATCCATTCATCCATCTATCTATCTATCTATCTATCTATCTATGGGCCATATACAGTGCATAATCTAAAGATGTATATATAGAGTGGAGTTCACTTATCTTGAGTCACGGTTAAGTCGCCAATCCTATTATGTAGATGTTTTTGAAGTGGAACAGCCAAACTCCCTATTTGTCTTAGTATTTTCGATTCTTTAATGTCGATTTGTTAATGTCGCCGAAATCTAATATCTTGAGCACAAAACAGGGACAAAATCGGCACTTCACATGGTTATTTCGTGACTAATTTGCGTACTTAGTTCACTGCGCATGCACTGAGTTTGCATTGCATGTGGATCGCGGTCCGCTCACGGTTCACTCCCTGTCGTTGATCTCATCTGAGGGACAACACGCTGTAGCATCCCACACGTTTTTTGTGATTTTGTGAGCAATCTTTGTGTTTGCATTGTTGTTAGCAAACATATACACAGTACAATGTATGTACATTTTTTTTAGATGAATGCCGATCGCTTCATCAAACAAATCGCGGCAACACTGATGTGTAAAAAGACACCAAAAACTCGAGCATGTACATTCTCATTTAATAACTCACATCATGTACATCAATAAATTTTCATTTTTCTTTCTTGCGAGGGTTGTTGTCTTTGGCGCTCTGACAGCTGGCTGCGCTTGTACTTTCACTCTGACAGCTGGCGCTGATTGGCTGTCTGACCTGTCGATCATGCAGGAAGATTGGCTGTGCTGCCATGAGGCCGGGCTCTTCTCATCTCATCTGATGATCAACACCACACGCTTCTTAAGGGACGTGCTGCTAAACAGGGACGAGAGCAGCGGGAGAGACTGCTTTTTTCTTTTTCTTATGATTCTGACTTGTGTTTGTTTTTTTATTGTGTGAATTTCACGCACAAGCACTGTGTACCGAGCCTGAACAGTTATGGATAATTGAAGTCATGTGAGCAACATTTGAAATTCGAATTGTGATCTTACACAAAAAAGTTCATCAATCTATGGGTGCAGATTATGCCAACGATTTTTTTACACAAAACCCAAAACCCGCTGGCTATATGAGCGTGTGGATTATCTGCTTCTGCGGGTTATATGTAATATATGTTATATGGGTTATCTTGCTAAACGGTTATCTTGATGCTTTTTTGCAACCCCCGAGGCCGTCAACATAACCAAACTCCACTGTATTCTATATTTTCTTCTCTAATAGAAGTCTGCGCAATTTTCAGAAGTCTGTTTTATTATCCAAATAAACAAGCTGTATGATTTTAGTCATTCATGTCCGCAGCACTAGTGCAGGAGGAGTCACGTGCCAAAATGGTTCAGTGGTTTCTTTGAATCCATAAGTATTAGCCTTAGTAATAGTGACTTTGCAAACATCAACAAATAGGTGATAAGGCATAAAATAGAGCTTCCAGTAGTGCCGCATTGATTTAGCACAGCGGAGTCCGAGTGAGTCTCTGCAACTGTAAATCCAGCGCGTTCCTCTCCTCCAGACGTTCAAGGGAAGAGTCCCTGGGTCACCTGCACCATGAATCACATGTTGGCGGGAGCCTGCTGTGCCTCTCCGCCGGACTATAATTAGAAACATGCCTCACGCTGCACGGAGAAAACAGTTTGGATAACAAAGGAAGGAAAGTGTTTGCATCAGGCAGGCATGTACTGTGATTGCAGCTTGGCATTTTCTCCCGTTCCCTCATTACCACACACAGGTTGAGGGGCAAGAAGTGGAGGCCCCGGGGGGCACACAAACTCCAGTTCCTAGTTGACTAACCATGAATAATCCGTGACTACAAGACTTACACACCAAGACACCATTCATGTATTGTGTAACAGACGATTGTGAAGCCGTTAATAATGTGTACTGGACATTTGAAGGGTTTCTAAACATTTATGTTGGCTTGACTGCATGCTTTACTTAAATATACAAGGCCTGTAATCGCAGGTGGGACGTGGAAGGGGCTCTTAGATAGGATTTTACAGTTTCCCCTAAGATACAGAGATTGCATTGTGACACGCATGCAAGCCAACGAATGACTCTCAAGGGTGGATCAGGTTATGAACTGGGTAAAAGCAGCTCCTGCGTACAGGTTTCTTGTACAAGCCTTTCGCTGAGCCCCAGATGCACTGTACGAACATATATCAACCACGGTTAATAGAATATGGAGCGAAAGAAAATAAACATTTCCGAATTGTCAAAGACACCTGCACGCGCTGAGGTTTCTGTCGACAGTCATTCTTGAAGAAGATCCGGTCTGTCGTTAGCAGATGTCATAGTAACAATGGATAGAGGTCATAAATTTCTACCTACTTTGTCTTGTGCTGTGATGTTTTTATCTGTTCCACATGTTGCAATCATCCATCCATCCTCACATCGGCTGCATCTGGGCCTTGAACAGGTGACTGTTAACTAGCATGTGCGTTCTGTGCCTTCATCTCTAACTGTCTATATCAGCTGGTATCGATTGTCTATATTTGTCATTCATCCATCAATCCACCCACCATCCATCCAGCCACCCATCTATACACCCAACCACCCTCCATCCATCCACCCACCCACCCACCCACCTATCTATCTATCTATCTATCTATCTATCTATCTATCTATCTATCTATCTATCTATCTATCTATCTATCCATCCATCCATCCATCCATCCATCTCATCTTCTTATATTGTTTCATGATATTCTGTCAAAGCTATTTAGTTTTGATATTTTCTCACATGTATTGTGTTAGACATAAGACATAACACATAGGACTGTGAGAAGATAACAAGCTGAGTGTCCATTCTCTAAATCAGTGTTTTTTCCAGTAATAGTGCTCTTTTCACTGATATTTTCACTAAATGAGCAAAGCTAGACATCCCCATACAATAGACAATAGCCAGTTTTCATTTGGGGAGTTATTGTTTAGCATGCCAAATGTCTGTTAAATTGATTTTTGGAGTTCATATAGTCTCCTGTTTGAACTGTTACTATTTCCCCCTCCATTTTCACTTGGGAATCATCCTTTAAGAATTCAAAGCTGCTATTTTTGAGAATCCTCAGCAGAATGTTTTTCCCTTCTATGTTTTTTTTTTTTTTTTTTTTTTTACAACTTTTTGTATGTATCTCTCTCATTCTTTGTCATGGAAGAATTATCTTAAAGATAGAAACATTTCCCTATTTGGTCTGGTTTAAATATATGTCATATACTTACGCAAAATGTAATTCACCCTTATATGGACAGTTAACTGCCTTATATTGGATTGATTATATAGGAACATTCAGAAGACTCAGAGATGTTATGAGAAACCCAGTCTTGAGAGATTGAATTGTCCACTAAAACCTTAGAAGCTAAATACTGTATGTTGACATAAGATATGTATTATGCATCTATGTTTTATAGGTATTATGACCTAATAATTATTTTTACTGAATTTAAATAATGTATTTAAAAGATCATAATGCATTAAACTATGTACAGGTATTTAATAATGTATTATTGTTTAAATATATACGTTTTATGCATTAAATAATGTTAATCAACTTTTAATTTAAAAAAATAGTATGCGCATAACTTATATGCAGCAATCCTGGTGTGATGCATTAGGACATTGTATAAATATTCAACTTTTTGTAGATTAGATTTTTTTAGAAATGCAAACTGTGGGTAAATGAAGACTGGCCTTTTTTATATGTTTATGCCTATAAACTTGCTGATCATCAGATGTATGGTGACCACAAGTCTGTTCTCAAGGCTGGACAAAGGGATCGAGCTGTATGTCTGAATAGCTCTATCCCAGGCCTCTGTCTCAGCAGGGGGGGGGGGGGGGGTTATAGTGAAAACACCCAGCCTGCCTCAGACTGTTCTGTACATGTATTTACACACACACACACACACACACACACACACACACACACACACACACACACACACACACACACACACACACACACACACACACACACACACACACACACACACACACACACACACACACACACACACACACACACACACACACACACGACAATCCTTCTCTTGCAATTTTCATGGTTCCTGTTACCACTTTCCCTGACTCCCTCATTCTGTTTCTCAAAGTCTATAATCTGAAGTGAACGGTTTATGGCTGATAAGTTGATTTGTTGTGTTATGTTTGGCGACTGATTTCAGATAGCAGGTCTATGGGAGTAGGTGATCCGGGCTCCCTGTGCAGAAACAGCCCACAGAGGGCCAGTTATAGACCATTACAAGAGCTGTATGGGACTGAGGACAAAGCCCTGGGGGATTCCTGCTACACATACCATTAGTACAATATACAGCCGTGGAAACAATTGTTTATTCATAGATGGTCTGTCTGCAGACTCAAACATAAATTATGACACAGATCCATTGTGTGGTCCGCTGATTGTGTTGCCAGTAATGCATAACTGCTGTTAAATACGGTTCTCAAAAGAGAAGTGAATGTGTGTTCAGGTTTGAATGGACCCCTGGTACACGTGATCAAAGATGGCTGTAAAAATTAGTCTGCACTGTTTATCCTACTGCTCTTTAATTTAATAAAATGGCAAAAAAAATCTAACCTTTGATTGAAGTAAAAGAAATTGAAAGTTGGGAGAAAGTCATATTATGGAATAATGCTTTTTTATTATTGGCACCTTTTTGTTAAATACATTTTGCAACCTTCTTTTGCCAAGATAACAGCTCTGAGTTTCTCCTATAATTCCTGATGAGTTTGGGAAACACCAGACAAAAGATCAGAAACGTTCCTCCATAATGAATCTCTCCAGATCCTTCAGATTCCCAACTCCATGTTAATGCTTCTCCTCTTGAGTGCACCCTACTCATTTTCTACAGAGTTCAGGTCAGGGACTGAGGTGGTTGTGTCAGAAGCTACATTTTGTGCTCACTGACCCATTTTTGTGTTGATTAGTCCAGGACCTTCTGCAGAAAAAACTAACAACATTGAAGATCCAGTTGTATATTTAACTGTGGACATGGGGTACTTTTCATCCCTGTTTGCACCAAAGTCTTCTAGTGGGTTTGCAGCCAAAAACCTTTTTTTTTTTAGTTTCATTCTACCATAGAATCCTTTTTGAAGTTCAATTACGGTCTGACAACTACATATGCTGGAGTTTGTTTTCGGATGAGTGAGGATGATTTCATTTATTTATTTAACAGTTATTTCAATTGCATTTTGAATGAATACAAATGTTATTAATAGTTTTAGTTAATGGTAATGACTCTGATCATTAGAGCCACAGGTCTTATTTTATTTCTTAATCATTCATATTAGAATTCATTATTTGTTATAATAAACTAATGATTCAAAACAATTATATTTTATATAAAATCTAAAAACAAATGCGGGAGATAATAACTATACCTTTACAAGGTTTTTTATTTGCTCACATGTGATTCAGAACTGTTTCACAAACCACATGGAATCTGATCTTTTCAATTCTGATTTGTGCCACTTCCACTTATACTAAATAAATGTGATACTAAATCCGATACAGGTCAGATGTTTGCAGTGCAACCACAGTCTGAACAGTCACATTGGAATTTATGCTTTTATGTCACTCTAGATCAAAATTCGTCATAATTCTGGAAGTCACTTCAAGGGACAGTTACGGTTGCTAAAGTTGCTGGTCAGTGGAAGGACAGTGAGCTGCAGAGCTTGTATGTATTACAGTGACAGCTCTACATAAGGCTAAAAGTAAAACATGAGGGTTCGTATCATAAATGTAAAAAAAAACTGCTCTTTTTTGCATCCTCACCTTTATTTTTTATATTGCCTGCACTGAAATTCTCTGGCTTCCACTGCAGATCACACTGTAAATAAACTCGTAATCGTTTTCTTTAATGTTCTCTGTATGACAGTGTGACACGTGACGTCTTTTTGATCGTCTTTTTGCGATTGCGGGTCAGTTCTGGACCATGGTCTGTTCACCCTGGAATCTGATATTGGCCACATTTAATGCCATTTGCCAATGATGTCAAATACATTCTAGTACCTAGATACAGGTCAGCTTTCCTCAAATATAAATCCCTGAGATATCTTTCCACCAATTTTCCAAGAAAAGGGACTGTAGGATTTCCAGAAATCTCTCTGTCCCCTCTCTGATTAGTGGACGTGTGATTCTCCTCTCATGACTCCCTGTGTCTGCTCTCTGTCTCTGGTATAGTGTGTTCCTGTATTTGTGGCTCTTCCTGTCTCCTGCTGTCACTGCTCTGCAGTCGCCAATGCTTCCGTAGAGGGCGGCATTGGCCTCGTTAGGGGGTACACACACAAACTATTAGCACACCACACACCCAATACCTCATTGTGCTCAAAACTCATGCGGATACCTCTGTCCCAGTCTCAGTGATCAGTGTGTCTCCGGGGAGAGCGAGGACTTTCCCTGGTAAACACTGATGCAGGTAAACATCTCTTGATTCTTATGGTCCGAGCCATCAAATGCAGGCCTGCATGAGTCACTTTTAAAGGCCGTGTTTTTGTTTTGCCTTTAAGACAGTGAAGAAATCGAGACTTACCTTCGCTGAACTTACTCTGGAAACATTTTAATGCTCAGAGGTTGCGTTTTCTACTATAGATTTATTTTAAAGACAATAATTTGGCTAAGATTTGTGTTATGCTTCAGGCACGAGTGAGGTTTTATGGATCGTGCTGCAACAAGATTGCACTTCAGTTATTTTCCCATTTATATAAAATCAAATAGCCCAGAACTACAAGCAATTTAGGTTGAATGCTTTACATCATGAGATGTACTGCCCAGATTATCCGCTGTGAGGTCTCTCCACGGAGGGTTTATTTGATTTAGTTCCTCGGTTTATTTGATTTAGTCCTCTTTTTATGTTGGATTTGGCAAATTAGCGCAACATTTATTTCATTGACAGCGCTGACAGTTAGTGACTAGTGACGCATGTTAAAACTCTAAAGTATTTGTTCTGGATCTTGTTCTGGTTCACTCAAGCAGTGCTAAAAAGACAAAATGGAGTTTCTCACTGAAATACAGATGTTCTTTAAGGAATGTGATGGGTCATATGTAGAAATATTATTTCAGTAATCATCTCTGTTTTAACTGCTGATTGTGTTTTAAGGGCCACGGCTGGTTTTTGTCTCTCGTGGCAGTTAAAACTATCATGAACTGAATATTGCCTTCTCAACGTCCTCCATATCTGGATATTTTCCCCTTCTGATCTCGCAAGAGCCTCTAATTTGGTGTCCTTTTACCTGCAGTTATGATAAATTATGCTTTCAACTCTTTTGATCTGACGAAATGCTTTTGTTCCCAGTAATTCATATAGATAACTTCACATTTGCATTTACCATCTTTCTCATCATGTCTCCATCATGTTCCCCCCCTTTTTTGACCCCTGGTTTCCTACGTTATATTTACTCAGCTGCCGCGTGGAGACTTTGAAGCCCACAGGCCTTTAGCAAGTCTCTTACACAACATCACTTGCCATTTATTCTCAGAATAAGTCCTGGTTTATTATGTTAACACCTACAAAGTGATTTTAACCAAACCCTCTCACTCTCCTGCAGCTGGATCTGTTCTACGCACATGTGCGGATGATGTTCGAGTGCGCGGGTGCTCTAGGACGTCTTTGCCAGCTCCTCTGGAAGACCGTTGAGGGTCTTCGGTTTGCATAATGGCTGCCCCAGGGGTGTCTCTGATTTGGGGTAGTGGAAAGGTAAGCTGGGTTTCCGTCTGTAGCGCTATAGACTCCTGAAAATAAACTTTGAAATGGTTGAGAGTGGAAGAGCCCTACAGGAAAGGCTGGATTATTTTAACGAGGTATTCTACATCTCTGAGACCTGCTTTATTTGCACATGTTGGAATTATTAAGGGTGTTTTATACTCTGTTATACTCTTTTATACTGTGAAAAATACTGCAAATAATATTGAATTATAAAACAATCAAATCTTTTTCCCAGTAAGACAGTCTTATTAGTTTAGATCAGGGGTCTCCAAACTTTCAGCCCGAGGGCAGCACTAACTGCCAAACAGCAGTTCGGGGGCCGACTACACACTCGAGGTCCAAATAAAAAAGAATCAAAACATGGATGTTGTTTTTAATTATTTATTTAATATTATTTTATACAGTTATTACTTAATAACACACCTGTATTAGTGGGAATGGTGAAATTGTTTCCTGGATGCCAAAATAGCAGACATTTCTGGCTCTAGATTTGATTTTCTTAACATCAACAGTGACCTGAGATTATCATCGGACAAGTTTGTTCTCAAATTGTTCTTCACGTATTTTATTCTTGAAAATGTTTGTTCACACATGTATGTTGTTCAAAAGATTGAAAGGTACATCGATGCAAAAGTTTTGACATTAGAAATGTCATTAGGAAAAAAAAGCACCAGTCCTGCGGGCTATATCACACCTTTTTTATGTTTATGCATAACATTTTTATACATTTTACATGTCACACCCGCAAGCTATATGAGAGTACAAAGAATATGCGTCTGCACATTATATGCGGGAAAAAACTATAATTCAACTCATTGACGGTGACCGGAAGTAGAAAAAGTAAGCAGCAAATAATGTTTTCTAATGTAGTGATCGGTTGGAAAACGTCTCCGTTTACTATCGTAACCTCGGTTATTTTTCCATATTCCGTTTAGAGAAGCGTGAAGGAAATATTCTGACGCAATTAAATTGAACGTCAATTATTCTGACGCAATTGCAGCTATTTATACTGTCTGTCTGCCAGATCCACATTGCGCTACAATTGGCCAGTTGTCAACTGGCGTTATCCTATAAGGTTTCAGAGATTACGTGAAGGGGAGGAGTTCCCAAATGCATTTCATTGCAACATCTCGTTCCCACTCTTGAAAGGGAACGCACTGCTGCACGCCTCTATTTTAATTCAGTAAAAACATAACGTCCACGTAAGCGGCGGCTGATCTTGGCAGGATACACGTAAATTTATGTATTTTTTTCCGTAGGCAAAAAGTTCTCCGCAGCTTGGAGACCCCTGGTTTAGATGATAGCGGCGTTTTGGGGGTTAAAAACGTAAACTATTAAAGACTGGTTTTAAAGTGCACGTTTTTGAAGACAATACTGTTTTCTTGTAAGATAGAAAAACAGTCAGTTTCCCAGTCTTTCTTTACAAAGCAACATCGCCAACTACTGGCCTGGCGTGAATAAAACTGCGTTTTTAGTTGTTTTCGAGAATCCAGGAGAACAGGAATCGTTTTGATAGGGCTGTGTTTAGTAAATTGTTGTAGTGTAAAGGTACCCCGAGACTTATGGTGGCGAGTTTTGTGCAGTGAACCAATGCTCACTTTTTTCCTGAAAAACTAGTTGGCCCCCGTTGTGCTGATGGCAATGATTGCCAATTTATATAAAACTGTATTGAACAAGTGCACCCCACCCTGAGAGACTGACGTCCAACTGTTAGACTAATAAACATTTTGCCTGGCCTTTGACAAGTCAAACAGGAATCAGAACCTCCCTTTTCACTCAAAACAAAAATTCAAGCAAAATAATTCTGCACTGTCCTAATCTACTCCACTGCACGGCTATAGCCCGGTTCATATTAAGGACAAACTGGGAGTATCATTGCTTTTTTTTTCAGTGTAATATACACCACCAATAATGTTTACGCAAACCTTTATCCTGAATATGATTTGTGATTTTCATTCAATAGAACTCGATAGATAAAGGGTGCTTTGTTAGCCCACTGTTGTGGTAGTGGGCTGAACAGTTTTTATATAAAACATATGGACTTGTAATGAAATTCAAGTACATCTCTTCACTGTGTCAGTTTTAAATCCCGGCAGGCTGAAGATTTGCATGTAACAGCCTCTGGTATGTAACGTTATTTCAGAACGAATCATGCGGCGGATGCTGCAGTCTTGTTTTTGAGTCAGTACCGATGGGCTCTGTTCCAAAGCTACTGCCTACATAGGCAGCACCTTCTAAGACAACATGGAACATAAGTGACTGATTTTCAATACTCTTATTTGGAAGCCATTCCACTCGCACAAAGTGCACAAAAGTTGGTTCAGGAAGTAAAAGCTCAATAATTTTCTCCATAAGGAAATAAAGATAACTTATAAATGTTTAAAGACAGCCTTACTGTGAGATATGAGGTGGTATTTGCTATATATATATATATATATATATATATATATATATATATATATATATATGTATATATATATATATATATATGTATATGTATATGTATATATACATATATATACATATATATATAGTTTATAGAAGAGCAACTTTGTACAACCGAAGTATGCAGCAACACATTTGTGAAGCCACAACACACCCAACCTTGAGGCGGATGGGCTACGACACAAGGTACCACTCATCTCCACTACAAATAGGAAAAAGAAGCTACAATTTGCACGAGCTCATCAAAATTGGACAGTTGAAGACTGAAAAAATGTTGCCTGGTCTGATGAGTCTCGATTTCTGTTGAGACATTCAGATGGTAGAGTCAGAATTTGTTGTAAACAGAATGAGAACATGGATCCATCATGCCTTGTTACCACTGTGCAGGCTGGTGGTGGTGGTGTAATGGTGTGGGGGATGTTTCCTTGGCACACTTTAGGCCCCTTAGTGCCAATTGGGCATCGTTTAAATGCACGGCCTACCTGAGCATTGTTTTTGACCATGTCCATCCCTTTATGACCACCATGTGCCCATCCTCTGATGCTACTTCCAGCCGGATAATGCACCATGTCACAAAACTCGAATCATTTAAAATTGGTTTCTTGAACATGACAATGAGTTCACTGTACTAAAATGGCCCACACAGTCACCAGATCTCAACTCAATCTGGAACGGGAGTCCTGGATGTGCATCCCACAAATCTCCATCAACTGCAAGATGCTATTCTATCAATATGGGCCAACATTTCTAAAGAATGCTTTCAGCACCTTGTTGAATCAATGCCACGTAGAATTAAGGCAGTTCTGAAGGTGAAAGGGGGTCAAACACAGTATTGGTGTTCCTAATAATCATTTAGGTGAGTGTATATATATATATATATATATATATATATAAAACTGCCATGAATGACGTAATCAAGTCGGTCTTCCTACACTCTCAGAATACTTTACTATTTCAACATAAATGCTTTTTCGCAATACACATAAAATATATTGTTTATAAATTGTTTATATATAATTTGCATTTTAAATGAGTAGTTTAAGACTAAATAAAATTTTATTTAAATTATACTGGCTGCAATGCATCATGAGATTGCAATTCTTTTCTTCACTGAAGCCGTTAAGTCTTTACACAGTCTTGTACCTTTGCGTTTTTGACTGATTTTCAAATACTTTTTTGCTTCAAATCAAAGTTTGTAATGTTATGATCATCTTATAGCTTGTTGATTTGTCTCACGGCTTATCACTCTTAAAAGAAAAACATTTTTGAAATCCCTGTGAGAGAAAAAATACTTCAGAAAATGTGGAAGTATAATGTAAAATGTAAAATTTTGTATTTTACACAGTCAGCATTAATTTTGTGCTTACACTGTCAAAACATGCTGTCAATATCAGGTACTAGGTAGGCAGCTTAATAGATTTTGGAAGTGTGGTATAAAAATGACTGACCGCTGATTTTTTTCTGGCATATCTGCCGAAAACTTACTTTTCACATCATGTCATCACTAGTTTCTTTGCACTATTGAGAACTGAAGCTTGTATTGGCAAAATATACATGACAGGTGAACCTTAACACATCTGTTTTATAGCTGTTTTATATTGTTTAATGTAAGCCATGCAATATATCCTGCTGAAAACGCAGTTTTTTTATACATATTCATTTTGTTTTGAGTGTAAATACTCTGTTCGATTTCTTTCATTTCCTCTGAACTTCCATGCACCCCTGTTAAATTTAGTCCTGTATAGTTGAAACAAGCTTTTGCCTCGCCTCTAAAATAAACAAGTCTTTTCTGTTCATAATAAAAGGACATTTCATCTCAATTAAAATAAGCCCCAGGATTTACCACCAGCAGTTAATTTAATGTGACACGTCCTTTGTGAATACTTAAAATGCGGCTCACATCTGGAATACTCATAGCTGCTCGAGGAAGAATCACATTTACGCTATTGAACAGATGATTTAAACACATTTATACTTTTTAGAGTGGTGCGAATAATCACGGAGTCATAAACGGATGGCTTTATTCTATGTTAAAGGTTAAACGCTTGTTGAGAGATAATTTAAGTCGATGCAAATAGTGTAAACTTTAGAGATTTTTAGAGTAGTTCTTTTGGCAGAACATGACAGGATGTACTAATAAACAAAACGCATTCCAAGTGACCAAAATTAATCCCACAGAGAATCATTAAAAAGAAAAATTGAGCCTCAAAAAGCTTCTCCTGAATTTGTAGATCAAGCCAACAAAATTAGGGGTGAATATGATACTTCCTTGATAATCGACGCCATTTAGAAAAAAATAAAGTGCTATGATTCACTTTTCAAAAGCAGCAGCTTTTTGGGTATGTAGTTTTTAGCGTAAATTACTTTTGATGACAACCACAAATGTACAATATAACGTCTTAAATTAAGTTTTATTGTTCATGCTCCATTTCCAAATTATTTATGTGTGCTTGTGTTTTAAGCATAATTTATCTAATCATATTCAAAATATATATTCAAGATACATTCCATAAAATCAAGCCACTTTTATTAATACAAATACTGAGTAAAGTTATACATGTTTATTTAAAAAATGTAACAATTTTATAAGACCAAATCGTTTCATCCCCACTAAGCATCATGCAGTGCATTCTTCTTAATTCAAGATATATTCCCTGAAAACAGTGTTACACAGTTTTGTGCAACAAGTGAATTTATCTTGTTTTAAGGACATTTACATATTTTTACAAGACAAAAATAAAATAATGATGCTGCTTTTTCAAATATGCAAGAACGAAAGCCATTGGAAAATTTCTTAATTTTCTCAATTAACCCATATTGTCTCTCTGAACACAATAAATAGGACTTCCGTCAACATTCACGGCTTTTGCTAAAGCACTATGGTCGAAACTCCTGCATTCCACTGTATTCCTGTCTTTGCAGCTCAATGTCCCGCTTCTCTCACTCCCATCGGGTCCTCTGTGGTCTGACTGATTGGGGGGTCAAAGAATGGTTCCTAGAAAAGAAAGCATGTTTTTCCCATGTTTAAAGCTATTTGATGTCCCTAGCAGAATCTCAGGTCTCAAGCTAATATCCATTGGCGTCCATTTTTCCAGAGTCCAAAGCCAAGTCATTTGAGGTCTCCACTGTAGACTGACCCTGGGCAACTACATGTGCTTGACGTCCAAAATTCCCATAAATGGGTATTATGAGAACCACTTCAGAACATTTGCATTAAAGACAAAATGAATGAATCCCAACTTACCTATTTCTTTAAATTAAATAAGTTATATAAATTAAATTGATTATGTTGTTGTAACCAGGGCTGCAAAAGCCTGAAAATGAACTATAATACATTCCCCTACCTTTTATGATCCAATTATAGATTACATAAAATCCTATCCTACATTACGTCTGTCTGATTATTAATTTTTCCTAAAAAAATGTCCCATTACTAAAAAGAAATGTGTTATGAATGCCGTGTCACGTTTTTAACAATACAGTTTTTGAGTTGTTTAGCTTCACTGTAGCTTTGTGATGTTTTAGCCATTAGCTAACATAAGTTTTCCTGAATAAGTTACACATAGATTGTTTGTCATATTGATTCATATTATATATTAGATTACGTTTATAGGTTTGACCACACTTCATAATACTGGATACGTATAATTTCTTCATTTCTTTTTGTGTATTTTTCGGTGCTATGTTGCCACAGTTAACATATAGAAAAAGATTAGCTTTAGCTATGTTGTACACTAACAAAACAACCACCACTCACTCTGGTACATTTGATAACACTTTCTCATTTATGTGATATTATAACATAAAGAAGTGGTAATTTGAGTAATTTCTATGACTATTATGAGTGCTAGCTCAAAACAGGAGTTAACTTTGTGTGAGGGTAATGCGTTTTGAACGTCTGGATATCATCCAAGTGGATCAATGATAGCGCCAAGTATTTTTTGTGATTAAGATCATGTCATTGTCATCTTAGCTAATACTATAATTATGGCAAAACATAAAAAAGATATCTTTAGCCTGTATAAAGAAGTATGATGGCTATCAAATTGGTAATCATGCTCTGGCATAAAATTTATATCATATTTTACTGACGTCTTATGAGTTTTCTTAGCAATCTTGTCGTCTACTTAATTCATCAACGTAATTTATTGTAGCTTAATATGACTGTGTATGGTCATAGAAAGGTTTCTTTCTTTGTTATGGGAGTGCCAGGTCGTTGATTCTGATGTGACTGGTCAAAGTTGAGGATAAATGGCCAGAGGTCAGACCTCTCTGTCTCAACCTTCTGTTTATGGTCCCAGGATGGTGATCAAACGGTGCCAAGCGGTTCTGCGATCATGGAGACAAATACAGTCACATAGCATCACTCCCACAGAACCCACTGGCTCTACCCATATCTTTTTGAACACCGCGTTTACCCTCCTGAAATAAAATCTGCCTGATAGATGATAAGTGTGTTTTGGACTGGCATAGTCAATATTTCCCAAAAGCAATGCGATTATACTCAATGCGATAAACTTAGCTTACAATGCTTTTGAGAAATGTAGCTAGCCCAATCTGGTCTGTAAATATTGTAAGTAAATATTGGCAATAAATATTGGTGGTTCTACGATCTACTTTATGCTTACTATCTTTTTGGTTAAAACTGGTTAGGCCAGTTGGTAATCAGCTACTGTTGTCAGATTTCTGAGGAGGGAAGTGAGGCATAGGAGGAAGGTTATTTTATTCAATAAGAATGAAAACAAAAACTCAAACAAAAACTGCACAAGGACAGGAAAAGACCAGACACGACTCAACTCGACTGGAACCAAGACCGAAACACAGCATAAAAAGACAATTCAAAGACATAAGACAATGAAGCAGCACAGGACAGCAAACAACAGGGGCATAAATAGAGAACACAAGGCCCAATGAATAAAAGAGAACAGGTGGGGGAAATCAAACAATAACAAGGGAACAAGACGGGCGGGGTTACACAATGACAGGACAATGCGAATGCACAAAAGCCACGTGTCTACATGAAACAAGACAGTACACAACAAGTGAAACACAAACTGTTCACAACACAGCACAAGACAAGACGTAACCTGAAAGCATGCCGCAGACACGCACCGCATGCTTCACAACAAAACACGCGGACAAGAGAGCACACGTTCACATGACGTAGAGCACATGAGGGTTAGCGAACGCTTGTCCAATGCACTTACAACAGGGACAAACACACGGGCAATGACACAAGACCAAAACTCAACAAGACCAAAGTGTCAGGATCGAACACCATGCCCCGCACACAACACAAAAACACGACAATAGGGCAGTGTCAGAGATCTGTCACCGAAATACTAGAAAACACGACCGAAGTTATAGAAACCTGACAACTGTGTTCCAAAACAGAGCTATCATCTGCAGTCATTAGCTCAATAGCTAGTTCAAACTGGTCTATGTTATTTGCTAGTCTAATCTGGTCATTAGCTAGTTCAAGTTGGCCATCTCATTTGCTAGTCTAAGCTGGTCTGTATGTCATTTTTAGGTCCAAGCTAGTCAGTAGCTCATTAGTTTGTTTCAGTTAGCAAGTACAATGTTTCCCAACCCTCACCAGCAGTGCAGATTTTGGAGGCCTATCTAATTTTGCCTATGTATTTCTGGCCCTAGATTCTCTCTTGCAGATGATGGCTGTGTCCGAAATCGCAAACTCTCTTGAGATGGTACTTATTTTGAAGTATTAATTACTTGCCGACCACTAAAGAATCCTCTCTACTGTATGAGTGTGGGTTAGGATTAGATTTATGAATGGATGCATTACATTTATACCACATTCATGTTGTCATTATCATGTGACCTACAGCATCAGCTGCGTCGTTTCACTGTCAATCACAAATCCTCTAATGTGGCCTCATAGGACAGTAAAATGTCCATCATAAGCAACTAAATAAAAGTATTAGGTCACCCGGGTACTTTTCACCTACACTTTTATGAGACATACTTCTATTGTCACATTTTTTGCCTACTATATAGTACTGAAATATGCAATTTTGGATGCAGCCTAGCTTCAGATTTGGAACATGGTAAGAATGCCTAACTTTTGTCAGTCACAGAGCTTATTATCTGCAATAATCCAAAAGCCAATTGAATCAAGAGGACTAGAGTTGACGCTATCTTCCAGGTTTATGTAGAAATGTTTTTTCGCTAACCAAAATGATCCGTGAAACTTTTCCCACTGCTGCTTCACGATGTCCTCATGGTACCCCAGGGGCGCCATTGGAGAGCATTCCATCATGCCACCCAGACCGGAGTCCCATGACCTTTCACCTGTGTGGTCTTTCTGAAGGTCATTGAATCTTCTCTCATAGCCTAAAAAAGGTGTCTGCTTATAATAGACTGATGTGCTCCCAAGACAGCACTAGAAGAACCTGGATCGGTTCATTTGCTACTGTGGTTATTGCTCCTGTAGGACCACAAGAGGCTCCTTATGCCTCTGACGCGGCCTGGGCTGAGCAACCCAGTCTGCCATATTTCTCATCTGCTCTCAATGAAGGCTTTGCTTATTCAGCCTCCAAAAATAACTTCCTTTAATTGCAGATAGGAAGCCGTATCGGAGAGCAGGTTGTTCCTATTTGCAAGGAGCAACAGGGCCACATCATCTGTTAAATCTTGAAGGTCTTGAACTGAGAATAATTCTCAATGTTCACTGAAGAATGTGCAAGAAATCAGTTAATGTGTTATATAACATGGTTTTATTGCTCTTCCATGTGCCGTTATCCTTTGGATAGTTCAACAATGAGGGGATGTCCCACAGAAAGATCTGGCAAGCAGAAATATGGGTAAATATTATATTGGGTGCTTTTAAGAAAGGTTAGGTCGATGTGTGAAACCATTTATGACCAACTATGTGTTCCTGACCTTCTGAAAATATACTTGTTCATTTTTGAATAAATGGCTTTCTGGGAACTCTGGATTTGGCTGACTTCAGTGTGACTTGACATCCACTTCATTCATGTTCATGTGAAATTTGGTCCTTTGTGTTTGTACGTTCTTGCCAGACTTGTAGACAAACTACGCATTTTCAATGAACTTATACATTTATGTTTTGAAAAACGTAGTATTTCATCTCTTGTACACTAAGCAATTTATAACCCTGACCAGAGTATAGCTTTCACATTTTTGTTTCAAAATCCAAATTGTTTGCCAAGAAACTGGATTCATTCGGAACTGTTTTCACCATTCAACGGTTAGCCAACAAAAGAGACATAGATATGAACCCATTGCTTTGACAAACCACAGAAAACATGTCAGAAACTTGTTTTCAAGAAAGATGTGAATGTCAGAAAAAGGTATTAAAACATTTCTCACAGTCTAGATTAACAAACATTATGGGTGTGTAATTGAAATGAAACGATTCCAACACAAAATCAGTTCACCAAATTGACTGGAGTTTAGTTTGAGTCCTTGAATTTGATTGGCCAAGTGGAACTTTATACAACTTTGTATAACTCTGCTTAGTTCAGTCAGGCTGCAAATGGTGAGAATTTCTTGCGACTCTACCAATTCACTGAATCGATTCATTCAAAAGCGAATCACCACAGATGCTGATCGGAAACTGAACTGTTTGCTTCATTTGGAACTATTTTCATTGGTGGACCAAAAAATTTATACCATATCTAGTAAAATTGTATCTACAACCATGAGTACTTAATATGAACTTAGTATGAACGGACACACCAACGCTGACATGATTCATCCAGTCTTGCTCAAATGATATTGCGGAATTGTATATTTATGGACTCTATATTTATGGATTTATGGAGGCTCCAAAGGATGCAAAAAAACGTCCTTTTGACAAATGTACTTCAGTTATTCAATAAAAATATTTGAAATAAGTTGAACTCACACATAATAAAACTAAAACAGTCATTTGTTATTATAAAAATCAATGCAAGTCCAAGGGCACCGGAATCGTTATTGAGTCATGAAGCCAAATCCTGAAGTGATTAATCTTTAGTGAAAATGTACTAACGGACATGATGTAAACCAATGAATAAATTCCAGACAAAAATTATCCAATGAGTAATGAATGAATCCTGCATGGCCATAGAAATTTCTGTTCCAGTGAACAACCAGAGCTGCTATAACGTGTTTGACAAATCATCCCATTAAAATCACATCAATAAAGTATGTGCCCAAACCCACATATGAATCAAAGGTCTCACGTTTCTCTCCCTTTTCCATCTTTCTCTGTCTTGTTCTTCTGACCAGGCTGTTTTCAATAGGCCCACAGCAGCAGCATGACCCTTCACTCCATCCCAGGGTTAAGGAAACAGTTTTCCCCGAGTCATGATGGATCTCAGGACATTCCAGATCTGTTTACAGTTACGAACGACCCATTATAGATGTCGCTTGCCAGACATGAGGGATGTTTGATAGGGCGCTATGAACTTTTTCTCCTGCACTAAGACATTTGTCTTTCAGGTCTGTGATTCTTCATATTGTTAATGTAGCCTCTGATCGCTTTTGACAGTCTGATCCAAACCAGAGAAATGTAATAGATCTTTTATATTCAAGCTAGTTGATTTTAATATTGTTTTACTGGCATAGTAAAACGCGTGTACAAAAACGTCTCAGGTTACGTACGTAACCATAGTTCCCTAAGAGGGAACGAGACACTGCGTCGAGACGCGATTGGGAACCTTTCAGTTTATATGTCCTTGAAGCACAATCAAACTCAGGTGCGGGAGTGTACGTCGCCGTGATGACGTCATCACGTCATGACCCGGGAGTATAAAGGCACGTCGCGACCCGGAAGCGGGTTAGCTTGACCAGTGTCTGAACAGGCCGGCATGCCTAGGAGCTGAGGCTGCAAGACGCAGTGTCTCATTCCCTCTTAGGGAACTATGGTTACGTACGTAACCTGAGACGTTCCCTGTCAAGGGAACTCGCACTGCGTCGAGACGCGATTGGGAACGAGGAATACCCACGCCGCCTCAGCGTACGGGGTATGCCAAGCGAAACGTAGCTCACTACGATAACGCCAATGATCCCAAGGCGGGGTTTAGGTCTAACTGGTAGAACCTAATAAAGGTATGCGGTGAGGACCAGCCAGCCGCATCACAAATGTCCGCGAGGGAAGCCCCTGCGAAAAAGGTTTTCGAGGCAGCCATGCTCCGAGTAGAATGAGCTCGGACAGACAGTGGACACTGCTGTCTTGCCAGCTCATAAGCTAGAGAAATAGACTCTGAAATCCATCTGCTCATAGTAGGCTTAGAAGCAGGGGAGCCTCTGGGGGCCCCAAAACAGACAAAGATTTGGTCTGACCTACGCCACGTGGCAGTTCTGTGGACGTAGGCGTCCAGTGCTCGCACTGGACAAACCTTGTTCTTTAACTCCTGGTCATGATCAACAAATGGAGGAGGACAGAGAGCCTGTAGTACTATGTGGCGCATAGGACTAGAAAGCACTTTAGGTACATAACCCGGCCTGGGATAGAGGAAAACTTTTGCCAAGCCGGGCGCAAACTCTAAACATGAAGGGGCCACAGAGAGGGCCTGCATGTCACCAATCCTCTTGAGGGAAGAAATGGCGAGAAGAAAGAGTGTTTTAAGAGTAAGGTGCTTATCTGAAATCTCGTCCAGCGGTTCGAAAGGAGCCTGGGACAAGGCCTGGAGCACCAGGGACAGATCCCAAGGAGGCACCCTTGAACGTACTACAGGCCTCAGCCTCTGAGTGCCACGTAGGAAACGAACTATGAGGGGGTCCCTGCCCAAAGAGGCACCACTCAAAGGTACGTGGTAAGCAGCTATGGCAGCCACGTAAACCTTTAGTGTGGAGGGGGACAGCCCTGCTGCGAACCTTTCTTGCAGGAACTCCAGCACGGTGCCAACCTGGCAGGTAACTGGGTTCAGCTGCTTTCCGCAACACCAAGAAGTGAAAATTTTCCACTTCTGAGCATACAGTTTCCTCGT
Organism: Rhodeus uyekii; assembly: GCA_037043235.1. Taxonomy (NCBI): domain Eukaryota; kingdom Metazoa; phylum Chordata; class Actinopteri; order Cypriniformes; family Acheilognathidae; genus Rhodeus; species Rhodeus uyekii. The sequence goes on from JAWRVZ010000087.1 coordinate 1,976,062, forward strand.
GGACGGGGCTCTGGAGTGGAGAATGGTCTCTACAACCTCGGCTGAGAGACCAGACTCTATGAGCTGGGCCCCCTCAGGGGCCAGACCCATAGTTTCCACAGTTCTGGGTGAGGATGGAAAATCCTCCCCTGAGCCTGGGACAGGAGGTCCCTCCTGACCGGAATCTCCCACGGAGTGCCGTCTAGGAGGGACACCAGGTCCAAAAACCACACCCTGCCCGGCCAGCGCGGGGCAACTAGAGTGAGACGGACCTTCTCCCGGCGAACCTTCTCCAGAACCCCTGGGAGCAGAGCTACGGGGGGAAAGGCATACAGGGGTAGATTTGGCCACCCTTGCCTCATGGCGTCCAGGCCGAGAGGCGCTGGAAGATAAAGGGAGAACCAGAGTGGGCAGTGAGTCGTCTCTCGAGACGCAAACAGATCCACTTGAGCCTGGCCGAATCTCTCCCAAATCTGCTCCACCACCTGAGTGTGGAGTCGCCATTCCCCGGGCCTCGGCCCCTGTCTCGACAGGAAGTCTGCCCCCAGGTTCTGGGCCCCCGGGATATATATTGCTCGAAGAGAGAGCAGTTCCCTCTGGGCCCAGAGGAGGATCCTGATCGCCAACTTGGAAAGTCGACGAGACCGGAGACCTCCCTGGTGATTTATGTAGGAGACCACTGACGTATTGTCGGTTCGGACTACTACATGATGGCCTCTGAGGTCGGGGAGAAACGCCCGTAGCGCCATCCAGACAGCCATCATCTCCAAGGCGTTGATATGCCAGGAGAGGAGGTGCCCGTCCCATAGACCCCTGGCCGAGCGGTCCCTCAGGACCGCCCCCCAGCCCGCGCGGGACGCATCTGTCGACAGCATGACGCGGTGACAGATAGCTCCCAGTGCGAGCTTCTGGGAAATGAACCAGTTCTGCTTCCACGGATGCAAGGCTCGAAGGCAGCGCCTTGAAACCTCGATCAGACGGAAGGGGTTGCCCCTCGGGGAAAACCCTCTGGTCTTCAGCCACTACTGCAGGGAGCCACCACTGCAGGGAGCAGGCCGAGTGGGATAACACTGGACGCTGCCGCCATGAGCCCCAGCACTCTCTGGAAGTGCTTGACAGTGAGCAGCTGGCCTAGCTTGATATCCTGGACTAAGGACAGAACGGCGGCAATGCGCACGGGGGACAGCCGTGCAGACATTGACGCCGAGTCCCAAACAACGCCTAGGAAGGTTGTCCTCTGCACAGGAGAGAGGATACTCTTCTTGGCATTGAGTCTCAGCCCCAGCTCCTTCATATGCGCGAGGACGACATCTCGATGCCGAACCGCCAATTCTCGTGTCTGAGCCAAAATCAACCAATCGTCGATATAGTTCAATACACGGATACCAGTGGACCGCAGCGGGGCGAGCGCTGCGTCCATGCATTTGGTGAAGGTGCGAGGGGATAGCGCTAGGCCGAACGGAAGTACTCGGTATTGGTAAGCCTTGCCCCCGAAGGCGAACCTGAGAAACTTCCGATGTTGAGAAAGGATGGAGATATGGAAATATGCGTCCTTGAGATCTATCGTCACAAACCAATCCTCGGACTTGATTTGGGATACGATCTGTTTCAAAGTCAACATTCTGAACTTCAGACGCCTGACAGTCTTGTTCAACAGGCGAAGGTCTAGAATAGGACGCATACCTCCATCCTTCTTCGGAACTATGAAGTAGCGGCTGTAAAAGCCCGAATCTGTGGCTGAGAGAGGTACATACTCTATGGCCTCTTTCCTCAGCAATGATTCGACTTCTTGTTCCAAAACCCGAGCCTGCCCAGGGTCTACCTCTGTTCGAAGAACCCCCGCGAACTTGGGAGGGTTCGACCGAAACTGGATAGTGTAACCCACATGAATAATGCGCAGGACCCACTGAGAAATACCTGGCAGACGTGCCCACGCCGCCAGGAACTCTACTAGGGGTACCAGTCTCTCGAGACCAGCCTCTGTTCGGGTTTCCACTCCAGGCCGCTGGACCTGGAGTGGATGCTCTAGGACCCTCCTTAGAGGGGGCAATCTGCCCAGTGCACCCTGCCGGGGTGACAACTGGGATAGACCACCTGGTCCCTGATCGGACTGGCTCTCTCGAGAAACCAGATCCGCAGGGGCCTCTGCAGGGCGTTGGCATGCTGGTAGACCAACGGGGGGCTCCCTGCGAGGCCTGACACCATGATTGTCAGGGCCTCTTACTTTTAGCCTTCTTGCCCTGCAGAAGACCCTCAGGTCGGTCCGCCGGCCAGAAGGCTGAGGCTGAGGTTGCTGACCCGAAGCCCTCCCCCTCTTTTTCTGGGGAGGCTGGCGAGTCGCAACGCTCAACTTCTGCCCAGCGCGGTACGAGGAGGTACTGGGCTGAGGATGGAACGCTGCTTGCGAACCTTGAGGGCGGCGTGGAAGGATCTTTCTGAACGCCGCCTCTTGCTTAGCAGCCTCCTGAAACCTCTCGACCGCCAACTTAACCGCGTCGCCGAAGAGGCCAGGAGGCGTCAGAGGGGCGTCCAGGAGGATGTTCTTATCCTTCTGGCTGAGGGTAGTTAGATTTAGCCACAAATGTCTCTCCGTAGCTACTAGGGCTACCATAGATCGGCCAATAGAGGCGGCCGTCTCCCTAGCAGCCCGGAGAGAAAGATCCGTCGCCCTCCGCAGTTCTGCGACTGCTTCTGGCCCAATACCTCCTTCCTCATCAAGATCTGCGAGGAGTTCCGCCTGGTAGGCCTGCAGCATGGAAGAGGTGTGGAGGCATGCTGCAGCCTGACCAGCCGATGAGTATGCTCGCCCCACCAACGATGACGTAACCCTGAGAGGTTTGGTGGGGAGCACCGGTGCCTTTAGGGGCTGCGGTGAGTGAGGAGCCAAATGATTAGCCAAGGACTCCTCTACTCTAGGCATCGCCCCGTATCCGCATTCTTTAGCTCCCACTAGGGAGGCATAAACAGCGGTCTCGCTGTTATGCACCCTGTGGGAGGCGGGCCTATTCCAGGACCTCGACACCTCAGTGTGGAGGTCGGGGAAGAAAGGCAGACACCGGCGCTGAGGTGGTGCTCTGGACGGCAAAAAGCGCTCGTCCAGCCTGCTCTTTGGACGAGCATGCGTCCGCTCAGCCGGCCACTCGAGGCCCAGCCTAGCGGTAGCGCGAGTCACCACCTCCAGCAACTCATCTGACGCTGGTGAGGGGGCTGGCGGAACCTCCTCATCAGCGTCGATACTAACAACGTCCAGTTCCTCGGAACTGGATAGCTGCAGTATCGCCTCGTCAGGGTCGGAAGAAACCGCCACAGGGCGTGCTTCCGGCTCCCTAACGGGGCTAGATCTGCCAGGTAAAGGTGGAGAAAAGGCCAAGCCCGTCTCCGACCCCTCTGACAGATCCATCTGCGACCCCCATGATCGCAGCCGCCGCTGGGCCTCAGCCGCAGCGGGACCGGAACCACGAGGGCCGCTAGCCCGGGCAGTTTCCTCGAAAACTGCCAGGCGGGATCGGAGTGTTCGCAAACTCATTTGCAAACAGTCTGCACAATCAGTGCCCTCGAGCGCTGATCGTGCATGCTCCTCTCCCATGCAAGCTACACATAAGGCGTGTGTATCCCTTCCCGAAAGAAACCGGGGACAAGGGGTAACACAGCGCCGAAAAACTTGCTCCGCCATTTTTTTTTTTTTCACAAACACTCAACAGACGCACGGTGAAATCCCTTTTCTTTTAAACTAGACTTGGGCTGAATCACACACACGGCAAATACACACACACGTTGAGCTTAGAGCGCTGTGAAGACACTGAAAGCTATCCCGCTTCCGGGTCGCGACGTGCCTTTATACTCCCGGGTCATGACGTGATGACGTCATCACGGCGACGTACACTCCCGCACCTGAGTTTGATTGTGCTTCAAGGACATATAAACTGAAAGGTTCCCAATCGCGTCTCGACGCAGTGCGAGTTCCCTTGACAGGGAACTCATTGATTTCACCTTGATGGAGCATGTCTTTGAACAAACCTCTAACCTGACATATTAAACTTTTAGCGTGTAACTCGTCCTGCACATTTTGTCCTACAGGCATGAACAAACACGTATAGTTTTCTAAGTAATTAGAGTTACGCCTGGCAGATAAAAATGGGTGCAAAAATACCACAGGCACTGATGGAGGGACTCAAACCATTAGACAGTCCAATCATGGGCCTCTTTTAGCTAGTATATATGGCAACGTAAAACCTAAAAACCACCCACATCTTGGCAACAGTAGCAAGGATCTTGCAACACGTCTATTGTGGCAGTGAGTTTTGGAAAAATAACCAACAATATTCTGTTCTGAATACATAAAAAAACTAGATTATAACCTAATATCCCCAGTTTGATCCAAGCTACAAGATTCGTACAAATTCATCATTTGTACAACAGAAAGAGTTTTTATTTTAATCAGCATATATCAGTTTCTGTTTCTGTAAAAGACATTAAAGGGAATTAAATGTTAATGAAATCTGTCGTCAGGAAGAGATACGTCAACACTGAAGGTAAGTGATATTCTCAAACAGGACTGACCTGGTTTAGACTTCTGCTTAAACCATTTCACATAATGCATGTTTTGGTAGTGGAAAGAATACGTTGGTACTTTTGACCAAAAACTATCAAACATTTATTAATTAAAGTATATTTATTTACTCAACATTTATTTTTTAGTAATAATCATGGTATTTCTGAAACATTTTTATAAAAATTAATCAGAAGTAAAATTGCAAAAAAAATTACGACATGTTTAAAAGTAAAGAAAAATAATACTTTTATATTAAAAAATACTTTACAATGGATACATTAAGAAATGTTCAGCCAAAAAGTGAACATTCTGTCATCATTTACTCACCCTTATGTTGTTCCAAACCTTTGTGAGTTTCTACTGTTGAACACAAAGGAACATTTTAAAGAATGTCGGTTATCAAACAGATCAAAATCAAACAGACTTCCATAGCACAAAATTTAAATAAAAAACTAGGGGAGTCAATGGTTGAAAATATATTTTGTGTTCAGCAGAAGAAAGAAGCCCACACAGGTTTGAAACAACATAAGGGTGAGCAAATGATGATAAAATATAAAATAATAAAAATTTGGGTGAACTAATCCTTTAACGTCTTATGAAATTTTCTTCTCAACTTTTATTTAGATTTTATTTTATTTTGTAATGTGAAAACTTTTCATGTTGCCATCTAATAGGTCTATTTGCAAACAGGTGAAATGCTTAGACACTGACTCTCCAGTTTCTGTGTGGTTTAGTGTGGTTTCAAACATTTCCTAGGATCTTGATTCACTCTTCTGATAGTTTGCAGAACCTTGAGAACCTCAAGAACTTCCTAAATGATGATCTACAGGCGTTTCAGATGAAACAGCACACTATAGATAAGTCTTCATTTACTTGGCTCACAAACACACAGCTGGAGGAAATGAACTTCTGTTTAAGGAAATGTGCGTTTCCCTCAGTTCGCACTGTCGCAGTGTGATTGTGTTCTCCATGAGGACAGACCATGTGAATCAAGCCCAATGCACCACGGTTCCTGTCCTGTGAATCGAACCCAATGCACCACGGTTCCTGCCTGAGAATCGAACCCAATGCACCACGGTTCCTGTCCTGAGAATCGAACCCAATGCACCATGGTTCCTGTCCTGAGAATCGAACCCAATGCACCACGGTTCCTGTCCTGTGAATCGAACCCAATGCACCATGGTTCCTGCCTGAGAATCGAACCCAATGCACCACGGTTCCTGTCCTGTGAATCAAACCCAATGCACCATGGTTCCTGCCAGAGAATCGAACCCAATGCACCACGGTTCCTATCCTGTGAATCGAACCCAATGCACCATGGTTCCTGTCCTGTGAATCGAACCCAATGCACCATGGTTCCTGCCTGAGAATCGAACCCAATGTAGCACGGTTCCTGTGCTGTGAATCGATCCCAATGCACCACAGCACCTGTCCTTTGAATCAAACCCAATGCACCACGGTTCCTCTCCTGTGAATCGAACCCAATGCACCATGGTTCCTGTTTTGAGAATCGAACCCAATGCACCACAGTTCCTGTCCTGTGAATCGAACCCAATCGAATCAACAGCACCTGTCCTGTGTGCTTCTCATTGTCACTAGATGAAGCTGTTCAGAGCCTTGCAGTGAAACATGACCAATTCTCTCTAGAGACGGGATAATATGGTGTTAGATTTATTCCTCTCCTGATTTGAGCATGAATTGAAGTCACTGAACCTTCAGTAGAAACATTTCTTTATCGCAGCACATCAATGTATTTCAGTAATGAACATCTGGAAGTAAAGAGTAGGAGATCTGAGACTTGATTTTGGTGTGCTGCTCTATTTCTATCCCTCTCTCATAGTTCACTTGTGTAGTGTATGATTTATTTATTAGTAGGTCTGTCGATGATTTATGGGCATTAAATAATCCCTAATTACTTTTGAAAGCACATTTTAAACCGTCCACATTTTGAACCGCTCCCTCTCTTTCCAGTGTGAAAACTTAATCAGACATAAAGGTGATTCGTGTCCATGTGTTTCCAGTATTAGAAGTGACACGTGTAATGTATTTGTAGGCCGTCCCTGGTGTGAAGGACTCGTATCCAACTTTCACTACAGATATCCTTCACTCGGGTGTTAAAAAAGAGCCCCGGGGTTGCCTCGAGGTCAGCGCTAGTCAGAAATGACTAGTGATTTTTACAATAAATACCAGCTGTATTGATTATTTACTGACTGACAAGCTCTAATTGACAAAAACCAACAGTGGAGTTAAACTGAAACACCTTTGTGCAGCTGTAGTTGTAGATGAAATGTAGATGAAAATAATGATCTATAAATGTACAAATTTCAGTTCTCAGACCTTTCTCTGTAAATAAAGTCATCCTTGATAATCTTAGTAAATGTGTATATTTGTAAATATTATAGTGAATTTTTGTGTGCTTTTTTTATATTAATGCATTTGATATGTCAAAGACCTTTTTTTTCCCCTTCAGAAATCCCTGCTTTGGGGTGTAGACGTCTGGCTCTGCTGACCCTAAGGCAACATTTACACTGGGGCCTTTTTAAAAGGACATTTTTACAGTAAAAAGTCACATATAGTAACAGTGGAAAACAAAAGAAATCTATACAGTGCTTATTAGAGAGACCTGATGAAAAGCACATGTAGGGTTGTTTATTTAAGGTTAATATGGTACAGACTTTACAGAGGAAAATTCATACATTAGCAAGGAAATGTGAGGAGGATTTATTTATTTATGTATTATATACATATTTGCATATACAACCTATGTATAGTTATAGTGTGTGTGTGTGTGTGTGAGTGTGTATGCACACCTGTATACACACAAATTTTTGTTAGATGCAGTTAATCACAATTAATCAATATAACAGGACTAGTTACAGTTAATTTAAATGTAAAAAATATTTGTAAGGAATTATGATATAACTTATGTAAGGAAAAAAAGATATAAATCATTTAAATGAGCTTGTTAACAGTGTATAACTCAGACAAACAAATAATTGTGGATGTGTGATCTGTGATCACACATTGCTCTTTAGGATGTCCTTCATATTGTACTGTTGTGTTTTTATTCATATTGATCAATACAAAATACAAAAATAAATCATTACATTACAAACTCCTTATATTTCTAAAGTGGCTCAAAAACATTACAGCAATTGGGCACAGAAACAACGTGTGTTAGATAAATGTGTTAATGTCATGGAAAACAAAATCCCAGTCAAATCTCAAAACATGATACATATGGAATATATAAAGTAATATTAATTTAGTCTACAAAAATCGCTTGCATTTAAGTGGTTCAGATTTGGTCCCTGTTCAACCCATTTACTGACAGCTGTTTAGTGCTGGAGAATATTTACATGTTGGTTGTTCTTCTTGGATCCAACCAGTGAGACACGATTAGGCCACTCAACAGTACAGATTTGAATGTAAATTATGTTAATTAATGCCTGAGTCACGGAATCGCTCGATAAACATGAGCATAAGTTTTAAGCTGCCATGGCGTGATTGCGTTAACAATACCTGCTTTATACATATAGCACATCTGCTTTAAACTGCATAATTCTTGAATTTCAGTGTATGGCATTTGCTACACAGAGGTATCAGAGAAGAAGAGGAAAGCATGATATTATTAATCTGCTTCCTGTAGTAGCAGCCCTATCTAAAACGTCTCTCTGTTCCAAAACCTTTCTATCTCTCACCTACTTAGCAGTGCACTTCAAATACTACCTACTATTTTCTAAGGGTACGTTTACACGACAACAATGTACTAAAAATCAAAAGGTTTTCCTTTGCATATCACGTACAGATGCCAACGTTGTAAAAATGTTCACTCAGATCTGTGAAAATGACTAAAAGCGCTGTATTATCCATGCCGGGCCAGTAGATGGCGATGCCACTTTGTAAAGAAACACTAGATGTCTATAGACGAACCACGTATACACAAATGTGTGTTTTTGTAGTTTGCACGGAGATGATAATGGCATCGTTTTCAAAAATAGTAGTCTGAAACCCGTTTTCAAATGTTTGCGTTTTCAGGACACCAAAACGATGTTGTCGTGTAAATGAAAGTTCAAAACGCATAAAAGGTTTTCCTATTTTTGTTAAAACGGTGTCATGTAAACGGCCCCTAAGACTAATTTCTGTTATGAAACTTCATAAGTAATTGATTTGAAACTTTCAATAAAAATGTTCTGCTCAATTAAAATCCAAACTGTTTGCCATTAGCATGCTGATTAGCTAAGCTAATTTAGAAATTTTTACGAATACATCGAAATACAAAAATAAAATTTAAGTACTGAATGAAATTTGAGTACATTTCTGATTTGCTTTACATGTCCGGCATCTTGGATTTTGAATTGAGCTTGTCGCATTGCATTCTGGGATCGCTTCATTTGTGAAACTGATACTGCTATAATTTTTAAAAGGCAAACGTTTGTTTTATCATTTTTGCATTGGGTTTCTAGCTAGGCATCTCGTTAGGTTTTGGAACAGAGCTAGCGTTAGCATGCTAAATCATTCATGTGTGCTGGTGAGCTTATAAACACCTAGACTACAGCAAAAGTGAGCTTGAACAGGGGCAGTTTTAACTTTCAGCATTGCTTTTACTCGCCCTTATTAATCCCAAACTATCTTAAAGGTTAAACATCCTTCACAGCTATAAAAACAAATCCACAAACTCTCATTTTTACTGCCTTTTAGGTTGTGGAAAACCTGTAAATATTTCACTTGCCTTCACATTCACACGATCAAGGTCGCTTCATTCACTCACACACACTCGTGCACCAGTAAATAACACAGCCAGCAGTAGCAGTGCGTCGGGATGAAGGTGTTTGGTTGTGTTTTGGTGAGCTGCAGGCTGATTTAGGTGAAGTGCTGTTTGTGCAAGCAGTCCAGAAAGAGGAAGAGTGATCTAAGTGAGCGAGAGAAGAGGACGTGTGACTCTTTAGAGGTCAGAGATGCACTACGGTCCTCCCCGCACATCATCGTGTCTTTATTTTGAACGTTTCTTTGACTTCTTTATTCTGAAAAAGAAAGAAAAGACATATTATTAGAGGTGCATCACTTGATTTGTTTAATATATATATATATATATACGTCACTTAGAACAAAAGATTACTAAAATTTATTGCAATTTATATAATTCACAGAATGAGCAGTGCTAATGTATTCTTATCTCTATATTACTTTAGTATTTATTAATTTGTTTTTGTTTTTTCAAAAAAAAAAAAAACTATTCCAGGCTTCAGTAATCCTTTTTTCAAAAACATTGAAAACAAAAAATTAAAAAATTCCGCCATATCAGCAGGCGTATTGCGATACTTAATCGTGATGCGAGAGAAACGGTTTCCCAGGACAAACAAGGGACAAACAAGGGATTACTGTATTCCAGTTTTGACAATTAGAAAGAATCTCCAATATGTATGTACATGAAATATATATATATATTTTTTTTACTTCAGATTTTTTTTGAAAACGTATCGTTTTTACGTGTAAAGTTACGTCTACACATTATGTGCAAATACGTAAACGTTATATACTTTGTGTATTGTATATTTGTTATATACGTTATATACTTTGTATGTAAATCACCTTTTGTATGTACATCTTTTTTATTCATTACTGAGACCTCTAAGGGTTAGTTTTCCTTGTGTAGTGTTTTTTGTCAATGTTGTCAAAATGACTCCGGTTCACAGATTCGTGAAGCAACTTCAATCGTTGTATTCTGCTGTCAGGGTAGTACATGTCGATTGGTCACTTTGTAAAAAACAACTACGTGCCTATAACCTAGTTTTTTTTCACAAATTTACTTTTTTGTAGTTTACATAAAGACAATAAGGTAAATTAAGGGTTAAAACATATGGGGCTCCATTTGTGCCAAAAATGAGTCGACTGCTTTGTGCTTTGTACTAAACATTTGATCTTGTCGACAGTCATTGCCAAGTTGCTTTTTTTTCTGATAAATTAGTCTATATTGATTTGTATGTTCTTTATTTATGTCTAGTTGTACTTCTGCCGTCTTGTTCTGTCATCTTAACTGTCTTCTGGTTCTGTCATCTTTTTCTGTCTGCTTAACTGTCTTCTGGTTCGGTTGTCCTTTTCTGTCATGTTGTTCTGTCTGCTTAACTGTCTTCTGGTTCTGTTGTCTTTTTCTGTCATGTTGTTCTGTCTGCTTAACTGTCTTCTGGTTCTGTCATCTTGTTCTGTCTTCTGGTTCTGTCATCTTAACTGTCTTCTGGTTCTGTCATCTTGTTCTGTCTTCTGGTTCTGTCATCTTGTTCTGTCTTTTGGTTCTGTCGTCTTAACTGTCTTCTTAACTGTCTTCTGGTTCTGTCAACTTGTTCTGTCATTTTGTTCTGTCGTCTTAACTGTCTTCTGGTTCTGTCATCTTGTTCTGTCTTCTTAACTGTCTTCTGGTTCTGTCATCTTGTTCTGTCCTCTTAACTGTCTTCTTAACTGTCTTCTGGTTCTGTCATCTTGTTCTGTCTTCTTAACTGTCTTCTGGTTCTGTCGTCTTAACTGTCTTCTGGTTCTGTCATCTTGTTCTGTCTTCTTAACTGTCTTCTGGTTCTGTCATTTTGTTCTGTCTTCTTAACTGTCTTCTGGTTCTGTCATTTTGTTCTGTCTTCTTAACTGTCTTCTGGTTCTGTCGTCTTAACTGTCTTCTGGTTCTGTCGTCTTGTTCTGTCCATCTTATCTGTCATCTTGTTCTGTTGTCTTAACTGTCTTGTGGTTCTGTCATCTGGTTCTGTCATCTTAACTGTAGATGTGGTGAGCAGGATAAAACCGAGAGCTGTGAGAAATCTCAGTTTCTCGGTCTCGGTCACAGGAGGAGCCACTCAGAACTGGTATGTTGTGCAGGTGACGCTAAACAAGATGAGAGTGAAGATGACGCAACCAAAACAACAGTAGGATGACAAAAAAGACGACAGACACAGACAACATTTAAGACGGACAGACTAAGATGGCATGAGGACGACAGAACAAACTGACAAACAAAGAACATACACATCAACATATATTCTTTTATATGAACAACTAGACAATGACTGTTGACAAGGAAAAATGTATGGGACGAAGCGGTTGATTCATTTTTGGCACAAATGGAACCCCATAAAACCCCATAAAAACACTTTTTCAGTTTGGTTTAAAACGGTGCTTTGCCCACTTAGAATAAACTAATTTGTTGTGTAAGTTTTATAGTTTCAGTTTAAGCATTATTTGTTCAGTAAATTTGATTCAAAGTATTTAGGTCTATGGGGAAACAGATTGTATCTTACCACTAACTTCTAGTGTAGAAAGAGTTTCTTCTTACTTGTTAATGGCATTCTTTAGATACTGCTGAAGCCATTTGGTCTTGGGGTTGATGCAGACCTCTCTGTTGTTCTTCAGCTTGGCACTGGTAATGAGAGAGAGAAAAGAAGGGATTTGTTTCGGACGAGAGCAAAAGAGAGAGACTATACCTTTCTCCCTCTGCGGTTCTACAGTGTGTTTCATCAGATCATATCAGCTGTCCGTCATGGACTACGTTTCAGCCTCTCTATTCTACTGTACTGGCAAGAGTCACTGCACTCGATCAGATAACGGGATTGAATTAGAGGCGATTCGTCAGGACTGGGTTGTTCTGTCTGGAAGGTTTGCATTTTTGATGATTCTGAAAATTTTGATGTATATGTCCATATAATTTGTGTAAAGTAGCATAAATGATTTAATTTCCTCTGCAATTAAATGGATGCAACGTCAATCCACTGATACATTACTAAAACTTACACAATTATATTAAAACTAATATCTATCATCTGTTTAGTTTTCTAATCAGATAACAGAATCAATTAACAACAACTTAGGCTCTGATTCCTGTTACTAACCAAACACATGCAAACCTAGAATAAAGAGGATGAAAATATAGTTCTAAATATAAACAAACAGCAGATCTCACACCACAGCTTTAACGATAACAGCCCAGAGAAACTAGTGATTTTTCCAGTGGATCTATCTATCTATCTATCTATCTATCTATCTATCTATCTATCTATCTATCTATCTATCTATCTATCTATCTATCTATCTATCTATCTATCTATCTATCTATCTATCTATCTATCTATCTATCTATCTATCTATCTATCTATCTATCTATCTATCTATCTATCTATCTATCTATCTATCTATCTATCTCTCTGTCTGCCTGTCTGTCTGTCTCTCTTTCTCTATGTCTGTCAGATTGTATCTATCTATCTCTCTATCTATCTATGCATCTATCTATCCTTAAATCCTTGCAATCCTATGCCTACAGCATTATTTTCCAGGTTTATTTGCACAAAAAAATTACAATTTGCTGTGAGATTGCATTGGTTAACGACCAATGGAAAGTAAAGGGTCTGAAATATCTCAAACAGAAATCTTTTCATTGATATCTGACCACCAAACTGGCTTTTCACAGCCAGGAGAATCCCCTCAAACGCTTTGTTCACCCACACATGCAGACTTCGCACCTCAGTGGCAAAAGGTTGTGTTTGAGAGTTAGCGGCTCACTTTGCCATTCAAATGGCTCCTATTCGTATTGCTTACACCTCACACACGCACGGATCTCGCAATCTGTCTAGACAAATGGAGCCTGTCGGCTCAGATAAAAGATCAGTTTAACCCCAAATCTACAGGCGAATCCTCACAATCAACCACCCGATCAGTAAGCTAACTAAAAGTGTAATGCTACCCCTGTTTGTTTTCCTGCGGGATGTCTTCCATTGAGTTTATCTTGAGAGAGTTTGCTTTATTTGTTTGTTTGTTTGTGATTTGGGCTCTGAGTTAATCTAGCTAGTCTAAACGATCTTCTCTGTGAGCCTGTCGGTGGTCCTGGACCAAGACAGCAGGTAGTAATTACCTCACAGCTAGCTAATGCTAACACCAAAATGAGTGATGTGTGTGTCTAGGGGGGGAAAGGGTAGGTGCCTGTCTTTCATCTAGGCCAATGAATCCGAAAGGCTTTCTAAACAAGATGTGTGGAAGATGGCAGATTAAAGGTGATTTCCTCCGGCCAAAGTTTGTTCCCGAAATGACCCTTTGCTACATGCTAACCTCTGTAACCCCTGTAACCTTGATCCCCTTTAGCGCTTTGACTTTTTTCTGCCGACGGGGTACAAGTGTTTCAGTTTAATACATTCCAGATCGCTGAAGTAATACCAAATGCTGGTAAAATGAAAACGACAAGGTCGCCCGCAACACAAAGCAAATCCCTTTGACCCCTAACAATTATTGTGCTGTGAAAACACTCGTAATGGACACAATCATTTTATCACTTGATCCTTTTTTGTGTTACTCTGCAATTTAACATTAGGATGCATTGCTACTTTCCCACACTGATTTGACTCAACTGTGGAAATTTGCAACTTTAAGAGCTATTTCTGGAGCTCTTTAAGGACTTTAATGTGTGAAGGATGAAAAATGTGGTAGAGTTTAGCAGTTGTGAGATGGAGGGACGTGGGATGTCGACTCACATGACTTGGAACGGGCAGCTGGGTGTGTGGAGGAACTTGATCTCACGGATGCTCCTCTGCGGGACGGTGTTGAGAGTGGACCGGCACCAACATCTCTCCACCAGACTGATGGGTTTAGCTGTGATGTGATCAGAACAGATGTCAGTAATGGATTCAGTGCAAGAGAAATATGAAAAAGGCTTCTTATGTTGAAGAGATTTGAAGCTACAGTTTATAAGATAGTAAATGCTAAATTAACACACTACCAGTTGGGGTCAGTACTAAAAAAATGAATTAAAAAAACCTAATACTTGTATTCAGCAAGGATGCAAAAGTGACATTTCTAAACAATTTCTATTTCAAATAAATACTGTTCATTGAATTTTTTTGTTCATTAAAGAATCCTGATGATGTTTCCACAAAAATACATTGATACATAATATAAAAATAACATTAATAATAATTAGAAATGTTTCTTGAGCATCAAATCATTATTAGAATTATTTTTATATAATGTAATGATGCTGAAAATACAGCTTTGATCACATGTATAAATTACATTTTAAAATGTATTCACATATAAAAGGGTTATTTTAAATATAATATTTCACAATCTTACTACTTTTACTGTATTTCTTGATCAAATAAATGCATCCATGGTGAGCAGAAGAGACTTCTTTCAGCAACATGATTCATGGAAATATTGCTTAAAATTTATTCAAGTGATTCTTTTACATGTTAAATCTTATAAGTTTGAATGTACTTATTTGTTATACACTATGTAAAACAACTGATAGTGTTTTTTTTTTTAAATTGACAGATTATCAAACTTTTTGTAAAATCTTTTTACAGTGTAACAAGTGAAAGTGTGCAGTCAACAGCTGTTTCAACCTGATCTGAACCTTTAAAATTACTTGACAAATCCTTTGTATTCTGAACTTATAAAGACTCTCTTTAATTAAAAAACGTAATTTCCAACTAAAGCAATCCATAATTCATGTCAATGCAATATAATCATATAGCAACTCTTAAAAGCATCTACTGAAAGTGTCCGATCACCTGCGTCCATTAACAAACCCTGATCATTAAAAAGAGATTAGTCTGCATTCTAGTGGCCCTTGTCCATTCACACAGGGGCCGGCCTGCCTTTTCACTCGCCACATTTTTCATAAGGAGCCTTTCTGAGGGTCCTCGACATTAAAAACGGCACAATCCCGTAATCACACTACGCTACTCCAGGTTTAGTCCTGAATGTGTGCATTAAATGAATCTGTTGAAGAACATTCTCTGAACAGTTTCACATCTCCCCGGTTTCAATTGGCGCTTTGCTGAAACTGACCCAGTTACGCGGGAAGTCAAACTCTAAAATTCCCACAGATATTTCTGACACTGTCTCTTCCCTTTGTCATGTTAAACACCGGCCCATTAAGCCTGAACTAAACACTGCACCAAGTGAACAGCGCAGGAACTTTTTGCTTACTATTCCCTAATTAGACACTAATTAAAAGAGCTTGCGGATAAGTAAACAGTGCTAGTTTTTTTTCTTTTCTTTTGCACAGCAGAAACAACAAAGCTTGACCCACCAAGTTCAGCTGGTTAAACATCTCGCCGAAACCTTCTGTCCTTTTAAATCAGAGCCGTTATTACATGTAAAGACATGTACAGCTAATTGAAGACATATATGCAAATTTATGCAGGGCACCTACGAGCTGCAAGGTGATATTAATGAAGCCTCTTAATTATTATTAACTGACAATTCACTTTCACTGGAAAACTCAATACTGCAATTTATGACTCAAATTACAAAGTAATAAAACATTTCGGCAAAACAAACAGTAAAAGTTGCAAATAAAACAAATATTATTGGAGTATGTTTTACTAGAAAATGCTATTTCAGGATTTCCATGTTTTATTAAATGTGTAAGTTGCTGTTTCTTTTTAATTATTGGTGAATTTTACAAGCAATTTCTCAGTAAAAATAGTTTCAAAGCAAAGCACCTTTTTTCAGTGTTCAATTAGAAAGCAATGAGTTTTTTTTGGTGTTTTGTTTGTTTTAGATTAACTTAGCTTAACTGTTTTTAGTTTAGTTTATTGTTGTTTTTCTTTGTTCTTGTTTAGTTTTTATTTCATTTTATTGTTGTTGCATTTAGTTTAGTTTGTTTTGCTTAGCTTTGCTTTGTTTTCTTCAGTTTTTTTATGTTCATTTTTGATTAGCTTTTTTGTTCTTTAATTATGTTTATGTATGCGCTAAAATAAAATATATCTTATTTTGAGTGAGGAGTTTAAAATGAATTCATCTGACTCTTTTATAAATGGATATTGCATACATTTTAGTCATTTTGAATATATTTATTTTGCTTCATTACAGTATATTATTTTGATACAATTTGTAAAGGAATTAAAATGTTTTTCAAATTAAATACAAATAATATGAATTAGTTACACGTTTCTGAAATCCTACAGCAATGCAAGAATTAATCTTTATTTTAGCACAGCTACAAGATGCCCAGGATGATACACCAAATTCCATCTCCCTATTGTTATTTAGTTAATTAAATTGCAACACAAAGTGTCAAAGCATCATCTGTAAGCTTCATTGCTGTAAATCTGTAAATGTTAGTCGTAACCCACTTACCGTCAGTCTCCGGGCTCCATATGACGAGCGTCAGCAGGGCCACCAGCGCTAGAACTTTGCTATCCATGCCAAGTGTGTGTGTGTGTTTGTGTGGCTTTTGTCCGTCACAGCTAGCTTCCAGAGCTCAGTGTGGCGTGTCAGAGCTCTGCGAAGTGTTAAGACTGAGGACCAGAGGGAAACACTCCCCCCCTTTCTCAGGAGGAGGGCAGGGAGGAGGAGGGAGTGGGGCTGGACCCTCTCCTCCGACAGCCACCTTCTTCAGCGAAGGTCCTAAAATGTCCTGGCAAAGGTTCAACAGTGACAGTCTGGCTCAGGCTCTCTCTTGTTTCTGCAAGTTTCTGCATCTTTTGTTTTTCTCAGTGGAGAAAGCGGAGTCCCTGCTGTTATCTCAGTATTGTTGTTTCTCAATGCTTCGATTTGTTATTGTTTGTTTCATGTCATGTTTTTCTGGTGGTCGACTTTAACTTAACTGGCGCTGCTGTATTTCCTGGCTCTCAGTTTATCAGCCGCATATCAGAATCTATGTCCATTTTTAGGACTCTATATGATTCATGTGCAAGCAAAAGTTTAACCTAAATGCTTATGCTTAAATGCTTGAAATTAGTTTTCAAACAGATGCAATCAAGGAAATGGAAGAAAATGCTGCCAAACAAGTGTTACAAAAGTATCTTTTTAAAAGACAGAAACCATGGAAAACTGGATTGACTTTACCATTACATTAAAACAAGTATGTGTCCAAACTTTTGATTGGTACTGAAAGTAGTCAAGCCTTGCTGTAGGATTTCAGAAAAGTGTAACTATTTCATATTATGTGTTATTTAATTTGAAAAATTATATTAATTCCTTAATGATATAAATTCCTTAATTATATTTGTGTCAAAAAATATAATGCTTTATTATTTATGTGAATAAAACACACTATTTAAAATAACAATATTGTCATAATATGTATAAACTTCTTTTAAACAAAATATTTAATGTTCAGAATATTTAAATGCTGGGAAACCATTTTCTGCACTTTGTAATGGTATTTAAAAAATAATTGTGACTAATCTTTTGCTATATATTTATTGGCAGTTAACCAACATGTAGGATTATTTTTAAGAAATCATATAATACAGAAATAACTTTTTAAAGAATTTTCCAATGATATTTATTACTTTATAAAGTTCTCTAAAGCCATACAATAGCTTTGTTTAATTGACAGACCAAAACTGTTGTCATTTGCTCTTCTAAAGCTCTTAATTCATTTATGGGGTGTTAAGATGTGTCGTCACTCCATTTTTCACCATCACTAGCGCGACACGTCTTGATGTGAATGCAGACTTACAGAGATGACTGATTGAACAACAAAGTTCTTGTCTAATGGAACAGGGCTTTCCAACAATCTGAAGAACGAGTGCAAACCAAAGTAGGGGCATGTGAGTGTCTCCATAAACCAGTGGCTGGCGAATTAGCTTTCAGAGTGGAGACACCGTGTTACACTTTTAATGGGTTGCATTCAGACCCTCACGCTGAGAGACCCAGCAGAACCAAACGCCCTTAACAGCCCGTAAATTTTAGAGGGTGTTGATAGTTATCAAGGTGCAAACAACGCGGATGTGAAAAGGAATGGTATACAAACTTAACGTCCATTAAACGTTTTGTGGTCACCAAGAGTCTGTTGTGTTTCAGTGGCACTTCAAACGTCTTACAGTTCGTAATATTTAATCACAGGAGTGACGTTTGGCACGTATAACAAACAATATCACAGGTGGAAAAACAATCATCCCTGTTAAACAACAAAAGTATTTTCTTTGTTGTTTTAATGGCTACTAAGAATATTTTAGTGATCCCTTTTGATCTGAGATCAAACGCTCGGAATTTCAGCTTTAACATTTAAGCGTTTAAACTTTTCCAACTTTGTTTTTTTTTCTGGTTTTGAGGCGTTCAGTAATATTTTAAGTCCCACGTTAATGTTCGTGTTGTTGATCTCAACCCTTGGCCTTTTCAAAGTGCAAGTGAGCAGGAGGATGTTGAAAAGATTACTAAAGTTCACAACTGACTTAAGTGACAACTCTTCAACTCGTATCACTTTAGAGGGCAGAGGGCATGTTTCACATCCTCAGGTTTCGTGTTTCAGAGAAACGTTTTCCTTCACTTTGTTCTCACAAAGAGCTGACGGACAGCCGAAGACGAATGGATGACTAAATCACTTTATATTCATGTTTATTTATCTACATCGGATAAGCAGAAAATGATGCTGGGGAGAGTGGGGGTAAGTTGCGCCACTTTTTACGTATGTCCTTTAGGCCATGGGGATTGAGAGAAGATGGGTTAAAGTTTAACTTTTGGGGAATACATAAAAAATCTTCATAAATGAGAAGCATCAGTTTTGTAATGCGCAATGCCATTCCAGTTTTAATTAAACTATTCAGATTTAAAAAAATAATTTACACTATATTGCTCTTTGTAATGTTAATTGTCATTGTAAATACTATAACTCAGCCCAAAGGTACCACTTTAGGAAATAAAGTTTCATTATTAATTCATGAGGGGTCATGGCACCATTTTCGACTAAAAACTAAAAGCCTTTTATGTCTTTTGGCTGTTCATTTACACGACAACACAATTTTGGCAAACTTTTGAAACTGGGTTTTAAAGTGCACATTTTATATTTTCATGAAATTATATGATATAAAATTATTAAAATGTTATATAAAATAACTTTCTGTTAGCCGTTAGTCTTTTTGTTTGGAACTAGAAACAAACGGCTGCTACAACAGTGGAACTATAATAAAAAGTAACTATAATAACTTATACATTTAAAAAATAAATGCATACATGCATTGAATAAATACAAAATACATCATAAAAATATTACATTTTAAAATCTTTATTTATATACATTCTATAATTTGTCAACAAAATTATGTGACAACAGTCAACATCCCAAAATTATCAACACACTGAGGGGCTGGTTTCAAAATCATACCAAAAATCAATTAAAAACTGAAGTTACAGGCTGATCCAACTTGCATGAAGTTCATCACACCAACTCATAATGTAAGTCAGCCGTGTGTTCGGCCTCCACGTTCCTGTATGCACTCATGACAACGTCTGGACATGTTTCTGATGAGATGGAGGATGGGGATATTCCTCCACAATGCTAGGTGATGTTGCATAACGTTCCGCACGGCATCTCATCCTCAAAAAGAACGGGGCACCAATGATGATTGTTAAATTCTGGTGCTCTCTGGCAAATGTCAGTTGAGCTGCACAGGGCTGAGATTTGAGCACAGATCACAGTAGAGAATGGGTGCTCATTCCACTCTCATGAAATCTGTTTCTGACAGTTTGGTCAGAAACATGCACACCAGTAATTTTTGGGGCTCTGGCAGCTTCTCCTGTTCCTCCTCACACAAAGAACAGATTCCAGTCCTGCTGCCGTTGTTGCTTGTCACTCTCCAGCTCCTCGTGTAACATCTACTGGTATCTCCTCAACGTTCTTGAAACTGTGCTGGGAGACACACCAAACCTCCTTACTACTGCACATATGGATGTTTCATCCCAGAGGAGCAGGACTGGAGTGATTGAGTTGCAGGAACTGCCTCATAATACAGACCCTCACAAAACACAACACTAAAGACAAATCAGGAAATCAGTAAGGAAGAACAAGGAAAGAACAGTTGTCTATGGCCACCACCTGTTAAATCAGCCCCTTTTTGGATGTTGTCTTATTTCCTCTCCAGTGCACCTGTTTCTCTTTAATTTGCACCAAAGCAGGTGAAAATGATTCACAATCACTTCTGCTTCATAATGTTACAGATTGATTACCGGTACTCTGAAGTTTAATTGACTTGCTGTTAAACTGTGATGATGAAGTGTTCCTTTAATTTTGAGAAGTGTATACGTGTAATACATTTCAACATATTAAATGATATCTATGTATTTGAATACATTTACCCAGATCTTCACCATATGAACTCCAAAACTATTTCAACAAAAAAATGTTTGCTTTGTGTACTAGTCTCATGTTAGTCTGTTAATCACTGCTGGTTATATATGATTGACCCTCTATGGTTACAAGATAAATATGGCTGCGTTTTAAATATTTTTGCTGGTATAGTAGGTTTCCCTCTCTCATCTGCTCAAGTTGTTTCTTTTGATGTTGCAGTATTTATTGTCATTTAGTACAAACTTTAAAGAATGTGATGATGGATTTTTCCTGCTGCAACATTCCATAAGGAGATTATCTTCCCACATTTTCCTCAATATACTACACATACAAAAAAGGGAAGAAGTCAAAGAAACACAAACCCGTGAAACAATATACATTTACACATACGAGCCATACTCAAACTTCAAGTCATCAGAATCAGTATGCATTAGTGGATAGGCATCTGGAAGCAGGTGTGTCGTAGCACTCAATCCCAGCTAAACAAAGCTTGAGGTCTGATTCCCATAACAGCGCTCACGCCTGTCCTGAGAGACGCTCTCCATACGATTACAGGCTTTATTATGTTCTAATTTGGAAAGCTGAAATGTTTGTTAGGAATCAGAGGACACATTTTTGTCATCTCTTAAAAGACGGAACACATAAAAGGGATGAAAGGCTTCCCTCTGCTGGTCTCTACGGCTGCAGAGCAAATAAGAAACATAATCACTCTATATCAGACTTTTTAAAAAAAACGCTCAACCCTTTAGTTTATTTGATGGCAACTTGCAGTCACTGGAAACAAATATTACTTCAATGGTGATTTTTATTTAAAAAATTTGTTTATATATATATATAGTTGTATATCATATTTTTATTTTAAATAATTATATTTATATATAACCTAGCCCAATACAACTATATATATATATATATATATATATATATATATATATATATATATATATATATATATATAGTTGTATATCATATGTCATATATATATATTTGTGTACATATTTGTTCACATGTTGTGTGCTTATGCATTATAATATTAATAATTATTATTATATTGCATATTTATGAAATATAAATCAACTAGTAATATGTAAAATATTGTATTTATATATTGTATTGTTATATATTAAAACGCTACTGCAACAGTGATTATAATTTTATGATAAAAATGATAAATATATATATATATAAATAGTCTGAAAAAGACTGCCAAATTAGTTCTAAAAGTTCTTTTTTTGTTTTGTTTGTTGGTAATATTTAAATTTACTGCTTTTATTCTTGTCATAATATTATTTAATATAACTGAATCATGGAAATTGCATTGGGTCACAAGAACAAAAGTATTTTTTAAGTGTCTGATCAGATAATAATTGCATTTTGACATTTTACTCAAAAAAAAACAAGGTGAGGAAACGAAATAACAAAAGCGGCATAAATGTGGAAAAAGAACTGTGAAGGTTTTGAGATTTCCACTGTTTAAAGTAGATATCAGATGCAGGAGATAAGGGAAAGTCCTGTGTAAACAGTGTGTCTGAGTGTTGGGATAGTTATCAGTTTAACACTTCTCCTGGAGTCTCAGCTGGTTCCTGTCAAGTCTGCATGAGAGACCCCCTATAGATCAGGTCTAATCGCTTCAGCCAGACCAGGTTTACAAGGATCAGCCCCGAACAAAGAGAAAACACTTTTGTCTAAATTCAGTCTCGCTTCTTTATTACTCCTTTGAGTAACAAACAAACTCTGTGAGCCAAAGGAAAGTGTCTTAAGACTTCAGGGCAGCATTTACGCTTTTTAATGCTCAATGCGCTGATCTGACACTGAATTAAATTGAATCATTCATCAAAATATCTTTTTTTGTGTTCCTCTTTTCCATTCAATTACAAAAAAGTGGACTAAAGACTGAAGCGTCACATGATAAAAACAGAGATATTTAAATGAATCTTTCTTGGAAATCCATGACATCCATGTTGGATTTTTCCAGTGAATCAGTTAATGAATCATTGGAGAGATGGAGAAGATCTGATGTTTCCCAGATATCAGTGTGAAAAAAAGCAAACAAACCCGTTTTTTCTTAAAGTGCCTAATGGATCCTTTCTTTAAAGCTTCTTTGAAACTGTGCATGTAAGTGGAAAAAAAGATCCTTTAAATGATGGCGAGACGTTTGCTTTGCGGCATTGTGTGTCGGATTTTGGCGGCCCCTCAATAAGCATTTTTCCCTCTTTCTATAAAACAAAAGACGCAAACGCTCTGCCCCAGAAACTCCCACCCCACACTTCCAGTCTGCAGATGGCCATATTTGTCAAGTGCATATTTTGAATTTTGCCCCATCTCCATGGATCCTGATGTCGGGGGCAGATAGGGCTCATTGTTTGCTTGTTTGAGGCAGTATGGCTGAAACGTAGTAAGGTCAAGGTTTTGGCTGGTTAGCATGACCCGTTAGCCCCTACTGGCAGATGTCATGACGACAACATCTAGATCTAAAGTATATATTATTTTCACGCCGATTTCACATCACATACTTCCAGTGAGTCAATCAGGGATGAGAAAGCTTTGAATAGCTTTCTCCAGGTATTATAGACCTCAGTAGGGGTGATTGTCAAAGACTGAAGCTCTTCCAAATCTCAGCCAAAGAAGGAACATAAATCTTATGTGACAAAGAAGTGACACTAAATACGCTGATCATGGGCCATCAGTGAGAATAAAGGGATTTGGGGAATGTTGTCCTGACTGATTTCCTCTTGACTGACAGTCAGTAAAGACCGTGGCAGGACGAGACGGGGCGGATGACATTAGATTTAGTTTTTCGGCCGTGCGAGCGCACGTCTCGGCTCGTGTTTAGCTGGTTGTTGGTAGAAACATAGCAACCACAGTCGGTTTTAATTGACAGCAAATTTGAAATGCAAAAGCCTTGATAACATTTTTATAGTTGACGAACACGAAGCAAACGTGCATGAGGAGAGTACAGAAGATCATAAAAATGGTAATATAATATAATATAATATAATATACATAAATGTCCTAAAAATGTGATTAAATCAATGGATTTATTTTATTTATTTATTTATTTATTTATTATCATTTCTAAAATTATAATTATAAGTGTCAACATATTTACTAATAATATTAAAATAATTACAATAATACAAATATTAATTAAAAACATTATATTAAATTATATATAAGAAATATACAAAAAATATTCTATTCTATTCTACTATTACCAAAACTTTAAAGGAATTTAGGAAAAATACCAGAATAGAAAAGAATAGAATTGAACAGAATACAATAGCATCATTTTCTAAACTTAAAAAGAAATCAAAATATTTTGGAAATATTTTATTATTTCTAAATGTATTATTAAAAATACAAAAACAACTGTTGGAATTAATACTACTAATATAATAATAATAATATAGTACAATTATAAAAATTAAACATTTTTTTGAAAATATTCTATTCTACTCTATTATACTCTATTCTACTCTACTCTACTCTACTCTATTCTATTTTATTCTACTCTATTCTACTCTACTCTATTCTATTCTATTCTATTCTATTCTATTCTATTCTATTCTATTGTATTCTATTCTATTCTACTCTACCCTACACTACTCTATTCTACTCTGCTCTACACTATTCTACTCTATACTATTCTACTCTACTCTACTGTATTCTATTCTATTCTACTCTACTCTACTCTATTCTACTCTTTTATACTCTACTGTTTTCTATTCTATTCTTTCAAAATGTATTACCAAAATGTCAAGGAATGTAGTGAAAAGTAAGAATCACAGGCTAATGAGAAGCTAGAAGGGCGGTAAACGCCCTATTTTGAGCTAATTTGTGCTCATCAGGACTCATGTACCTCTGTGCTGAAGTGCTTTTCTGTCCTCCCTTTATCAAACAAAGAGAAATGAGGCTCATTACAGAGCATTACGTTTCCCTCTCAGCACTGAAATGGGGGACTGACACATTAAAAGCACATTTCTATGATATAATCGGAGAGGAGGAACTTCCCCATGTTCAGCCAAGAAGCTGCAATTGGAAGCAGGTGCTGTAGAACTCCGAGCTCAATCACGACTGCTCTCTTCCTCTCCGCAAGAAGTGACAAGTGGTCTTTGCAATGCTTCAGCCATTTAACCCTTAGCCACATTACATGCGTAATTATGGGCGATGATTACACTCCACGTAGATGAAAAGGATGTTTAGGTGTTTGTTTTGTTTGAACAGAACAGAGCTGCACTTTTAAGCAGCATCAAAATTTCAATCAAGTTGAAATTGTCTGCGATTTAAAACACCAATTTCGGAGTCTCCATATCAAATTGCAGAAGAAAAGACTGTATGCTTATTGCTGTAATGTTTGTACATTTTCAGACTTTTTCATAATGACACAACACAATACATTTTTGTTCAGTTGTTTTCTTCAAAACTTGGCAACCATTAAGTCTTCTGGGTGTTGATTTGCGGTGACATGCTTTCTGAGACTATTTGGTTTGTTATAGAGGTAAATGCAGCTGTGCAAGTCTGATATTTAGCGATATGTTGTGTTTTTAGTAGATATATAAAAACAGAAGATGTTTCTGACTACAAATTCCTGAAGAATGATGCTGTCAAATTTCTCTAGTTGAGTTTAGATGTAATCTCTTCCTGCCTAGAGATATTTTTCTATGTTGAACACCGTTTACTTTTGTGATTCTGGGTCTGTTGGTAATTTAACTGATGCTGGCTGCCTCTCAATCCATTTTTTGTGTGTGTAATGGGCACTTTTAAGCATCGTTAAAATCTCAACACCCGCCATTTCTGAGAAAACACTGAAAACATGATCCACTCTTGATCCGACAGCCAGATAACAAGAGGATTGATTTACGTCTGATTGAGGCTGTGATAAAGATGGATCCCATATGCTCAACGCAAAACTCTCACTCACGGTGTAATTAAAGGAAAGACCCTCATTGTTTGAATTTTGTCTTACATGTAAAATGATTTAAATTATTAAATAATTTGAAGCTATTTAAATTAGAAATAACTATAATAAAAGTATATATATATAATTGTTTCTAGCTCCTTTTTTAAGTGTAACTTGATGAAAGTTGGACGACTTATAATGTTTAGCTTCCCAAACTCTGTTCCAAACAGATGTTCAGTAACAGATTGAGATAAAGACGATTTGTTCTCGTCCATTTGGACTTGACCGATTGTGTTCTCATTAGGAGAAGCAAATCATGCCAGCAAATTTAAGAGGATATTGTTTTTTAAACAAGCTATTGTACTTTTGCATCTCCCACTCTTCTTTTGTCTTTGTCTGTAGACCCGCGGTATCTCTGAAGTATCGTCAAATGTGTCTCCATTGAGGCTGTTTTGGCTAATTTGTATGAACATGTTTTTATTCACCATTGTTTCCATGCATTCCTCTAATCTGTTCTTTTGAATTTTCCTGCGTGTCTTGGATACGGTTTGATGAACAAGTACTGGCGAAGGCTTTTTCCTCTAGTAATAGAGGTGAGGCCATTAGAGATGAGTCCAGGCTGTTGGCGCTGGGGCTTTTTTTGAAGTGAAAGAAGGTCATTTGGTCGAACCATTGTCCAGCAACGTCCTCTGCGACCTCACATCCCAGGCTCTAGGGTCAGACTTCAGGGCTCAAGTTCCTCTGAATGCAGGAGCAGATGGCGAAGTGGTTGCTTCATTGGAAACCAACAAAGCAAAACCAACAAGAGGAACACAAGAGGCTCACCAGGACATACCACCATAGTTCCTGTCTCTGCTTTTAAATTACGTCAGCACTTCAGACATATTCATTGCCCTTAAAGTATTAGTTCACCTAAAAATTAAAATTGCATCATTGTTTAAACAGGAAACCTCATGTCTTGAAGTCTTGGAATATAATGTATGAGTTATATGGACTACTTTTATAATGCTTGTGGTATTGTATAATATACTTTATATGTAAATAGAGTAATCCCTTGGCACTTTGCGGTTCAAGTTTCGAGGCCTCAGTGCATCGCCGATTTTTCAAAAATATTTGTCGAAAAATCAAAATTCAAAAATACTGCCATATTGGTAGCCGTATTGCGGAAAGCAGCGTTGCTTCATCGTGATGCAAGATAAACGGTTTCCCAGGATGCCAGACAAAGAGAGAAACTCTCTCAAAGGCTTTGTACACACCCACGGCACTCAGACAAGACACGTGATTGGTTCCCGGCGCGAGATCAACCAATGAGAGCACGAGTGGAGTGGGAGCCTCTTTGCCTCTCTCAGAAGCATATGTTGACGATCCAGTGCCGATATCTGACGATGAGGCGCTTCCCGAACTGTTTTTATATCAGTGCAGTGACATCATCATCATCATCAACATCATCATCACATTCATGGAACTGCACAGGTCTGTCATCGTCGTCATTACTGGAGTCTCAAGATACTACTGTCATTGATGAGTGTAGAGCACCAAAATACGTATCGTATGAGAGAGAGAGAGTAAATGGATAATATTAAGGTTTCATAATTAAATAGATTTAATTAAATATATTTAAAGTATAAATATACATATTTTAAACATTCTGATACCTACACACACATATTCGGAAATTCCTAAGAGGGGCAATGCTACTTTGCGGATTTTCACGTATCGCGGGGGAGTTCCGGTCCACATTAACCGCGATAAACAAGGGATTACTGTAATATACTTTTTGGTGCTTTTGTGTCATTTATGAATCTTGAAAGCTTTAGCTTTATCCATTTGGACTAAATGCATGGAAAAGAGCAACCAGTGTAATTCTTAAAAGTCAAGATTTGAAACAACATGAGGGTGGATAAATAGTAATTTTCAATTGCTCTAATTATACATACATTTTATCACATACATCCCATGTGAAAAACATTTGGGAAATGGGACACTGGCAAAAGGTGCAGCCTTTTCCCTTCTAAATTCCCCACTCAGCTACTTGCATCCCATTTTATGAGTCCTTTGAGTGACATTCCTGAACACTGTTATCTCTTCCCTAAAGGAGATGTGGAGGTTGGCATACTTGAACTTTGTGTGAGGTAAACTATCATCCATCTAGTCAAATATTCAGCTTTAATTGATTTTCTGTGCAGTCAGTAAACATGAGTTATGCATCCTTAGAGTATTGGTCCATTTTCACAAGCTATTTCTGCTAAACATGGGCATCCAAATGTTCATCATTTTTGTTTATTTCACCATATTAGAGAACTTGGCACTCATTCAAAGAAAGGCTCCTCATTGCCCTCGTGTCTAACTGACCCATGCAGCAATATTTCCCAATCCTTCTCTGGATCTAAAAACAAACATACTCCTTTTTCCTTCCAGATTAGTTCTTATTAATCCCTTGAGTGTGCAACTATGGCAGAGATAAAGTTATCCTTAAAATAGCTGTTAATGGCGACCTTGGCTCTGCCCATCAGGTTAATGTTTCCATGATACATTTCTCTGGCAAAGTTCTGGTCACAAGAGAGCTGCCTAGAGATTCTTAATTTCTTGTGTTGGCCACATCCTGTTTATTATGATGAGATCTTATATTAATTATCATTACTGTTCTTACTCAAAACTGATGTGGGTGTGTGGTTTCTTGGTCTTCTCGTAAGTACATCCATTGCTCAAATGAGTTTCTCAACACACCCTAAATGTGTCTTTTTGCAGACAGTAAATGCATTACATCAGGAGTATTGAATCCTCTTACTGGAGGGCAACCATCCAGAGTTGAGCTCCAGTCCTAATTAAACACACCTGAACCATTTCAGGGTAATTAGGATCACTAGAAACGTCCAGGCCAGTATGTTGGTGCTAAACTATGCAGGAAAGTGGTCCTCCAGGAGAAGGATTGGACTGCATAACATCACCAAAGTATCAAGGGTGCAAATCCCAAGATTGGTCTACTACCCAGCAGTCCATGCAACAATATGTCACCAAAGCGTGGACATGGCAGGAGACTTTAGGGTGCCCTTTGGGAGCTGTAGGTGATTGACACATTCAGTCCTGGATACGGGTGAGTAGGTCTAAGCCCGAGGTGAATTCTCCGTTTGTTTTGTGTCTTTGCCTGAATCAACAGTATGCGGGTGGGTTAGTCATCTGCTGACAGATAAACTCAACGGTGTGAAGAAGGGGGTGACAGAGGCCAGAGTGCAGAGGTAGATTGACCACTAACCCCATCCCCCTGTCTCTCTCAATCATGACTTTCATCACAAAATGTCCTTCCAACCCACCCTGACCCACTATCTCACAACAAGTGTCATTAAATCTTCAGGAATGCTCCTACTGTGAAGATGATGGGGAATAAAACAGGGGGAGGGAGAGAAGTAGAAATGGCACATTTCAAAACAGTTGGTAACTGGTCTGTCCCAGATGCTACCCTTAGCACTTGAACACCACATTTTAGGCCTGGAATTTAAGAAGTCCCCAACGAAAGATGACCAAGTGGTGATTTCTATGGTCATGGCTCCTAAATGATGGTCCTATTGTTAGCGTTTAGGGAAGGTGATGACGAGGAAACAGGTTCTCTGAACAGAAACTCTTTATTCAATAAAACAAAAACCAAAAGACTTTAGATATAAACAAAACGGCATGCTATGGTGCAAACACAGAAGATGAATAACACTGAGGAACCCTCAACAGCATCACTTCACAACTTCAACGAAAGACAAAGACAAGGGAATACGGGAGGGAATTTATATATGAGGAAATAAGAAGCAGCTGAAGATACAAACAGGGTAATTGATTAACAAGACAGGTGTGGGAAGGGATCGGAGGTGCACAGAAGGGACCCAGAAGTGAAAGACATGATGAGACTGTGACACCTATGTTGTACCATGAGAGAGGCTTAAAGATGGCTGATTTGTTTACCACTAACGCATGCTGATGACATTTTATTCTTCTATACTAATTTACATTGTAACCTACGATTCAATAGGTGTCATTATTGTACAATCTGCATTTATGTCATGCCCAAGTTTATTAGATCCTTGTCGTACAGTGTGATTTATAATGATCTTATAGGATTGGTCTATTGCAGGCATCTGTGAAATAATAACCGCATAATGTTCACGTGGGGGAAATTTTGAACATCCTTCTTCATAAAATGGATTTCAACGATTAAAGGCTAGTCTCCACTACAACTGCACCATTTGGGACAAGGTCCATATATCCCTGGAAGCATAGCCAAGGCCAAAATGGTCCATTACATTCAATTGAGATTACCTGTTACCTTCTTTTTGTGGGGAAACTTGGAAATTTGGTACACCTAACGGAAGCTCGTGTTTGTCTGCCATTTAAACTAGTGCATTGAGGGAATCAATGACTGGCGGCTTTCAGCAGATGAAATAACAACGTGATCCTGATCAATATGAGGAAAGAAAGATAGAGAGATGCCTCCCAGACCACCATGCTCTCCCAAAGCCTTTGTAAACTCTTCACAGCAGCTGTCTTCGAGATGGAGTGGCTTTTGTTTTCAGGTAAATGTTTGTTTTTTTGTCACATCAACAAACACATTTGAGGGATTGCGGTTTGTCTTAACTCTGTCCTGACCCCTGTCAAGATGGCTTTAACTGCCAACTCGCAGGGTGAAGAGTCTCATGGCTTTTGTGTTAGATTTGTTAAAGAAGAACTCCTAGAGATCTTACTCCACTGTTTAAATGCTCTAAGCACATTCAAGAAGCACTCACAGAGAGCAAACAACAACAACAGGGGGTCATGGGGTCACCTGGAAGTTTGTTGGTTTTGGTGATAAATGGATCATAATTTAGGAAATGTTTTTGCAGAGGATATAAAATATCTCAAGGCAACAAAGCCTGCATATGTGTAGATGCAATCAGAAGGTAAGTTAAACACTCCAAACTCATCTGGAGCTCAGATAACACATCATCTTAATGACTTCCTCCCAGACACACTTTACGGCCCGAACAAGAAAAATACTCTCAGGTAGTTGGGTGTGTTGGTACAGCAGTCCTGGTGTGGTGACTGAAATATAGGCTCTTGTGCACACACACACATACATTCGTCCACCTGGTCTCTCTGCTGTTTATTTACTCTCCCTCTTAACGAGTTTTGTGATTCATAACCCAGTGCTAATGATCGTTTTGGGGGGCAAATATTTACATATGAGACTACTGCAAAGCCATAATCGGTGCGTTAGAAGAATATGAGCTTGTGTCAAAAGGTTGGTCAAGGTAAAGTTCACGACAAGCTTTATTACTTGAATGTGCTTCAGTGTGTGTTCAGTGCATACAAAATTGAGAGAATTTGCAGTACACCATTAAAACATTCTCAGTTCCTTGGTATATTGGCAACTGGACTGTGTGAATTTGCTTGTTTTAAGATTTTTATCAGATTTTTATGCACAAATATGCAGTGTTGATTAGATTACTTACAATTTGTAGTCAGTTTAACTGATTCCAAATTACATGACTAAAAGTGTAGTTGCTAACATAATTAATTACATCACTTTACATTGGAATCTGACTACTTTTTGATTTCATTTCACTCAACTCATTTGTCACATTGGATTGAATATGATTATCCTGTACAATTTTGATATAAAAATGCAATATATAGATTCCATTCTTTGCTATCAACAACACAAAGTGCATTACATTATGTCAGGGTTTCCCAACCCAGGATTTGTGAAGGAACTTATGTTTTTAAGTTTGTTTTCTCTTTTGCCATCTTTTATTGTTTCTTTATAGAAAAATATCTGTTTAATGGATTTTACTCTAGGTATTCTGAAAAAAATATTGTCCAGAACACGGCTGATGTTGACGTTATATGAATGTAGATATTTAGGTCGCTGATATATGTGTACTAGAGCGACGTATTTAGTTATCTTTACTACAGAAGCAATAATAAACAGTCATGTACCGTAACAATGGATAGAGAGCTGTTATCAGACGGAGGTTTATCTCAGATCTCTGCTTTCTATCTGGCGCCAACAATCTCTGCCATCTACACAGAATGTCAGTTTTCTGTTGAGACATGGATAATTAGATTTTTCAGGCATAAAGTGTCTGTGTGTGTGTGTGGAGGAAGAGGTTTTGCCAGTGTATGTTTTTGCTTATTCCATTTTTTATGCATTAAGGTTTATATTATCTATTCATGAAGAAGAGATACTTTTATCTCAATCCCTTTATCTCAATCTCTTAATCAGATTCTACTTAAAAGTTGGAAAGGCAGATGGAAAACTGGGTGGAAAGGTTAAAAAGGGTAACCTTGAAAAGGTTTCAGAACATCATTGAGACTTGAGGATGGGACCAGTAATGGGTTTATTATCAGCATTTGTGGAAGTTTTGCACTTCTAGATTTCCTTTGCATATATAGGATGAAGTCATAAAATGTTTCTGGTTGTTCTTGTGCAAAAACAAATGTGTCCGCCTGTTTAAACGTTTAGATTTTAATCACCGAAACAATTAGCTGTTACAAGTTCACATCTGCGATTACTGCCAAGGTCGTGACATATGAACAGCTGCCCAATGCATGTGTCAAGCCACTCACAAACAGCAGCCAAATTCAGTAAAACTCGCCTGCAATTTATATTACTTGACTTTGATGAATCATCTTCAATTTCCTGCATCTGGAAACTTAAATGCTCCACTGTGCCTAAAAGCAGAGCAGGACTCAAGACCAGACACATCAAGAGCCAAAACCAAACCAAAAAACAAGTTTACATTTTAATGAGAGAATGTGCTGACATTAGAGTTATTGCAGGTGTGAGATGTTTCACTGACTGGAGAAAATCATCTAAACATTTAAACTGATAGTCACAATTGTTTCCACCCAACAAGGAACAGCAAAGCAACATGCTAAACTTTGCTTTTATAGACAAGATCAAGTCTCTGCAGGGCGTTAATCAAATATTGATTAATTCAAGAAACAATTCATTGGTTTAAAGTGACTGATCTGAAACAGAAGGAAACTTATCAAACGCACTGTCCGTTAATGAAGGACTGTTCAACACCGTTTACAGGGAGGATCAAACGAAAGAAATTGTGGCCAGTCAAACACCGCTTTATTTAAGGGCTGATTTAAGAGTCTTGTCAGCTCTGTTTTGGTGTGTGTGTGTGTGTGTGTGTGTGTGTGTTAATGGTTGGATTATAGGCTTTGGCATTTTTTTCCTAGTGTTTCTACACCCAAATGATGAATAGTCTGAGCTCTGGACTCATGGACTTTATTGCCATTTAGATATCTGTAAAGTCTGTTCCTGTTGGAGTTGTTGTCTGATTACTCAATTAAAAAGAACTCTGGAAAACTTCCTTACCATATTATTTTTACTGCTTCAACAGAAATAGAGTTGGACTTTAGACCTGCAATTTCAGAATAACAGTATATAGGAGTATGCCAGGTCAATGAGGCTGAAAGAGAGATTTAAACCAGTCATAATTGCAGATATCTTAAATGGTAAGCAGGTGGGATTTGTCACTTTATTGACCCAGACATTACCTAAAATGCTTTAATACGCACGTGTCAGTGAATGAATAATAGAATCCCTTCTAATCCCAACCTCTTTTTCCTTTACAAGTGCTACTTTATAGAGGCAGCGTCGCTCACGGAATTCCGATTAGAATTCCCTGATTCCTGCAAACAATGCCTGGACTCCCAGACTCCAGCCTGGATGCTGAGTTCGGAGCCCTCTATGCCAAAAGAAACGCTCCCCTTCTCTTTTTCTTTATTCTGCACACAAACGTTAAAGCAACGTTCGGAGGCCGGTCTAACCAAGGGCACTCTCACAATGCTGGAAGAGCTTCTACAGGTCTCTGTCTGGGTCCGGCTTTGAACTGTGAAGTGTGAAAGCGCATTGAGAGGAAGTTGTTCGCCTCAGACTGTTCACACATCCACATTAACATGATTTTAAATGGAAAAGGTTGAAGGTCAAACTCAACCACCATTCTTTGTACAAGTGCCCCCTTTTCTGTTTAAAACCATTGTGCGTAATAAATGGTTATTTCTTCCTTTACATGTTGAGAGATGTTTTGGATTATTACTTAAATGTCAGAAAGACGTTTGATTTATATTGGCTACACCACATTAGAGTAACATGTTACAGGTTTCTCGGATGTTGTCCATTCATCTAACTTGTCTCTCTTTGTCCTTCTCACACACATGTGAAACACCCACATACATTTTGGAAATTATCTGCTAAATCATTAAAGAAAGCTTTTTAGAAAAGCAAAGGATTATGGATAAAACTGAAAACATATACTATTAAGGAACGTCCGAAATTACTTACTGAGTTTCTTGTGTTCAATTTCTTGGTCTAACATAATTTATGTACTATTTTGCCGTCAAAATATGTATATTTGTGTGGAAAAATATTTGTAGTTGAAAACAATTTTATATGTTTGCATTACTTAGTCTTCTGACACGTCTTAAATGTGTCAAACACAGTAAAATTTGAGTCGTTATACACAGAAAACACTTCTACATTTCAAAATACGGAATTGCAAATAAGATTTGAGAAGACTTTTTATCAAATAATGATTTTAATTTTCTTTTTTGGGTGAACTGGTCCTTTAAGAAATAACAACTTAACTTAACCCATCATAGCTCAGGCTTAGATCTGTGCTTCTTTGCTGACAGACTGCAGTCTGTAATTAAAGGGTGCGATCAAGACATGTCACACACTGTGTGTGTGTGTGATTGTAGCTGTGTTGAAAAAGAGAAGCATTTGTCAGAGCAGAGGAGTTTAAATCCTACCATGTACCCTCTCAGTCTGAGTTATGACCGCTCAGACCTCTTAGGGTCAATCTCTCGCACACACACTGACTTAGACGTGCCTGGCCTCCGGGCTGCTTATCAAAGGCTCAGCCGCTGATTGGTCTATTTGCCAGCGATTTCAACCTTTCACCAACTCCTGCTTGTCTTGTATTTGTCATGTGGTAGGCAGCGAGAAAGAGAAATGAATGGAGCCGTTTATGTGAGCCGTTTATGTGAAAATATATTTGTACTGTAGATTTCTGACAAACAGAGTGAAGACATAACATGACTCTTCATAAACATAAGAAATTAGCTATTTGGAAATGACATAATAGTCAATTGTAGCACATTCTGCTTGGATTAGCATTAGCGCTTTGGGGCCTTAATTGGTAGGATATAAATTAATGGTAATTAAATGTTAGCTGCAAAATGTTATGAAAATATCACTGATATTCACCTCTGCATCTTTCCAATCAAGCTTATGTTTAAGTGAAACATGTACCGAGTATGTGAGGTGAACTGGATCTTTTTGGCACCGGGTGTGAATATGTAATGAATATTTTTCCTCCCAGTGAAATCTGAGTCATATTTCCACAGCTGGTTAAATAATAACCCTGAGTGCTTCGTCAACTATGCAGCAATTTTTCTATTAAGTCTCAATTATGTAAAAGGATTTCTGATTTCTGAGCTGCTATCTGTGAAACAGCTAGTCATTACAAGTGTTTAACACAGAGAAAATAAACAAAACGGCAACATTCCCAGAATAGACAGGAAGCTACATGTCATGCTGAAGTCAGTCTTTATCAAATCTACTTGGATATCTACAGTTTCTGGCAAGATACTTAAGTAATGTTAGCTAGCTGAGCTATCAAGTAATCTACAGAGAAATTAGCTAAGATAAGCTATCCTGAAGAGAAAGTAGCTGGCTGCCTTTTAAGCTATATGATGATAAATTACAAGTTAAAATTGTGTAAACATTTTGGAAAATTTTAAGTCAGTCTTTATCAAATCCACTTAGATATCTAAAGTTTCTGACAAGCTATCCTCAAAATATTAGCTAGCTAAGCTACCAGGTACTCTACAGAGACATTAGCTAAGCTAATCTGAAGAGTAGCTAGCTGCCTTACAGCTACATTTAGAAAATAAAAAGTTAAAATTGTAATAAAATGTACAATTTATACTTGACTACTGCTTGAATGTTAACTGGTAGGTCACCCGCAAATGTAAGTTCTTTCATTTAGTCTTCTAACTTTTTTGTTCCAAACCTTTTTGACTTTCTTTTAATTATTTTTCCCCCTCCAAACACACACACACGCGCACACACACAGACATAAAAAGATATTGTAAAAAATGTCATTTTCATTTTTCGTACTAACTTGTCAGATAGTGTGGTTGACTTAAGCTCAGCATGCTTTTCTAAATATGTTCAGCATGACCTATATTAACAAATACACCAAACAATTTGTCTAATGCACTCCTAGATTGTTTCAATGAAAGAACCCTCCGCCTAATCTCTGCAGGCGTCTTCGGAGCGCCGTGTGTGTCCTGGCATTTGATCTACAGTCACACGGTGTTGGTTTAAGCATATATCACCGCCATGGTTCTTCAACACAGGAGGCCTGTTGTTCCTGACCCGTTCTTTGGTTTATTAGAGCAGGCCTGGTTCTGCTCGGTGAACTCACTCTGTCATCTCATTCCCAGGTGGAACTAAAGGCCCAAATATACGTGTGCGTTCCGAGGCAGAGGTCAGTGAGCATCTCATCTCGTTGGATACATATGTGACTCAGCAAAAAATTACATGTACATGCTCATGACCAAAACCAACACATCTTTGGATGGAGCTTATAATAGATTTTACATGTTCTGAGTGGTTGCTGGGGTGTTGCTAATGTGTTCTGAGTATTTTTTTTAAATTTTGGTATGTGGTTGCTAGGGTGTTCTGGGTAATTACCAAGGTGTTGCTATGTGGTTAGTAAGGTGCACTGAGGGGCTGTTAATCAGCTTGGCAATCACCCAGAACACCCTAGTTACCATATAGCAACACACTAACAACCTCTTAAAACACATGGACAATTGGTTGGTTGCTATGGTGTTGCTATGCAGTTGATGAAGTGTGTTGAGGCATTGTTAGTGTCTTGCAGTGTCGTTACTACTGTGTTGCAGGTGATAGCTATGCCGTAGATGTACCATTTCCAAGAAGTGTTAATGCTGGTTTGTTATGTGGTTACTAGGGTGTTGCCACGTGGTAATTAAGGTTTTTTTTTTTGTAGCTACGTGATTTTTTTTTTATAGCTATGTAGCTACGTGATAGCTAGGATATTCTAGAGATTGTCAAGCCATTGTTATATGGTTACTAAGGTGCTCTTAGAAGCTGTTGGTAAATTCATATAGCAACACACTCAATAGCAACCCCTCAAAACAACTGCGCAAACACATGAAAGCAACTGTGGTGCATTGCTAGGGTGGTCTGTCATGGTTTTTGGTGTTTTGCTTTGCTGTTATGGTGCTCCAGGCTTTGCTATGGTGTTGCTGAAGTGCTCTTAGAAGCTGTAAATAAATTTGGCAATCACTATTTGCTATCCGTTGTTTTCACGGACGTCACAAAACCTGCGTAGTTACCCACCATGCACTGCGCACCGCCATTTTGAATCCCTACTGTCAGTGTCAACTCGTATATCTTATTGACGATCGTCGCTAATTTTACTTGTTATCATACTCTTTATTACTCTAATACTACATATTTGTAGATTGCAAATCAAAAAAAATAACATAAGTGACTTCTGTTGTGTTTATGGATACACGCGGTGGAATGAGGACAAGTTACCGCAGTTTTAGAACGCTCTGTACTTTCACATTCATGAACCTCTCCATGGACTGAATTAACATGAACAATAGTGTTTTCATCACTGCTCTGTGTCTTTAATGCCTAAAAAGGAAATATAAAATATAACGTTAGGTGTTATTTTAACTGCTGAATCGAATTTCAATATAAAGGACGTTAGACAAATTGGTTGAATTTAACTTGTATTATTTTAATTGTTGAATATGTTTCCAATTTATAACAATAAACAAAAGGTAAAGGAATGTCAAATACTGCTAAAGGTTAAGTTTATTGAGTTACGAAGGCATTTTGGGGAAAGTTACTAATTAGGACAAAGTGGGTGGGGTGGGTTATTGTCTGTCGACTGTAACACATTTTTACTTTTGGTATAAATTGCAGCTTCTAAACATATTAAATATTGTCAATACATTTAAACTTACCCCCTACAAAATGTTTAGAGCATATGATCGTTCTATTCCATTTTTCTTCAGTCTGAATGTCAGCCCTGTTGATCGCAGCTTTCCATACACGTCGCCTTTCTTCTGACAAAATTCGTGTTCTTTCACATTGTCCAGTTATCACTTTTGGAAGTTTAAAAAATCTTACATCTGTACTTACTCCTGGCCTATTTGAACATCCAAAAATTCCACAGATAGGCATTTGTGAGCATAAGTTTTGAATATACAAGCTTTGTTGTTGCTTTGCATAGGGAATAAAAATGGCGGATATGCCGGTACGCAAGTTTCGATGACGTCACGTGAAAACAACGGATAGTGTTGTTGTGTGTTGCTGTTACAAAGATTCTCTGAAAGGTTCTTGCTGGTGAGTTGTTAGTTATGTGGGTCTAAGGGTGTTCTCTGTGTTTTACAGGGTGTTAGAGTGTCAAAGTCAAAGAAGTCAAACAAGCCCACCACTAAGTTTCTATGATATCCTGGTTTCTAGATCCAGTCCTTTCTTTGATGCAAGTCTAAAGGTTTTTAATTGTAAATCCAACTGTTTCGAGAGCAATACCAAATCCTACAAAAACACCACAATTTGCTTTGAGGTAAACACTTCTTATGTCAAAAAAAGATAATCCTCAAAAATCTGTTTTTAAGGAGCCTTTTATAGTCAGAATTGGAGGTACTTGATTTATAACACCATTGGAGTGTGAAATGACCACCATCCACCAACCTTAATCCAGAGCTTCAGTCATAAAAGCGACTGAGGGATGTTGAGAGGAAAAGCCACAGAGTGGGTTTAAAAGGGCAATACCCTAATCTTTAGAGACAGGACGTGTGTCACGGGCTTCCGTAGCTCCGCTTGGCTTTATTGTTGTTTATTGTTGGCTATAAACTCTTGATGATCTTTGGGCCTGTGCGTTCCTCATAAAATGTCATTTAGATCCCTTAGGAATGCAAGGAGTGGGTCAGCGTGTGGGTTTCCCCTCCTCTCCACTCAACCTAAAGGTAAGAAGACACCTTTCAGTAAGACAGCTTTACAACCCCCTGCCCTCATTCCTGAAAACCAGGCTTTAAGCTGTCTCATGGATTCCATTCCTGTTTATCCTAGCGGTATGTCAGCCTCCACTGATCCATAACTAGGAGAGAGAGAGAGAGATCGAGTTTGTGCCGCATGTGCGCTTGAAGACAACGTCATCTGGCTCGGATTGTTTACCTCCTTGCATTGTTGGGGTACTTTTTGTGTTTGTCAGTGTCTGGTCTTGCTTGGCTGAATCAGAGACCATTAGATGCGGTTTGACTTTCCCACATAAATGTGTGTGATGCGGTAGGCTTTGGATGTGAACGCATCAATGGAATATTCTGGGTTCAGGCCATATTAAACAATTCTGTTATCGTTTACTCACCCTCAAGTTATTCCAAACCTGTTGGAATTTCTTTGTCCTGCTAAACACAAAAGAAGATATTTTGAGTGCCGGGATTAAATCAAACGATTGTTGAACCCCTCTGACGTCCATATGATTTAAGATAAATTTGCACCTTTGGATGGAACCATACAGAATTTGCACATAAGTTTGCATAATCCAGAGAGTACACATACTACATACTGCAGACATTTTACAGCTATAGCCAATTTCATTACTATATTACTAAAACAATTTTTTTTAAAGGTTTTACGACTCAAATCATCAAGTGTCAGCAGAAGAATTAGTGTTTTCTTGTTTTTATAAATATACAAGCTAGAAAAAGTGCACTGCACAGTTACTTTCTCTTTGTCACAGTTTTGTCGTGTTTCGTTACGTTTTTCCGTAGTGTGTCACATCTACCCCTCCCCCTTGTTTGTCTGCCAGCTGTTCCTCGTTTCCCTGTCTATTTATATCATCATGTTCTCCCTTATGTTTGCCGATTGTTACGACTGTTACATGGTGTTCGGTGTTCGGTGTTCGGTGTTCGGTGTTCGGTGTTCGGTGTTCGGTGTTCGGTGTTCGGTGTTCGGTGTTCGGTGTTCGGTGTTCGGTGTTCGGTGTTCCGTGTTCCGTGTTCCGTGTTCCGTGTTCCGTGTTCGGTGTTCGGTGTTCGGTGTTCGGTGTTCGGTGTTCGGTGTTCGGTGTTCGGTGTTCGGTGTTCGGTGTTCGGTGTTCGGTGTTCGGTGTTCGGTGTTCGGTGTTCGGTGTTCGGTGTTCGGTGTTCGGTGTTCGGTGTTCCGTGTTCCGTGTTCCGTGTTCGGTGTTCGGTGTTCGGTGTTCGGTGTTCGGTGTTCGGTGTTCGGTGTTCGGTGTTCGGTGTTCGGTGTTCGGTGTTCGGTGTTCGGTGTTCGGTGTTCGGTGTTCGGTGTTCCGTGTTCGGTGTTCGGTGTTCGGTGTTCGGTGTTCGGTGTTCGGTGTTCGGTGTTCGGTGTTCGGTGTTCGGTGTTCGGTGTTCGGTGTTCGGTGTTCGGTGTTCGGTGTTCGGTGTTCGGTGTTCGGTGTTCGGTGTTCGGTGTTCGGTGTTCGGTGTTCGGTGTTCGGTGTTCGGTGTTCGGTGTTCGGTGTTCGGTGTTCGGTGTTCGGTGTTCGGTGTTCCGTGTTCCGTGTTCCGTGTTCCGTGTTCCGTGTTCCGTGTTCCGTGTTCCGTGTTCCGTGTTCCGTGTTCCGTGTTCCGTGTTCCGTGTTCCGTGTTCCGTGTTCCGATGCCGAGTTTTGCACCAAGAGTGTGCCGTTTTGTTTTTTTGAGTTTGTTATTAAGTGAGTAATGAGTTTTTTTTTGTATTTCTGTTGGACTTCTGTGTTTCTTTGTTTCTTCTCATCGCACACTGTCCTGTTCCGTGACACTCTGCAAGAACCTCACCACACTTGATATTTTTATTTTTTATTTTTAAGAAATATCTGAATCTGAAACAAGAAATCAACAATATGCAACAAAGTATAAACAGTGTTCTTATTCTTTAGATGATTTGGTAACATCATAAACATTTGGATGTCCATTGGAGCCCATCCAACTTTTTCACTTTCCCTTTGCTTTTAGTGTCAGATCGAGCATCACTGCATGTCTTCAGATGTTTATATTATATAGTTAGACATCCAGTACTAAGTTTTATTTTAAAAGCTAACAATGAGACACAATGTTCCTCATTGCAGGAATGTAAAACAGGGAGTATGTCATCAGCTGGAGCTTAATGGTGATATTATCTTGATAATTTGTCCAATATTGTGCAGGCAGGGAGTATGTCTGTGTTTTTACCCTCGTTCATCAATCTTTAGGGTCGTATTGAAACAGTTTTCATCAGATATAACAGAAACCGTAACGAGAGCCCTAACTTTTTGTTTGACAGTTACATGAGGGTTCACAGAAGAATTCACATTCTTGAGTCTAAGTAAATGAGGTATGTATATATAAGTGCTGCTGCTTATTTATGTGTAATGTAGTTTGTGATGCCATGGTTTCCTCAAAACCCAGTCGCTGCCTACCTAGACAGAATTATCGGCGACCGATTAACACGTGTAAATGAAATACGATGCTTCTGTTGATGGAAGATTGCTAAAATGAATTCATCTCTGTCCATTGATCTCACAAAAGGAGGTCACATCAAGTGACATCAACTATCAGTTAATGCATCAAAGTGTAGATTAGCCGTTGTATAATGAGCTCAGCCAGAGTTCTGGAAATCCCATCCTGTTGGTTTAGAGTTTCAGTTGCGTAAAGAAAGTTCATGAAAATTCCTTAGTAATAATTGTAAAGATGTTATCACTGAATGTTTTCTTGACTTAAGGATATTGCATTCTGCTGCAGAGCTTTACTTAAATTGAAACTAAAACGATCTTCTAATCATCTAATAAAAAGTTTGCAAATATATAAAGGATAATGTAGACATTAATGTCAGATGCAGTTAAGACAGTTAGACAGCACTAGTTAAGACAAAATTTTTTGATGTCTTATAAGAACTTTATTGGCCACTTCATGTGTAACAGCAACATTTAAAAAAAAATACAGTGTATAATTATTAATAATATTGATTGATTGATTGGCCAAAATAGCGATCTGTGTCCTCTTATACTCCATCTAGATCAAATATAGCTTACATTATAGCCTCTTTATCAATATAATTAATTATTGTTTGATAATAGTTATTTATTTTATTTTGGCCAGAATGGAAGTCATGTCAAACATAGTTAACATGAAAACCTCTTTACCAAAAAAACCCTCCAAATCTTCCTCTCCATTGAATGGCAGGATGGAGAGCTGGCTTGAGGCTTTTGATTGGTCTACAAGCCAGCTGGGACTTTTTACGTGATGTTTCCTA
This sequence comes from Rhodeus uyekii, assembly GCA_037043235.1. Lineage (NCBI taxonomy): Eukaryota > Metazoa > Chordata > Actinopteri > Cypriniformes > Acheilognathidae > Rhodeus > Rhodeus uyekii. Next base: position 2,017,868 of record JAWRVZ010000087.1, read on the forward strand.
CTTGAGGGGTCAATCTACTGCTGTAACTTAATGGAGGGAGATCCCTTGGGCTGTCAATCAGATCTAATGACCCTTCCATTAAAACTCACCGTGAGATTTAAAATAGAGTGTTCTGGAATACTCCAGACGTCATGACATCACACCACAAGAGGTTTACTAGAGACGGCGAGGGGTTTCTAGGGAAAGTGCAGGTCATCATAAACATCCATTCAATTAATACAAAATTTACTGGATCTGTTTTGGTTTTTATTGTTTGTATTCTTAATTTGGTTTTTAGGCATGTGCTGACAGCTGCAAGACTACGACAGACTGATTGATTGAAATCCAAATCTCAGCTCTACCTTTGACAGGAAACGATTCTAATTTAATCGAAAACAATGTGATGCATTTTCAAACTAGTAAAAGGTTGTTTGTGATCCTCAAGGAATCATTTAACCAAATGCGTTGTGGGTCAAATACTCAGAACATATATTTTTAAAAGAAATTTAATCATTACTTTATTTTGCATTGTGCTTAAAATGTTAGAAAACTTTGAATGTTTTGTCCTAACACACACTCGTGGAAAATCAAAACAATTTTGATTTAATTCTCATTTGTATGTTTTCATATAATCTGCTTATGCTCCCTTAGATGGTTAGGTGTACGGCTGGACATTCAGGCATATTTTTCTTCTAAAAATATTACGTTTTTTCATACATTTTTCATATAATTTGCAATCTCATTCCAACGTTTTCATACATTAAATTTTTTAACTCATTTCAAGCTTCATTTGTCAAAAAATCTTACCATTTTCTTTAAATCTTATCGGTATGATTTTGTTTGAAAATTGCTGACTCAACGATAGATATGTTTTTTTGGTTTTTTTATTAAATCAGGTTGCGTTATCATTTTCATATAAATTGCTTTTCTAAACATAGAATTTACATGTTGTGCACAATACATGGACTAGATTAATATCTCGTTACTTTAGTACTCTCTGTTTAATTTAGCATGTTGTCCAAACACTCAATTCACAACTATTTATCACTAGTGAATTGGTGTGAAATTAGTATGATTTTGTAAGATCTCATTTGTTTGTTTTCATGTGATCTGCTTACACCCCACTGAAGGTTAGGTTTAGAGGTGGACCTACATCTCCCCCCCCCAAAAAATAAATAAAAATAAATAAATCATACATTTCTGGCACAAATTCAGACAAAATTAATAACCATTACATTGTGGGAGACAGTGTTCTTCATGGTTTGCTCTGTTGTTTACGACTCTGTTGTTTATGGCTAATGTAGTAGTTCATCTCTATAATCTAGACCAGGGCTTGACATTAACACTCGCCCACCTGCCAAATGCGGGTGTATTTCAGCAGTGGTGTGTAACACACTCACTCCTACTAGCAATTTTGACGGGTTGAATTTATATGTGATATTGTAACGGCCGTAAGTGTGGGACGACGAAGGCACGGATAGCAGGGTTAAACCGAAAACTCTCTTTATTAAACAAAAACAAAAAACATTTTAAATATGAACAGAAAAGGGCACACTTGTGCAAAACAGAAGATAACACGGAGAACTTGGAGACATGGAACTCTAACATCCATAGTTACATGTACAACAACTGACAAAGACAAGGGGATGCAAGAGGGCTTTTGTACACAGGATAATGGGGAACAGGTGACGAGACTAACAAGGGGAGTGGCTGACGTGACCGCTGACGGAAATACAATGGGATCACAGGAAGGAAACAGGAAGTAACGAGACACGACTGTGACAAATATATACTTTTTTTCAGTTGTTGTCTTTTACAATTGCATCTGAATAAATAAACTAAGTGGAATGTAGTGTTGTCAAAAATAGAGATTTTTCAATGCATATTGAATAGATACACGACTCCAGATGCTCTTTCTCTCTTTCTTTTCCATCTTTCCGACAGTGAGTTACACACAAACTCTTCTCTCTCTCTCACTCATTTTATTTGCTCAAGATGAATATACACTGTTAAAGCGTTTGCATTTCGGCATGGGATTGCGCTTATTGTGTTTACATAAAATTGTGTTTTATTGTGCTTAAACAGTCAAATACATACAAAATAATACCAAAAAAATTGAAATGCTGGTCTTGGCGATCAAAATGCTGGTCTTTTTTACCACGTAAACATTTGATTGATCAAACGACGGTACTGTGGTACCGTCACAGAGAGGAAAAAAAATCACATTTTCGTTCACCATTCCTTGCTTCATCTGGAATGCATAATCAATGGCAATATTTAAATGACTGCTTAAGACTCCCCTTTTCGAGAACACCTAACATGACACACACACCACCTCAACTTAATAATTAAAAAACATCCTCTATTCTCCAGGCTTGTACTACTAGTATGTGTAATGTTCGAAATTTTGTATTGTAAGCACTCTTATGTACTTTTGCATCTTCATGATGAATTGCTTTGTTTTCCTCATATTGTAAGTCACTTTGGATAAAAGCGTCTACTAAATGAATAAATGTAAACAGTCAGTTATGTTCTAAGAAAGTGTAAACAGTTGAGAAAGAAAACAAATATGTAATACAGTGGAGTTCACTTATCTCGACTCACGGTTAAGTCGCCAATACTATTATGTCAACGTTTTTGAAGTGGAACCGCCAAACTCCCTATTTGTCTTAGTGTTTTCTTATGGGTAATGTCGATTCTTTTACGTCGCCGAAATCGAATATCTCGAGCACAAAAGAGGGACAAAATCGCCACTTCACATGGTTATCTCATGACTGAGAGTTCACTGCGCATGCGCTGAGTTCGCGGTCAGTGTTGCCAACTTGGCGCCTTTGTTGCTATATTTAGCGAGTTTTCAAACCACTCTAGCACAAATTGTCAAAAAAGCGACTAGCGACAAATCTAAAGACTTTATCTGGAGTTATTGGAGACTTTTGGAGACTCTCTGAAATGAAAGCACATATCATTCTTACTCTTCTCAAGGAGCAGCGAGTGCTGCCGCATCCCCATCCCAAAACACTCACAGGCGGCCTGGTCCTGGCGCAGCAGATCCACCCAGATGCAGGGAGAGCAGGAGATGTTCTCTCCTCCACGTGCAAATGAATCGTGCATGTGCCGCCGCTGGCTGATCACTCACTCACTCACTCACTCTTTCACTCTCTCACACACACACTCCATGTGTTCTGATGTGAGCTCTGCTCAGCGCGCTACGGATTGAAGGTTTTTAAAAGACGGGACGAAGCCAAATTTGTTGAGAAAGCACATTAGACAGGCAGAAAGCAAGAAAGTATGCAATCTAGTACAGCGTGATGACCTCACGAATATGTAATGACTGTTTACGATGTAAGCGGAATTGTGTTTGCAATGTTGGAGAATATAATTAAAGGTTTGTATGGAGACTCGAAGGTGTTTTTTATTGTATACTGGTAAATCTCTGTTGTTAGTTGGTGCATATATGCCTTTTGTTGTTAGAAAACATATACAGTGTATGTACATTTTTATAGCATGTCGATCGCTTCATCAAACAAATCGCCATATTGTGGGGGTTGGTTATCTCGCTATATGGTTATTTCGAATCTCGGTTATCTCGAGCCTAATATCCCTGCTGCCAAATTATGAGATAATATTAAAAATATCTATATGGCAGTTGTCCCCAATGGCTCTGTCATTATTGTGGCCAGTGAAAATGCGAGTAGTAACTTTAGAAAACCACTAGCCTGTGTTAATAGCCACAAAAAAGTTAATGTCAAGCCTTGTCCTAGACATACAGCATTTGCATACTGTGCACAGTACACTGCAGCAATAGTGTTAGTATGTTAATACAAAGGTCGGTGTTTGACACCCGCAAACCGCCAGCCTCAAGCGCTCACACACCCTGCCCTCTTTTGCTCCTTTCTTCAGTTCACATAATAATTCCTGTACTGAGTCTCTCAGTGTCTGACATCTTGCTTATGTGATACTGAGTGAGTCTGTTCCTGAATTTCTGTCACCCACTTCACGATTTAGAGCTCGGAGGCGTTCGCCTGTGTGATTTACAGACGGGCAAACGTCACACATCTGTTAGTATACACTTACTTCAAATGACTAATGAAGCTGACGAGTCCTCCCCTCTGTGGGAGGAAGTATTTGTCTTGTGGTTAAAGAGAAAGTCCTGATAGCCACTAGTTAAAAGTGTTTATCTTCAAGTAAGCGCCATGCATCACAAACAAGCACTTTCAGCTCAGGATGAAACGCTGTAGGTTTGGAGTTCAGCCAGAAACATCAAAACCTTCAAAAACTGAACCAAGGGAATGTCTGTGATCATTGAGCTGTAAAGAGAAACTGTCCTCCTTTATGGAGATGCATTTCTGTTAATTATGACTGATATGATGATGGGTGTCAAGTTTTGGCCTGAGAAAAAATCTGTAGCACGTCTAGGATAAGGAACGTTGAATAAATCATATTGTGTTGTCGCTATTTGACAGTTTGAGGAATGTATTTTGTGCACTTCTCATCATTTATTTATTATTTAGGTTGTTTCTTAAATTAAAACTTACATGAAATATTAGATGTGTAGTACATCATATGAACTTTGAAAAGTTTTTTTTTCTTTGCTCTATGGGATTCTAAAAACATTTTGCACATTGGCATTTCTATTCTTCAATGCATAGGAATTTATTCCCGAAAGATTGTATGTATTAGTGAACATTTTAGTTTTCACATGCTCTCTGAAAAGTTAGGTCAAGTGGAAATCTTTTTCGTATTTCATTGGTATTCCCACCCTGAACTCTTTGCATGGTTACTGGTTTTAAAATGTATGATAGAATAATGGTAAAATCCTTCAAATGTTGTAAATAAACTTCAAATGCTTCATAGACATTTTCTCAGCTGCTTTATAACCTACAATCAAACTGTACGTTTGTGATCTATTTTGGTATGATTTCAAGACAAACATTTACAAATATGTTGCACAATTTATAGTCACGATAACAAAAAATGATAAATTACCAAATGTTATTTTATGACAAAGCTGTTAACAATTATATTGGAAAAACTGCCAAAACAGGCAATCACTTCTCGCTCTGTGTTTACTGTTGCAGACCGAGACACTGTCCAGCATCTAGAGCTGCAGTTCTTGTCCTGACAGAGTCAGGATTTCATCATGCGCTCTACAACACCTTTTCCACCTGGTTTTATCATATTAATTCGTATGAAATCAGTAGATTCAAGTATTCACATCAACATCAAATGTGCTCTTGTCATAATGGAAGTCAATTAGCAACATCCTTAATGCTTTGAAAATGGCCAGTTTTACATTCATTCACTTTTAAACTTAAACCTAGATATGATTCACTTCATTTAATTTGAAAGTTTTTTTGTTTTTTTTGCTTTGTAATTTTATTTTGTTTTGTTTAGCGTTTTTATGTAGAATTGAAGTTAATTAGATATAGCTTTTGTTTTCAGTTTTATTTTTATTTTGTTTGACATTTTTATTTCTGAGAATGTGAGTTAATTTAGTGGAGTTTTGTTTGCAATTTTTGTTTTGTTTTTTATTTGCCAGTTTAATGTCTTGCGAATTTAAGTTAATCAGGTGTAGCTTTTCTTTTCAGTTGCATGTTTTCTTTAGAATTTTTATATCTGTGAATTTGAATGAAATAAGGGAAGCTTTTGTTTGTAATTTTTTGCTTTGTTTAATGTTTTTGTTTTTGTCTAAGAATTTGTTGCTTTTGTTTGCAGTTGTTTGTTTTGAATGACATTTAAATATTTGAGAATTTGAGTTTATTGCAGCTTCTCTTTGTAGGTTTTGTTTTTCTGTTTTATTTGGAGTTTTTCTGTCCTAGAATTGTAGCTTCTCTTTTCAAGTTTTGATTTTGTTGTTAGTTTGTTTTGTTTAGCATTTTTATTTCAGAGAATTTGAGTTCATTTAAGTGTAGCTTTTGTTTGCAGTTGTTTGTTTTCTTTGGCATTTTAATATCTGGGAATTTGAATAAATTAGGGGAGGCTTTTGTTTGTATTTTTTTGCTTTTTTATTATTTTTTGTCAATTTTATGTCTGATAATCTGTTGCTTTTGTTTGCAGTTGTTTGTTTTGACTGGGATTTAATATTAGAAAATTTGAGTTAATTGCAGCTTCTCTTTTTAGGTTTTGTTTTTCTGTTGGTTCTGATTTATGTGGAGTTTTTATGTCTGAAATTGTAACTTCTCTTTTCAAATTTTTTTTTTTTTTTTTTGTTTAGCATTTTAATGTCGGAGAATTTGAGTTAGGTGTAGTTTCTCTTTCCAAAGTTTGTTATTTGGTTTGTTGTTTTAGACGTTTTTATTTCTGAAGATTTTATTGAATTAGCTGTAGCTTCTGTTTTCATTTGTGTGTGTGTGTTAATTGCTTTTTGTTTTTATAATGCATGTGTATAGTTTGTTTGTTTGGGTGAGTTAATTTAGATGCATCTTCTGTTCTTATTGGGTTAAAAAAAAATTTCAAGTGAACCCTAGTTAACCCTAATATTTTTGAAAATTTCATTTATTATATTTTGATTGGTCTACAAGCTAGCTGAAACTTTTTACGTGATGTTTTATATATATATATATATATATATATATATATATATATATATAAAACATTTTTTAAGTTGTTAGTTCAGTTTAATTTTTCAGCAAAAATCAAAATCTGTACAAGTACAGAAAAAAAATGGTACTGCATATTTTATTTGAACCTCATATCTAGTTCTGGCATCTATATATAGTCAGCGCCTCTGTTTGATCAGTGTGGGTCAGTGTTTGACGCTCGTCTCCTCGTCACTCACTCATGTGGGTGAGATTGTGTTGTGGTTTTGTGAGCTGACTGAGTGATGTGTGTTTTCTCTGACTGGTGGTGAGTGGCTTTAACACCATCTGCCGCCTCTGTTTTGTTTATTGCTTTTGGCCGCCGACGTACAGTAAGAAACCACAACATTGTACAGAAGGCAGGTTTACTGATATTCGTGCACTTTCAGCAGTTAAGTGATAGTCAGGTCGTATGCTGTATAAAATTACACGTTTTATCCACTCACTCACTGTTTAGATGGTGTGATAAGAGGGAAGTGGTTTATTTGAAAAGACTCTTTCACTGAAATGACTTGAATTTCACGGCCCTCAGTCATTTCCTTCTCATTAGCACCTCTAAGCAGGCAGAAAATAGGTTTTGTGTCCAGCTCTGGCTAGAGAGCTGTCATAAAAAGGGAAAATTAATTGGTTTAAAGTTTTAGTTGGCAGATAGTTGAAAATAATGTAATCATTTCCCTGTTAAATATTACCATGCCCATATGAATGATGTGAATAATTATGACAAAATCTTTTGAGCACTTTAGAAACAATAAACCGTGAAATTAAAGACTGGGGTGGTGAATGTGAGTTATGAACGAAAACAAGGTTCTGAATTTCTGGTTTCTTACAAGTTTTATAAAGAGCATAGATGTATAACATTTATATATTCAAAAACTATTCAAGAGAAATTTAATTTCTCGCTCCATTCATCCCAAAAATGCAGTTTAATACATGCGACGTTACTCCCAAATTCTTTTAAAAGATGTCGAAGTTCAAGTTACACAGTTTATACACCCAAATTGTTTCAGAAATGACCATAGAAGCAGTGGATTACTGGAGAAAGCAGTATTGACAGCTAGTGTTCTTTATGATACGTCTCTGACCTCTTCTGTCCAGACACTCTGCAGGTCACTTCAGGAGAAAAGCTTCCATTGGATTTGCCTCAAGAGGTCACAACTGCTGATCTCTGTGTGTCTCAACCTGCCAAAGGAGACTATAAAAACTAATGACCACTTATCACATTTCTGACCATCATATTTTATATTTTCAGACACACACACACTCACACACAAACACACACGTATACACACACACACACACACACACGTACATACTCACACACACACACACAAAATGAATGACCACTTATCGCATTTCTGACCATCATATTTTGTTTTCAGACACACACACACGTAGGTGCGCACACACAAGCACACACTTATGCGCACACACACACACACATATGTACGCACAAACATACACGTATACACACACATACGGACACACACATTCGGACACACACACACACACACACACACACACACACACACACACACACATACGGGTTTTTGTGGTTTACAAGGACACTGAGCCCCAAACCAGTCTGTTGGTGGTTTACGGGGACACCCCTTTCCGCTTGCTCTACAGAGATGAGACAACTATCAAAATTTTTCTTTTGAGCCCCACATCACAGATCTCACTTCAGAATTGCTATACACACAACACAACCTATAATATGACAGCCTGACAATTTACCTACTAACGAGGACTCTGATAATTAGACGCACAAGCTCCGCCCATGACACAAAACTATATTATAAGGACTAACTGGAATTATGAGGACAGTTGCTGTACAATACACACAAGTGTCACAAACGTGTATTAGAGGGACACAAATGAATTAAGAGGACACGGTACACACATACACAACTGAATACATTGTGTATTATAAGGACACACCTGATTATGAGGACAGTTGCTATACAATACACACAAGTGTCACTAACGTGTATTAGAGGGACACAGTAAACACATACACAACTGAATACATTGTGTATTATAAGGACACACCTGATTTATGAGGACATATGATTAGAGTCACCTGTGGGATCATACTCACACAGACACAACCATTTAAAAAGATGATATTGTAAAAAATTGTGTATGATTATGTAAATGCAACTGTATTTTATAGGACCTACTATTTGTGTTCTTATATGCACATATGAGCATTTAACAGACATGAGAACATATAACAGAGAACAAAGTGCAAAGTTTATTAATGTAGTTATTAATATTACAATTACATAAATCAAGTTACACATACATTTTTCTCAAACATTTTAAAAACATTTCATAAACAAATAGTAATAAAAATAGCTGAAAACAAACAAAAGGGATAGTTCACCCAAAAATGAAAATTGTCAAATTTCCTCACCGTTATGTTGTTCCAAACCTGTATGATTCTCTTGCATCTGTTCAACACAAAAGAGGATATTCTGAATAATATAAGTATCCAAACATTTGACAGTAACCATTGACTTACAGTGTGTGTGTATATATATATATATATATATATATATATATATATATATATATATATATATATATATATATATATATATATATATATATATATATGGGTGATTCTCATGAAAACATGGTTTTAAAAATGTCAAACATGAAAATTTAAAAAATGCTTGAATTAACAAAAAATTATTTCAGACATTTGAACCAAAGTCTAAATTATTTGTGCACATTATTTTAAAAACATTCACTTACAGTTTAAGACATTTTTGAACATAATTTCCAAAACAAGTCCTAAAAATTCTCATTACTGCAACAGTCTGAAAACGTCAATGTTGTTAGAAAAGCTAATACATTTTAACATTTTTAAAATTGGATTATTAAGAATCATGCACAGTAATTTGAAATTCTGAAATGTTTATTTTTAAATTAACAGGATTTTTATTTTGAATGCTTTTTCGCATCACCACAACACCTTCCACAATTTACAACCTATTTTTTTTGAATATTTAAATGAAACCTGACCATTTTTTTTAATTATGTGACAAATCTGAAGGAACATAATGTGTAGAGTCTGTACAAGTGTTGAAAAGTAAACTGTAAACTACAATTTTTCTTTTAATTAAATTAACATTTATAGAACTGTTTTGGTAATAATATATAAGTTTTGGAAATGAGGTTGATTATCTTGGTAATAATAATAAGTATCTAAGGTTTTGTTAGGGTTAGGGCTTTATAATATAGTTTTTCATAAATTTAATGTAGAACATAGCCATGGATTCTAGTTTAAATACGTTTAATTTTGTAGTGCACAAATACATAAAATATTACATATTTAAACATAAGCAGAAGTAGTAAAAACAATAGAATAAAGATAAAAGAAATAAAGAGTCCTTAATGTTTTTCAGGTAGATCTAACTGTAGTTTCAGGAAACGTGTTTATCATAGAAGGTTTATGCCAAAAGCAGGAGCAAACTAGACAGAAGATATAATAAACCTAAGGTTTTTTATTGTGATTAAGATGGAGTCATGGGTTGTGTAAGATGTCCTCATAATTACTCCTGGTGTCATATTGTGGGGGATGGGCAGAAGTTCAGTGTTAATCTTATACAGCAGTCAGATGGAGTCATGGGTTGTGTAAAATGTCCTCATAATTACTCCTGGTGTCATATTGTGGGGGATGGGCAGGCGTTCAGTGTTAATCTAATACAGGACAGTCAGATGGAGTCATGGGTTGTGTAAGATGTCCTCATAATTACTCCTGGTGTCATATTGTGGGGGATGGGCAGAAGTTCAGTGTTAATCTTATACAGCAGTCAGATGGAGTCATGGGTTGTGTAAAATGTCCTCATAATTACTCCTGGTGTCATATTGTGGGGGATGGGCAGGCGTTCAGTGTTAATCTAATACAGGACAGTCAGATGGAGTCATGGGTTGTGTAAGATGTCCTCATAATTACTCCTGGTGTCATATTGTGGGGGATGGGCAGAAGTTCAGTGTTAATCTTATACAGCAGTCAGATGGAGTCATGGGTTGTGTAAAATGTCCTCATAATTACTCCTGGTGTCATATTGTGGGAGATGGGCAGAAGTTCAGTGTTAATCTAATACAGGACAGTCAGATGGAGTCATGCGTTGTGTAAGATGTCCTCATAATTACTCCTGGTGTCATATTGTGGGGGATGGGCAGAAGTTCAGTGATACTTAAATACAATAGTCAACATGCAAAAGTATTTATTTATAATATCTATCCCCTTAAGATTTCAACCAAGACTGGCCCTCAGCTGAGACTTGATGATAATGATCAACAGGTCATTAATTTACCTGTTACGTTTTGTCAAGATGATGCAGAATCTCCATGAGCTGCATATATTGTATTTTACAGAAAAGTAAAATTACTGTTCAATAAGTAAGCTTCTTTCTCTCTCTCTGACACTTTTTGAGAGCATTAAACAGGTCATTTATTTAGCTTTGGAAAAATTTGGCATGAGCGTTTATTTCTAATATGTTCTGTAATGGGCTCTCATGTTTCTCATACAGCAGTACATATGATCTATTGCCGGTCTGTGCTATCTACACTGAATTTGCCTATCAATTTCTTTCTCCTTTTTTTCCTTTTATTCTCACATTCTTCTGCACTTTTTATTATTTTTCTTATATCTGTAAAAGATTTCTTAATTCTTTAAATTCTATTAAAGAAAAATCTAGTACTGTATTAGATTAGCACTGAATGTCAGCCACACAACTAAAAGTCTGTAGTATTGTAGTATTTTAAGTCTGATTGGATTTAAAAATTTGTCAATTAAACAACATATTAGAAATAAATGCTCAGGCCTATGCCAACATTTTCCAAAGGTAAATACATTACCTGTTTAATGCTCTCATGAAGCGTCAACTGTTGATCAGTATTTGAGATCTTGCGGGAGAGAGAAAGGAGTTTACTTATGGAACATTCATTTTTTTAAACATACGCAAAACACAACTTTACATTTCTGTATATACATAAAAAAAGATTCTGCATCATCTTGGAAAAATGTAACGTAAATAAATGAGCTGTTGAGTATTCTCATCAAGTCTCAGCTGAGGATCTCTTTCTGCACAACTGACCAAACCATTGCACTGTTTTGTGTCAAATTGGATTCAAAATGAAGTACTTTAATTTCTCCACAAAGATCACATACTCAACATTAAAATGTGTGATTAGATAAGTACAGTGAGGGAAAATAAGTATTTGAACACCCTGATATTTTGCAAGTTCTCCCACAAATCATGAAGGGTTTTGAAATTGTCATTGTAGGAGCATGTCCACTGTGAGAGACATAATCTATAAAAAAAAATCCATAAAACTCATTAACCCTAAACTGTTAGTTTGCCTTTAAATTGTCCACCTCCACTCCATGTATTATCCTATATTAGATGCACCTGTTTGAGGTCGTTAGCTGCATAAAGACACCTGTCCATCCCATACAATCAGTAAGAATCCAACTACTAACATGGCCAAGACCAAAGAGCTTTCCAAAGACACTTGAGAAAAAATTGTACACCTCCACATGGCTGGAAAGGGTTACGGGGAAATTGCCAAGCAGCTTGGTGAAAAAAGGTCCACTGTTGGAGCAATCATTAGAAAATGGAAGAAGCTAAACATGACTGTCAATCACCCTCGAACTGGGGCTCCATGCAAGATTTCACCTCGTGGGGTCTCAATGATCCTAAGAAAGGTGAAAAATCACCCCAGAGGAGCAGGAGCTGGTCAATGACCTGAAAAGAGCTGGGACCACCGTTTCCAAGGTTACTGTTGGTAATGCACCAAGACGTCATGGTTTGAACTCATGCATGGCACGGAAGGTTCCTCTGCTTAAACCAGCACATGTCCAGGCCCGTCTTAAGTTTGCCAATGACCATTTGGGTGATCCAGAATAGTCATGGGAGAAAGTCATGTGGTCAGATGAGACCAAAATATAACTTTTTGGTCATAATTCCACTAAACGTGTTTGGAGGAAGAAGAATGATGAGTACCATCCCAAGAACACATCCCTACTGTGAAGCATGGGGGTGGTTGCATCATGCTTTGGGGTGTTTTTCTGCACATGGGACAGGGCGACTGCATTGTATTAAGGAGAGGATGACCATGGCCATGTATTGGGGAACAACCTCCTTCCCTCAGTTAGAGCACTGAAGATGGGTCAAGTCTGAGTCTTCCAACATGACAATGACCCGAAGCACACAGCCAGGATAACCCAGGAGTGGCTCTGTAAGAAGCATATCACGGTTCTGCCGTGGCCTAGCCAGTCTCCAGACCTAAACTCAATAGAGAATCTTTGGATGGAGCTCAAACTCTGTGTTTCTCAGCGACAGGCCAGAAACCTGACTGATCTAGAGAAGATATGTGTGCAGGAGTGGCCCAAAATCCCTCCTGCAGTGTGTGCAGACCTGGTGAAAAACTACAGGAAACTTTTGACCTCTGTAATTGCAAACAAAGGCTACTGTACCAAATATTAACATAGATTTTCTCAGATTTTCAAATACTTATTTGCAGCTGTATCATACAAGTAAATCGTTTAAAAAAATAATACATTGTGATTTCTGGATTTTTCTTTTTAGATTATGTATCTCACAGTGGACATGCACCTACGATGACAATTTCAGAACCCTTCATGATTTCTAAGAGGGAGAACTTGCAAAATAGCAGGGTGTTCAAATACTTATTTTCCTCACTGTATAAATGGGTTACAGTATACAATGCAATTTATATGAGTTACAATAAGAATTTTCCAACTGTGAACAGATTAGCCAGGGAAAACATTTAAAAAATACTTACCAGTAAACACAGCTGTATGTTACTCACCTTTAAATGAATTTATGTATTTTATTTCAAATCCATCTTCATCTTTTGGATTTAGTTTGGTCCTCTGGGATCTTGTTGCTGTCATCATCCCCTGCAAATCCCAGCGTAGGTTAATGTTTTAAATCACTTTTACAGATCACTGGCCTAATCAAATGCTTTACACATTTATTTGTTATAGACATAGAGGGTTAAAATATTTGGAACATTACTGATTATTATAATTTACATGCTAGGAAGTGAAACTGTAAAACAATATATAGATTTTTCTCTCTCTTTCTCAAGCCCACTGTGACTGTGTTATACGGACTTACATACACTTACATCAACATCAACTAAAAACAGCATTAAAAGTAATTATCTCAATTAAACAATGACGCAATCGGCCATTACCCAAAATAAGTGCACTACCAGCTATTATCTTTATTTGTATGACTTGTAGTGAGTAGCATCATACAGATATTACATTATAAATTAACAAATTAATTAATAATAAATTAATTCCTCACGCGTTGTTATGAGGAAATGTAATATACATGTAGTCTGGTGCTATTTAATTTCACAATCGTCAAATTAGCTTTAGAATAACTCGAACTACAAACTATATAAACAGAAAACTTGACTTAATTACACATAAAACGGTTTATTTATCATTATTCTTACCTGATTGCTCTTCACGTCGGTGATTTCTGCGCATGCGCAGTCAGTCTCAGCAACAGAGCGCGTGCATCTCAGGTCGGAGAACAGGGTCATCAAAATATGGGTGATATTATCATTATTCCTTTTTGTTTTATTTAATTACTGTAGCTTTTTTAATGTTTTTGTTGTTATTTTGCAAGCAACGTCATTTTTTCCCCATAAACCTTTACACTGGTTTGACAAAAAACGTAATTATGAGGACATCTGGCGATCAGCCAATCAAAAGCTGCGATTCAGACACATGTGTGCATATGCATGAGATGGTGCATTACCGGGACCCGGCTACAGGGGCACTGTCTCATACACAGATTTTACACAAAATCAGGTTTTTGTGAACTATAAGGACTTGAGCAGAAATTTTGTTTTCCAGCTCTCCCAATGCATAGAAACACTTTTACATTGTCCGAATTATGAGGACACCGACCCTGTCCTCATAATTCAAAATGTCCTCATAGTGTTGCGTGTATTCAGATGAAATGTCCTTGTAAACCACAACAACCAACACACACACACACACACACACACACACACACACACACACACACACACACACACACACACACACACACACACACACACACACACACACACACAAAATGAATGACCACTTATCACATTTCTGACCATCATATTTTATGTTTTCAGACACACACACACACACTCACACAAAACACACACATATACACACACACACAAAATGAATGACCACTTATCACTTTTCTGACCATCATATTTTGTTTTCAGACACACACACGTAGGTGCATACACACAAGCACACACTTATGCGAACACACACACACATATGTACGCACAAACACACACGGACACACACACACACACACACACACACACACACACACACACACACACACACACACACACACACACACACACACACACACACACACACACACACACACACACACACACAAACTGAATGACCACTTATCACATTTCTGACCATCATATTTTATGTTTTCAGACACACACAAACACACACGTATGCATACACACACATATACGCACACACACACACACACACAAACACATGTACGCACACACACACACGTACGCACACACACACACAAAATGAATGGCCACTTATCACATTTCTGACCATCATATTTTGTTTTCATACATACACAAACACGTAGGTGCGCACACACAA
The DNA here is from genome assembly GCA_037043235.1 of Rhodeus uyekii. Taxonomy (NCBI): domain Eukaryota; kingdom Metazoa; phylum Chordata; class Actinopteri; order Cypriniformes; family Acheilognathidae; genus Rhodeus; species Rhodeus uyekii. The sequence goes on from JAWRVZ010000087.1 coordinate 2,033,138, forward strand.
GCACACACTTATGTGCACACACACACACACATTTGTACGCACAAACACACACATATGCACACACATAGGGACACACACACTCACGTACACACACACACACACACACACTCACACACACACACAAAATTAATGACCACTTATCAAATTTCTGACCATCATATTTTATGTTTTCAGACACACACACACACACACAAGCACACACGTATGCACACACACCCCGCAAACACACATGCTTGATCTAGTTATTTTTTGTATGAATGTTCATGTTATATCTGAGCGTTAGGTGTAGCTTTATTTTCTTGTATGTTATTTATTTTATTGTGTGCATTTAGCAGCTCTTTTTTTATCCAAAGCGACACACAAAAGAGGAATAAAACCAATCTGTCAAAGAGTCAACAATATATATTTTATTTTATCATCATTTTTTATGCATTTTTATGTATTTGAATTAAAAAGTTGTAGCTTGTTTTCACTTTTTATTTTTAATGCTTGTTCATTTTATATTGGATTACAGTCAAGTCAAGCTTTATTTATTGTTGCTCGAGAATAAAAATAATTAGAGCTACAGATAATTAAATAAATATTTTGTTTTATTTTAATTAGTTTAACATTTTTATGTGTGAGGATTGTATGTTAAATACATACATCTTCCATTGTGATTAAATTTATTTAATGTTCTGTTTATTTCATTTAAATAAATGCAAATGCATCTTATCTTGAAAATATTTTAAGATATTGCATTAATTTATCATGTAATCAATCTTTAAAAATCCTTTCGAAACTTCTAACCCAGATTCAGAATTATTATTTCTTGGCCTCCAAACGTTCACTATTTGTCTAATTTCTCAAATCGCTTTACACAATTACAATCAATTAGTCTCTGATTATAATAGTTCTGATGATCTACACCTGATATTGATGTTAAACGTTTCGGTCAAGCATCTCCTTTTCCTGTTTGGCTTTGAGGGTCGTGAGTTCAAGTAGAAGTTTCCTAAATGTGAACGCAGCAGAGAGTTCAGATGCTTTTGATTACTCTGACATCACATCACCGCGTTTGCGTAGGAAAACTGTATAACCGATATTTGAATCTAATACTCCCAGACTGCATTAAGAGCTGCTTTACAGCCCCACTCGTTTCCTCTTCTCAGCAAGGCTATATATCTTATTGAAATAGTTGTCAATGCCGCCCACTCAGACCTTGATTCGGTTTATTTGGGATTTGCGAATCAACTCCGCAGTGACTTTGGCCTCCAGTCAGCTCTCGTAGAGCAGATCTCTCCCAGTACGTCAAGCAGTGCGCTAACACGTCAACATTTTCCAGCTTCGATAGCAATTAGCGTCAAAGCGGATGTCTAATTATGTTTTTAAAATGTTTCCAACAGTTATTTTTCTCAGGGTGGGGTGAACCCAATGGAAATGTGGGTGTTGAAGCAGCTGAAAACAAAGAAAACGATGTTTCCAACTCACTCTTATGTCTTGTAACGGGACAAAGGTTTGTTGACGTTGGCTAGCCTCTTAGCACTGAGAAAGAGTTTCTGTATGTGAACTCTACAGTAGCTCTGGAAAACCTGGAGGAACCCTGCAGAAGGACGTTTGAAGTGTAATTGTTACCATGGTAAATTTGAGGTAAATGTGCCGCAAAAAGTTCTTTCTTGTTCTCTGTTCAGTATCAGAGGATTATGGGAGTGCTGGCGGTCTCTCAGGCGTGTCCGTATGCAGTGATCTGGGTGGTATGAGATGAGGGTGAGCAGGCAGAGATCTGTTTTACACAACTCCATACGCAGCACAATACAGCTTCTGTCCGCCACATCTATACATCTCTGAAGACATTCCTCTCCTGGCTGTTAACGCTCTTCCTAACACGTAAACAGATCAACTGAGGGGAATTCATGCAGCTGATGTAATTGCATAATGATTGCCATGGACAATTATTTTAAACTAGGCTATATTTACTAGGAATGGGTGGTGACACAAATTTCGATTCTCAAACTTGTAACTTGATTCAGATTAAATATCGATTATATCAGACAGATTTCTCAGGGGAAAAACGGATGCTGTAAAACAGCCTGGATGGAGACGGTATACATCACTATAATTGTGTGCAAACACTTGTACCACAAACAAGGAAGATTTTAAATTAATAACTTTACGTAATTATGTTTCTACTTCAGCTCGTTTTGAAATAAATAGTTAAAAGTAGCTTGTTATATATATTTAAAAAAAATGTGTGCGCTACTAGCGCGAACGTGAAGCATCATAAGCCACTTCCTGGTTAATACAGGAAGTGTAAGGCGAGTCAGCTGGAGCACGGGCCATCTCGCGGGCCGTTAATAAAATGCTCACGCGGGCCGTGAGTTTGACACCTATGTTATAGGCTATGGTGCATATATTTAGCATATGCTAACGTCATATATTTAGCATAAAGTTGTTTCTGAGCGACATCACGTGATATTGTTTACAAATGTTTTCTAGACGTCTTTCCACTGTTGAAACACTGATTGAGTGATTAAACGAGACGAATGATACGAATTTCGGTTGTACTGTATTTTTAACATGCCTACCGATATTCATTCATGCTAATTTTTCGCTGTAAGATAAGAAAGAAGAAGAGATGATCAATTCACGTACGATTTACGCTGCCGCTTCGGTTGAACTGATAAAAATGAATGGACAGAGATAAAATGGAGAGAAACAAATGGACAGAATTTGAAATCTGAGATTTTGCTTCATATCAAAGTAATGATCACAAACCCTATTGCGATTTTATTTATTCATGCCCTGTTCATTTATCGACCGAAAATGGCATAGAAAGATTGAGAATCGATTATAGGCTTATAAAAATGAGAATTACAATTGAGAAATCAGTATTTTTACCCAGGCCTTAAATTCCCTGGAATGCAAGACATATTTGCTAGTGCAAAACTAGCTGCCATCAGTTAGAACTTTAGGATGTTACAGGTGGTTGCCAGGCTGTTGTTATGCAGTTGCTAAGGTGTTCTGGGTAGTTTCCCGGGGGTTACTATGTGGTTCCTGTTTTATATATTAGGTTGCAAGGTTTCTCTGAATGGTTTCAGTGTGATTGGTAAGATGTGTTGAGGGTTTTTATGGTGTACTAGTGTTATAATAAGGAATGCTGTGCTGGTGTGTGATGTGGAAGACATGAGGAGCAGCAGGAAACAAACTGAAAACCAAAACATTTGAACTAGAATGAACATAAACGGCACTCAGTAGTGCAAGACTAAGGAACACGGAACGAACATCCACACACAGTGAGTACAAACCACATAACGTCAACGATCGACAAAGACAAGGGAATACGAGAGGGTTTAACTAATAAACACGGAATGGTAAACAGCTGACGAGACTAACGATCAGTGATCAGACACGGACAGGTGCAGGAAGGACATGAAAGATACATAGAAGGGACCCGGATGTGAAAGACGTGACAAGACTGTGATAACTAGGTGGTTGTTAACGGTTTCTGAGTGATTTTAGCATATTGCTGTGGCGTTCTGGGTTGTTGCGTCGACGTTTCTATGCATTTGCTAATGTGTCTTGAATGCACCTTAAACTTTGTTTGGTGCGTTTTTGTTTTATAAACTGAAACTGCACACTCAAAAAAAGTTTACATATAGAAATTGGTGCAGAACTTTTTAATATTTTTGCCAGCTGAGTGGTTTGTTTGGGTTCAAGGGTTCTCTGTGTAGTTGCTGCGGTGTGCTGGATGGTTGCTCAGGTGGTCTGAGTGTTTTTACACATATTGTGGTTGCTTACTGGATTTTAGCATGTTTGTGTTCAAGGTATCCAACAGGATATTTCTAGGTAGTTATTACTGTATTCTGAACATGGTTTTGTTTTTTAGCACACAAGCAGTTATTTAATTCCTCATATTATCATTATTCTAAATCAACATATTTTAGTACAGTTTGACATCAATATGTGTTTTGTGGCTAGTTGACAATACATGCTGTATACCAACACACACACACACACACACACACACACACACATACACACGCTCTCTCTCTCTCTCTCATATACACACACTCTCACACTTGTTCTTTCACACGCACACACACGCTCACACTCACTCTCTCTCTCTCACACACACACACACACACACACACACACACACACACACACACACACACACACACACACACACACACACACACACACACACACACACACACACACACACACACACACACACACACACACACACACACACACTTTCTCTCTCTCTCTCTCTCTCTCTCTCATTCACACACACATACGCACACACGCACGCCTTGATACAGGCAGCTTCCTCATTGTCCATCAAAGACAATGCATACTGACAGTATCTCTTGTGGTTTCCTCTATACCGTCTGGAGATTTAGCTGTTTATGCCAAAAGATGTTCTGTGAAATGCAAACATGACTCCGCCTATAGACCTATAGATCTTTCCCAGAATAATTGATGTCATTTTTTCAGTAGACATTTTCAGTGTTGCAGATTATTTAAATAACATGCATTTTAAGGTACTGGAAAACATTTGTGTTTGATCAAGGAAACACTCCTTCAGAAGTAGATTAAATTGGAAACCAGATGCCTACAAAGCTTACAGTCTGTTCACATTTACACCTTTGAGCTTTGAATTTTTCACAGAGGCTGAAGTCTTGGGAATAACTGTCTTATTATGAATTTCTGTATATGGTTTTTGTCTCTTAGATCATCTGACAGATTTGAGAATGATTGTCAAGGGTCTGGCTCACGGACACATGGATTTATGGCTCTGACTTAAGTTCAGTGTTTATTCATCCTCTTGACTTTTCTCTTTGTGAGAACGTTGACCATTTGGGGTGTGGCGAATTGAACTCTTCACTTTTTTTTTCTTGCAATTCATCAATGACATATCTGTGAAAATGAAGGTCTAGTTTAAAACATATGTGCCTAGTTTTTAGGAAATTCCTCTTTAAAAATAGTAAAAATGTATAACATTTTTCTTTCACCTTGAAAACATGATTACCGGTAAACACATTTTTAAACAATAATTTAAATTCATTTTATATATTTTTTAAGATTAACAAATGTAAATTATTATTTGCATACACAAACTGATCAAAAAGGAACACTTAATCATCACAGTATAACATCAAGTCAATTAAACCAAGGACAATCAAGGTACCTAAAAGATTACAAATGTTTTGTTGCTCCAACTGTACCTGAGCAGGTTACAGCAATACACCCCTGAACATTGGAGCATTTATTCTTTATGTCCTGGTATGGTTTAAAATTACATCCTGGTATTTTCCCAGAGCATTTCACTGATGCCCCGATCCAGGTCTTGAAGGAGATCCCCCAGGACATCATCCTCCATCTCAACAGGAGCACAAATGTTGTCTTGAATGCGTGCAGGAATGTGGGGGCCGAACACACAACTGACTCACATTATGAGTTGCTGTGATGAAAATCATGCAAATTGGATCAATCTGTAACTTTTTGGTTTCCGTTGACTCGTGTCATAATTTTGTTTTCAACAAATTATATAATGTATATATTGAGTTCCAATTTGTGATTTAAGCGTTCCCTTAATTTTTTTGAGCACTGTATGTGAGTGTGTGTGTTTGTGTGTGTGTGTGTATGTGTGTATGTGTGTACATATATATACGATGCTAAAATAAATTTATCACAAAATAAGTTTGTATATATGTTTGAGTGTTTGCGTGTGTGTGTGTGTGTGTGTGTGTGTGTGTGTGTGTGTGTATATATATATATATATATATATATATATACTGTATATATCACACACACATATATATATATGTGTGTGTGTGTTTATATGTATATACAAACACACACATATTTACAAACTTATGTTAAGTGATGTGATTAATCACTATTAATTGATTTGATAAATTAAAAACTATAAATTATTCATTCATGGATTTTTTTTTAGGGGGTTGTGGGGGGTAGGGGTTGTACCATGTGATAGTTTATATCTTAAACTTACCTCATATAAAAAGGAGAAATTATCTGATATTTTAGGAGAATTTGTGACCTTTTTTAAATTATTTGTATGCCACCCTGTATTTATTTATTAGTTATTAAAAATAACTATAACATGTTCTGAAAGACATAAAAAATCAATATTATGCCGAACTTCTTAAAAAACATTAGAATTTAATTCTTCTAATGGCTTATTTTTCTTCATTGTTATTTAATCAGAAGTTTTATTTCTAAGCAGTAGGATTATTCTGATCCATCACCACCAAACCAGAAAATAAATAGCCTGGAATACTTGTTTTATAAATAGCTTTCATGTGTTTGCTGAAATATTATTCTCCAGCTGAATCTCTCAGAGGACTGTAATTATTGCTCACAACCAACTGACCATCAACATGAATACATTTGTGCTTTATTGAGCACATGTGGTTCTTCCTGCTCACGACGCAATTGGAAAAGTAAACATTCACCACCTGACAATCAGCTCATGATCTGACTCTCATTTACAGTAAATCACACATATGAGAGTCTAATCATGCTGTATTTCTCATGTTTTGCATCTCAGTCGACATACGTGTCTGAACAGTGTTTTTGGTTCGTCTCTGAGTGATGCCAGTTAAAACAGCAGGATCTGACAAACCCGTACAAAGGGATTAAATGTTGACAGCGGAGACCCGAGAAGTTCTCGTTCTCCAGAGTGGACGGACAGAGGTTTTCTGCGAGCTGCAGTTGGCAGCAGTGGTATCGTTGATTTGAGTTTGCACTAAATCCCCTCTCTTGGGACACAGTTCGGCTCTGTTCCTCTCTCCGGTCCTCCACGCTCGGATGACTGCGTGCACTGTAGCGTAATCTATACTGGATGTAGTTTCAGTGTTTAAGTTGGCAGTGTGGATGAAACCTTTCTGCTGTCTTCCGCAAGAAAGCCCACCTAATAGTTGAAGAAAAAGAGAAGCTTTGCATTTTGAGAAACTCCTGCATTAGAGGAAATATTTATCAGAATGTAAAGATTAGTTCAGACTGCTGGTTTTGAACTAGTCTAGGTTATGGTCACTGGTGACACCTGTTTCATGAGACCATAGCAGTGGCGATATATGTACTGGTTAGGTAAGCAAGTAATTATTTATGAGCCATTATTTTCAGCACAAACATATCTCGTTTGAGGCTAATGAGGCTTAAAGGGTTAGTTAATCGAAAAATGTAAATTCTGCCATCATTTACTCAACCTCATATCATTCCAAACCCAACTTTTGTTCATTTTTGTCAAAAATATGTTTTCGATGAAGCCAGAGAGATTTCTGTGTGTCCAAAGACAGCCCACTTTGATACTTCAGAAAGTTCATAAAGAGATTGTAAAACTAATCCATGTAATTTGGCCGGTTTAGTCCACATTTTCTGTAGAGACTTGATCACTTTATATGAGGAACCATTTGAATTTAGGCTTTTATTCACATTCAAACATTGATCAGAAAACATGAACAGAACTTGATCCTGCTTGATCTACGAGAACAAACCTCAGTGGTTCTTGCAGAAGCTCAAACATGATTGGAGAACACAATAATGAACCTCATTGGTCCTTGAGGAACCTCAGATGTGCTGCCTCACACGAGAATGAACCTCACTGGTTCTTGCTGAAGCTCAAAGGTACGGCATATGAATGTTTCCATAATTCATTGCAATTGTGAGATGATAATAATAATAATAATAATAAATTATTTTATATAACGCTTCAAAATAGACACTCGAAGTGCTTTACATGGACGGGGGAATCTCCTCAACCGCCACTAGAGTGCAGCATCCACCTGGATGATGCGACGGCAGCCATTTTGCGCCAGAACGCTCAACACACACCAGCTTATTGGTGGAGAGGAGACAGAGTGATGAAGCCAATCAGAGAATGGAGATGGTTAGGAAGCCATGATGGACTCCCATCTCTTCACCTGTGTTGCTGGCATAAGGCAGATGGGTCATAGCTTTTCTTGTCAGTCTCTCCATCCCCGACCTTTTGTGATCCTCTCCTGGTTGCTCCATCACATCCCCCCCTTCCCGATGGCACCTCCTTAATTGGCTTGGCAAATTGACACAGATGTGCTTTCCAAAGGAACTGTTTTTTTGGTCCCCCGCAAATAAGACATTGTAGGGTCAACATATCTTGCTCAAAGATTTTGTCCAATCCCTAAACCTAACCCTACCTATAACCGATCCATACAATCAGAGGGAAATTATATGGGTGAATAACACTGATGTAGAAGCACCTAACCCTGATTGTAAGCTGAAAATTACTTAAACTCTAAACTTGTGAGGAATAACTGATTGGTTGATTGGAATATTGTTCCAGGATCAAACATCGAGGAACTTGTTGTACAGTGTGTTCACCTGCAGTTTAAACCTGTTACTTCTATGATGTTCAACCCACAACCCTGTTGTTCTTGGATGCATTTAAACTCAGAAAGCAATTTCTAAATGATATACATGGTTCTTGGTGTTCTGGAGATGTTCTGACAGTTTGCGGTCCTCTGTCTCCCGTGAAAACTATTCTTCAAGGGCACATTTTTCCTATGTGCTCCATGTGAGAGATGTCAGCCTATTTTTGGTTCTCCTGCTGCCTCCCCAGTGTCTGAGCCTCTTTCCCAGGGAAACCCAGTGTGCGTTTTGCAAGAATATCTTTCTTGATGAGGACATGCCTATGGAAGAGCAGCCGTCTTATGAGTATTCCCATAAAACAGACACATAGGAACAAGTGCATCCATCAGATGTTACATCTGTAACATGTAAAAGTTTGAACGGCGGGTTAATCTTAGCCACTTAAGGGTTTAAAGAGATTTACCGGCCCTATAATGTCTAGTCTGCTTAAAAATTCTAAAACTAAGCCTTCAGAATAAAAATTTCTGCCAGTTTTATAGTTGTTTTGCGAGTCGGATCCAATCTCCGGTGAGTCAGAGCCAATGTGAAATTCTCGCAAAGGTGGTGAGATATTTTATGTTAGAAATTTATAAATGAGCGGCACGTCTTTTCATGCTTTTGTCTCCACAACTGCAGCGTAAATATGTCAAGATGAATCACTCAGATTTCTGCTAATCAAACGATTCGGTTCTGTATTTTCTCAAAGGAGGCGAAACATGGATGGACTCCAAGACTACATCTGTTCTGGAGCGTCTCCAAGGTGAGTTCATTCATTTAGGTATGCTAGTCTGAAACAGTGTTTTGTATCAAACTCATGAATAGATAAAGCATATTACTCCCCTCTTAAGTAGTGTTTATGAAGGCTAGCATCGTATTTCTGTTGTGTTAAGGATTTAAACAAATTTTGGCATGTAATTTTTCCCAAACCGTTTGTACTACAGACATGAATGATACTGCAAACCATGCAGCTTGTTGGACTAAGTCTCGTCTGGCAGATGTTCTAACATTCCTTAGCATTGAGCTTAGAGTTTTGTATCTGAAGCACTTCTCAAATTTTCAGCAGAGAATGTAAAGTTACTCCCACTACAAAAAGTACTTGAACATACTCAAAAACCTTCCTTTCACCCCATTAGTGACAGAAAAAAAAGTTGTTTTTTGGACCCATTCTGATTTTTCCTTTTCCCGTTTTTTCTGCATTTTTGCAATGCAAATACATTTACGTCAACAAATGCAACTCCATTCCATAAGCCTCATTATGTTCCCGCTTCAGGAGAGATCTACTGATAGCATCAGATATGTAATGTAGCACAACGGCTTCTTTGCATAAACTTCACTGCTGGAATTTGTTCCGAATCCGAGACCAGTGATACGGCCGCTAGCTGTGCAGGATCATGCACACTCTCAGAAGTCTGATGTTTTACAGAAACATGTTGCTCTGACATTGTTCTAACAGTGCCAGACCTGCCTGATGGATCTGAGTTGCTGCCCAGCGGCAAAACCGCAGAAATAAAATCTCTTCCAACAAGCTATACCAAGAAGAGCATGGAGTGAGAGAAAATAGCTGTCAAAATAGAAGATTAATGATCTTGTAATGCATGGTTATTACAGTGCCGGATATCGTGCTTAAATGTGACTGATAAGAGTTCAAGCACCCGTCTCTCCATCGGTTCCCTTAGAACCTAATTATCAGGGTTTGCAGATGTATTGGATCTACAAACAAAGATGTGTTGGCATATGTCAGTGTGGGGTCATGTAAATGTTATCTACTGCATGGTTTCCACTTGTCGGTGCCAAGAAGAAAATGTATCCATTCAGTCATTAGAAAGTGCCACTACAGTAATACCTCGAGATACGAGCATAGGGTGGAGCTTGTAACTCAAATTGCTCTATCTAGAATCATGTTTTTCCATAAGAAATAATGGAAAACAAATGAATCCATTCCTGATGCGTAACAATGGAAAAAAACATGTTTTTTATTGGTTTACACATACACAAACACACACAATTATAGTACATGTATACAGTATGAGGATTCGTGTGATATAAAAAAAAGTGGTTTTAATTACAGACAGTAGCAGCATGTGTGGAGGAGGGAGGGGGGGTTGGTACACAGACACTTGATTCCGTATTGTACTTTACACAAACATTACGTAAACTTAAATTAACATAACTGAACTTAGCTTACATATTTTTTGTACTTTTCTATTTTATTTTATTGTTTTACTTTTTTTATTTGTTTTCTTACCTTTCTTCGCCTGACCACCCTCACCTTCACTTTCACTTGCCGCAGACCTTTTAAAGGAATACCTATCGAGGGAGATTTGTTTCTGTCTCCCATTCAAAATAAGTAAGGCATGTGTCGTCAAAAACCGCCGAAACACGGCCAGTAGACGATTTATCAGGGTGTTTCTTGTCAATGAAATCAGAAACCTTCTGCCACATAGCCATCACTTCCTTAATTTCACTTGTAGAAATGTTTTCCTCCGGTTCACCCTCCTCCTCCTCGCCACTGCTGAGCTCTTGCAACACCTGCGTATGTTTCATCGTCTGTAGTTCGATCAACTCCTCAGTCCACGTTTCTTCCTGATGCTCCTGCTGCTCGATCACTCACAAGCACCACACTCATATTTATCCACAATTTCATGCTTCATTTTCATGGTCATCATGCGTTCCTTCTTCTCACTACCATCCTTACCACTCACTTTCTTACAACTCGCCGCTATTATGAAGAATAATGAACAAAACACAGAGAAAATCAGCTACTCGCGAGCGATGTGTACAGAAGTCAGCGAACGCTTGAAGTGAACGTGCGTTGTAATCGGCGTCAGTACTCGTGCTCGTATATCAAAAATTTACTCGTATCTAGAAGCAAAAATCTCAAAAAATTGCTCGAATCTCAAGGTATTACTGTACTTATAAAAGTATTCATATTTTTTTAATTTCTTACATTTTTCATGAATTCATTAAAATGACTGACTTTAATCTTTTGAAAAGAAGTGTTTATATTATTCAGAAATGGTATGCTTTTTGTTTTGTAATTGTAAATGGTCTAATTACCACTCCGAGTAGCACCTTGTCAAACACAGTGTACTTTGCAGTGGTACATTTTGTAAAGGCAGTATTTCTAGAAAATATAAAAAATCTTGTTTTTACTTTTGGCAGGAGTTGAATATTTAATTTGAGTGGGGCCAGTATATCGTCTGTCGCTGTTGTCCTGGCGGATTCTGCTGGAGGTAAGAGATATTATGTCCGTTTTCAGCCTACAGACAGAGAGGAATGTCTCAGTTCTGGCATGGGTAGTGTCTGTGTTCACACTCCCATAATGAATCTTCATGTGTGTCCGTCTCTCATGTAGATGGATGGGAGATGAGACTGAATTACTGCCGCTGCCTGCCAGTTTTTCAGAGACCGTGTTGACACGTAATTGAATTCAAAACGTTTTCTGCTCCAGGGATGAGTTTGATCCAATCCACACCTCCTCTAGTGAATCATCTAGCTAATGTTGATTGGTTTAGCCGTATTGAAGATCTTGTTTGGCAGTGTTTGTGGTGTTCCACAGGGCATACGGCTCATTCTTCACTGAAAGCCCTTTAATCCAAGAAAAGATTTAAAAAGAAAACATATCTTATAGATGTCATAATTATTTAGGCAGGTGTGTTAAAGTAGATCATTTGCTTTGGAGATTAGTAGATGTATGGTCTGATAATGTCAAATTTGGAGAAGGTTTGGAGAATTTTTTAATGTGTGATCTTCCCAAACAGACATTGGCCATTTATTACGCTTCTCCCTGAATGCATATCAGACGTTATTTTATTCTTTGTGTAAAGATAAATGGGGAAATAAAACGCAAGGGAAGAAATTATATTATTTTATAAAATGTAAATATATAAGTATATATTATTAATAAATATAACATTGTATTATAAATATTATATTGTATTAAAAATATCTATATATTTATTGTATATTGTGTATATTTTATAATATGCTGTACAGTATTATAATATGTAAACTATATAAAAATGTCTAATAATTGGTTTCAAATATATATATATATATATATATATATATATATATATATATATATATATATATAAATACACACATTTTTTCATTATAGTTTTAATTGCAAATTGAACATCTTTTATAATACAAAATATTATGAAAATATGTATTCTTACATTATTTTTCCAGAACTAGCAAATGAAATATTGTATTTTGACATTTATTTATATATATTATATATTTGTATATACATACAGTACTTTGAAAATTTTTTACACAATGTAATACTAAAATGTAATAAAATAAATAAATATTATGATTAAAGAAAATTTTGCATTATAAATATTATCTATATATTTATTGTCATATTTATTATACATTGATTTATTTTACATATAATATAATATATAATAATATAATATAATATTTATTATATATAAATATGTATACATAGTTCATATTTCACATAATTGTTTTCATATAGGTTTTATTTTCAAAAAAATTTAAATCCATCTTTTGCTTTACTTTTTTAATTTAATGTGTCACATATAATAATAATAATAATAATAATAAAAAAACATAATAATAAAATACTTTGCCCTTCAATGTATCTGTACAATTCACTCGCTAATTAGCATATGAGGTGGAACAGTGTGGTTAGATGCTGTCGTCTTGCTGAAATATGCTTATCACAACATCCTCTCTTCTACTTCTCTCATTCATTCTTTCTACTCCACTGAAGTTCATCACATGGACAGAATCTGTGTTTACACAAGAGAAAGGCTCACTAATGATGTCCCGACTGGGGTGTTTGTGGGGGCTGTCAGGCTCCCCCATCCAGGATCTATAAAACAGGGTGAAACGGAGATATAGAACAGACAGAAATTAATCTGTGATGCAGAATTTAGCCTAAAATGTGCCACAGCACTCTTTAAAGATTCATGCTGAAGGTACATCATAATTTACAACGGCTTACAATTAATATATGACTTTTAAAACACCATCTCCAACCCATACTTGTGTATTAATGGCTGATTTATATTTATGTCTATTTATAGTCACGCTTTATCAGGTCACTTGATTCAGTATGGCCTCCCTGCGTGGTTTTTGGGTGGTCTTCTGTTTTTTGATCTTTTGTTAAAGACGCCACAGCTCAGCAAACACAATCACCAATGTGCCGATAGTTGGTCCACTTCACTTCAATCAAATAATCAAAGCCACCCACACACAGTCCTGAGGTGACCCGTCGGCATCTTCATCGGCTTCATGCTGCTGTATTAAACCTGAGCTTTCATCTTGAGCTTCAGGTCAGTTTTTCTGATCGAAAACCACAAATCCCTTTATTCTAAGGCTATAAATGTCACAATCAGCTGTTGGGTCTGTATGTAGTACAACAAAATAACTACTTGATGTTTCTCTATGATAAGCCATTTAAATCAGTACATTGACTGAGTGAAGTTTGCAGCTGCAGTATAAAAAACTAAAAAACTCATCATTTATCAATTATAACCTAGCTACATTATATTTTATATTTTGACATTATATTTATATTTGCAATCTCTGATAACTTTTATGATTATATAATATATGCGTGTATGTAAAATATTTAGAATTTTTATATGTAAAACATCTTGATAATATATATTTGAAAATATAAATTATAAAATATATAATACATACTGAAAATGGAGACAGCAAAAATGTTCTATTATTTAATATTATATATTATGTTCTATTATATTATATTCTCTTGAAACATTTAATGAAAATTGTAACATTAAATGTAAAATTTAATAAAGCTTTTTTGGCAATTATAAAATGATTTTGTTTGAAATTCAGTGAAAATTAGAAAATCTTTTAAGCTCTGATGTTTCTTAACTACACAATTAGTTGATTGTCCACAATGTTTAATATTCATGAGGATTTAAGACGAATACTTTGGATGTGGACGGAGTCACCAGTCAAGAGGCTACAGAAAAAGACACAAAGCAGACAGCAAAATGTTGTCTCTTGTCAAAGCAGGTTCAAAAAGAAGTTTTGTAGCTACAAAGAAAGTTTTTTTTTTCTTTTTTTTAGCGGTTTTTGGCAACAGAACAAAGTCAAGTTTTACTTTGACTATGCAAAAGAACACTAAGTTCTGTTGTGTTCTTTCTCAAAGCTGAAAATCGTACAAAAGGATACAATTATTTAAGTAACCAAATAGTTTAATTCGGCTTGCCCAACGACATTTGGAAATGATTCACAGCACGACATTTTTATCCTGCACATTGTCATTTAAGCTGTTGCTAAGCTGGAGTTTGACGTCTTTGTTTGAATAGTTTACAATGTCTGAGTGCTGCTTTCATTCACTGTCATTTGGCTCTGTCTCTGCCTCACTTACTGAATGAACTCTCCACCCGGTTCCCACATTGTGCGACGGGTCACTTGCCAAACTCTAAGCAGTCCTGGAGCAGAAATAGCCGGACTGGTTCGCTCTGGCCCAGCAGGGTTTTGAGATCGGTCCAGCCCAACACACGTCTCATGCTAAGCATCTGAACAAAGGTCAGTTCAACCATAAATGCCTCACTAGTGCCATATACAAGTCTGTGTCTATAGGTGGGACAAGCGTGATACAAAGACCCCAGAAGAAGAAAAAAAGGTGATATGTATCAGAAATTAATACAAATGTTTGGGGTAAAATTATTAATACTTAACTGAACATTGTTTGTAGGACTTTAATCAGTTATGTATCTTGTATGAGAGTTTCCAAGTATTATTTATGAAAAGAAAGAACATTTTTTAAGGAAAGTTTTATTCTTATTTTTAGAAAATATTAACAAAATACTACCTTTTTTAAGTTAGTTGTCTCAATTTTAATTAGGATTATTGGAAAATATCTATGGTGTGTCCACATTTGGATTGAAGAATTTTTTTCCCCTTTCGAGGGAATTTGTGCTGTATTGTATGGCGACACTTTAGGGATAAGTGTCTGAAGCATGTGTACAACTAGTAATAATATGCTGTGGCACATGTCGGGGGAATATGGAGCTTTAAAGGGGACACCTGCAAACAATAGAGTCCGCTTCTGCTCTTCAGAACGTCTTGTGTGTATCACTAGCCCCACTCTTTGTGAAACTGTCTCTCTATTTGGTTTGTCAAAAAGTCAGGAGTTTTTCTATCAGTAAGCTTTTCAAACAAAGTGTGAAAAAAGTATGATAAATGATAATATCCTCCCATGCTTTTTTTAAAATCCAAAACAATTTACCTCAACTTCAAGAAACACATTGACATTCTAATCAGTTCTTGCTTTCCCTGGGAATCGAACCCATGACTTTGGCTCTTTAAACACCAATGCTCTACTGCAGGGGTCGGCAACCCGCGGCTCCGGAGCGGCTCTTGCGGCTCTTTCACCCCTGTACTGCGGCTCTTTCATCCCCTGCACGTAACTTGTAGTAGCGGTCCCGCTATCCGCGCTCGGTCCGCTATCGCTCCGCCCACGGAGTGTCGCGCCACATGAGTGTCGCTCCGCGCACCCCCCCAACCCCCCCCCCCCCCCCCGTGTCAACAGAATGATCGCTCCGCAAGTCAACAGTTCAGCGTATCAGCGTATCACCAGTTCAAGTATCGCTTCATGTATATAACCTTAGATTGTGGCTCCGGACGTATTTGAATTTTGTTTCTTGTTAAATAAGGCTCTTTCAACATTAAAGGTTGCCGACCCCTGCTCTACTGGTTAAGCTGCAGGAAAGAGGGGTTTAATGAGCAGTTCAAACGCTGTGCGCATCCCTGTCCCAGATACATCACAGGCAGTGATACACACGCGAGCTGCTTGGGTGTGGAGCATATGTTCACTGTGAGCTGCTTTCTCCTGCCAGGCCGTTCTCCTGCCAGAAATGAGGCGGGGGAAATTGAGGACTTGCTACCTCATGACCCCACTTGGAGGTTGTGAAACACGCTGTGGCGAAATCAAATATCAGCTGGCCCAACTACAGTCCTTGCTAACAGCCTCCAAGCTGGGCTTTTCTTTCGTTCCCGACTTGCCTAACGAGTTGTGCAAATGATCATTCTCCTACCGTTTATCTAGCCCTTCTGTCGTGAATTACAGTAATATACTAGGGGCTTAGGAGAATGGTTATGGGATGATGCCGTGGGTTGAAGAGCCTCTTGCCAGCTATCATTGCATCATCCCTGACACCTCAGGCACTGCCCACCAAATCTTTTTTGGTGGACGGAGCTTATTTGGTAGCTGGTTGGACTGTTAAAAGAACTCGATGAGGGCCTGACCCGATGATATTTCAGAGTTTCATACTGTTAACTCTGGTTCCTCGCCTCCTGGAACCTCTTGACGACAGTCAACTGCTTTCAAACAATACTTTCCTCTCCGCTCTCGGTCTAAAGGGGCTGCTCCCAGCCGTCAACAAGCTCCTCTTATAGGCCACAGCACAAGGAGAGTATTGCTTCTAGATTAGTTTCCACCGAAGGCATGCTGCTATGTGTGCCCAGGCAGTGCTCGTCTACAGAGCAAAAGTTAGTTTTGATTAACTCCTGCCGGTCCTCTGCTACTGGGTACCGAAAACAAGAGCGAAACAGCACCCGAGGTCAGACTTGAGAGGCTGGTTCCTATAGTAGACTTCTTGGAGGCCTGGCAAGACCTCCCCAATACATCACAGTGAGCCCTGCTTACTGTACAAGAGGTTACAAACTTCAATTCAGGTCTCGCCCCCAAAGTTCAATGGGGTGGTTTGGACTGCCGTAGACCCAGAGCAGGATCGGGTGGTGCAACAAGAAGTGCACTCCCTCTTGGTAAACATAAACAGCTTGGAGATGTTGGCTGTGTTCAGTGCTCTGAGGAGTTTCCTCCCACTGCTTAGGAGCCATCACGTTCGAGTTTGTATAGACAACATGTTGGTGGGTGCATGAATAAATCATTAGGGTCGACTGAGATTGCTCCCTCTTTACAGGCTGGCACACCAGATCCTCTTGTCGTCCCAGAGCCACACACACACACACACACATTTATATACATATACATATATATATATATATATGTATATATATACTGTATATATATATATATATATATATATATATATATATATATGATGAATATTACAAGTTAGATGAAAAACTTTAAATGACAACAACTAACTGAAACAAGTTTAAGCTGAAGCACTAAAATGTGTAACTGAAATTAAAAACTAAACTAAATTATAACTAAACTGAAACTTGAATAAATAAATAAACTAAATAGTAATATTTAAAAGGAAATATAAAAAATACAATGAAATGCTAAAGATTAAACTGATATTAAAATTAAACCTGAACTAAATATAAATACAATAAAGTAAGGCTGAGTTGTGCTTTTGTGGACAAATGTAGCCTAAAGAGACAAAAGATTACATGAAACAATGCCAAAGTATTTGACGATAATTTAACGAAAATGTAAGGCAGAACAAATGCATCTTTATGAAAAACACAAATATGATTTACATTTCTGCTTTATGAAGTCAGAAAACTGTCTTTCTGTTTTAATGCATCACATTAATGAAAATCAAAGTCATATCACCACTTTCTCCAGGAAACTGCTTTAAATAGTTTTAACTTCATACTGTATACATAGGGTTTATTAGGTTATTTGACTTCATATTTATGCCTGCTTTCATAATGAATCTATGCCTCTGTCAGCTTTGTGTTTGCAAATATGTGTTTGTGTGTAAATGCGTTTTGTGTCTGTATGCATTTTGGTTGGCCAGGGTCACAACGAATGCACCTATTAGTCTGTTTAATGGGTCATGGTCCAGGAGAAACTGCCGTAATATATTACAGAGTGCAGAACCGAACAGAACAGCGCTAAAAGATGAGCTCTGTACATCATGCATATCAACACTTCTCAGTTTGTGTCTGTATTTCAGAAAGATATGTCGTTTCCAGCTGTGGAAATATAAAATAACAATTTTTGATGTTTAACACTTTAACGTTTTAACGCTTTCAACGTTGTTCTGCAAATTTACACGGATAAAATCTAGACATTTGAACAGAAACCCATGCCAACTTTGCACAGATTTCGCAACTGGTTTCAGTCTGTCACAAAAATATAAAAAAAAATGCTTTTTTTTTTTTTTTTTACAACAACATGGTTAAAACTGAATTTCTCTTACATTATCAATATTTTATTTAGTTTACACCTGTATTGGGCTCATCTCACTGTTAGGATTGCACTTGGGAAAAGTCTGATTTTTAAAATAATTCAGGGAAAAAATGCTAAATTTCAGGCAGTTCACTGAGAACGATCCGCAAGAATTGCTTGGTATTTGTGTGGCACATTTGGCGTATGGTGAGAAAGATCTATGTGTGTTATTATAACTGGCATTTGTCATAAATCAGCATTGAAGCCTCTCGTTGACCCATGTCTGAGTCCAATATAACTGAGATGTACCCACCAGGCTGTCCAGCAAACATTCCCAGCAAGGGCAGGAGGTGTCAGTGATCCCATGCATTCACGGTTATGCATCAAATCTATTGACTCTGGCACAACTTGAAGAGGAACACAGTTATACAAATAATTAAACCCGGCATTCATTTTACAGCCCTTGTTCAGGCTGGAGACCAAACAAGATTGTAATTTATTCCACATGTTGGTATCAAGCTTGAAATACAGTGTCATATGATGATTGAGCCTTTCAACACAGGTCTTAAAACTTTAAAAATGTAATATCCTAAGCCATAAAAAAGTAGATAACTAATTTAACTAAGCCAAATTTCCACCAGAACAATGGTAAATGCTTTACAAAAGATAAATAATATTTATCTTTAAGAATAAGGAGCCAACAGATCTGCAGCTCAGAGGTCAATGTTTCGTGAGTCACTGCAAGCATTACAAGAATACAAAACGTGAGTCACTTTATTGCTGACAATTACGTGCACGTTTGTATTGCTCTTTAATGCGACTGCTTGGTATGATATAAAGCGGATATCTATACGGTAAGACCGATGTTTATTTACTAGCAAATACCGTGCATATATTTAAATGAGTCAGTTGTTGGTTTTTTCTACTTGCGTGAGAAATAAGTTCAACATCACCTGTACGTTTGGTCGGTTCTCCAGCAGGAACCGTGACGAACAATCATGATTTAAACAGACGCAATTTTCTCGTTTTCTAAACTCTTACTTGCCGATTTTTATATTTACCTTAAAATGTAGTGATCAGAAGTAGTATATGTTTTGAACACAGCTGAAGCAAAACTTGGAGGAAAACAAGGATGCAGTTTGTTTCGGTGTTATTATATTTAAAAAATGTGTACGGCTCGGATACATCATGATTTATACATATAGTCTTGCCTGTGAATTTTATGCGTCTATACTTTGTATTTTATTAGCGTTAATAATATTTAATTTAACATAGTTTGCGTGTCAGAAGCGTCATGATTTGAGCGTCAACACTGACATCTAGTGGTCGTTATGAGAATTGCATGAGCAATTGATATATGCATATCTGTATCTTATCGTGTACAGAAATGCCGTTTGAAATTAAATATGGTAGGTTATATTTCTCTGTCATGATTTTCCATGACCTGGCCAAAGCTAATGTTAGGGTAACATGGGGGGAGACGCCCAACTTAAGAAAAATGTGGAACAATTGTAATATTTCTATATTATTCAGTGTGTCTTTAAAGTTAAATGCTAAATATATTACATGTCTTTAGTGTATATATATATATATATATATATATATATATATATATATATATATATATAATTGCAAAATGCAAAAATTACAAGCAGTTTGAGTAATTCACTAACTGATGACAGACAAAGCAGAAACCCAGTAGATTTTTCTGAAAGGTAAATTTATTCTATGACTGTTGTACAGAAATATTAATATTTACATAATTATTTGCCCATGTTTTAATTGAAGATGTGGCATAATAAAAACTTAACTCAAATGTAATGATTCACTCAACCAATAGGTTTTAATGAAAGCTATAAAATATGCCTGAAATGAACATCTAATGAATAGAAATATTAAATAATGTCTCCAATTACTTACAATTATTCATACATTATAAAATAATAACACCTGGAACAACATGCCACTTGGACCTTTCTGTGCCAATTCTGGGTTGCCCATCTTACCCCAAACGTCTGATTCAAATTTTTATCTTTCTGGAAAATAGTGATCTTTGACATTGTATTATGTTGAATATCAAAGTTTTTGTGTCTATTTGTTAATGAGAGACTTGTGGAAATATCACTGTTTTTGGATTTGTTAAGTAAAAGTTCTAGTATTTATTTTGAATAAAATAAAACAAAAACTAGAACTTTTACTTAACTTTTTCAACATAATACTATGTCATAGATGACTATTTTCCAGAAACACAAAATTACATCAGTTAAATTCAAAATTGTTTAGACTGACAAAATCTCACAAATGTTGCTATTCAGATGAAATCACCAAATTAAAAATTGTGTAGCCATTCAGATTAGATCTTGGGTCATCCCATGCGACCCCACCAGAGAACATATAAAGCTATAACCTATGTATTTTTATAAGCACAAAGACACTGAAAATGTATGATTTAATGGCAAATTTGGTCAGAGTTGGTGCCAATTCTCAATGTTTGTGTATATTTGTCTGAGGAACGTCCTGTAGGGAATGTGGAACCAAAATGAGTTTATCTTGTAAATAGAAAGTCCAGTGGGATTGTCTAATAATAGAAATCAGAACTATTCCAGAAAATAACTTTGAAGGAAAATCAAGAAAATGCAGTACATTGTAAACATTGTGAGAAACGTGTGAGCATCATGGGATTATTTCCCTGCTTTCTCATGTCCAGTGCCAGAGTTAATTGCGTAATTTTGTTTTTAAAGTCCCAGATGAAATGAAGCATGAGCGCTACTGAATGCAGGCTTTGTGTTTATTATCTGTTCTGACTGCAACAGGCCCTGCTAAAAGAGATGCTGCGTACATATGTTACGAAAACCATTACAAACATATGTTTTCAAATTAATTTTGTCCTTTGAATTGATTGGATTGTGCACAAAAAGTTTCATTGTTTTGCTCTGGGTTTCTGGAATATCGCCTGGGTCTTTAAGGACCCGAAACTCTCAAAGTTGAATGAATTTAGGGGGCCACTGTGGGGTGATGAGGTAGTGCTGTTTCCATGGAATCAAATCCACTAGAGGCACATGGCTTTATACTAATGAATATTCTGACCACCTCTTTCCAGGCAGAGCAGTTTGTTGGTCACTTTTGGCTTATGCCATCGGCAACATGAGCTTAACAGCGTCTCTTAACGGGACGGCCTCATTGGAACCAGAGAACACAGAAACACAAGGCGCTCTCTATGGTGAGTAAAACGTGTTTCAGCTCATTTTTCTACTGATTTATCAAAAATGTGCTTGAGCTCGCTCTCAAATTATGTGCTAAATGTTGCTGAAAATTCATGAAAACCAGTTTCTTTTTTTTCTTCTCACACACAGAAATCAAGGTGTTCAACATCACGCTTTCTTCGATAGCTCTGTGTGTCCTGACAGTGACAGGAATCATCATCTGTATCTCATATCAAAGACACAGAAGGTGAGTGTCACAATGTTTAAAGTTTGGGGAAGAAGGAGGCGGGAACTGGCGAACATTGAAACAACTTTAATTATAAGATAAATAAATACAAAATGAAAGTAATGGTGGCAGCCCCTCAAGGACGACTGCCACACACACAACTAAAATGTCCAGGCCTGGTCCTCTCTCGTCCTTCCCTAGAGTCGCTCCTCCTTTTATGCTTCTGCTCCTCTGCGAGATACAAGATTCATGGCTTTGATTTTCCTCACAGGTTTAGAATAAAACTTGCTTTTACCCACTTAACAATAATCTGCCAGGGGTTTTCTTAAAAGTCTGTGTGCAAAAGCATTCAAGATTTATGATGGTTTAAGTTGAAATTTTGCTCAAGTCGGTTTAAAAAGTGAATAAATGGATTAAAAATATTAAAAATATAATTTCGTACCATAAATGAATACAAATTAATTAATAAACCCCTAAACATACAAAATAACAAATCTAAGTAAAATAGAATAGACCATTTTAATTGAAATTAAAATTATTTTAGGTAAAAACTAAATGTTTTACAAACGAATGCAAAGCATCGAAATTTATATATATTTTTTTGTGATTTTTAAAGTTTTGTAAGCCAATGCACAGTTATATAAACAATATAATTTATTTAAATGCTTTTGAGTTTGTTTGCAGAAGTACTGCATTTCTCAGGAGAAACATTTTTCATCCAAGCTCATTACTTCCATTGTAAAGGTTTTGCATGTGAATGCAAAATTTCTAAATGGACGCATATGATTTATTTCAATGCCTTTGAGTTTGCTCGTAACACATTTCTCATCTCAAAAGTATTGTATTTACCAGAGAAACTTTGCATTTGCTCTCAAAAACGCTGAAAAATGTTTTCCTTCCACCAAGCGGACGCAAATATTTTGCAAAAGAACGCAAAACTTCTGCGAGCAAATCCAAAGTTGCTGTGTTATTTGGTCAAGACCTTATTATTTTATGTTAAATTGTCTAAATGCTGTCATGGTACAATCTTTTGTGTGTCAGGAAGCGAAACAGGTCACGTGTCTACGAGAGTGCCGTAGCCTGCGAGGTTCCCGAAGAGCAAGTGGGTGTTACTTGTGTGAAGAAAACCCATAGTTTCCGTAACCCGCTCGCCCTTTTCAGACGACAGGAGGTGCCAAAGGACAACTCAAGGATCCACTACATCTACACCAACCCTCTGCCAGTGGGACACGAGGAGGACAGAATCCCCCCTTACACTCCACTCACGCTGCAGGACTACGCCAACGACCCCAAGAGCGGCATCACTCTGGTCCCACCCATTTTTTACATGCAGCTATAGAGTCCTGTAAATAATTTAAAATTTAAGGAACACTTTGATCACATTCATGTCGTCCAAAACCCGTAGGATGTTCTTTCTTACATGGAACGCAAAAAGAGACATTTAGCAGAATGTTCACGCTGCTCTTTTTTGGTTCTGATTAAGGCAAAAAAAGGTCATGTTTATCAAATTTTGCAATTCACAGCTGAGAAAGTCACACAGTTTGAAAGAATATGTTTTTTTTGTGTGGATGAATTAAGTGCTTGGGATGAGCCAAATTAAAAGGCAGTGTATCTTTTTCCACACAGTTTTTAATTAGCGCATAAAACAGCTGAAAGTGTGCTTTACAAAAGAAGCAGAAAGTGAAATATATCCACCAGAAAAGCAGATAGAGGCCAAGACTGAGAGAGAACGACAGGGAAAAATATCACTGGCGATCATTACAACGATGACAAACCCCCCCAGTAAACAACATTTTTAGACAATCAGCTGAGTTTCCCGGATGAGCCAATCCAGAGCCTCCTTCCTGCCTTGCCGCTCCAGCTCTGCCCCAATCGTCTCCCGGCATGTCCTGTGATAGTCATTCACCCAATCACGCTGCAGAATGACAAGTGTGTATTATTATTGCACTCCACGCTTTAATGAAAGCCATTTCATAGAGGTTACGCACTCAAATGTTGTAAATTATCACTTTTTTCAAGCATAAAGCCCAACGTATGCTTTGGTTTTTACGTCTTTTTATGTGTGCAGTATGAGTGACATAAATTTAATCATCAGCATGATGCAGATACTGAGACCGCCTGATCTTTCTAACTGTTCATACTCTATAAGCCGTACTTTAGTTGCGCTAATTAGTTTTGCCACAAGGTGGAGACACTGGCCAAGGTCGTTGTTTTACATTCGAAAACTAATTAGATGAAACTAAACTAAATACTCATGTTGATGAGATTAAAAGATACTCGCAACTCTAGTTTAAAAGAGTACAATGACCTTTTTAATCGCTTGTAACGTCTGGAAAGAAATAGACAAGACATTTGACAAGGATGAAACTTTCTAGTGCGCTCTAATGTGCCGAGCATGTTATCGAATGGTGACTATGAGTATACTTTGGGCTTTAGGCATCTCTAATATTTTTTTATTCAGTTGTTGTTAATAGATTTTTTTTATTAAATAAACACTTGTAACAAAAATTGTTTGCAAGATTTTTTCATAGTTGCTTAAACTGCCAAAAAACAAACTAAATAATTCCTAATTAAAGAGCCAACTACAATAATATAAAAATATAACTATATTTATATAAGAAAAGAATTCTATATAGAGTTGTTGGCCATTGTGACCCAACTGTAGTATTTATCGGCTGGCTCTTACCTCTTTCTGTGTGAGCAGGTGTGTGTTGATCATCTTCAGCTGGATGGGAACCAGGGTGAGGGGTTCAAACGTCAGACTACCTCTGTTCCTGTAGTTATACTGAAGAAAAACAAAAATTTGAAAGCTGAAATGTCATACTTTAGACCCCTTAAAGGTGCTAAACAAACTAAAAATAATATTTTGTTTAGTTTGTCCTCTTATGGCTTAGACTCAATACTGACACCTACTGGTGTGGAGGAAGTATCAAATAAAGGCAAATATTTTGGGCAAAAATGTACTTTCTGCAGCTTTGAAATAAGCTGTATCAGAACATATATGTATTTTATCAGCATAAATATGCACTGATTATGGAACGGTTTGATTACTTTGGTTTTTGCGGGAACGACCAGGACAACGTTTTCCAGCCGAATGCCAAAAGATCCATCTTCATAGTATCCAGGCTCTGGAATAAAACATACACAAGACTCAAATATATTGTACCAACTTCACCATAAAGGCGACATTAACAACGTTTGAGGTTGACTTGATATAAAGTTTATTACAGAAATGGGTAAAAAATAAGGAAAGAACACTTTCAGATCCTTATAAACTGCAATGAAAAATACAGAATAAAAGTGTGTTTCTGTACCATCGCTGACAATCATTCCGGCCTCCAGAGGTTCATCTGCAAATGTTTTATAGCTGATGCCACACGGACCCTCGTGCACGTTAAGGAAACATCCGACGCCGTGGCCGGTACCATGAAGATAGTCCAACCCAGAGTCCCAAAGAGCAGCACGAGCAAACGAGTCCAGCAGGTGACCTGTAGAAAAGAGCACAGTCCACTGAGACACAGTGCTTCAAACTTCTCCAAAACAAAACAAACTCCTAAGAGTTTCTGATTTTAAGAACGTACCTTTGGTACCATTGGGAAAAACCGCAGCACTGACGGCAATGTGTCCCTTTAGGACGTATGTAAAGCATTCCTGTTGAGTGGAAGGGAAGAACTATAAGCATTTTGGGTACTTTTAGTTTTCAGACTATCGATATTAAGTTAGGAGACAGTTTGATCATGAAGGAAGACAAAAATAAAAACTTTTACCTTCTCATAGTCAGAGGGAGTACCAAAATGTACCGTACGAGTCACATCTGTAGTTCCATCTCTGGATATCAAAGATAAAAAAAAAATTATGTATATTTTATTAAATTATTTTAGTTACATTTAATATCTAAATAAATTAAAAAATAAATGTAATCTAAAAAAAGTTGTGTTCTTACGTGTACTGAGCGCCGGAGTCAATAAGATAAACTTCATTAAGAGAAAGAGTTCTGTTGGTTTCTGGGAGAGGCCTAAAAATCCGATCAGAAAAGCCAGTTTTTTTTTTAAATAACAAAGCAAAAAAACTTGAGCATGAATGGTTAAATACTGTCTTAGCAGCCCACCTGTAATGTATTATGGCCCCATTTGGACCAACACTAGAGATGGTTGGAAAACTCAGCCCAACAAAGTCTTTCTGTTGACTAGACATGCAAAGAAGAAAAGATTATCAATTGGAAGTAGATTTTCTTGCTGCTTCAGTCTGCAGTTCCACAGATCACCAGATGATGGTTCCACAATCTTATACAAGATAAAAACAGCTTGTAATGCAGCTTTTTAAATTCACTGACAACCATGGCATCAGTATTATAATACTGATTTTATTTACAAAATTATATGAAAATATAATTAAGTTAATGTGTGTGGAAACATTATTTGTTTGGTTTTTTATACAGGTCGAATGCAGCATGTTCGACTTACCTGCGAAATTCTTCTGCTTTATCTGCTGCTGATATCTCTGTGACCGTACCTTTGGGAATCTATGTAAATGACAAAACGTGGAAAAATCTTCTTGAACATATTTCCAGCAGATAAAGTAACAAATTGTACACAACTATACCTCTTTCTCCAGCCAGGCAAAAAGTTCACACAATGCCACGGCGTCTTTGATCTGTGATAAAAAAATATTGTGATTAAGCAAAAAAGGTTAAGGAATATTTTCTGGAATATCTCTTAGCCATGTGGACTTACATG
Organism: Rhodeus uyekii; assembly: GCA_037043235.1. Lineage (NCBI taxonomy): Eukaryota > Metazoa > Chordata > Actinopteri > Cypriniformes > Acheilognathidae > Rhodeus > Rhodeus uyekii. The sequence goes on from JAWRVZ010000087.1 coordinate 2,059,802, forward strand.
TGCCATTTTCATGCCCTGGATCTCTGTGGGGTTCTTGACGGCTTTTGCCAGACATAAAGGTGTGTATGGGATTGCAGATCTGTGAGCCTGGGCAATTAAATTTGAAATCAATTTTAATTTATCATCAACATTTATTTATATTCAACCAGTTTAGATGGAAAATTCAAATATGTAGATTAATAAGGCATAAAACAGCTTAAAAAAAAGCATAGGACATTGGCCATTAATTTTTCTTCCTAAAAAAACCCTTTCGTAAATGGCATCGCTCAGGGGACAATTTTGGGACCGCTTTTATTTTCCCTGTATATACTTCCTTTTGAGTTATATTTCTCAGAAGTAAAGTATCTCTTATCACTGTTACACTGAAGACTTGCAGTTTTATTTCCAGAGTGTTTAGATGAGAAAAGTTCTTTAGACAATGTTTGTGAGTGCTATAATGACATCACACTTTGGCTGTCTATTAATTTCCTTCAATTAAATGAGAGTTCTGATTGCAGGCCCTTCCACATCATCTCTAGTTACCCAGTCAGGTCAGTTAGGTTCTTTGTACTTGTTTTATTGGATTTCTTGTAAAGATTGATGTTTTTAAATGTGCAATATAAAGCGAATGATTGATATTTATAAACTGTACTAAGAAGGAAAGAAAATATCAGCAAAAAAACTCCTTTCCCCTCACCTTGGGTATGACTTGTGTAAGAGCACAGCTGGCTTTGTCGCAAATCCACATCTTATCTTTGGGCACCAGCGCCGCACAAACCGCCTGCAGCTCCATGAACACAGACTCATACGGAAAGCACTGTACGGTCAGATCCGGTTTGCTCGGGCTGTCCAGTTCCAAATGCTGCCGGACCGCAGGGTCCAACAAACGCTTGCTGTCCACAAACAATCTAATATAACATTAAGGACCAAATAACAGGAATGAGCAACAGTCATGTTTTGAAAAATTGGAAATTTTCAGTATAAAGTGAAGTTTGACCTTATGCTGCTTATGCCGATGATGGCGTAGGCGAAGAACACTGGGTTGTACTCGATATCTGACCCACGCAGGTTAAAAAGCCCTGGAGAGAGTAAGTGAGAGTTCATGTTTTGAATGTCACATGAACCTTCAGAAATCACTCAAATGAACTCAAGTGATTTTTAGAGGTTTTGTGAAAACATTTTCGGCCTCCCAAGGAGCCTTGCAATCATGTCCATTACTATCAACATCAACACAAGCTAATCTGACACAAGAGCTCTCTGACTGGGGTTAATAGGAAAGTGGACAGGAGAACGAGTGCTGGGTCGTGATCTGAACACTAAACACGCACAAACCGTGCTGTACAGTGATACGTACACGCAATCTCATCTAGAGCTGTGACCACAAACCAGGAAATCTTCCTTTCTGCCATTTTCCCTCTCAGAGCCGTAATTTTATCTTGCCAGGTGAGACCTACAAGGAAACATTTTTCTCAATGTTCAGCAGCTCAAACTTTATGACTCAATTTTAAGATCAAATGTATATAGTGTGTGTTATCCATTGAAAAGTGCTGACCGGTGTATTTGAGCCCCAGGGAGATGAGTTTGGTGCTGGGCCGAGGCGGCCGATCCTCCCAGATGGCGTCAATGAGATTGTCCTGCACTGCAACCAAAGAGTGACCCGCACTGCTCAGAGCTTTAGACATGTTCTTCCACTGGTCTGAAAAACACAATCACAGACACCTGATGCACCTGCATACATGGCGTTTCACTATTCAAATAATTATGATTTCTCTGATTACAACCACAGTGAGTAAAGACAACTAAACAACACAGCACGTAATTTACTAGAGGTTCTGACTAAATGTTAATTGCTGCATAGCGCAGGTCCTTGACCAGACAGTGTCTATCTTGGTGGTCCAGAAGTACCACCTAGCTACCTTGTAGAGGTGTAAGATGTCGACAAAGCTTGTGTTCTCGATTTACCCATCTCACAAGGTGACCTGTTTGGGAACGCTGTCAAGGAGTGTGCCCAGTTCAAGGACGCAATGCCTTCTCATGCACCCTCTGCCCAACCGTGGAGCCAGGTATGTGTTTTACTGAGCATTCAGACCCCACTTTGGAATGCTATATGTAACACAGGTTAAATAAAGGGATTTATTTAATTTGTGCACAATTTAGATGAAAAAAAATGATTAAAGAAAAATATATGCAAATTTATTCTGCGCGACCAATGAGAGCTCTCTGTCATTTTGCGCCGTCGGTGTCAACGAGCATGCGCGATGACAGACAAGACGAGCCTGAGGGAGAAGAGCAGACGTGATTGATCGTGGTGATCCAAATTGAAACCAGTTAGAGAAAAAATCTTTGAAAAGTTAAGATTTTGTTAAATTGATGCATGCTGAAGTTAGCTGCATAGAGTAATACACTCCAGTAGTTTGCGGCGTCATTTCACGGTCACACGAGCCCGTATGAGGTAAATAATCAACCAAAGGTAAATAACCGTTTTGTGAAAATAATTTGTTACGGTTTATTTGATTTCAGTGCGAGCGGTTATAGCGAACAGCGTGGTTATTTGCTCATTCCAGAGTTTCACCGTCGTCATTGTTGGCCAGGTGTCCATATAAGAGTGAAAGCTATTGATTGACGTAAATTGATGTGATTTATATCAGTACATGAAGAAATGGTTAATGTAATTGTATTATATGCTATTCTGGATCTTTGATGTTATTTCGAAATTCACTAAATTAATGTTCTGGTCTGTGATCAAGCCATGTTTTTTCCCCTTGTTGTTTCTTGGCTCTATTTTCTTTCCTCTTGTTTGATTTTTGGAAAGGTGACACCCGAATGACCTTCTGTTCCCAGTGTGTCACTTCACATTCGAAGGCGAGCCAACCAAACCTCTAGCAGAAGAGAAGACAATACGTCGTGGAGGGGACGACGATATCCTTTCTTTGAGTCTTTGAGTCATCCCAACTCCAGATCAAGAGGCTTTGTAACCTCATGAGAACACTTGAGATTTTTTGAGAGTGACTTCATCTATACTCCTTTTTATTCTATTTCTTTTTGGGTATTGAATTGACCAGTCTGTATATATGTATATAGAAGAAAAACGAGTGCACTCAAGGGAAACGGTCATAGTTTATTGTTTGTGAAATTTTTTTATTTCTGTTTTAAGTGAACCAGTTATATTTGGTCTGTCTGTTTTTTCTCATGTCAACCCGCTACCTCCTTAGCGACCCTTAGATCTTCTCAAATTTCAAATGTATTGCACAGTAAGCAACCTATTAAATTGTTAATTCTTAGTGTAATACGCAGGAGTTTGCTACATATACCTTCTGGGTCGGGTCCCTTGCTGCCCCACTGTGGATACATCAGTGGTCCCTTTGACCTCACTTGTGCGGTCTCTGGAGGCACTGGTACTTCCCAGGCCATCTTGTTGGCTCATTCGGACCGTCAGACTCGACTATGTGAGTTTGCCTGGCATTGCCCTGGCCAAGTTCAGAAGCATTCAGTTCACCTTTGTGCTGGACTAGGATACTCCCTGTCGCCTTGAGTCTTTACGAAGGTCGTGCACTTGTTCCACTCAGGGAACATGGCATTTACATCCTCAACTATTTTGACAACTGGCTCATACTGGCCCACTTCCGAGAGCAGTTCTGCAAACACAGGGACCTACTGCTCCACCAGCAGGACTTCAGGTCAACTGGGAAAAGAGCAAACTCTCCCCTGGGCAGAGTATCACTCTTTGCTGTGATGGAGTTGAACTTGGTCAACCTCACAGCACTCCTCACAAAGGAATGTGTCAGTCTGTGTGTAATCATCACGCACCAGGGTGACAATCACCCTATCTTGCCGCCAAACCTTCAGCCAATGGTTGGACCTTCTCTTTCAATAGGCAGGAACAAGTTCCTACCAACTTGTTACCCTAGAACAGGGGTCGGGAACCTATGGCTCGCGAGCCATATATGGCTCTTTTGACGCCGCCGCCCGTCGACACATACTTCCGCTCCGCTACTTCTGCGTTCGAAGGACAGGCAGATCGCGCCGCCGCGCCGATTTTTTTCGGTCAACAAAATATGACTGGAATTCGATCCGGCCAACTGTCATGTAATAGTGAGACCCTGGCCTGTATATGTAAGAATCAGCCCTTGACTCGACTCTGTCCCATCCATGCCTTGCGCTTGTACCTGCACCGAATGCAGAGCTTCAGGACCTTAGACCAGCTCTTTGTCTGTTATGGAGAAAAACAGAAAGGAAAGGTTGTCTCCAAGCCGAGGTTGGCCCTCTGGATAGTGAAAGCCATCATCTTGGCATACCAATCCCAAGACCAACTGTGCCCCCGAGGGTGAGGGCACACTACCAGAAGTGTCGCTTCCTCCTCGGCTCCTGTGCACGGCGCCTCGTTGGCAGACATCCGTAGAGCTACGGTCTGAGCGACACTTAACACATTTGCAAGGTCCTATAACCTCTGTGTAGAGCCCGTGTCCTCCCAGATACTCCACCAGTAGCCAGTAACGCAAGGGCCCCGCTCATGTCTCGGTCCCTTCAACAGACTGGATGTGTGCGCTTATTCTGCTCCTCAGGTGAGTTACCTGAGCACCAGCGGTAGTCAAACGTGGCGGAGATAATGATTTCAAATTGTAAATGTTGATCCAATTATTATTTATTTTTTAAATGGTTAAAAAAAATCTTTGTATGGATACGTATATTCACTATTTTCAATTGTCCGCAATAATATGTAGAAGTGTCATGGCCATAAACACAATTAATAGTTTTATTAAAATATAAGTCAAATTTTTTTTTTATAAATTGAATTGTTGAATTCCTCACCGGCAGCAATGATCCAAGGATCGACTCCCACTTTGGAGTTTTCTGGGAGAACGCTGATGAGCCAGTCCTCCTGCGATGGGGTTTCCTTCAGTCCTGACCAAACAAAACAACAAAAACAAATTTAGATTGCTCTTTTGAACAACATTGTATATGGATTAAGTCACATAATCCTTGAGCTTGAGGTATTTAAAGTCAGTGGAATGTGGCTCAATACTAAATTCAAGAAAATATTCTAATTAATGTTTTGTAATGGCTTATAAAAAGCAGTAACCTGTTTTCAATTGCAGCAATCTGATAAATAATGTATTTAACTCATTTTAACCTAGCAACTGCATGTCATAAAATTATGCCAACATGCACTTTACCCATTTTCATCAGAGTCCAGTTGTTGTCCATCTGTTGGCTGGCTTGCAGGAAGTAGCGCCCATCTGTCCATAAAGCTGCATGCTGTTCTGTGACAATAGCAGTACCTGAAACAATGAAACACAGCATTAATAAAGTCACTTAACCATTGCACACAAACGTGTGTTTTTGTTAATTATAAACAAAAGCAAAATCAGAAACACTCGTTATTATATACAAATAAAAAAATATATATACAACTTTAATTTTAAAGTCAGTTTTTATTATTAATTTAAAATAATAATAATTATTATTATTAATAGTATTAATAACATTTATACTTAATAAAAACTATGAACAATATTATTTAAAATTAAAATACAATTTTAGATTACCGTTATTCTTATTAAATTATTTTTGTTGTTGATATATTATATTAAGTATATATAACACATACATATATTATTATACATTAAAAAATTAAATTATATTTTAGATTATTCCTATTAAATGATTTATAAATGGTAGTAACAGGGAAGTTGGCTTATGCTTCATGCCACCCCTGAGTGAAACAAAATCTGGTCACCGCTAAAGCTGTAAATCATGTATGACAAGTGGTATCTCATAGTAACAAGATATGAACCTCATGTCCCAGTTTTACTTCCCCATTCTTTTTGTGAAGAGACTGAGGTCGGGTGAACTGCACTTTCTTGTAGTTGCAATGGCAATGTGTGTGTGTGTGTTTATCTGGGATTATACTGTCTGATTGAAATTCATTTCCATTGATCCAAGTAATCTATATCTTGTAATAAATGTTATTATTCCAATATGTGTGTTCAACTATGATGTTTGTGCAACACTAAAGAGGATAAATGTCCATTGTAACCCAGTTAAAGAGGGTCTTAAATCATACTATTGTCATACTGCAATTTTGGAAAGGAATCCTATAGAAATAAAGTTAGAGCAAAGTCTGCATGCACCTGCAGATCCATTGAATCCACAGATGAATTCACGACGGCAGTCACAGGGCGCGATATATTCACTCTGCAGGATGGAGAGATGCAACGAAAAAAGTGAGATCAGCTCTGTCAGCAATCAATCCTAATCACTTGTAAATTAACCACCCAGCAGAATTAAAGAAAATCCTCAAGAGAAGGAGACACACACACACACACACACACACACACACACACACAGTTAAACTGCAGCAGCTGAAGTAAATTATGTTTAAAAAATGCTGAATCACAAGAAATATGTTTAGAAATCACAGGTTAAATATTTATAAGGAATTATTATAAACCACAGGCTGTATGTTTATGAAACAGACTGTATTTTTAGACATCACAGTCTGTATTTAGAATTCATGGGTTGTACATTTAAATCACAGGTTGAATTTTTATAAGGAAGCATTTTTATAAATCACAGACTGAATGTTTATAAATCCCTGGTTGTGTTTATATATTATATTTACAAATCACAGCCTGCAATTATAAATCACAGGCTGCATATTTATAGATCACAAGCTACATGTTTATAAGGTGGAATGTTCATGAATCACAGACTTTGATGGATGTATGCTTATAAATCACAGGTTTTTAGTGCAGGTTCACCTGATGTGCATCTCCTGATGGGACGATGTAAGCTTGGATGGGCTCTGTGATGCACTTGCTGTTCCTCATGGCCTGCCGGAGCTGCCGGAGCAGCTCCACTGTGATCTTTGGGGACATAGCGTCTGTTCAGAGAGCAAGAACAGTCAGTGGGAAAACTTGAAAACACAAGCAAATAATTAATCACTGATGATTAAAGACAGAAAGACAAAAAAGTCAGTAATGTTCCAATGTAATATTTTAGTTGATATCTAAATCTAATACACATGACCTTTCACTTTCAGGCCAATGGTCATCAACTATAATTACAAAATAATATCTATGCCAGACAATTAATTTTATTAATCTGTTTACAGCAGTGTCAAAAAAATGCAACTTCAAAATAAGATTATAATACATTAAAACCACTGCTAGAGGACTTTTTTTAGTACTTCAGTGACATCCGATCAATTTCCAAGTCTATCAACACAAATAGATTTGTGTAGACAACAGATGTCCACAAGTTTCTAGCTGTGCAAGAGCACATATAGATATAAAAAAGACTTGTGAACAACATAAAGAATTACCTGTAGACATTTTGCGTCTGTGAAACCGAGATCTTACTGTTAACGTGGAGCTCAAAGTTGGACAGATATGAGACTGTTAACCTTTACCTCGCTCAGACTGTAACAAGTGTCACAGGTGGCACAATGCGACCATCCCATAGTTAAAGATTGACAGTCTATGTCTTCTTGTTTTGTGATCATACGGACATTTACCAAATGTGAAATTGAAAAGCATTATTTATTATAAAAAATGATATTATTTTGATACATTGATTACATTTCTGTCATTGTTATCAATGAATGAAGGAATCAAACAAGTGAATAAGTCAATATTCAGATTTTATATGAGAGACTACATTATAATTAATTATGATTTTAGAGTTTTGATAAAGATAGTATCGCCTAAAAGCTACTTTGACTGAAAGTATGGGTTGCATGAATGATTTTTTTCCAAGGCTTATAAGAAACCGGTCACATATTATAAAAAAATATATTTTTTTGTGGACACACAACCAGGAGAAAAAAACCGTGCTCCGTTTTTATCCATTCATAAATAATACGCGCTGTTATCAACAATCTACGTCATCGATAGCTAGGAATTACATCATCCAATCACGTCATCGGAATTATCATATCGACAGCTGATTGGACAGACGAGCTCCACATTTCGACAATATAAACAATGTACGTTTATTCTGATTATTAGGGAGTATTAATTTAGACTTAAGATCTGCAGTGCACAAGTAATCAACAACACATCAGTGAACTTAAATTAAACCAAAACGATATTTAATAAAATTATTTTTTGTTATGTTTTATCCGTGGTAGGTGTGGCAGCTCCCGCACTGTCCATCCAAACGCACTCCATTCGACAACAAAACTTGCATTAATCTGCAAAACATACCTCGCACGCATGTTTACACATTTTTTTCTCTTTTAACAAATGAGAGATTGTGTGACGCGCGCCGCCGCTTCCTCGATTATCAGCGCGTGTTATGCAACAATAATAAAGCGACAACAATAACAGTCGTGTTGGTCTCGCGCTGCACGATCCGCCGCCGTTTTCCGAGCACGAGCTCATACAGTGAACGACTGACTTCACACAATTCACCAGATACCTGGAAGAAGCGAGTCCTGAAGCGTAAACTATTGGCAAAACTCTGCTATTCCTTGTGTTAGTGTGCAAAGGAAGCTGCCATTACAGTGATGACGCGTTAGGCCACGTGACACGCTGCCTCTTCCAGTCACATGGCGCACACGAGACTCTCCCACTTCAGCACTTTTGATTCATGTGTCAAATCAACATTTATTGCTGCTTTTGTTAACTATATTAATAACGATTCGGAAATCCATTGCCGCTTGTATATGTATTCCTTTATTTTTCTTATTTGTATATATATTATTTTCTTTTTCTTACTTTAATGATTTGTAATGAGTGATTTATAGTCACGCACGTTATGTTTTTGAATGACTTCTTCAAATTTATGTACACTTCAGTCTATCACCTATCTGTTAAAGCCTTTACTTTGCTTTTCTGTATTTTTCCATAGAATAAGGATGAAAATTGTCTTTCTGTTGATAGTTGGAGCCTGAGCCGAGTTCTGTGTATCTGTGTGTGTGTTAATATGATCTGTATTGGTGAGGTGATCAACTGGCACCATAAGGAGACTTAATGACGTGTTCTCGACAATCTGACACCTAGGAATGGATTTCTGCCACGTGGAAGGTCACTTAACATGTAAACCAGAGGCCTTGTTGTCAACCATGTGATCGATGAAGATATGCTTCTGACCACTATCTGCTCTTGAGTAGAAAATTAACAATGTGATTGTATGTGGGGCGGCCTACGAACTCCTTGTGAGTCTTGAAGCTTCTGCTGATGAAACTGCAAACTATTATTGACTAAAATTTCTTCTATTGACTGCACTTCTGACTCCTGGTCTTCATTCATCATTTATGGTCCTCGGGTCTTAACTTTAATTCCCATACCCCTATCTTGAGATGATATAAAAAGCTTCAGACCACTTCAGTGATTTGTCAAAAGTCTGAATAAAAACAACACCTAACTTAGATTATTTTTACCTGTGTGTGTGTGCAAATTGCCATACAAAAGTTGAGCATCATCCAAGCAGTCAAACTGACACTGTATGAATGAAAGATTTCCAATGAAATGAGAGGTTATATTTCCTAAAAATTACATAAAACTTGCATTCCTAAAAGGGAGAGTGCATAGTGAAAAACAAAACTGGGCCCATAATTGAGCCCTGTGGTATCCCATGCAAGACTGGTGCATCAGACAAAGAATCACTTCAATTCTCCACAGAACCACAGAAAAAGTGCTATATATTTGTTGTAGGGGAATTACAGTTAAGACCCGAGGACCAGATATGTTGAATGAAGACCAGGAGTCAGAAGTGCAGTCAATAGAACATAGAAGACATTTTGATGAAGTTTAGTTTGCAGTTTCAACAGCAGAAACTTCAAGTCTCACAAGGAGTTTGAAAGTCGGGTGGCCTACAAACTCCTTGTGAGACCTGAAGCTGGCTTCTGCTGATGAAACTGCAAACTAAACTTCCCTAAAATGTCTTCTATGTTCTATAGACTGCACTTCTGACTGCATAGAAAGTTCTGAACAGAAGTGTTTATTTGAAATAGCTTTTTTAATTGTTACTGTCATTTTCGACTAATCCATCCTTGCTGAATACAAGTATTAATTTATTTAAAAAAGAAGAAAGGTTAACTCTTGAATGGTAGATTTATATATATATATATAAAATATTTGGAATTATTCTTAGCAAGTCACCTGCTAGACATCCACAAACACAAAATAAATAACCAAAATAAACAATGCTTGCAAAGACTTTAACAGACTCAAATTACAAGTTATAGTCGTGTTACATGAAAACAAGGGCTGTGTTGTTTTCAAACTAATTGCATCATAGTTGAAACCAGACTTACACGGAAACAAAGGAATATACTGCAGTATTACATTTGGTTTTTGAGGAATTTACAAAAGCCATGAAGAGCAGAGCAACAAAACCCAGACATTTGTGAAACATGATCATGTAACTTTAGATTTGGATATGTGAAATCCACATGAAATTAGAAATGTTCTTTACAGTATAGACCTTAATTAGGGTAGCGCCATATTTAGTTTACTGACAAGAATAAAAACTAGGCTGTATGAGATAGAAGTGTGCGTTTAATCGATTGGACTGTTGTTTAACATACAGATTGTTCAGTTGACGAAAAGAAACTTTCAGAAGATAAAAACAATTTTGAAAGTTGTGAGTAGTGCATATTACGTTATCTTGAACCTTTATATAATGTGTGCCATGGTAAACACAGTAAGTCTCACAGCCTCGCTTTCATATGTGTTCAATTCAATAAGGTGTTTAACCACAATTTGACGGCTTCCTAGTGGTGGGGCAAACCTGCCCGGGTTTATTAAAATATCGACACGAAAGCAGTGCTGGATCCTTCTAGTGCTTCAGTAACCCGAGCAGACAGACTGCAGCCGTCATGACGGACAGCAACATCCTGCATGGGACCAGCATCAATCCTGCATTTATTTCTGAAAAAGGAAGATTTTCCAGGTTTAAAAGTGTAATACACTTTCATATGATGTTAATGCTCAACACAGAGTTCAGGCTTACTTGGAGTGCAGCTCTTCGATTCTTTGAACAGACCCATCTTGACACTGTTTTTAACCAAGCTCAGCTTCTCTGGGGTCACTTCACCTGCAAAACAGGTTGTTACAACATCATCTTGGCTTCTATCTATTTAACTTTTGGTCATTTCTCGTTTTAACAGTTTTTACACCTATTAAAGTTAGTTTGCAAATTTCAAGCCAAGACACTCCAAGTGAATAGAGTACAAAGAGGAAAGTAACTACATTTATTGAGGTATATTTTAGAATATATGTTTAATTTTAGAATATATTTAATTTATATTTAATTTAGAATAAAAGGTAAATAAAAATTTAGGATGATTTAATAAAAATTAAGTATAATTCAAAAGGTTTCTTGTAAAACACTAAATTTATTTCAACAACACTTTAGTTTACATATTTTCTTCTGTCCTGTGGTATAGATGTCAGTCATATAACGCTCTCCGGTTTCACCGTGTCTCTATGTTCTACCCGCGCGTCAGATTACCCTGCAATTTCCCTTTTTTGTGTCTTTTCAATGGACTGGATTGTTCATTGTTTTGACAGAAAAAACATACTAAGTCTGTTCAGAAGAGGAAAGCAAAAATGAAACAACTTCAAAAATATGTGAAGAGACGCACTCGGAGCCTCAAAAGATGTAATAACTTTTCTACCAGCTTGAATATGAATATGAAAAATGAATCTTATTATTATTTTTAATATTAAAAAATTTGAAATTAAATAAGCAGAGAACGGATTTATTAATTTTAAAAAAGTATTTTAAGAAAATTGTATAATGTGGATGTGTGATTATAAAACCCACAAATTATAAACTAATTATGAAAATTATTTATAAACTTTAGGGTTGACAAATTAAAATACCAATTTAGAATCTCAATTTAGAAATATATGTATATATGTGCACAGAGAAGACGAATATTTATATATTTATGCATACTTTAGATTATATGTTTATTATATATTATTTACGGAACTATATATATATATATATATATATATATATATATATATATATATATATATATATATTGTATATTGCATAACAATATATATTGTTAGCATTATTTCCATATCATTAAACACTGAGCTATTTCTAATCGTTAGTCTATGTATAAATGCTTATAAATGGGCATCTCATAGTTTTATTCTTTGTATATTTTGAAGCTGTATATTTTGAAACTGTGAAGCTGAAAACAGTTGTATGAAAAAAGCAGCAAAAGTCGCAGAAGTAAAAACCTAGTATTGTTTTGTTTACCTGACACCAGATACTTGACCTCCTGGCATTTCACATCAGACTTTTGTGAAGGAGAACCCGGTAAAATGGAAACTCTGGAAATGGGGAGGTTTAGCACATCTGCCACTTTCTTACGGAAATCATACCTGCACACAACATTCAAACGCACCATAATAAAACATGTATTGCTTTCACAAAAAAAAACTTTTTATAATGGACTGGATATAATTGATCAAAATGTCATTACCATCACAGTATATAAGGTGACATATCATGTGTTACAAAAGAAACACACTCATATACATGTGAGATATATGAGCTGTGCTTCACAATGTGAAACCTGTGATTTATAAGCATGCATACAGTCTGTGATTCATAAACATTCCACCTTATAAAAGGGGCCTGTCATTTATAATTGTAGACTCACTCATGTATGTCTATGAGTGTGTGTTTCTTTTTGAGTACGACAATTTATCTTCCACATCCCTCCACATTTTTTGATTGTTGACTTAGTTTTGTGGTTTCTGTTTTTACACATGGAAATGAACAATCTAATTATTTCAGCGAAAGATCTGTTTTTCATTGTTGGTTTAACTAGAACAGATTGTTCTGGGCGAAACTTTACTTACTAGGAATATTCTTTTCTTTTTAAGTACATTCTTAGTACAGATAGTAAGATATAAATACTGATTACATGGACCATGACAAAGTATAACTAAAAATTCAAGTAGTTATTTAATACAGTGAAAAATATAATTTTAACATTAAGGATCTACAGTAATTTTACCTAATCTAATCATTAAAAACTGCATTTTTAGTATTCATGTACAGATCATATTTTGAATATAAATAAACAATTAAATTGGAAGTTAATTGTATGAAGGACATTTTTGGATTTTTGAACGCACCTGCTGAAAGACGGCACGTTGGGGAAGACCTGAGCAGCAGAAGGGGATTCTGGGTGAATGTTTGCACACACGGTTGTAGTGCTATTGAGTCTGAGAACTAATGACCTCTGGACAACTGCGGGTAAAACATTGAGACAATTTCAACATTGTTCATTATGCAGAATTCTATTCCAACGGCTGAAAATATCACGTCTGCGCAAGTGTGAAAGTTATTCATATTTACTACCTGTGAAGTCTCCAGCCAGCTGCAACACAATGTCATTGTACAGTTGTCTTTTGGTGAGACTTATGGATCCATGTCTGCCCGTCAGATCTCCAACCAAACAGGACAGAGCCCTCGTCTGAGAACAGTTGTTCATCTAAGAGACAATTACTTCTGTCTTAAATATTTTGCATAATATATATACATTTGATGAGAAAATAGGCCTTCATCTTCTCTTACATTGGTCATGTTGAATGGATTATACATTTCGTTTTCCAAAGGACATGTACCATCTGACATCACTGGCTCATCTGCTATGTACCAGGACGCCTCTGTAAGCTAGATAAAGCAATAATAAAAGTGGGCACATTCAATTCAATTCAATTCAATTTTATATTACAATAGCTAACAGGACTAATGAAAAAACAGATAAAATCCAACTTACACTTAAGAGCTGCGATGCCAGCACATCCACATGTAACCTAACGTCACCATAGCTGCCATCTGGAAAAGTCTGCTGGGACTGAAAACATTTACAGTGCATCACTTATCATTCATTTATTAAACGTAATATCTAATTCTTAAAAAACATGAATGAAAATTTCATAATTGTTTGTATATTTTTATGAATACAAATGTATATTTATAAAATTATGTATAATAATGTATGCAATAATGACCAAATAATAGTTTATACTACAAAATACCAAATAAATTGTATTATTTGCATCCTAATGTGCTGGAAAACAACAATATATTATATTATTTATATTATTGCCCGTTGAAGCGTTAAGTAAAGTTAAACTGTTGTCTTGTTTGACTGCTTTGAATAGAGTCACTAATGAAGTAAACAGTTCAAATCTGAAAACTTGTAAAATCAAGTAGAAATAATAAATTACTTGACAGGTGAAATGGATGGAAGCAAGTATTAAAAAAAGTAAATGAAAAATGCGTTAATGCATCAGAAGCTCTTTACTAAATGTGTTATAAATCTAAAATTATCATTATAGTTTTAAATCATCATGTGAATCGTTCTTCCTCACGCAACACCAAGACCACAAGACAGCTGCAGGTCTGCTGTGGGGCATGTGACAGATCCATCTGCCTGCGGTAGAGATGAGCTTCATTCCATCCCAGCAGGACAAGAGCTGTACCCCTGCACAACCACAGCCTCACCCAGTTACCCCTCAACACCCCTTCCTCCTCCATCCAGCATTATTAGCAGCGTCATCTTTTTGTGGCAGATTTAAAGTGACGGTACATTTCAAACCACGGTGACAGAGAGTAGAGATGAGGAAGATACTTTTTTTTCTTTCTTTTTTTTTACAGTTCCCTCTAATTTAGTTACCATTGAAACAGAGGGAGAAATTTAATATAGACAATTTTGTAGTGATACCTTAGACCCTGACAACCACACAGACGACACTACCATCACGTCAATGAGTTTTGAAGATGCAAACACCACCTATAAAATCTATTTATATGATTTATTCTTAAAAACAACCTAAATTAGACTTGTCATTTTTTACCATCATCACTGTCCCATTAACAGAACCACTGAACGTGGCCTTAGCGGTCACCCAATTTCCTTCTGGGGCATCCTCTGCTGAGACATCTGCACACCTCATTCTGTAAATAGGGAAAGAGTCCATTTCAAACTATTCAAGTACATTTTGCAGTTGTCTTCCCTTGTTTCTAGGCAAGTCAAAGAATTTGGTGTATTACTTGTATTAATAAACATTATGAATGATATGTGTAGAAGAGGATTGAGCCGTGTGAATCTTACCAGACAGGTTTTTCGTGATAGGGTGGTTTTTAAGGTATTTCAGATATTTGACACCATAATTATTCTGAATAGCTTTACAAATTTTACGAAGGGCTTTGTCTGGAAAATTTAGTTTTTTTGTGTGTTGGGAACAGAACATAAAAAAATACTAAAAGTTGACAGTCTCACTGCTGCATCAATGTGACAAATTTTGACATACATTTAATGAGGAACCAAGACAAAATGCAGAATTGGGAATTGTATCACAACCTGCACCTGCAATTGTTTTCCTATTAATGGTTCTACTTCTAACATTTTAAGAAGCAACAAGCTAATCCCTCAAAATGTTGTGTAAGGCCAAATGCAACATAAATGTTTTGAGGATGTATGAATTATTTTTAAAAAGTACTAACCTTGAGTTGTTGGCATAATGTATGACCAGAGACCGTCCAATTATGCAGTTTGGTCCTGAAAGTGGCATATTATCATCCATGTACTGGTTCTGAAAGTTGTTCTGACCCGTCAGGTATCCAAACTTCCCACTGATGTCTCCAAGCTCATACTGGTCAACTGTGCCACTCCCTGGAGTTGGAGATGAGGTTATGTTCACATTAAATGGGTTGAAGTGCCCCATGATATTACTGTCAGAGCAAGGTTCCTGTTTGCTCTTGATTGGAAGTATATGGACATGGTAGCCACCAGCTCTGCTGTTAAGCCCGGTGAAATTGATATTTAGGATTGTTGGCCCTTGAGGAGAGACTTGGGAGAATCGGATTTGACCTTCAGAAGAATCAGGCCCGTGCCAAGAACTTAATCGAGCAGAGGGGAAGCGGAACAAGGTGATGTTTGCACAAGCGATCCGTGGCGCTGTTTGGGTTGGACCGTGCACCACTAAAGAACGGCCAATCATTCCAGACACCCAAGAGGTTGTGTCAGTGAAAAAGTTCTTGGTAGCCACCGTCCCCATCTCAGACTGTAGGTTCAGAGTCCTGTGCTTGCCAGCAAGATCCCCAACTTCACAGGCAAAAGGGCTGTCGGGACCACAGTTAACAGTGTACGCACTCACCGTAGTGTTTATATTGAATGGGTTCCAGTGTCCTCCAGTGGACAGACAACATGCCTTGTCATTGTCGGTCTCTGTGCTGATGGGGTAGATGTGGACATGCCAGCTGTGATTCAGTGTAGAAGGTGCAGAGAGTTGTCCATAAGATATGTCCATGAATACAGAGACATCCGAATATGGGTCACTACTGAGCTGGGTGAACAGGACTGTCCCCACAACTGGACCGTGAAAGGCTGCCTTGGCAACAGTCACTTCGCCAGGGTATCCAATACTTGCACAGGCAAATCTGGTCCCACTGGGCAGGTGTATCACGACGGATCGACCCACAATGCTATTCTGTCCAAAAAGAGGCAAGTTCCAATCTGTGAAAGTGGCCTGAAAATTACTTGTATTGTCCAGAGAACCATGCTTTCCACTCAGATCTCCGACCTCAAAGCGATCATGAGTGGACCCTCTTGGTGGAGGATATGCTGGTGCCTGAACATTCATATTGAAGGGGTCCCAGTGACCCCCAACATTGTTGTTACTACAGCTGCTATCTGAAGGAGATCTCATCTGGGGTACGGGAAACTGATGAACATGGTATGGCCCAACTCTTTTGTCCAGGTTTGTCAGGTTAACCGTGATGGTGGTGAAATCAAACGGAGATGGTTGATGGAAAGTGAAGTAGCCTTTAATCCCTTGCATGCTCAAGACAGCACTGACAACCTTCAGTTCAAAGCTTCGGATCTCTGCACACGCGTAGTTTGAGGTCAAGTTGAGAATAATGAAGCGAGCACTTGAACTGAGAGCAGAGATTTCCAGCCGAGACTTCACAGGTTCTAGAGGTGATCCCACATTCAAAACACCCAGCTTGGTAAGACTTTTGAGATCTAGATTACCAAGAAGTTTAGTGCAGTTGGTGGCAGAGCTTTCTGACACGAAAACTGTGACATTTGTAAAAGTCCTAGTCTCATTGACATTTCTTAGATCTGAGAGAACCCTCACCCCTGCTTCTCCTGTCAATTGCCGGATGTAGATGTTCCCAGCCACAGAACTGAAAAACCGTGCCTGCCATGTTTTGACCTGGGACTCTGACGTGAGTCCAGCACACATCCTTGTGCCGTTACATGTCTCGACCAGCACTGAGAGGGCTTCCAGACTGAGGTGCTGTTCAAACAGAGTGGACACATTCACCGCTGCCTGGGGCATATCCACAGAAAAGGTGAAAACACTGTCTCCTATGTATGACTTATGACAGGGTGATGCAAAATGACCGTACATAACAGGGAACGTAGTGAGGGAGATATTGAATGATCGGCATGTGCCAGTTCCTGTTAGATTAACAGTGGACTTTGTATCCGTGGAGTCAAAGATGATCGAACCGGTGATGCCCATCATGTTGAAGTCACCCCGATACCGCACACAAGAGGCACAACCTAAACAGACTCAATGGAGCAAACAAAATATCATAGGAATTAAAATAAACATATTCATTCCACTCAGGACATCTACAAACTATTTATAACTTCAAGCATTTAATTTAGCAGATCACATGCCGATATATCAAACAAGATTTGTTAGACACCAATAACAATGATTAAAGGACATTCGTATTAGCTTTAGATGTGCTCAGGTGACAGGTGGCTTCAGGCTTCACATTTCTAAGAGGTTCTCTAGGCAGAAATTTGGGAGTGTCCTGTTGAATTCTGGGAATTGTGCAGTTTAACACATAAATAAATAATGTAACAGTTGAGCTGAGTCATACTGAACAACAGTGATCCCTCCAAAAAGCATGTTTTCAGCAACGTAAAACTCCCATTCATACAAAAAGTCAAACACATGAAAGCATGATTTTACTTTATCCACCACTTTCCCTTGTGTAAAAAGTGTGAAGGTTAAACCACAATTTCGACTTATACACTGTAACTAAGGAAACTGTTTAACTACATTAACTTAAAAAACAGGGCTTAGAGATTAGCAATATTTTTAAGAAAAGTAGAGACATATCATGTAATTTTCCCACATACATCAACCTTGAGGTTTGTTAATAAGTGCCTGCTATGTATTTAGCAACATTATTCCTTATGAAACATTATACGCATGACATACAAACACTAGATATCACCAGGTATCATTAGGTCATTGAATAATTCAGCAATTGTTAAGCAATTACAAACTGTCACATGCTAATACGCTTACTAAGAATGTATAATATCTTATAGTGACACATTATGATGCAAATTCACAAACATTTCCCTTGACTTTTGCAACAATTTCCTAGAAACTCAAAGTTCAGAGATCACACACATTGAACAGGTAGTGTTGGGATGTAAATCTCATAAATAAGGAGTAAATACATACAAGAGTAAATACATAATACAGGAGTAAATACATAAATAAAGTTGGTACTTACCCCACAGGATGAACAGGGGCAAAACTCTTGGCAGCAACATGTTACCGGTTTCACAAAGGGAGCCCCTCTGCATGTGTCTATAACCTTCTGTGCCCGAGAAGTCTATACTAATGTGTGTGTATGTGTGTGTGAATTCCTCGATGGCTCAGTGTTTAGCTGGATTGAATGAGAATTGTCTCTTCTATAGTCTCAAGAGAGGGCTGCAAGAGGGAGTGGCTTCTCAACATCACTGTGTTCACGCTTTTCTTGAAAGAGACACACAAAAGCTGACAAAACAACATCATTTAAAACCATGGAAATGTGGTTTAGCAGCATTTTTCCATGATTAAAGTTCATTGAAGTAACATTCTCATTCCGTTTTCACATTTTTTGTGCTGATTTATGTACATACGTGAAAACATTATCATCTTTCAGAAGAGTTTTACTTATTATGCTTCAAGCTATGTTGTTGGTCAGCTGAAGTCTCCTTTTGGTTAATTTTTGTTGAAGGTTGTTCTAGTTGATTCCGTTCTAGTTTGTTGATGTCCCTTCTGACAACTCTAGACCAATAGGGGCATAACAATGGAAACACCACAGAAAAAATAAATACACTCAACATTTTGGTGGTAGGCATGGATTAAGGAGCAAATTTATCAATTACAACCTACACGATTTCTTGATGTCCCCAATGTGGCAATACAAAATATTTTCCTGCAAAATATAGGAGCACTAGGTTTTATTTTTGGCTTGATCTGCTCTAAGTTGCTCTTGAGGTTCTTCAACTGGTGCTGTTTTGGATAATTACTGTTGAGGCCTCAGTGAGGAAATGTGACGCAGACAAGAACTGACTCAAAGACAGAAACTCAATGGTTTTGCTTTGGAAAGACGCACATTATTATGGCTAATTATAGCTGGTGTGTACAATCAATATAGTGACTAAACAAGCAGTCCACAAATATAGAAGCAGCTAATCTGTTGTTCCCTAATGATCGAATCTCCACTTTCAATTATGGTTAAGACGGGTGTGTTTCATTTTGGGCTTATCTGTCATTTTAAGAATAAGCCCAAAAATAATTATAAGATTATGAGAATTATACCTCTAACACTCTATACAAGTATACAAACACATACAGTTTGTTTTAGGATAGTGCCATTATGGTTTGTTCTATTCTTCAGCACATATATACAAAACCACACATTTATTTTCAGGTCATCTACATATGTAAACTTTAAATCAAGTAGTAATTAAATTTTTTTTTTAAGAAGAATGACTTAAAGTTAACAAAACTCTATATAAGACAGGCAAATCTTATGTGTAAATACTGTACATATTGCATGGAACTATATAATGTTTGGATTTGTGAGGCAATATTATGTTCTGGTCATTTCACCAGAAACCATTTGTTGCTTATTCTCCTGAACAATGACGTAGGTGCAGCTCAAGTTTAACCTTGTCACATGTTATTACATTAACTTAATACTCTTTTCTGGTAGGTGAAGTTGTTCGTTCTGAGAAATAATTACGTTTCAGGAAACATATTTGATTAAATTATGATTCTACAACATAGTCAGAAGATCCAACACGCTGTTAAAATACTAATGTCACAAATAGCAGTTTTTCATTAAATAAATAAGTAACTGATTTACTGATTAATCACTGATTTGTTAATTTGTATTGAATCACCCATTTAGTCATTGTAGATGTTTTTCCAGACTATTTATATTTGATCAGGATTTAAATGAATGAGAATGTTTCTGGTTCTGCATCTAATGTATTTCTAAATGAGGTAAAACAGTCTATGATAGTAAAAGTGTATTTCAAAAGCTCGGTCACGACTGACATCATGTGAAAATTAAGCCTATCAAAAAAAAGAAAAAAACATTTTAATTTGAAATACATTATTGGATTTTTTTATCGTACAAACTCTTGGTATAGTCCATAAAACAGTTCACTGTATCAAGTAACATATTTGATGTGATTAACTGTACATTTGATCAGTAACAGTTAACTCATATTTCATTCTAGCACAGCTCCACTGCTGCTCTCTGCAGGTCATGCATAATAGTTGTACAGAGAACAGTGCAAAATATTTGTATGTGCATCAACATAGCATATCTAATATATTATTATAAAACGGAGGTATTTACAGTAAAGTCCAAAAAAGAAATGTGCCAATTTATTTTTAAAGTGAAGGTTTGTGAAAATACAACATGACCATTGTATATAAATTAATTTGTCCATATTTTAATCTTTGAAGGAAACAGAAAGCCCAAAAGACAGAAAAAGAGACACTTAAATAAATGCAAAGGAAATGTATGCAATTTGTTATTATTAATTATCTTATCACAGATCTAATCAAATGTTATTGCTGTAAACCAATAAATCGCTTTTGCTATACGAGAATATAACCACCGCACTGCTTTTGTCAATCACCACAACACATCAAACTGCACTACACTTCATGCACCACTCTACACACTGCACCGCACAAAATCACACTACACTAAACTTTATGCACCTCTCTACACAATGCACTACACCACACCGCACAACATCATATTAAACAGCATGAAACATCAACATCAAGACAAAGAACAAACAGCAACTGATTTAAATGTACAGTGGCAATGAGGGAAAGGTGAGACTGATCAATAAAACAATGAATAACTATGACAACCAAAGAAACAGGAACTAAACAGAAAGAAATAAACTATGCAAAACGTAACAGAAAGAAGAGTCCCTGTTTCGTACCGAAAAAAACGATTTGTGCTGTGAAAGTACGAAAACACAATTTTTGTTCTATGCATGTGCAAAAATTGCTGCCACTTCCAGTCATTACTAAATGTTTTTACAACAACTACGTCATTATCACGATTTTTACTGCACATGTACGCAATGTATAGTGACGTCATGTGGTGGATAATAACAGATATTACAGATATGATAAACAGAAATCTTTGTGAATATTACTTAATCTGCTATTTCTTTTAGCTAAATTTAGTATTCATAAATCTAAGCTGGGAGGAAATATGCCTTCAACAATGTTCAACAATAGCTTCAACAATACTGTCGAACGAGGAAGGCACGGAGGCACAGGAAATAACAGAAATAGATTTTAATAATGAAACTTAAAAACACTTAAATATAAACAAAAAGTCACTTTAACGTGGATACCAGGAGAACAAGGGTAACACAACATAGTATGGACAACGACCAACTAGGACTGAAGGAAACATAGGGTAGATATACACAAGGGCTGATGAGGGAACAAGACACAGCTGACAAGAACTACTCAGTTTCATTACCAATCTATTTTAAATAAAATGTTCTAAATTGTATTTCAATGTGAAGTCAAAATGTATATGTTCCTTTGCAACACA
Organism: Rhodeus uyekii; assembly: GCA_037043235.1. Taxonomy (NCBI): domain Eukaryota; kingdom Metazoa; phylum Chordata; class Actinopteri; order Cypriniformes; family Acheilognathidae; genus Rhodeus; species Rhodeus uyekii. The sequence goes on from JAWRVZ010000087.1 coordinate 2,081,681, forward strand.
CACACACACTATGAGTTGGATTAAAAAAAACTATAACCTCTCTTTTAAAAGTTTAAAGTCTTTTCTAAAGGCAAACGTATTGTTACAACCGCTAGGGGTCAGCCGTAACAGAGATGGAAGTGAGAGTCAAATTACCAGAGAGGTAATCTAAATGAAAGTTTTATTTACAAAGGGCAAATCTTCAGGGCCAAAATAACAAACCAAACCATTTTATAGATACTAAATGACCTCCAAAATAAAGAAAACAAAATACAATTGAACTTACCCATCTCCCTCAGCAAAAACAAAGTGAAAAGATGTCAAACAAAATGGCGTCAAACCCCCTACTTCCCTTAATGTGCACAAAATATATACAAGTGGAATAAAACAAAATATTTACAGGTATATTTACCAGTATATACAAGGCTTCAGCAAACAGTTCAGAATCAGCAATCAAATCGTGGTCAGACAGGCAATGGTCGGAAAACTGAATTATCAGATTCACAATAACTAACGAACAAATAAACACTCACAGTTCCACTAAACAAACACAAAACTCACAATCACACAATTAATCACAAAATAAACAAAATCAACACTAACAATCTCTCCGATACAACACTCAACAATAACAAAACAAACAGGCAATATTAATCAAATATTGCAAACACTAAGTAAATGAGGCTCAAAATGGCATGTAGCAGAGTATGAATGTTTGGAGAGGTCCTTATATCCAGATCAGATGTTCGAAAGGACCAATCACAGTCTTCAAGTGATTAGCAGGAGGAAACCAATCTGCAACACATACTCAGAGAAAAAAAAAGGGAGAGAAAAACCCACAATGTACACAAAGACATATGATAAAACTCAGGATCATGACAGTATGTACACTAAATCAGTACAAGATGCTTTTGTTTGTGAGTCCTGAGAATCAGAAGTATTATTCTTTAATCATTAAGACCAAGCAACTATCGTCAAACCATAAACAAACACATTTAGGACACTCTCTTCCCCCACCAGGGCGACTGTTTTTCAATCTTTTGTGTTTTTAACATTGATCCTATCGATAATAATAGTTAGTAACATTTACTTACCAGGATGCCAGGGTTAAACCCCTACTCTTACGAAGGACATCCTGGGATTTTTAATGACCACAGAGAGTCAGGACCTCGGTTTCTCATCCGAAAGACGGTGCTTGTTGCAGTACAGTGTCCCTATCACTATACTGGGGCATTAGGACCCACACAGAACACAGGGTGAGCACCCCCTGTTGGCCTCCCAACACCACTTCCAGCAGCAACCTAGTTTTTCGCAGGAGATCTCCCATCCAGGTACTTGCCAGGCTCAACCCTGCTTAGCTTCAGTGAGCAAACAGTCTTGGGCTACAGGGTGATATGGCTCCTGAATAATGTGTCTGGAAACGCAGATACAGATGTTCTGGAATGACTAGTCACAAACACTGTTAAGTCAGAAAAAAAAGTTTGACTTGAAATGACCCTTCCTCTATATTCCTGAGGAGGGCAGTGCAGTTTGGTGACTGAGTGGGAACCTATAGGGTGTGTTTCCACGGGGAACAATAAAGTGGTGCACCTCTCAGAGTACAAGCAGGTGCAAATGTTTGAAGGTCTCTTCAGGAACAAAGAACTTTAACATTCAGCTGAAATGCAATCTTGAAGACGCAATTGTTTACTGTAAGTATGTTTAGTGTAAACTAGTGATGGCGAAATGAAGCTTTGTGAAGCACCAAGGCTTTCCCCTCAACTGTATTGTAAAAAAGTTCATTACTCTTTGCTTTTCAACACGGTGCACACTACCGACATCTTGTGGTCAAAAGTTGAAGAGCTGCTTGTGCCAGAGGATTTTTCAATTTTTTTGACTGTTTCATGTAACAATTGACCTTGAGAAATCCACAAAAGCAATACATTTTTTTTTCATTTGTTAATTTAGTAGGCTATTACAACATGTGAACAAATTAGCCTATTAATGAATTTATGAAACAAAATAATAAATGGGACAAATTAACGTGTATAGAAACAATTTTTATGAATCTGCTTTGATCAACACATGCAGCCTTATTTAAATAAACTTTATCCTTAGTCCTAAACCTATGGATTCATAGGCAAGGCTCATGTAGGCATAGATAATCAAAATAAAAGAAAATAATTGTGGAATGGTGAACTGCTTGTGAACTGGGGAGTTTTTATTTTGTGGGAAATTGAAATTGAAATTTGGTTATGTCGAGGGGCTCATGGGTTGCAAAATAGCATAGTGATAACAGATGGCCGAGATAACCCATATAACATATACAGTAATACCTCTAGATACGAGCATAATACGTTCCAGGGCGAAGCTCGTAACTCGAATTGCTCGTATCTAGAATCACATTTTCCCATAAGAAATAATAGAAAACAAATTAATCCATTCCAGATCCGTAACAATGAAAAAAAAAAAAACAGACCAGGGGTGCTCACACTTTTTCAGTATGGGAGCTACTTTTGAAATGACAAAAAAGTCAAAATGATCTACCCATTATATTTATTGAGAAATATATTGAGAATTCTTAAAACTTATGTTGATGTATAACCACATATGTTGCACAACACAACATAATTATGTAATTTTTTTGCCATTACCCGAGTTCACTCTGATGACTTGCTCTGATTTGAATCAGCCAGGGATACATAGTCCAGACAGTAGCTGCTGACAGCCAGCCTCAAGCACATTTCCAAATGCTCATCAGTCACAGTGGAGCGGTACTTGGACTTAATTATCTTCATGTGGGAAAAGGCTGACTCACATAAATAAGTGGAGCCGAAAAATGCAGTCAAGGAGGTAGCACATTTCCTCATGTTGGGATACTTTTCCTCTGCTAGTAAGTTCCAGAATTGTCCATGAGCTCTGGACTTAAGCTCAATGTCAGCTTGTAGTGTGAATCTTCCACTCCAGAAGAGTTCAGGTGAAATAGTGTTGCAATTTTTGATGAGAGTGAATCAATCTCCAAATCTTCCCGAAAAGGAAAACTTGAGCAAAAGAAAAGTCTTGAAAGCATTTTTCAAACTCTGACAGACAGTTGTCAATCTGTTCTGTATAGCGTGCACTGTCAAGTTGCACACAGGCCTTCCCTTGCATCTCCAGCTCTGACGCCAGGTTCTGGAAGTTTGCCAAATCATGGCGCTGCAGCTTTGAGGACAGATGTTGCAGTTTGCATTTGAAAACATTAACCGAGCTGATCATATTGATCACTGTTTTGTCTTTTCCTTGCAGCTCTAGATTGAGGTCGTTCAACATGTTTGTCAGATCAGATAAAAATGGCAAGTCTAACAGCCACTCACCGTCACTTAGTTGCTTGCATTCTGCATGCCCAGTTGCACGGAAAAACTCCTTAATCTCCGGGCAGAGCTCTCGAAATCTTTGCAGGAATTTCCCTCGGCCAAGCCACCTCAGGTCAGTGTGTAGCAACAAGTCAGAGTGGTCGCAGTCAGCCTGCTCCAGATGGGCTCGGATAGCACATAATGCTTGTTGGTGGATTATGCAATGGTAATTCAGAAAGTCTGGGAAAGCATCATCCTGCCTACACTTTTCAATCCATTCAAATCCATTCAAGTGACCAATCATTGCAGGTGCGCCATCTGTGGTGATAGACACCAATTTGTACACCGGCAGCTGGGTTTTCTCAATAAAGTTTTTGAACGACAGAAATATGTCCTCTCCTCGCGTCTTTTCTTTCATGGGCAGTAATGTTAACAGTTCCTCTTTTGCAGTCGTATCACTAAACACCATACCAAAGAAAACGCACATCTGGGCTGTGTCACTCACGTCCGTAGATTTATCCAACCGCAATGAAAACACTCGCAATCTCCGATGTTCTTCCACATTTGCTGCGTTAAGTCCTCAGCCATGGCTTCACAGCGCTGTGTAACTGTACTCCTTGACAGCTGGAGAGCTTTGATTGAAGACAAGATTTCTGCTTTATTTTTAAAGTCCCGGAACAATGAGTCCCTTGCTTCAACGAATGCCTCTTTTACCATCTCTCCATCTTGGAATGACTTCTTGTTTTTAACGATGATGTGACTTACTCGGAATGATGCTTCCGTGGCAGCTTTCACTTTAGAAGTAGCTTGTGTGATAAATGAATGCTGTCCCAACAACTGGGATTTTAGCTCCTTCACCTTTGTCTTTCTCAGCTCGCTTTTCGGTGGGAATTCAGTGTCGTATTTTCCATGAAGAGTCTGAAAATGCCGCTCCACATTTCCCTTCTTTGGTATTGGGACGGTAGACTGGCAGACGAGACAAACGCACTTTGAAAATGTCATCGTTAAAAAAAAGTCCTCCTCCCATTCCTTATGAAAGTGATACGGTTTTTTCTTCTTACTTGGTCCAGCTCCCCCACTCATTTTTATACCCTATCTTACGTTTAAGAGGAAAAAAATGAGCGAAAAATTAGGATGTAACCAACGACGTTGTTAGCTTTGCAGCGCTCAGGGGCGTTGTTTGAGCACGCACAAGTGACCTAATTGTAGGGAAAAAAATCAGATGTCATCTGACTGGTTGTCCTGTGTATCAATCAGGTGACGGGATGGCTGATACGCTGACGTCTAATTTTTATTCAAAACAACTCAACTTTATTTGTATAGCGTCAGTTCATGACAATGTCACCTCACCTTGTCATGCAATCTACCAATAGTACCTTGGCGATCGACTGGTTGATCGCGATCGACGTATTGAGCACCCCTGGTTTAGACACACACACAATTATACATGTATACAGTATAAGGATTTGTGTGATATCAAATAAAATTTGGTTTTAATTATGTTTTAAATTCAGGTGCAGAGGAGGGAGGGGGTTGGAATGGAAACACTTTGTATAGTTACACGAATACTACATAACTTACATACACTTAAATTAACATGACTGAACTTAGCTTACGTATTCTTTTAAACTTTTCTATTTTATAGTATTGTTTTGCTTTTTTCAAACCTTTCTTACCTTTTTTTCGCCTGACCACCCTGACTTTCACTTTCACTTGGCACAGACCTGTTAACAAAATACCAATCGAGGGAGATTGGTTCCTGCCTCCCTTTAAAAACCTTCTGCCACATAGCCATCACTTCCTTAATTTCAGTTGTAGAAATGTTTTCTTCCGGTTCCTCCTCTTCCTCGCCACTGCTGAGCTCTTGCAACACCTGAGTATGATCCATGTCTGCAGCTCAATCAGCGATTGACAGCTCTTCCTGATGTTCCTGCTGCTCGATTACTCACGCGAGCACACGCTCATATTTATCCACAATTTCATGCTTTATTTTCATGGTCATCATGCGTTTCTTCTTCTCACTACCATCCTTACCACTCACTTTCTTAAAAATCGTCGCTATTATGAAGAATAATGCACAAAAAAGAGAGAAAATCAGCTACTCGTAGGCGATGCGTACAGAAGTTTGTGAACACTGAAGTGAACGAGTGTCGACATCTGCGTCAGTACGCGTGCTCGTATCTCGAATATTTACTCGTATCTAGAAGCAAACATCTGCCCGAAGGCTTGCTCGTATCTTGGAATACTCGTATGTAGAGACGCTCGTATCTCGAGGTATTACTGTATTACCAATTTTCCCACATATAGCCAGCGGGTTTTGGGTTTTGTGTAAAAAATCATTGGCCTAACCCGCACCCATAGATTGATTAACTTTTTTGTGTAAGATCACATTTCGAATTTCAAATGTTGTTCGCATGACGTCAATTATCCATAACTGCCAGCTGTCAGAGCCAAAGACAACAACCCTCCCAAAAAATAAAAATAAAAATGTATTGATGTACATGATGTGAGTTATTAAATGAGAATGTACATGCTTGTGTTTTTGGTGTCTTTTTACACAACAGTGTTGCCGCGATTTGTTTGATGAAGCGATCGGCATTCATTTAAAAAAAAAAATACATACACTGTAGTGTGTATATGCTTGCTAACAACAAAAGGCATTTGTAAAATGAATATGTCTTTCTGGATCAAAGACAGACTTCTCGTACATTTGCTTTATCACGTCGGCCTTCTTTTTCCATCCTGAAATGATGTTTGCTGGAATGCCATGCTGACGACTAAGTTCTGCCGGTTTTGTTCCTTTTTATAGCTGCAGTACGATTTCATACTTTTTCTCTATTGATTGATTGTACAGTTTTCTCTTGACATTTTTTGAAGAAAAAAACAGAATAGCTACAATGTGTTATCCCTCAGACGAGACCAACGACAGTGAGTGAACCGTGAGCGGACCGCGATCTATGTGAAAGGCAAACTCTGCACATGCGCAGTGAACTAGGTACGCTTGAGTCACGAGATAACAATGCGAAGTGGAGAATTTGTCCCTCTTTTGTGCTCGAGATGATAGAGTAAAATAATTGACATAACCCACAAGAAAATACTAAGACAAATAGGGAGTTTAGCGGTTCCACTTCAAAAAAGTGTTAACCGTGACTCGAGATAAGTGAACTCCACTGTAATTATTTATTATTTTACAATATAATTCTTGATATTAATAATAATAACAGCAACAATGAGCTTACTTTATTTGTTGATACAACTTGAAAATGCCGCCAGACTTCCGAATGGCCTCTTTTCTTATCTGGTTCCATGCTCAAAATTCAAAAGAGCTTATCTACTGTTTAGTATCAGTTCATTACTGATACTAAACACGAATCAAGCTCCGATACAGTGCTTCACTGTGAGATATTTCGTTTTTTTGATACAATCTTCGAAGCCTCTGTGTCAAACGTCACATCACTAGTGTAAACTAGCAACTTTAAAAAATGTCAGTATTTTGTTTTCTGTTTGTTAAAATAATACTGATTAATGCTAAGCTTTATGTGACTTGTGTTGAACGATTATTTGAGTGTGAGAATTGTACTTTGAGGTTAACATTATAATTTGTTTGATTTGAGTTAATGTATTTTAATCAAGTTGATTATAATTATGATGTTAAATGTTTGTTTAAATAGATAAAGATACTATGTTAATGCCTTGTTTGATTTAAGGTTTTCAACCTTGCGTGAAAAACCTACTTGCTTGGCTTAATTGGTACTCCTATTGCAACTACTGCCAATACCTCTGCAAACAAAAGGAAATAAAATCAAGTAGAGTCACAATGAGTTGTCCTTGCATCTTTCAAGATTTTTCAAGTTTGGGCAGAGCTGAAAAAGATTTTGGAAAACTTGACAAACACTTTTCTTTGTCCTTCTTGTCGGGTATCAATGCTATTCCTGCATGTCTAGACTCAAATATTTTGAGTCAGTAAACAAATACCCTATTGATCAACAACCCTGATTTCTAACACTGAGGTGTCAACATACCATAAAACTTGACTTTCACCCCAGGATTCAAAGCATGGACACCAACAGTTTCCCCCAACCGACTGGAAGTCAGAAAGCCAGAAGATATGAGATATAACCTCCATAAACATTCCCCTATATATCAAACTATAAATTCACTTGAACCTTTATTTGATTGACACTCATGACCTGCCAATCCGTGACACTGAGTTATAAATCTAACCATAAAACAACCACTGACTAACCAATTAGGATGACATTACACATAAATGTGGCCTTGTGGTCTCGTGTGGACGGCCAATCCGTATATTTTGTCAAAACGATGATGTCATCACATCACGTGTCGGCTGCGTCACACGTATCAGCAATGCATTTTTTCCCGGTCGGATGTGACCAAAAGGTAACTAGCAACCTGGCAACACTGAACAGCAACAACAATACGCATGCTCAAAGTCTTCTTCTCTGTGTATAGTGTATTATCTGTGGCAGAATTACAGCACCCCATACTGGTCTGGCATATAAACTACACCGTTTTCAGTCGGTTTCAGTGGTCTCGTGTAGACGCCGATATTTCTTGCGCCGACGCCGTGTTTATGATCAGATAGGGAATGCACCGGCTTCGTGTGGACGTGGCCTCAGCCATGAAACATGTTTGATAACTGCTACTGACCAGTCAATTTGAGTGGCAAGTGGACATAAACTATGGTCATAAATCACATTATAAATTAGGTCATAAATGACTTACATATAACTACTAACCAGATGGGTTTTCATTGGAATTAGGGGCAAAACCATTAAAACGGAGTGTGAACAGACATGGCCAAGTGTTTTAGTATGCAAATTCAAAACCTAATAGTGGTGTATTATGTAACTACTTGGGCTTTATAAACTGTCGATCCACAATCAAGGTTAATATATAGAAAAAGCTTATCCTGAAAGCAAGTTTTTTTAAAAACCTGACAGGCCTAAACAGAGCCCTCAATCCCCCCAAATACCTTTAGAATAAACTGGAAGAAGCTGTTAGGAAGGAATTGCTTTGCATGTCATGCCTGTGGTTTTGACTTTAAACATTTCACAAAAACATACGGTTGTGTCTGGCCATATTGTAGATGCAAACAATTTCTGTAATATTTTTGCTATAGTTGCTTTGTAAACAAGGGAACAGTGAAGCCACACTGGCATTTGATTAAACTAAATAATTAAGGTTTTAATTCTGGAATTTTTTAAAGGCAATTCCATTATAAGTTTTATATTTTGTTTTGCCAGCAGAGAGGAGAAAACAAGAGAGGATGGATGGAATAACCAAATCAAAGATGTATGCTGGAGCAAATTTATGTGCAGCTTTATACGTTAAAGTTGCTGGAGCACAGGGGTGATGTGACGGCATGATGAAATGCAAGTCAAAACACGTACAGCTGAGTTTTGCATAAATTGCAATCTCTGACAGTTTTTCTCGATTGCTAAGACACATTTCTTGAAAGCTGCTCTCCTTTTCTCTAAACTGTGAACACAAAACCCAATTTTCAAGCTACATTCACAAAACCTCAGACTCTTCTTGCAAAACCAAACTTTCACCTCAAAACAGTTCAATCTGTGCTCAAATCTGAACTGTTGTCAAATCGTGTCCCGAGTCAATAAAAATTAAAAACACTACAGAACAGTCACTAAACACTATGTAGAAAAATAGAAAACTCAATGCTCAGGACATGAAGCTGGAGAAATACATGTTTATTGTTCACTGGAAGCTAAATGCATATTGCAAAAAAAAAAAAGAATGTGCATTTAGCAATTGTACAAAAGGGAAGGGAGTTTATTTATAATAACAAAAGAACAAACTCACAAAAGAAATGCCCACGAAGATAATAAACACAAGCCTAAACCATAAACAAACCAAGCGGCAAGCCCGGGCACACAGCCCGGGAACACACCGGGATTAAATAGAGAACACATGAGGAAGGTAACGAGTAGAGACAGATGGGATCAATTAAGGTAAACGAGGGAACAAGATGGGTGGGATTTACAATCACAAGACACAACAAAGTGTCAGAGCTCTGTCAACCAACACACTAGAAACCCAAACTGAAGTGACAGAACCCTGACAAATACAGCTTGCTGGTAAACCCACAAAGAGATAATTACAATAATCAACCCTTGATCTGACAAAGGCATGGATAAGCCTCTCATCATCAGGCCTAGAAAGAAATGATCTAATGCTAGCAATATTTTGAAGCCGAAAAAAAGCAACCTTCGTTATATTTTTAAAATGAGAATTAAAAGTCAGCTGAGCATCAAATATTACACCCAGATTGTGCACCTTGACAGATTGGGACAATTGGGTATTGGCAAAAAAAAACAAAAAACCTGCTGTTACTGACGCTGCTGGTTTTTGCTGCTACTACTGGTTGTTGCCTCTGCTGATACTGATTATCGCCGATAATGGTTATTGTTGAACCTATTTATCTTAAAATGATTTATATTGTGTCAATAAGCAGCAGGTACAAAACTGGGGATGCCGTAGGTTTTCTACTCTGTCGATCCACCATCAAGGTTAATATATAAATGATTTATCCTGGAGGGAAGTTCTTTTAAACCCTGACAGGCCTGAACAGAGCCCTGAATCCCACCAAATACCTTTAGAATAAACTGGAAGTACAAGCTGTTAGGAAACACTTGCCTGCATGATTTTGACTTTAAAAATATATACGGTTGTGTCTTGCCATACTGTAGATAAAAAAAGTATCTATAATATTTTTTGCTATAGTTGCTTTGTAAACAAGGGAACACAGTGAAGACACACTGGCATTTGAGTCAACTAAACAATTAAAGTTTTAATTCTGCAGGCATACTTGTTGAGGCACACATTAGGCAGACAGAACGCAAGAAAGTATGCAATCTAGTACAGCCACACAACGCGCACGCACGCACGCACACACACAAACACATCCCTGTTCCCTATCAGTCAGTCACGTTCAACATTATATCGGACTGACGTCATGGGGTCTCGCCTGGGAGCCCAATCACCTCCAAGTTTTATAAAACGCCCCAATGAACATTGGTTAGTAAGATTTGCATGCCGAGTCCCACCCACCCGGCATACGGGTACAAATAGAACCGGCATTACTCACTTCATTCATACTTTTGCTTCGGAGTCGAGCGTTCGAGCTTTGAGCGCTCTTTTCTGATGATCACCTCTACAGAGAGCAGTTTGCATCAGCAGTGCATCAGGAGTTATCTAAGCTCTGGCTTACTTGGGACGCTGGGTAGGTTACGACTACGTGAGAGCAGTTGCCTAAGGGCATGCCATAGCTTGCCAACATCTGCATCTTCAATACTCGTAAGACAGTTCAGTGCCTGTGGCGTTTTCCATTGGGACCCCATGACGTCAGTCCGACATAACGTCGAACGTGACTGACTGATAGGAAACGTCTAGGTTACTAATGTAACCCCGGTTCCCTGAAGGAGGGAACGGAGACGTCACGTCCCCCGGCCACAGTCCTGAACCACCAGGTGATTGGGCTCCCAGGCGAGTCCCCATGACGTCAGTCCGACGTAATTAGTAACCTAGACGTTTCTTCTGATGTGAGCTCTGCTCATCACCGCTGCGGATTGAAGAACGGATTGAAGGTTATTAAAAGATGGAACTAAGCCAAATTGTTGAGAAAGCACATTGGCAGGCAGAACGCAAGAAAGTTTGCAATCTAGTACAGCGTGACAACCTCACGAACATGTTATGACTGTTTACGCTGTGAGCGAAATTGTGTTTGCAATGTTAGAGAATATAATTAAAGGTTTGTATCGAGAATTGAAGGTGCTTTTTATTGTATACTGGTAAATCTCTGCTGTTAGTTGGTGCACACATGCCTTCTGTTGTTAGCAAACATATACAGTGTATGTACATTTTTACAGCATGCCCATCGCTTCATCAAATAAATCGCCATATTGGGTGTTGGTTATCTCGATAAACGATTATCTCCACGCTTTTTTTGCAACCCCCAAGGCCGTCGACATAACCGAACTCCACTGTAATAATGCACTTTATTTATAGTATTGTCACGCCATCGCAGGATCAGGACTCTTATTTTGTCTTTATTCAGTCACATGTTCCTTTGTTTTAGTTTCTCCTGCCACTTATCTGTTACCATGGACACTTATCATCACAGCTGTTTGTCGTTTGATCATCACCATGTGTACTTAGTTCTCCCTGTTTTCTCCTCAGTTTGTCTGTTTTGGTTTGTGTTAAACACGTTTTGTGGAAACACTGCTGTTACTGTCACCCTCCTGTTTGTAAGATTACTCTTTGTCTTCATTAAAGTATCTTTGATCTTCATCATCGTCCTTGACAAATACACCTTTCTCAAACTCGGAGTGCAATTTACAAGTAAAGGACAACATGAGGAATCAACAAAGCAACAAACACACAATAAATTAAAAACTTGACTAAAAATAAGTTTCATAAGACGTTGCTTAAAACAATCTAAAGAGACAGCATTCCTAACAGATTCAGGTAATGAATTCCACAACTTATGTGCATCGTAGGAAAAGAACCTCCGGCCCATAGATTTTAATTTACAATGAGGATCCACAGTCTAGGAACCAAATCACAAATGAAACCAAATCACAAATGTAAGCTGGAGCAAACTCATGTGCTGCTTTATGAGTTAAAGTTACTGAAGGACAGGTGTGATGTGATGAAAGTGCAAGTCAAAACACGTACAGCTGAGTTTTGCATAAATTCCAATCTCTTTAATACAGCTTGCTGGTAAAACCCTCAAAGAGAGAATTACAATAATCAATCAACAAATGCATGGATAAGCCTCTCATCATCAGACCTAGAAAGAAATGGACTAATGTGAGCAATATTTCAAAGATGGAAAAAAGCAACCTTTGTTACGTTTTTAAAATGAGAATTGAAAATCAGCTGAGCATCAAATATCACACCCAGATTGTGCACAAAGTTTGCACAGTTTAAAATCATTATACCTTTTTTTGCAGCTGCTGTTGGTTATTGTTGAACTTATTTATCAAAAAGGTATTTATATAGTGTCAATAAGCAGCAGGTATAATACGGGGCATGCCGTCACAAAAGGTCAGAGTGCATCCAGTAATCTGTTTTGTTGGGGCAACAACACGGTGAAAGTTACCCACCCTGAGAAATATTCACTACACTAAATTGTGAAAACCAGCCCTGGTCTCCCAAAGAAAAAGAAAAAAAGTACAATAGAAACAGAAAAGGTCTGAATTTAGAGTGTGTGGAATCACTTTATAAAAGACTCCCGTTACAGTGCAATTACATTGTAAGTACTAAAGTAGTGACATTAATATACTTTAATGTATCTTTCTGATGATGATGCATATACTTAAACTGCTGAATAGTTTATGGGGTAACATGTTGCTAAACCAGTATGAAAGCAACACCTGACCCAATGAGCTGAAAGGTGAGTGTGACTCCACCCTCAAGTTTTTTTTTTTTACTCCACAGCCGCTTTTACTTTAAAAAATCACTCACACACTCGACAAGATTCAGAGACACTTAAAGGACGACTACAGGGCAGTATGTCTAATATTGCAAAGGTTCTTTCTAGGAGGCAGGATAGAGGAGAAGGAGTGGGAACAAACAACAATGCAGTTCCCTTCAATAAGCAGGACTATCAGAGTCTGAAGCAGGACTGTCTGGCAAGAGGGACTCTGTTCTGTGACCCGACCTTCCCAGCTGAATCTAAATCTCTGGGATACAATGAACTTGGGTGGAAGGAGACCAAAAGACTGCAGTGGAAGAGACCCAAGGTACTGTAATGGTTTAGGTAGACTCTATGTTATCGGTAGACAACATATTCTCACAAACATGGCTATATTTGAAATCATCGACCTTGTGGGGACATTTTTGGTCATAAATCATATAGAATATGATGAGATTCATTGACAATGTAAAAATACATGTGATTTTTCTGTGATGGGTAGGTTTCGGGATAGAATAAATTGTAAAAAAAACTCCTGTGTGTGTCTTTATTTGCACAGGTGGAGTTTAAGTAAATATAAAGATGCTTTTGTGAGCTTTGTTTCATAGATCTTTTTTTAAAATATTTTTTATTTTCGCTGACAAAGTTCACTTTGCGTTCCAGGGTCGAGCATACTACCACAAAGTCAAGTCAAGTCACCTTTATTTATATAGCGCTTTTTACAATGTAGATTGTTTCAAAGCAGCTTTACAGTGGTCACAGGAAAAACATTATAAACAAAGTTTGTTTGGCTGAACAGCAGCTTTAAACGAGTAGGCGAATCAATACAATTGATGAATTTTAAGTGTTAAGTTTCCCCAACTGAGCAAGCCATATGCGACAGCGGCAAGGAACCAAAACTCCGGCAGGTGACGTAACGAATGAAGAATAGAATGGAGAAAAAACCTCGGGAGAAACAAGGCTCAGTCGGGGGACCAGTTCTCCTCTGGCCAACAGCCAAACAGTGCATGATTATTATACAACAATTCAAGTCCAATATGAAGTCCAATTTGGTCCGGTTAGAGAGGGGTTCATGATCGTCACAGGGGAGGGTCCAGTAGAGTCACGGTCTCCGCAGACACCCCAGGGCAGTGCTGTGCTCGTGTCCAGGTCCTTCATCTGATCTGGATACGGCCCGGATCTGGCTGATGATGGTAACCTCGGAATAAACAGAAAATAATAGCAGCATAGATGCCATTCTTCTTCTGATGTATCGAGTACATCAGATGTTATGGGAATGTTCCCAGTTCCGGCTGACCTAAATTATGCAGCCTGACAATCATTTTACATGATTTGGATAAAAAATGTATGTATAATGTGTTATGTGTATGCCAGGTTAAAGAGATGTGTTTTTAGTCTAGATTGAGTGTGTCTGCTTCCCGAACTGTAATAGGAAGACTGTTCCAGAGTTTAGGAGCTAAATAGGAAAAGGATCGACCGCCAGCAGTTGACTTTGATCTTCTAGGTATTTTAAGCTGGTCAGTATTTTGGGATCGCAATAGACGTGAAGGACTATAATGTGTTAAGAGATCACTCAAGTACTGTGGAGCTAAACCATTTAATGCTTTGTAAGTAATTAGCAAGATGCTAATATGCTCATATTTCCTGGTTCTAGTAAGAACTCGAGCTGCTGCATTTTGGACCAGCTGGAATTTGTTTATTAAGCGTGCAGGGCAACCACCTAGTAGAGCATTACAATAATCTAGCCTTGAACTCATGAACGCATGAACTAACTTTTCCGCATTTGTCTTAGAGAGCTCACTTTATTCACTTTAGAGTGCTCCAAAGTCTTTCCCTTTTGTTTGTCCCTGTCTCACCATGTCTTTACCAAAGTCACAGAGGTCGCACTTAACCCTCTCAGGGAGGTGGGAGTTTGCATCTCAATAACTGGCTCATTTTGGCCCAATCTCAGGAAAAGTTGTGCGACCACAGGGACCTGGTGCGACAACGATCCAACGACCCAACAATCTGGGGCTTCGGGCCAACTGGGGAAAGAACAAGCTCTCCCTCGTGCAAAGTATCTCTTTTCTTAGGCTGGAGTAGGACTCGGTCCCCATAACAGTGCATCTCACCAACAAACATGCACAGTAATCTCACTGAAATAGTTTTAGAGGCTCCTGGAGCACATGGCATCAACAGTCACCATAACACTGCTCGGACTGTTGCATGTGAGACCGCTTCAACATTGGCTACGCGTATCGAGGCATGTATTGGTTTAGACTGATGACGTCAGAGATGACGTGTGAAGCCTCGCTTCCGCCTGAGTGGTTCAGTAAGCAGTTCAAATCTTGCCACAAATTTTTGATTGATCTTTTTTTATTTTAAATTATCTTGCCAAACCAAATATCGGCGATTCGAGGATCCACTACAGTACTGGGAGAGACAGAAAGTTATATTTGCACATCTGTACAGGCTTGCTGTCAAGTATTTATGTACCCCTGCTTCATCTGTGCCTTGTGAAAGGATTTTTTCAAAGGCAGGAGAAGTTAAGTAAAACAAAAAATCGTCTTACCCCTAAAACAGTTGAAAATTATTATTCTTGAATAAAAACTCCTAAAGTATATCCTTCTCATTATTTTTCTTGTTTCCAAAAATCACAGTCCAAGATACACAAGCACATTCACTGTCCTCTGCCCAGTTAAACCCAGACACTTATAAAATTATAATTTTGCCCCGTCTGCCTATGACCAAACAATTGATTTATATACATTTTATTTATTTATTTATCCTTTTATTTATCTGGGAAAATCCCAATGAGATATCATAATCTCTTCCTTCAGGGAGACCTGGTCAAAAAACGGCAGCACACATACTTTCAGACAAATTATAAAAACACAGACAATCCAACAATAGTTGGATATAGTTGATAGTCCCATAAATTTCAAGACAATAGATTTATTACAAAGTTATGTTAACACAATCATTATATACCACAAGAAAATACCCATTATATATACACAGAGTATCACACACACCACATCAGGCACATCTGTAATGTATCTGATTGTTTTATACTCTTTGGCCACTAGACAGTTTTGTGAGCAAATGAGGCTTCGAGAAATGAACCCTTTTGTGAACCACTTGGCTGAAAATGTTCAATGCTTCATGAGGCTTCATCTCGCCATCACTACCGCTCACCCCGGCCCGTCTGTCAATTTTAAGAAACCAATGTGGCACGCGAGACAAAAAATTTTGCCCACCCCTGCTCTAGTTGCTAGCAGTACATCCTGCGCCGGTTCCGAATAATACTGCACGCCAAACATATACTGGTCCCAATGGACAACACATTGACCATCGCGCACATCAGCTTCCGTTGCATGTAGCAACTTGCCCGCCCTTTCCTTCTCTGGGGTCAGCAGTGGCTCAGGTTGCTGCACGCCATTCATGCACAGCTCAATCGTGCAACAGACGCACTCTCACGACAGCTTACGAGAATGGAAAATCCATTCCCAGGGGGATAGGTTACGACTATATGAGAGCAGTTGTAAAAAAGGTGCGCTGCATCTGTATCTCCAGTACTCGTAACAAAGTTCAGTGCCTTTGATGCTTTCCATCGTCATTTTCGACATTACATCGAATGTGACTGACTGATAGGGAACATCTAGGTTATACCCGGGTAGGTGGGACTTGGCATGCGATGTTCATTTGTGCGTTTTGTTAAACTTGATGGTGATTGGGATCCCAGGCGAGACACCAGAACATCAAAAATAAATAAATAATGAAATACGCTGAAATAAATGTATTTTTTTACTATGCAAAATGTACCATTGCATAACGTAATAATGTCAGTTCTAAGTATATACAATTTTTCCATTTTTAAAAGGATCTGTGCTTAAATCCTGAGTTCATTGTGGATGGCGCCAATCGGATGGACATCTGCCAGGGGGAATTAGGTGAGAAAAGATGCTTTTGGTCACAGTAGTGTCTAGGTGTAGCATGTAGAAAAATACAACGAATCACATATGATTTTCACCAACATGGTGAAGACATTAGTACTGAAGTGCAGCATTATAAAACATGATAGAGAATTTCATAATCGGTTATATATTATAATATCAAATGAAGAGTTTAGCTTAATGCATCTGGTGGTGGTTGAGGAGATCCCCCCTACAATGTGAAGTGCTTTGAGCTCTGGAAAAGCACTATATAAATGTAACATTTCTTCTTCTTCTTCATCTGTGTCTGCTTGACACGAGTACTATCTTCCACCCCAATCTCACACAGACCTGTATTTCACAGAGATAATCACCATGACATAACGATTATGCACACTATATCAGAGAAGATGTGACTTGCAGCTTCAGTGATATTCAGCGAATGCCATAGAGCCACCAAAGAGAGAATCCACGGCAATCAGAATCTGCCTGTAATGAATTAGAGCAAAATGCAAGCAGATTAGAATTAGAGCATATGGTGCGGCAAAATGAAACCAGCATAGATGCAGCATTAGGAAGAAATGATGACCAAAGTTAACAGATGAAGAGAAACCACATAAAAAAACAACAACCAATTAATAAATTCAGAACAACAAAACCAAATGCAATACACAAAAAAGAGAGAAATAAATTTACACTAAATAAAATGCTTACACTGTCACACTAAAAGAGACACACAAAACTCAGAGGGAGTTACAGTTCATAAGATTACAAAAATGTCCGAAATCAATTTTACTGCATAGACACAATCCTTAGCACAAATCTAAATACAAATAAACACAGACAACAGAAAAGAAACCTCCAGTGGCTCAAAAGGCGAGGAGTTCAGAGGTAAGATGGGTGTTAAAGTGACTGTTCTCACTCAGGAGCACAAATGGGAATTAAAATCAAACCGAACTTCACACAACTCCCCAAATAAGCTGCATTAAGTTTTACCCGAGCACCACACACACACGAGTAACAGCTCAACGTCACACTCTGTAGTCCATAGCAACAAGAGGAAATGCTTAAAGAATAGGCATATATATATATATATATATATATATATATATATATACCCCGGGTTACGAGTGACTTAGTATATGAGCAAATCAGTGTACGAGCATGGAAAGTCTGATCGGTACATTGTATGGAGTGCGAGAATTTTTTTTCCCTCACCCACGTGCATTTTTGTGGGGCAAAGTCAGTCGTAACGCTCAGCATCGTCGTGCGTATTTTTACTGGAAATATCCTAAACACAGCCTCTCATAAAACAGTCACATGGTTCCAACCCCTTTATCACCCCTTAACTCGTTCAGTCTCTCAGCGTCGCTTGGTTTGGCTGCATCATTCACCACAGTCCATTTGTGCACAATAACGTAAACGAGAACCGAACACTGAAGAGTGCACAATGGGGACTAAATATACTAACCGTGATGAACCTAAAGACAAACACCTGGGATGATTAGTGACTATGGAAACTGATGGGTGACGGAGAGTTCTAGAACAGAAACCATGTGACAAAAGGCAAAATAAGAGTCCTACGTGACCGTGAAAGTAGTGAAATATATGTACGTATTTATATATAAATACGTACAGTACAGCATATCTAAGCAGTAACTGTCACGGTTCATGAATTCATTGTCTCCTAGTTCTGCCTGTGTGTCTGTGTGTGTAGTGTGAGTGGGGGCGTGGTCACTGATCACTGCCAGATCTCACACCTGATTCTCATCTCATCTGCCTATTTAGTTCACTTCTCTCCACTCCTGTGTTGTCAAGTCGTTGTCTCTGTTATACCCGCACTGTCTTTGGAGCTCCCATGTTTCACGACCTTCACTCTGGATTATCACTTCACCTCATCTGCACTTCAGCCCATTGGATCCCTGAGCCACCACCAGCCAGCCACCGGACATTTCTGCACTATTATAATAAATTCACTCACTTGAATCCAGGTTTTGTGTTTTCCATTCCTGACAGTGACATCCCGCTCCCCCCTCCCCCTCCTCTCATCTCCTTCACGCCAGCAGAGACTTTTTTCAAAGCTGAAGTGCGCGTTACAGTAAATTGTCAAGTATTTTTAGGGTTTAATTGTCAATTGTCTTAATGCTTAAAATTTTAACTGTAAATAATAGGGTAAAAGCAAAAAATATATATTTAAAATGGGCATTTATGCTCGTGTGGAACGAATCGATTGATTTTTAGTGCATTCTTATTTTTAAAATTGTTTTGGTGTACGAGCATTTTGGGTTACGAGCTCGCTCTTGGAACGAATTAAACTCATAAACCGAGGTATTACTGTATATATATAAAATTACCACCGTTGAGACCAGTGCTTCTCAATTATTTTCTGTCACGCCCCCCCTAGTAAGAGGTAAACATTTCGCGCACCTAATGTTTGAAACCTAAAAGAAACCTTATGTGGTTGAAAACACTGAATTGTGATAAATGACACGCTCTGATCGCGTCTTTTTCTGGATCGGTACAAGATATTGCGTGAAAACACGCGTGAATTTAGTGGTTGATCACGTGACACAAATGAACACCGGTGTGATCGTACACGTCGAAGGGTGAAGGGATTGTTATCTGAACTTCATATCTACTGCTCTTGTTCAGTGCAAGAAAACCTACTCCCTGGCATGGTCCCCAGGGTCACACACGCACCCCCCCCCCACACCCCAGGGGGGCGCACCCCACTATTTGAGAACCACTGAGTTAGACAAGTGTGCAGGAGACTCCTTGAGAAAAACACTAAAGACCAGGTTGATCCTGCAAGACTATCACTGTAATAAGTGCACAGAAATTTAGTTTGCATAAAATCATCAGCTCAAGGCAAAATTAATATCTAATTACATTTGATACATTATCAGGTGACTGTTGGTTGCTGGCAGCCATTGCATCTCTGACTCTGAATAAGGAGATTCTGAAACGTGTCGTTCCACCTGGACAGAGTTTTACAGAGGACTATGCCGGCATCTTTCACTTTCAGGTTAGAACATACAAAATGGATGAAAGATCTGGATGAAAGATCTGGGGTTTAAATTCAACATTCACAGTATGTTAAATCATTTAACAATTAAAAATCAAAATTTAATTCAAATTGTTAGCTAATGATATAATTTTATAACTTTATTAAGGTAAAAAAGGTAATTAAATGTAAAAATGTATTTAAATAATTAATTTAAAATAAAATAAAATACAATGCAAATTTTGTACTTCTATTTCTTACAATGCAATATATGATCATATTATAATTTCGATGATACATTAAAAGGACACTGTCAGACTGATGATGTTGTTCTCGTCTCTTCAGTTCTGGCAGTATGGTGAATGGGTGGATGTGGTCATTGATGATCAGCTGCCCACCAGAAATGGGAAGCTGTTGTTTGTTCGCTCCACCGAGAAGTCTGAGTTTTGGAGTGCTCTACTGGAGAAGGCCTATGCAAAGTGAGTGTGTGTGTTTAATCGTAATTTACCTGCTATTACTTACCTGATCTGCAACGTTAAACAATATGATACTGTCATCTGAAATGCTTGGTAAACACTCTGCCTACAACCACAGTCTACAAAACACACAATGTTTATACAACATTTCACATATCAACTGTTAATGCCAATTTCTACCATATTTTGAAGGGTAAACGGATCATATGAAGCTCTGATGGGAGGTTGGGCCACTGAGGGTTTTGAGGATTTCACTGGAGGCATTGCTGAGATGTATAAGCTGATAGAAGCTCCTCCGAACTTGTTCAAGCTTATGCGGAGAGCACTGACGCTGGGCTCATTACTGGGCTCCTCCATTGATGTGAGTTTTATTCTGCTTCTACTGGCTTTCAATTCATTGCATTTTGCACAGCAATAACTTCTCTATGGCAAGAAGAGATAGTGATTAATATACAATACTGTGTAAGTCTTCAGATAAATATTTCTTTGGAGATGTGGTCTCCTTAACAAACACACTTTAGACTGAATAAAAGATACTAACTTCCATTTCTTTTGAGGATGTTTTGCATGTGACTTACTAAGAATACTTGCTCTATATGTACATAGATTTGCCTCACCGATACTTAAAAGGAGATTTTTTTTTTTTTGTAGAAAAATCAAATGTAAGCTCACTTGTATCTCACACTAAATACCAGGAGTTCAAGTGTGGCAATTTATATCATTGGTGTTATACATAATAATTAAGGACACACTGATATGAACATGTTGGCCGATAATGATAATTATATATATTTTGAAACGATAACCAACATATTGTCTAATATATATATATATATATATATATATATATATATATATATACAGTATATACAGTATACATACTCACATTCTGCTGTTCAAAAGTTTGGGTTCTGTTCGATTTTTTTTTTCTAATGGATACAAAGAATGCATTTATTTGATCAAAACAAAGTAAAAACAATAATATTGAAATATTATTAAAATTTAAAATGACTACAGTATTTTCTATTTGAATATATTTTAAAATGTAATTTAGTCCTGTGATGTAACGCTTTATTTATTATCATTACTCCAGTCTTCAGTGTCACGTGATCCTTCAGAAATCATTGTAATATGATGATTTGCTGCTCAAGAAACATTTATTATTATTATTATTAATGTTGAAAACACTTGTGCTGTTTAATATTTTTGTTTATTCTTTGATAATAAAAAGTTAAAAGAACAGCATTTATTTGAAGCATAATTATTTTGTAAAATTCCCCAAAATCTTTGTTTAGTTTAATGCAGCCTTGGTGAATAAAAGTATTAATTTCTTATTGTTACCAGATTGTGCTGGTGTGATGCGAAAACACGGGAGGAACACCGAGAGATAATGCTCAAGGGTTTATTAAAAAAAACAAGGAAAACAAAAGACACTTTAAATATAACTTAAACGGCACTCGTTGGTGCAAGACTTGATAAACAGAGATACATCCACACGCACGCGACAACCACATAACACTACATCCAATAATAGACAACGACAAGGGGGACACAAGAGGAATATATACACAAGGAAATGGGCCACAGCTGTCATGATTAACAGGGTAAATTACTAACAAGACAGGAGGGGGAAGGATCTGGAAGACAGAGGAACCCGGATGTGACAGATGCGACAGGACTGTGACAGTACGCCCCCACCCGCAAGGCGTGACCTCACGCCGAATGAGGAACACCTTGCACCTTGGGAGGGAGGGTGAACAGGAGGAGGAAAAGACACATGATAAGCAACCATAGGTGGGGGGGAGGGTACCCTGGAGACCGGGTCATATAGAGTCAAGGGGTCTCCAGGGTGGCGCAGCAGTCCAGGATGGTTCAGGGAGGGCCTGCGGTGGCTCAGGCTGGGTCGGCGGTGGCTCTAGCTGGGCCGGCTGGACCGGCGGTGGCTCTGGCTCTGGCTCTGGCTGGACCGGCGGTGGCTCTGGCTCTGGCTGGGCCGGCTAGAGGACCGGCGGTGGCTCTGGCTGGACCGGCTCTGGCTCTGGCTGGACCGGCTCTGGCTGGATGGTTCTGGCTTGACCGGCTCTGGCTGGGCCAGCTGGAGGACCGGCGGTGGCTCTGGGAGGTCCCAGGGGTCTGGAGGCTCTGGGAGGTTTTGGTGGGCCGGCTCTACCGGCGGAGGCTCTGGCCAAGGGAGGTCTGTGGCGGCCACCTGGGGAAGCAGTTCATCGGCCTGGGGAAGCGGCTCACTCGGTTGGTTGGCCGCGGGACTCGGCTCACTCGGTTGGCTCTCGGCAAGTGCAGGCGCTGCCAGGTGGACATCGGGCGTGGATGCGGGCGAAGGTCCTGGCACACACGCTGTAGTGGCTGGAGGATGGGCTGGCTTGTCGCATGGACTGGACCGGGGAAATGCGCTTTCTAGACACCTGTCGACGGCCTCACGCCAACTAAGGCCCGTGGCGTCTGGAAGCTCCTGCAGATAGTGGTAGTTTGCCCCGATCCAGTACATTGTCTTGAGGGCGGCGAGAGTACAAAACTCTCGGGAAAACCCGATTAGGTCCGGATTGTGATGCGCAATGGAAATAAACAAGCCGGATAGCTCCATCCCAGCAAAGTCTTTCTGATGCGACTAACCTGGTCGGTTATTCTGTCACCAGATTGTGCTGGTGTGATGCGGAAACACGGGAGGAACACCGAGAGATAATGCTCAAGGGTTTATTCAAAAAACAAGGAAACCAAAAGACACTTTAATTATAACTTAAACGGCACTCGTTGGTGCAAGACTTGATAAACATAGAGATACATCCACACGCACGCGACAACCACATAACACTACATCCAATAACAGACAATGACAAAGGGGACACGAGAGGAATATATACACAAGGAAATGGGACACAGCTGTCATGATTAACTGGGTAAATTACTAACAAGACAGGAAGGGGGAAGGATCTGGAAGACACAGAGGAACCCGGATGTGACAGACGTGACAGGACTGTGACACTTATCTTACTAACCCCAGCATTTTTACATAGTGCCATTTCTCTAGTGTGAGACATACAAGTTTGATCCTGAATTACAGTTTTTATCATTAAAAATATCCGAAAGCTACTATAAATCATTTGTTAATAAAGGAGGAGAAGAAGAGTTCAAATGAGACGGTGGAGAGTCTGAACCTGGTGAAGTTGCATGCCTACTCCGTCACGGCTGCAGAGAAGGTCAGACATTGATATTGATACTGAAATATGGAGTTGATAGGAATAAGCTCTAAGTTGCTCTATTAATTGTCACCTTACATGCAGGTTCACTTCAAAGGCCAACCGGTCGAACTGGTGCGTATCAGAAACCCGTACGGTCATAAGGAGTGGACAGGCACTTGGAGTGATAAGTGAGTTCCCTAAACAGATCATACTAATTCGACTTCAGTCTTGAGAATCCTGTAAGATGTTTCACATCTCTTCCTCAGATCCAAAGAGTGGGATGAAATCCAACCAGAGGAGAAAGCCAAACTGTGTTATTCAGCTGAAGATGGAGAGTTCTGGTAAGAGAACTTGCACTTTTTAACCATTAAAACATTTAACCCTCAAGAACGTAACAAATAACTTGATTGTTGAATCTTCCTCGTCCTGTCAGGATGGCGTATTCTGACTTCATACAGCATTTCTCTGACTTGGAGATCTGTAATCTGACTCCAGAAGCTCTTTCAAGTGACAAAGTGAGCCGCTGGAACTACAACCAGTTTGAAGGAAACTGGAGGATCGGCTCCACCGCAGGAGGCTGCATTGACAACCGAGGTATATCAAATCAACATGAATGTTCTTGAACCCATATTTAAGTTGTTTTTGTTTCCCTGTCCGACCATTTTTTTCTCCTCTCCAGCTACATTCTGCTCAAACCCTCAGTTTGTGATCAAGCTGGAGGATACAGATGATGATCCATATGATGGAGAAGATGGATGCACGTTACTTGTGGGTCTGATGCAGAAAGATGGCCGTAAAGGCAGGCAGTTTGGACAAGATTTGGAAGTCATTGGCTTTTATATCTACAAGGTAACTGGTTAAATACAATCAGTAATACTATAGGATCTAGAAAAAAAACATTACCATCAACACCAAAAAACAACAACTTTACAACCAACAATACCAGCAATTACTTGTCTTAGTTCAGGAAGTGTCTTTCAAATTAATTTTCTTAATACAACTTAAAAACAACTTCAATTAAGATTCATGAACCAAACCAACCTGCTCTGAGATTAATCACAAAATAACAATATTTGATTTTAACTGGCAAAGGAAGCCTATTTTAAAATAGAAAATCTTTCTCTCCGTGATTTATGACTGGTGCAGCTCTTCAGCTGGAGTTGGACTAATACAAATTTATTTTTCTTAAATTATGTTGAAATATTAATCAAAAATTCATGGTCTGTTGGTAAATTGTACACATATTCCATGAACATAATCATCAGCATCACAACAGAATAGTATTTTAGAATAGTACAATAGAACAATAGAATAGTAATTTTCTTTAAATGTATGCATTTGAATATTCAGTAATATAATATTCTTTGGTGTTTTTCAGGTTCCAGATGAGGTGCGTATGAACTTTATAGGAATTCCTTTGAGAGAAAAAGCTAAGTTTCTCGGGGAAACACAATCCTTTGGGGAAGAAAGACAAAGTTCAAAGTTGAATACTCCACTTATATATTTTTTCCCCATCACCAAAGATCTATATCGAATAACTTTTATAAGTTTTAGATGCAATTTCATCCGTGTTTGTGTTGTAGTTCAAGGGTTGCAACAATATTCATCTGGGTCCTGACGTACTGCTGAATCTGAAGGAAACAGAGATCAGCGACTTCAAAAACCTGCGTGAGGTGAGCAGGCGCTTCAAACTGCCTCCTGGTGAATACGTCATCATCCCCTGCACTGACTATCCAGATCGCGAGAGAAGCTTTTTACTGCGTGTGTTCACAGAGAAAGAAGCTGCTTCCAGGTTAGTTCCAAATAGTTCCAGTTTTAGACACATGGTGGAGATGTTGCACAGGTTCTGCTCTGTGTAAAGTGCACAGTAACACTAAAACATCTGCTTGTTATGTGTTTGTCTGACCAATAAATCATAATTGTTTCTTAAGCATTCTTGTATTTTCCCCCAAACCGATGTGTTTTTGTCTCATGTCACTGCAGCCCGATGGAGGCAGAGATCCATGCAGATATAAAAAAGGTATTTACAAACATAGCGTATATTATTTTTAATTACATATATACTTTGTTTTGTTTTCAAGTGTCTTTTCTTTCCCAGCAATACATATCCGAGAGTGATGTTGACCCACAATTCAAAGATCTTTTCAAAAAGATTGCTGATAATGTAAGTCACATGACATAATTTTAAAATTTTGGTAAATATAATTACATTTTTAATCTTATCTTTACTCTGCAGGAATCAGAGGTGTCTGTGTTTGAACTACAGCAGATCCTGGACAGTGTTTTCTCGAAGCGTAAGGAAAAAATACTTTTTCACTTTTATTCGAAATTCACATAAAAATACAGAAATTAGACTTAGATATTAGATAAAAGGCCCTTGAAATAGTTGAACAGTCTGGTCATTCTCTCAATGTTTTGTGGTTTTTCACACAGGAACTGATCTGAAGACTGATGGATTCAGTTTGGAAACCTGTCGCCACATTATCAGCCTGCTGGATGTATCCTTACATGACAGGAATGGATAGATACTACATGAATCAATGCAGAGATTCACAGATATTTTTGTCAGCCGAGCCTCTTTAAATATTTTCTACCCACTGAGATTTTAAGCCATATTTCGATAACTCTATTTCGACTATATCTGTCACGATTGTATTGGACAAGGAAGGGCGTGGAGACGGGGAAGAATACTTTATACTTTAAACGTTTAAATAAAACCCTGGAGAGTTTACACAATGCAACACAGATGAGATCCGATAAAGACTGGAGGAACACAGAGTAGATAAATCAGAGAGAACAAGATACATCTGACAATAATAACGTGGTGACTGATGATGAGATATATATATATATATATATATATATATATATATATATATATATATATATATATATATATATATATATATATATATATATATATATATATATAGTAAATATAGTTTTGGTTAGTGTTATTTTATTTGTTTTTAGTTTAAAAATATTTAATAATTTATATTTTACATTTCATGATTTAATTATTAGCTTTTCAGCAACTCACAAACTGCCAGCGATTTTCAAACCTTATTTTAGAATTTCAACACAGATTTTATAAATGTATTCAGTGTGCAGTGAAATTCTCAACGCTATAATTGTACGATCACAGCACAAAAATTAATCCTCATAATCCTGCTATAAACTTTAACCTCAATCCAGAGAGATGGGAGCGGGAAACTTGGCCTTCTGGAGTTTCAGATACTGTGGACAAAGATCGAGAAATATTTGGTATGATACAAATTTTGGTATACTATTTCAGATATATTAAAAAAACATATCTAATAACCAACATGGTACAGATATATTGTTCATCCCTTCAACAGAACAGCATTATTTTTCTGATCGATTCTTGTATTCCTGATCAATATGTATTTTCTGTCGTACTTCATCAGGAAATCTTTAAGAACCGCGACACAGACAAATCAGGCACTATGAATTCACATGAGATGAGAGACGCTGTGAAGGAAGCAGGTAATGAGTCTCTGGTTAGACAGACCATTGACGACAATCAATTAAGAATATGTTTCTTAAGAGTTTAATAATATATAGAGCAAAGTAATGCTTGTGTGTATTTTTCTCTACAGGGTTCCAGCTGAACAACGAAGTACTTCAGGTGATAATCTCACATTATGCCAATCAGAAATATGGCATTGACTTTGATTGCTTCGTCGGCTGCCTGATTCACCTGGAGATGCTCTTCAGTAAGTTTAAATCAAGATTATCCAGAATGTTTTATAGGACCAAAAATAAACTGCTATAAACGGAATTGTGACCGTTTGTTTATAAGTGTTTTACTGTAACATATTCACCTGTGCTCTACACAGAAATGTTTAAAACATTCGATAAGAAGAACAACGGGAAAATCGAGCTGGATATCTTGCAGGTGAAGCACAAGTGTGACCATGGATGTTGATTTCTGTATCTTCTCAGTAGCGTTGTCATTTACAGACGTGTTGTTTTGTGTTGCAGTGGCTCTGCTTGGCCCTCAGCTGAAAATCCCCTCACCATAATTTCACAAAGTCAATTTCCTGCAATTACACAAAGGAGGACAACAGACCAGAAATACCCTAAAAATGCTTATTAGCTGAACTTTAAATTGATTTCAAAATGCAATTTGTTTGTGATTAAAGTTTGGTAAAAAAATAAAAACTATCTGCAACAACAAAGATGACAATTTTTTCATATTACATATATTTCAATGACACATTTCTCATATTTATGAAGTCAATAATTTTTATGATTTGATGTTCTGTTTACAAATATAACATAGTTTTCACCAAAATAACGTTACATTATTTCTACTGTGCAAATCATAAACTAATAGGTATGACACTGAATTATACCATTATTGTTTGCTATAGGAAAACAAGAACAAAGTCCACTGAAATTTAAAACTCTTTTCGATACAAATCAGACTGGTTATTATTAAAATGATAAATTGAAGAAAAAAAGAGATAAAAAACAGTTTGCTATATAAAGCAGCACAGCTGCCACAGCACTGTTCATTCGATACTCTTATTTAGCCTTTTTATTATATGTTGCTTTTGTTTGTCACATGTTCTTTTTGTTCTAGTTCCTTCTATCACCTATTTGTTACCATGGTCACTAATCTTTTTCAGCTAGTTGTCATTTGTTAATCATTACTAGTATATTTAGTTCTCGCTCTTCACCTTTCAGTTGTCAGTTGTTTGTGCTACTGCATGTTCATGTTGGCAGCATGTTGTGTTTGCACGACCCTGCCGTTATTAAAAGTCCATTGGGATCTTCATCTTCACCCTTGGTTTTGTCGGCTTCATGTTAATGCTATTGCCCTAATAAATATAAATAATTGCTTAAATGTAAGCTTTTAACATTGCATGATATTTACAGTGCATGATTATGATATAGACAAAATTTCAGTTAGAAGTCATATTGAGATCCTCCCTATTTGTCTTAGCATTTTCTTATCGGTAATGTCGATTATTTTATGTCGCCGAACCCTAGTATCTCGAGCACAAAAGAGGGACAAATTCGTCACTTCATATGGTTATCTCATAACTAATGATCGTACCTATTCACTGCGCATGCACTGAGTTTGCGTTGCACGTGGATTGCTTCACTCACAGTGCCGCGCAGCCGCAGAAGAACTCACGGTAGTGGCGGGTGATAGTTCTCGGTTATCTCGATGCTTTTTTGCACCCCAGAGGCCGATGATATAACTGGATTCCACTGTAATATAGTTCTGACCATTGCAGATTTGCAGATATCGTTTGAACCGATGTTATACACACTGATGTTATGATATTCACTGCAAAAATACATTAAGTCAGGTAGTGCTGATACTTACGGCTAAAACTGTAGTTTCACATATATAAATTAAATGTCACAGTTTACGGAGTTATAAAAAAAGCGGATATGCAATGGTGTTCCGCTAACTTTAACATCTCATCTTGGAGTATGACATGGTATTGTTAATCTAAAACAAAAGGACATTATTACTTACCATTTTAAATTTCTATGTGGGGCAAATTTCATAATTATTGCAATAAGATCTTTCCACATCACTTGCCTTCAGTGACTTGAAACTATTTTCTGTTGCTCCTAGAATCCAGGACTAACAAATAAGGTTGAATATGTTAAAGGATGAGTTAGATTTGAGGTGTGGTATTATTTACATTACTCTGTTTTTAGTACCAAAACAAAATATATTCTCAGTGCAAAATACAAATCTGCTGCATTAAAAATAATTAAATTGTAAAGAAATACAGGAGAGATGGGCCTCATGGCACATCAGACAGTGCAGCACGTTAACTCTCAACTTAACGCAAAACATGACAAAACTGAATAAAACATACTTGGGATAAAAACATCCAAAAGTTGATCACAGCAAACATATGTCATCAAGAGATCTTAAGTAAACAAAGGTTCGGAGTTCACAGGTTAACACACACACACTCATTTAATTTTCACGAATAACATATTTACTAAACTAACAGAATTAGAAAACAATAGACAAACTTTCTCCTTTTAACTAGTGATGGCGAAATGAAGCTTTGTGAAGCACCGATGCTTTCCCCTCAACTGTATCATAAAAAGGTTCATTACTCGAAGCTTTTCAACACGGCGCACACTACCGACATCTTGTGGTCAAAGTTTGAAGAGCAGCTTGTGCCAGAGGACCCATTCATTTTTTTTTTACTGTTTCATGTAACAATTCACTTTGAGAAATCCATAAAAGCAATAAAAAGTTTTTTTTTCTTCATTTGTTAATTAGATAGGCTACTGACAACATGTGAACAAATGAGCCTGTTAATGAATTTGTGAAACAAAATAATAAATGGGACAAATTAATGTGTATAGACATTTTTTTATGAATCTGCTTTGATCAACACATGCAGCCTAATTTACATACACTTTAGCCTTAGTCCTAAACCTATGAATTTTTAGGCAAGGCTCATGTAGGAATATACACTCAAAATAAAATAAAATAATTGTGGAATGGTGAAGTGCTTGTGAACTGGGGAGTTTTTATTTTGTGGGACATTGAAGAAATCAAAGATTTTTATTATGAAACCGATCTTGTTCAACAGTGCGGGGGATTAGTCTATTTTAGTTTTTGTTTACTTCCCCTGCCTTTGAATATAATCTCTCACATGCGACTGAGGACGCAGGAGTGCATAAAAATTCCAGGGCAAGCTGATGAAGATGTGGATAGACAAAGTATTAGTAAAGTATATAAAAGTATTCGTGTAAATATTTATTCATATTACTATTAGCCTAATTCTTACAATTATCTATTATTTTACAATATAATTCTTGATATCAATAATAACAACAACAATGAGCTTACTTTATTTGTTGATACAACCTGAAAATGCTGCCAAACTTCCGAATGGCCTCTTTTCTTGGCTGGTTCCTTGCTCAAAATTGAAAAGAGCTTATCATCTGTTTCGTGTCAATTTCACCACAATATCAACAAAACACTGAAGGGAGACCTCCTAATTGATACACCTGGGAGCTTATATACCCAAAGGACAAGCCCATTACACACACAAGGGATAACCTGAACCTCACCCAACACCATGAGGATACTGGAATTAATCTACGTACAAACAATATCAGACCCAGACAAATTAGTAAGATCAACAATTATACAATAATTAAAACAGTAACCCCATAAACAAGAGAAACAGACCCCTACACACACCCCGGCTTATTTCCCGAATGGATTAGTCCAGTGGAAGCTTATGTAAATTAGGCTGCATGTGTTGATCAAAGCAGATTCATAAAAAAATGTCTATACACATTAATTTGTCCC
Organism: Rhodeus uyekii; assembly: GCA_037043235.1. Taxonomy (NCBI): domain Eukaryota; kingdom Metazoa; phylum Chordata; class Actinopteri; order Cypriniformes; family Acheilognathidae; genus Rhodeus; species Rhodeus uyekii. Next base: position 2,112,352 of record JAWRVZ010000087.1, read on the forward strand.
ATTTATTATTTTGTTTCACAAATTCATTAATAGGCTCATTTGTTCACATGTTGTAAGTAGCCTATCTAATTAACAAATTAAAAAGAAACTTTTTTTATTGATTTTATGGATTTCTCAAAGTGAATTGTTTTATGAAACAGTCAAAAAAATGAATGGGTCCTCTGGCACAAGCTGCTCTTCAAACCTAATTATTTCTTCAGACAGGGACAGAAGATCAGACAAGCTTAAAAAAAGTTTGAAACCACAGAAATTCTAATGATTTCTATTAAAATATCACTAGGAACCATTGGCTTTTAACATTTAAACCACTATATAATTACTTTTTTGTAGTGTGTTTGGGACATATTCCATTAGGATTTAATGCCCCCACCAATAGAACCCAACACATATCAGTAGAGACCACTATAATTCCCATTACAACCAATACAATTCCCATGGAAGACATAAGATCCAACAGAATTTCTGTAATGGTTTGTATAGTTTTTTTTTTTTTTTAGCGGGGCAGAATCATGTGTGAAAGCTTTATCTTGTTTAGCTGTCGGAAGCAAAACTCTATAACATGTTAACTGGTGGGACTGATATTTTTGTATGTTGAATAGGATGTGCTTGTGTAACTCGTTGTACTTGTATAATGTAGCAGTGGGTTTTTGAAGTTTCTGTCTTTGATGCATGTTTTTATTTAACAATGTCCATATGTTCTCTAATTGATAATAAAAATAAATTAACAAAAATGTGGCAGAGAGTGTGCTTTGAGTACATGCAGAAGGCTTTCATTCAGAAATATTTTATCCACAGTCTCCACAGTTGGTGAAAAACTGTGGTGAAAAAAAATGTTTGTGGAAAACTGCTCGGTTACAATACCAATCTATTTTAAAGTCAAAATGCATTCCTCATTTTATAGTGTTCCTTTGCAACACACACACAAAACTTTGGATCAAAAACTAAAACCTCCTTTAAAAAGTTGTTAAATAAAAAAAGTACATGCAAACATATGTACACTAAATCAGTACAATATGCTTTTGTTGTGAGTCCTGAGAATCAGCAGAAATGTTTTGAAGTATTATTCTTTAATCATTAAGACCAAGCAACTATCGTCAAACCACATTTAGGACACTCTCTTCCCCCACCAGGGCGACTCGCACACACTTTGTGAGTTAAATGTTTTTCGTTCTTTTGTGTTTTAAACATTGATCCTATCGATAATAATAATTAGAGTTGAGCCGGATACTCAGCTGAAACGAGTATCCGCTCCGGATAATGCACTTTTGCCGAGTACGAGTATCATACGAGTAATACGAGTCAATATATGTGCTCGGATTGAATAAAAATCCTCATTGGATAGCTGACTGTGTCTGCGTTCTGTGATAGGCTAGTCACAGCGCCCCTGCCCTATACGTACAGATTCGTAGTGTCTCGTTTTGCTCATTCACGCGGGTCACACCGATAACAGAACAGGTTTCAGTCTTCAGGTTTGTTTTTATTTCGGTTTGTTTGTAGTACTTATTGACCAGTATAGTTCTGGTAAACGTGGAGTTTGTTCAGACGTGGTGCTTGGTAGAATGTGACTAGCGTTGCGTCTCTGCCTGTCAGATTTTGTTTTGTGTCGTTTTGTTTCAGTCTGCTGGCTCTAACCAGTTTTTTGACCACGCAAAAAATTATAATTAAAAATTATGATTTCTTCATAATTGCAACCGCATGTGTTGTATTCATTGTTGCAAAACTTATTCTGTATATAGTTTGTTTGTTATCGTGATCAAAACCATTGATCTGAAGTTCAATGCTGATGCTGTCATGTAAATAGTTTTCTAATTAGCTATAAATATAATAATTTCTGATCAACCCATATCAATTGCATGATTAAAAGAAAAATACAGATTAAAGCCCCAAACATTTTGGGTTAAATCACGCCCACTTCTGTGTTAGGCCACACCCAGTCCGAGCACAGATACAGATAATTCATATGGTTAACAGATACAGATACAAACAATACTGTACTCACATAATATAATGTTATATTTATATAGCGCTTTTCCAGAGCTCAAAGCGCTTACATAGAAGGGGGGGAATCTCCTCAACTACCAAAAATGTGCAGCATCCACCTGGATAATGTAACGAGCTATATTGCACCAGAACGCTCACTAAACACCAGCTTAATGGTGGAGGGGAGACAGAGCAAAGAATCCAATTACTACGTAGGGATGATTGGGATGCCATGGTGGACCAAGGCCAATGGGCAGATTTGGCCAGGATATCAGGGTTAATCCCCTACTGTTATGGAGGACATCCTGGGATTTTTAATGACCACAGAGAGTCAGGACCTCGGTTTAATGTCTCATCCGAAGGACAGTGCTTGTTAGAGTACCGTGTCCCTGTCACTATACTGGGGCATTAGGACCCACACAAACTGCAGGGTGAGCGCCCCCTGCTGGCCTCCTAACAACTCTTCCAGCAGCAACCTAGTTTTTCACAGGAGTTCTCCCATCCAGGTACTTACCAGGCTTAACCCTGCTTAGCTTCAGTGAGCAAACAGTCTTGGGCTACAGGGTGATATGGCTCCTGAATAATGTGTCTGGAAAAACAGATGCAGATGTTCTGGAATGACTAGCCACAAACACAAAAAAAAAAGAAAAAGAAGGAAAGAAAGAAAAGAAAAAAGTTTGATAATAAATATCACTTAATCTTTATTTGATTGACACTCGTGACCTGCCAATCTGTGACACTGAGTTATAAATCTAACCATAAAACAGCTGCTGGCCAGCCAATCAGGATGACAGCACACATGCGCTTGAATTATATAACTACTCTGGTTTTCTACTCTGTCGATCCACAATCAAGGTTAATATAGAAATTGTTTATGCTGGAGGCAAGTTTTTTGAACACTGACAGGCCTGCACAAAGCCCTCAATCCCCCAAAATATCTTTAGAATAAACTAGAAGCAGAAGCTGTTAGGAAGGAATTTCTCTGTCATGCCTGTGGTTTTGACTTTAGACATTTCACAAACAAATACGGTTGTGTCTGGCCACATTGTAAATGCAAACAATTTCTATAATATTTGTTTTGCTATAGTTGCTTTGTAAACAAGGGAACAGTGAAGCCACACTGGCATTTGATTAAACTAAATAATGAATGTTTTAATTCTGGAATGTTTAATTAAAGGCAATTCAATTACAAGTTTAATATTTTGTTTTATATCTAGTTTAAAGTTTTCATCATGAATTCTTTTGTTTCATATATTGTATTTCTTGGTTTAAACTGGCATAGCCAATTTGAAAATATTTCAACATTTATCTTTAACAAATCAATATTTTTCACTGCAGTTCAATGAATCTCTGGATGTTTGTTTGATGATGGTTGTTTTTGTTAGAATGGCTTTCCAGGATTCTACACAAAAGTGGTTTTCTAGCACTGTGCCATAATGACCCTGATTTTCCCGAGTTCAAGAATTATCATTGTGTCATTCATCAGCAGGCTTTAGCAGAGAAAGTCGTAGACTTTTCACACGTAATGTCATTGGTGGTCAAAATGATAAACTCGATTTGAGAAAAAGCACTTCAGGGTTGCTTATTCAAGGCATTAAAGGATGAGCTCGATACCACGTACGGAGACCTACCACTTCATGCTGATGTGTGGTGGTTGAGCCACGGGAAACTGCTCCAGCGGTTTGTTGACTTACTCTCTGAGATAAAGACATTTCTATCTGCATGAAATGAGGAGCACAAGAAACTGTAAGATGATGCGTGGCTGTGTGACCTGGGGTTTCTGACAGACTTGACCGCAAAGCTGAATACACTCAACAACGAGCTCCAGGAAAAAGACCGACACCTGCCACACATGATCAGTGCAGTGAATGCTTTTAATTTTAACCTTAGTGTTTGGATCACACATCTTAAAAACGGGAGGCTAACACACTTAGAAACAGTAGAAAATGCAGAGATTGATACATACTCAGGTCTTTTGATTTGTGCCATTTTCCCTCATCTGCCCTTAGTTTGGACCGGTGTTCATGAAGAACATCAGTTAGCCACAGGTCAGAGGGAGTAGCATGAGCTGACCTGGAGGAGAGTAGACAGATATTGTCTAGACATGAATTTAAAGTTGCGCATAAAGTATCTGTTGCAGTACTCACATTCAGAGATAAGAATCGTTTGGGTGGAGGAAGAGAGGATGATACAACAGAGGAAATATGGAAAGGAGAAAGAGAACGCAGGTTTCATCTGAAAGTGACTGGTAGAGGGGTTGATGTAATAGAAGAAGTTGTAGATTAAATGTAATGAAGAAATATGCAATGGTTTTACGTAGACAAATAAATCTGCGAACCCCAAGACCGAGAGCGCCGCTGAGCCTCGGCTGCAGCGGGTCCCAAACCTGAGCGGCGTCATCAAACACCGCCAGGCAGGAGCTGAGCATACGCAACGAGAACCACTCGCAGTCCTCACAGCAAGCGCCCTTGAGCGCTGATCGAGCGTGATCCGCCCCCAAACAGGCCACGCACAGATTGTGTGTATCCCTGATAAACGTGTGTAAATCCCTGACAGGAGTGATGTGATGACATGATGAAGTGCAAGTCAAAACACGTACAGCTGAGTTTTGCATAAATTCCAATCTCTTAATACAGCTTGCTGGTAAAACCCTCAAAGAGAGAATTACAATAATCAAGCCTCGATGTGACAAAGGCATGGATAAGCCTCTCATCATCAGAACTAGAAAGAAATTGACTAATATGCTGTGAGCAATATTTCAAAGATGGAAAAAAGCAAACTTTGTTACATTTTTAAAATGAGAATTGAAAATCAGCTGAGCATCAAATATCACACCCAGATTGTGCACAAAATTTGCGCAGTTCAAAATCATTATACTTTTTTTTGCAGCTGCTGTTGGTTATTGTTGAACTTTTTTATCAAAAATGTATTTATATAATGTCAATAAGCAGCAGGTATAATACGGGGCATGCCGTCACAAAAGGTCAGAGTGCATCCAGTAAACTGTATGTTTTGAGGGGCAACAACATGGTGAAAGTTACCCACCCTGACAAATATACACTGGACTAAAACCAACCCTGGTCTCCCAAAGAAAAAGAAAAAAAGTACAAGAGAAACAAAAGAGGTCTGAATTTAGAGTGTGGAATCACTTTATACAAGACTCCCGTTACAGTGCAATTACATTAGTACTTACCAATGTATTGACATTAATATACTTTAATGTATCTTTCTGATGATGATGCATATACTTAAACTGCTGAATAGTTTATGGGGTAACACGATGCTAAACCAGTATGAAAGCAACACCTGCCCCAATGAACTGAGAGGTGAGTATGACTCCACCCTCAATTCTTTTCTTACATTAAAAGCAGCATCAGCCTCACACAATCACTCACAGACACTCGACAAGTTTCAGAGACACTTAAAGGACGACTACAGGGCAGTATGTCTAATATTGCAAAGGTTCTTTCGAGGAGGCAGGATAGAGCAGAAGGAGTGGGAACAAACAAGAATGCAGTTCCCTTCAATAAGCAGGACTATCAGAGTCTGAAGCAGAACTGTCTGGCAAGAGGGACTCTGTTCTGTGACCCGACCTTCCCTGCTGAATCTAAATCTCTGGGAGAAGGAGTTCAGTGGAAGAGACCCAAGGTACTGTAATGGTTCAGGTAAACTCTATGTTATCGGTAGACAACATATCATTACAAACATGGCAATATTTGAAATCATCGACCTTGTGGGGACATTTTTGGTCATAAATCATATAGAATATGATGAGATTCATTGAAAATGTAAAAATACAGAAGGTTTTCTGTGATGGGTAGGTTTCGGGATAGAATAAATAGGAAAAGAAAATCATGTGTTTGTCTTTATTTGCACAGGTGGAGTTTAAGTAAATATAAAGATGCTTTTGTGAGCTTTGTTTCATAGAACTTTTTAAAATATTTTTTATTTTTCACTGACAAAGTTCACTTTCTCAAAGTGAAAAATAATGGAGGCAGGATTATACAATACCTACTTCATTGTATCCATGAAAGGCAGAGGCTTAAGCCCAATATTGGATCTTGTCTTGAATCAAACTCTGGACAGACTCCCTCATCCTTACATGCTTTTGCTCGTTTGCAGCGATTGCCTTGAATAATGCGTACTTTCATGTCTCGATTCTTCTTCGACACAGACCGTTTCTTTGCTTTGCATTCCAGGGTCGAACATACTACTACAAAGTCCTCTCCTTTTGTTTGTCCCTGGCTCACCATGTCTTTACCAAAGTCACAGAGGTCGCCCTTAATCCTCTCAGGGAGGTGGGAGTTTGCATCTCAATAATTGGCTGATTTTGGTCAAGTCTCAGGAAAAGTTGTGCGAGCACAGGGACCTGGTGCGACAAAGATCCAACGACCCAACAATCTGGGGCTTCGGACCAACTGGGGAAAGAACAAGCTCTCCCTTGTGCAAACTATCTCTTTTCTCAGGTTGGAGTTGGACTCGGTCCACATAACAGTGCATCTCACCAACAAACATGCACAGTAATCTCACTGAAATATTTTTAGAGGCTCCTGGAGCACATGGCATCTACAGTCACCATAACACTGCTCGGACTGATGCATATGAGACCACTTCAACATTGGCTACACAGCATAAGTCCTGGCATTTCAATTGCCTCTAGTTGTTAGCAGTACATCTTGCCCTGCACCAGACACACTCTCATGACAGCTTACGAGAATGGAGAATCCATTCCCAGGGGGATAGGTTACGACTATGTGAGAGCAGTTGTAAAAAAGGTGCACTGCATCTGCATCTCCAATACTCATAACAAAGTTCAGTGCCTTTGATGCTTTCCATAGGGACCCCATGATGTCAGTTCGACATTACATCGAACGTGACTGACTGATAGGGAACATCTAGGTTATACCCGGGTAGGTGGGACTTGGCATGCAATGTTCATTTGCGCGTTTTGTTAAACTTGGTGGTGATTGGGATCCCAGGCGAGAAACCAGAACATCAAAATAAATAAATAATGAAATACACTGAAATAAATGTGTTTTGTTACTATACTGCAAAATGTACCATTGCATGACGTAATAATGTCAGTTCTAAGTATATTTCATATTTCCATTTTAAAAGGATCTGTGCTTAAATCCTGAGTTCATTGTGGATGGTGCCAATCGGACGGACATCTGCCAGGGGGAATTAGGTGAGAAAAGATGCTTTTGGTCACAATAGTGTCGAGGTGTAGAATGTAGAAAAATACAATGAATCACTTATGATTTTCACCAAGACATTAGTACTGAAGTGCAGCATAATCGGTTATATATTATAATATCAAAAGAAGAATTTAGTTTAATGCATCTGTGTCTGCTTGACACGAGCACTTTCCTCCACCCCAATCTCACACAGACCTGTATTGTGCAGAGCTAACCACCATGACACTACGATTATGTACACTATATCAGATAAGATGTGACTTGCAGCTTCAGTGATATTCAATGAATGCCATGGAGCCATTTTGTTTGTTCAGACAAAAAGAAACATGTAAAAATGTACAAAGCCCCCAAGAGGGCATGGTCTTTTAATAAGTTTGCTAAGTTTCTTGGGGGAACGCAAACAGTGGGCAGAGTATAGAAGAGGATTAACAATTTTTCCTTCAATTTCATATTTTTCCAACCTTCTCTATCGCATGACGCATGAATCTTCTCTGATGAGTCCAATTTTCTGCGTTGTCCAACACCTGGTCATCTAATGGTTTGACGGAGGCCTGGAGAGGCCTACAAGCCACAGTGTCTCGCACCCACTGTGAAATTTGGCGGAGGATTGGTGATGATCTGGGGGTGCTGCAGCAAGGCTGGAATCGGGCAGATTTGACTTTGTGAAGGACGCATGAATCAAACCACGCACAAGGTTGTCCTGGAAGAAAACTTGCTTCCTTCTGCTCTGACAATGTTCCCCAACTCTGAGGACTGGTGTTTCCAGCAGGACAATGCTCCATGCCACACAGCCAGGTCAATCAAGGTGTGGATGGAGGGCCACCAGATCAAGACCCTGCCATGGCCAGCCCAATCTCCAGACCTGAACCCCATTGAAAACCTCTGGAAAGTGATCAAGAGGAAGGTGGAAGGTCACAAGCCATCAAACAAATCCGAGCTGCGTAAATGTTTGCACCAGGAGTGGCATAAAGTCACCCAACATCAGGGTGAAAGACTGGCAGAGAGCATGCCAAGACGCATGAAACCTGTGATTCAAAATCAGGGTTATTCCACCAAATATTGATTTCTGAACTCTTCCTAAGTTAAGACACTAGTATTGTGTTGTTTAAAAAATAAATGTGAAGTGATTTTCTTTCCATTTTTCGAGGTCTGACAACACTGCATCTTTTTTGTTATTTTGACCAGTTGTTGCTTTTGGCAAATACATTTTCTAAATTACAATATTTTTATTTGGAATTTAGGAAAAATGTTGTCAGTAGTTTATAGAATAAAACAAAAATGTTAATTTTACCCAAATACATACCTATAAATAGTAAAACCAGAAAAATTGATAGTTTTGCAATGGTCTCTTAATTTTTTCCAGAGCTGTATATATAACCATCACCGCTGAGTTAGACAAGTGCGCAGGATACTCCTTGAGAAAAACACTGAAGACCAGGTTTATCCTGCAAGACTATCACTGTAATGAGTGCACAGAAAGTTAGTTTGCATAAAATTATCAGCTCAAGGGAAAAAACAACAAATCTAATTACATTTGATTTATTATCAGGTGACTGTTGGTTGCTGGCAGCCATTGCATCTCTGACTCTGAATAAGGAGATTCTGGAACGTGTCGTTCCACCTGGACAGAGTTTTACGGAGGACTATGCCGGCATCTTTCACTTTCAGGTACGAGCGTACAAACAGAGTCAGCATGAAAGATCTGGGATTTAAATTCAACATTCAAAGTATGTTAAATCATTTAACAATTAAAAATCAAAATTTTATTCAAATTGTTAGCTAATAATATAATTTAATAACTTTATCCAATTAAAAAACTTAATTAAATGTAAAAAATTATTTAAATAATTTATTTAAAATCAAATCAAATCAAATACAAATGTTGGACTTTTATTTCTTACAATGCAATATATGATGCAATGCATATATACTGTACAATGTACTTACAATGCATATACTGTATTACAATTTCATTGATAAATTAAAGGGACTCTGTCAGACTGATGATGTTGTTCTCGTCTCTTCAGCTCTGGCAGTATGGTGAATGGGTGGATGTGGTCATTGATGACCGGCTGCCCACCAGAAATGGGAAGCTGTGGTCTGTTCGCTCCACTGAGAAGTCTGAGTTTTGGAGTGCTCTACTGGAGAAGGCCTATGCAAAGTGAGTGTGTGTGTTTATTCATAATTTACCTGCTTGTACTTACCTAAACTGCAACATTGAACAATCTGATACTGAGTCATCTGAAATTCTTGGTAAACACTCTGACTACAAACAACAAAACACACAATGTTCAAGTCAAGTCACCTTTATTTATATAGCGCTTTTTACAATGTAGATTGTTTCAAAGCAGCTTTACAGTGGTCACAGAAAAAACAATATAAACAAAGTTTGTTTGGCTGAACAGAAGCCCCAAAAGAGCAAGCGAATCAATACAATTGATGAATTTTAAGTGTTAAGTTTCCCCAACTGAGCAAGCCATAGGCGACAGCGGCAAGGAACGAAAACTCCGGCAGGTGACGTAATGAATGAAGAATAGAATGGAGAATTTCAACCACTTTGTTTCTTATCGGTAAATGTTCATACAACATTTCACATACCAACTGTTAACACCAATTTCTACCATATTTTGAAGGGTAAACGGTTCATATACATTTTTGGACGGAGGTTTCGCCACTGAGGCTTTTGAGGATTTCACTGGAGGCATCGCTGAGTATTATAGGCTGATAAAAGCTCCTCCAAACCTGTTCAAGCTGATGCAGAAAGCACTGACACTGGGCTCATTAATGAGCACCGGCACTGATGTGAGTTTTATTCCACTTCTATTGGCTTTCATTTTTATTGCATTTTGAGCTGCAATAACTTCTCCATGGCAAGAAGAGATAGTGATTAATATACAATATTGTGTAAGTCTTCAGATAATTTTTTTTTTTTTTTTTGGAGTTGTGGTCTCCTTAACAAACACACTTTAGACCAGGGGTCTCAAACATGCGGCCCGCGAAACGATATTTTGTGGCCCGCGGGACCATTTGAAAGTTTAATGTAAGTGCGGCCAGCGAGTGCTGAATGAATAGCGCTTTACCGCGTTGTGTGCGGAAGATTCCTTTTTCGTGCAAGCTGGAGCTGGAGCTGTACAAACCAACCAATCAAAGTGGAGTATATGACTCCCGGCCGCCAATCACAGTGGAGTACATGACTCCCGGGGGCCAATCACAGTGGAGTAAATGACTCCCAGGGGCGGGGCATCGGCCGGGCTTGATGCAGACAGAGAAACAGAGAAACAGAGAAACAACTATGGAGCTGCCCGTGTAACATCACATTTGCCAAAGCCGTCATAGAATTATTACTTCTTATTGTGTTTGAAATTGAGCATGTTCTACTTTGAGCTGGACGAAGTGAATGTTACTGTTATCGGCGCTGGATTTAGCGTCATGCGGATTGTATTTTTTTCTCCATCATTTGAAATGGGCTGATTTAAGGGACATCGGTGTTATAATATAGAAAATAAAATCCAGTAAATATCGCCTCCGTGGCTGCATCCCATTGTTTGTATATAATACATTAATGGTGTCCCACAGTCCCAGCTAATAATTAACAGCCGGTAGCAGTCGTATCTGTATTTTCTACCATATAAAATATTACGATGTTCATGTCATCAGGAAAGTATGGAAGCCCGTTTCTGCCACAGTTGAGAAAAAAAAATATTATTTAAGTCATAATAATGAGAGAGATTCTCATAATAATGACTTAGTATCTGGACAAAATTAGAAAGTTTCATAATGACTTAATATCTCGAAATAATGAGAGAATTTCTTATAATAATGACTTAGTATCTCGAAATAATGAGAGAGCTTATCATAGTAATGACTTAGTATCTTAAAGTAATGAGAATTTCTCATAATAATGACTTAATATCTGGAAAAAATGAGAAAGTTTCATAATATTGACTTATCTCAAAATAATGAGAGTTTATCATAATAATGACTTAGTGTCTCGAATTTTTTTTTTTTACTTTTTCCTCAACCTTGAACTTCAGTAAGTCCAAGTACATAGAAGAAGAACCCATTGAAGTTAAAGAACTGTCAATAATGACGTTTGAGAAATTTTTTTTTTTGTGGAATACTTGATGCGGCCCTGCCTCACCGAAACTCTGCCTCCTGCGGCCCCCAGCTCATTTGAGTTTGAGACCCCTGCTTTAGACTGATTAAAAGATACTAACTTGCATTTGCTTTTAAGGATGTTTTGCATGTGACTTACTAAGAATACTTGCCCTATATATACATAGATTTGCCTCACCCGTACTTAAAAGAATATTTTTTTTTGTGGAAATATCAAATGTAAGCTCACTTGTGCCTCACACTAAATACCAGGAGTTCAAGTGTGACAATTTATATCATTGGTGTTATACATAATAGTTAAGGACACACTGATATGAACATGTTGGCCGATAATGATAATTATATATATATTTTGAAGCGATAACCAACATAATGTCTAATATACATACATATATATATATATATATATATATATATATATATATATATATATATATATATATATATATACTCACATTCTGCTGTTCAAAAGTTTGGGTTCTGTTAGATTTTTTTCTAATGGATACAAAGAATGCATTTATTTGATCAAAATACAGTAAAAACAACAATATTGAAATATTATTAAACTTTTAAATTGATATTTTCTATTTGAATATATTTTAAAATGTAATTTAGTTCTGTGATGTAACACTTTATTTATTATCATTACTCCAGTCTTCAGTGTCACGTGATCCTTCAGAAATCATTGTAATATGATGATTTGCTGCGAAAGAAACATTTATTATTATTATTATTATGAATGTTGAAAACAGTTGTGCTGTTTAATATTTTTGTTTATTCTTTGATAATAAAAAGTTAAAAGAACAGCATTTATTTTTAAGCATAATTATTTAGTAAAAATCCCCAAAACCTTTGTTTAGTTTATTGCAGCCTTGGTGAATAAAATTATTAATTTATTATCTTAATAACCCCAACATTTTTACATAGTGCCATTTCTCTAGTGTGAGACATACAGGTTTGATCCTGACCTTCAGTTTTTATCATTAAAAATATCCAAAAGCAAATAAAAATCATATGTTAATTACGGAGCAGGAGACCAGTTCAGATGAGGAGGATGAGATGAGTCTGAACCTGCTGGAGTTTCATGCCTACTCCGTCACGGCTGCAGAGGAGGTCAGACATCGCCACTGATACTGAAATATGGATTTGATAGGAATAAGCTCTAAGTTTCTCTAATGATTGTCACCTTACATGCAGGTTCACTTCAAAGGCCAACCGGTCGAACTGGTGCGAATCAGGAACCCGTACGGTCAAAAGGAGTGGACAGGCGCTTGGAGTGATAAGTGAGTTCACTAAACAGATCATACTAGTTCAACTTCAGTCTTGAGACTCTTGTAAGATGTTTCCCATCTCTTCCTCAGTTCCAAAGAGTGGGATGACATCCAACCAGAGGAGAAAGCCAAACTGTGTTATTCAGCTGAAGATGGAGAGTTCTGGTGAGACAAATTGAGCTTTTTAATCTTTTAATTTTAGCTTTCAAAAACGTAACAAACAACTTGATTGTTGAATCTTCCTCGTCCTGTCAGGATGGCATATTCTGACTTCATAGAGCATTTCTCTGACTTGGAGATCTGTAATCTGACTCCAGACACTCTTTCAAGTGACAAAGTGAGCCGCTGGAACTACAACCAGTTTGAAGGAAACTGGAGGATCGGCTCCACCGCAGGAGGCTGCATTGACAACGCAGGTATATCAAATAAACATGAATGTTCCTGAACCCAAATTTAAGCTGTTTTTGTTTCATTTGTTTTCTTTCCTCCAGCAACATTCTGCTCAAACCCTCAGTTTGTGATCAAGCTGGAGGATACAGATGATGATCCCTATGATGATGAAGATGGATGCACGTTACTTGTGGGTCTGATGCAGAAAGATGGCCGTAAAGTCAGGCGGTTTGGAAAAGATTTGGAACGCATTGGCTTTTATATCTATGAGGTAACTGGTTAAATACGATCTGTAATACCATAGGATCTAGAAAAAGAATTACCATCAACACCAAAAAACAACTTTACAACCAACAGTACCAGCAAACACTTGTTCAGCAGTCTTGGTTCTAGATTTATCTTTCAAATTAATTTTCTTAATACAGCTTAACAAACAAATCATATAAAGATTCATGAACCAAACAAACCTGCTCTGAGATTAATTTCAAAATAACAACATTTGATCAAAATATAAAATCTTTCTCTTCATGATTTATGACTGGTGCAGTTCTTCAGCTGGAGTTTGACTAATAAAGATATATTTTTCTTAAATGATGCTGAAATATTAATAAAAAATTCATGGTCTGTTGGGAAATGTTACACATATTCCATGAACATAATCATAAGCATTACAACAGAATAGTTTTTTTTTTTTTTTGAAAATGTATGCATATAAATATTTAGTGATATAATATTCTTTGGTGTTTTACAGGTTCCAGATCAGGTGTGTATGAACTTTATAGGAATTCCTTTGAGAGAAAAAGCTAAGTTTCTCGGGGAACACAAAGTTCAAAGTTGAATACTCCACTTATATATTTTTCCCCATCACCAAAGATCTATATCGAACAACTTTTATAAGTTTTAGATGCAATTTCATCTATATTTGTGTTGTAGTTCAAGGGTTGCAACAATATTCATCTGGGTCCTGACGTACTGCTGAATCTGAAGGAAACAGGAAGCAGCAAATTCAAAGACATGCGAGAGGTGAGCAAGCGCTTCAAACTGCCTCCTGGTGAATACGTCATCATCCCCTGCACTTACGATCCGGATCGCATAGGAAGCTTCTTACTGCGTGTGTTCACAGAGAAAGAAGCTGCTTCCAGGTTAGTTCCAAATAGTTCTAGTTTTAGACACATGGTGGTGATTTTGCACAGGTTCTGCTCTGTGTAAAGTGCACAGTAACACTAAAACATCTGCTTGCTATGTGTTTGTCTGACCAATAAATCAAAATTGTTCCTTAAGCATTCTTGTATTTTCACCCAAAAGCATGACCGATGTGTTTTTGTCTCATGTCACTGCAGCCCGATGGAGGCAGAGATCCGTGCAGATATCAAAAAGGTATTTACAAACATAGCGTATATTATTTTTAATTACATATATACTTTGTTTTGTTTTTAAGTATGTCTTTTCTCTCCCAGCAATACATATCCGAGAGTGATGTTCTCCCACATTTCAAAGATCTTTTCAAAAAGATTGCTGATAATGTAAGTCACATGACATAATTTTCAAATTTTGGTAAATATAATTAAATTTTTAATTTTTAATCTTATCTTTACTCTGCAGGACTCAGAGGTGTCTGTGTTTGAACTACAGCAGATCCTGGACAGTGCTTTCTCGAAGCGTAAGGATAAACACTTTTTCAATTTTATTCACATTCACATAAACATTCAGAAATTAGAATTAGATATTAGATAAAAGCCCCTTGAAATTGTTGAACAATCTGCTCATTCTCTCAATGTTTTTTGGTATTTCACACAGGAACTGATCTGAAGACAGATGGATTCAGTTTGGAAACCTGTCACAACATTATCAGCCTGCTGGATGTATCCTTACATGACAGGAATGGATATATACTACATGAATCAATGCAGAGATTCACAAATATTTTTGTCAGCCGAGCCTCTTTAAATATTTTCTACTCATTGAGATTTTAAGCCATATTTCGATAATTCAGCATGAATAATTAAATCAGATAATGATTAAATGACGATTTTAATGATGATTAAAATTGACTATTTTCTATATCTGTCACGGTTGTGTCCTGGACAAGGAAGGGCGTGGAGACGGGGAAGAATACTTTATACTTTAAATGTTTAAATAAAACCCTGGAGAGTTTACACAACATAACACAGATGATATCCGATAAAGACTGGAGGAACACAGAGTAGATAAATCCGAGGGAACAAGATACAGCTGACAATAATAACGTGGCGACTGATGATGAGACCGGGAACCTGGAGGAAAACAATGACAAGACAGACATGTGACAATATCTTAAATATATATATATATATATATATATATATATATATATATATATATATAGTAAATATAGTTCCCTTTCAGGGACCTCGAGCTGCCTCAAAGCGCTAGGGGAAATAGCCTTGCGTCAGTCACGTGAAGATCTGTGCAACCAATAAGAGACGAACGTGTGTGAATGCGTCACCGCCGGCACGTGCCGGTGACGTCATGAGGAAGAGCATAAAGCGCGTCCGAAACCCGGAAGCGCCAGCTCTTCAGCGTGCTGTGTCTGTGTGAGACTGATTTGAAACTAAGATAGTTTAAAAATCAGGAATATTGATTGTGAAAGAATGGCGGAACAGGCTTTCAGACCATGTGTTTATCCTTGCCCACGTTTTATAACGGACAAGGATACACATGTTATGTGTGTTGTCTGTTTGGGAGTAGAGCATGCGTGGTCGGCGCTTGAGAACGCCGGCGGACTGCGAGAGGTTCTCATTGCATGCTCTCCGCTCCCGCCTGGCGGTCTGTAACGGTCTGTTCCCCGCGGCTCGGGACCTGCAGCAGCCGAGGCTTTGCGGCACTCTCAGTCTTGGGGATCACAAATGGATCTCGCTGAGGTGGCTGGGATGGGTCCTCCCTTATCTCAGCCCTCACGGGATCAGGCGGGTCTCAGTCACGAGCGCTCCCCGAGAGACGATCGTGCTGGGACTCCAAAACTAGCTCTATCTAGTTCAGGAAGTGACATGGATCTAGCTAGTGTTGACCCGGTCGGGGAGGATTCGCCGGCCTTTGAGGAGTTAGTTGAGGTTGTGGCTCGAGCGGTCTCACATCTGGATATTTATTGGCCGGCGGAGACCAGGAGCGCTCGTCCTAGAAAGAGTATTTTGGACGAGCGCTACCTGCCTGCTCGTGTCACTCCCCCCGTGCCGAGCTATGCCGTTTCTTTCTGATTTACATGCCAAGGTATCTAGATCGTGGAAAAGGCCAGCCTCCGAGAAGGTCCATACACCACATAGTGCGATGTATACAAACCTTGTCGGGGCTCAACATCATGGTTATGGGGGGATGCAGAAAGTGGATGAGGCTCTTGCGGGTTACCTCGTTCCCCAGTCTGCGTCCTCCATTAAAGCTCCAGCGCTCCCCTCCAAGCCGATGCGCGTCACGTCGTGTTTGGTGGGGAAAGCATACTCCGTTTCGAGTCAGGCTGCGGCGTGCCTACACACTACGACACTGCTGCAGGCCTATCAAGCTGAGTTGCTAGGGGACCTCAATGAGGGCGGCGGTATCGGTCCGGAGGCAGTGGCAGAGCTGCGCCAGACCGTGGATTTGTCTCTTCTGGCCACTAGGGAGACGGCCTACTCTGTCGGTCGCTCCATGGCAGCTCTGGTGGCCACGGAGAGACACTTATGGCTTAATTTGTCAGCTATGAAGGATAAAGACAAATTTGTTTTGCTGGATGCTCTGTCCCTCTGTCCCCTTCGGGCTTGTTCGGCGATGCCGTAAAAAGCGTCGTCGACAAGTACCAGGAGGCTGCACGACAGCAGGCGGCGTTCAGTAAAGTTCTTCCCCGCCGCCCTCCACGTGAGACCGCCAGTCAAGCGCGGTCTCAAAGCTCCTCATACAGGGCCGCTCAGAAACAGAGTGTCGCTACCCGTCTTCCTCCGGTAAACCCCGGAAGGTCGGGCCGACAAGTTCAAGTCCAGTCCTCTGGTAGAAAGGGTGATTTGAGGGTTGTCCTGAACACCAAGAAGGCCAAGACTAAGCGGCCCTGACGCCAAGCCGCAACAAGGTGGTGTCTCCCATGTGCAACTCCAGAGTCAGCCCGCCATGGGAGAACCACCCCCTCTAAGGAGGGTCCTAGAGCAGTCCACCCAAGTTTCCGGAAGCCCCGG
This sequence comes from Rhodeus uyekii, assembly GCA_037043235.1. NCBI lineage: Eukaryota > Metazoa > Chordata > Actinopteri > Cypriniformes > Acheilognathidae > Rhodeus > Rhodeus uyekii. Next base: position 2,129,482 of record JAWRVZ010000087.1, read on the forward strand.
CTCAGTGGTGGATATGTTCACAGTACCAGAGACCAGCCCCGGGAGGCTGGTTCCCTTAGTAGAATTCCGGGCTGCGTGGTCACGACTACCCGGTATCTCTCAGTGGGTCCTGCGCACGGTAACCTCCGGGTACCTCAGTGGTAGGCCCCCAGCAGGCTCTGGTCATGGAACAAGAAGTAGATACTTTGCTGGTGAAAGGGACCATCGAGTATGTAGCCCTCGCGGATAGCAAGTCCGGGTTCTACAGCCGGTACTTCATAGTTCCGAAGAACTATGAAGGGTTGCGGCCCATTCTGGATTTGCGTCTCTTGAATCGTACGGTCAGGCGTCTAAAATTCAAAATGCTGACGCTCAAGCAGATCGTACTGCAGGTCAGATCCGAGGATTGGTTTGTCACAGTCGACCTCAAGGACGCATATTTCCACGTCTCCATCTTTCCGCAACACAGGAGGTTCCTGAGGTTCGCCTTCAGGGGAAAGGCGTACCAGTATCGGGTGCTTCCTTTCGGCCTGGTGCTCTCGCCCCGCACGTTCACAAAAGTTGTGGACGCTGCTCTAGCTCCGCTGCGGTTACGGGGCATTCGTGTCTTAAATTATATCGACGACTGGTTTATTCTGGCCCAGTCGCTGCAGTTAGCAGCACAACATCGAGATGCTGTGCTCGCACACATGAAGGAGCTGGGGTTGAGGCTGAACACCAAGAAGAGTGTACTTTCTCCTGCACAGAGAACCACTTTCTTGGGAGTTATTTGGGACTCTGTGGCCATGTCTGCTCGGCTCTCCCCCGAGCGCATCCAGGTCATTCGTTCAGCCGTCAAGAGCATCAAGCTGGGCCAGCCACTCACGGTGAAACACTTTCAGAGAGTGTTAGGGCTCATGGCAGCGGCATCCAGCATTATCCCACTGGGCCTGCTGTACATGAGACCCCTGCAGTGGTGGATAAAAAACAAGGGGTTTTCCCAGAAAAAAAAAACCCGCTCCGCACTATCAAGGTCACGGGGCGATGCCTACGCACTCTGAGTATGTGGAAGAACTCTTGGTTTCTGTCTCAAGGCCCTGTGTTGGGGGCTCTGGGTCGGAGAGTCTCTCTCTTGACAGATGCCTCCCTCTTGGGCTGGGGGGCGGTCCTGAAGGATCGCTCCTCACAAGGTCTGTGGAGCAGTCGGCACCAGACCTGGCACATAAACATGCTAGAGTTACTGGCGGTCCGCAGAGCACTCTGTGCATTCCTCCCGGACCTTCGCGACCACCATGTCACTGTTTTCACCAACAGTATGACTGCGGTTGCATATATCAACCATCATGGGGTCTAAGTTCGCGACCACTGTACAAGATGGCGCGGCAGATCCTCCTCTGGGCCCAGGGGAGGCTGCTCTCTCTCAGGGCGGCCTACATCCCAGGGGTCCAGAATGTGGGAGCAGACGCCCTATCGAGACAGGGGCCAAGACCAGGGGAGCAGATTTGGGAAAGATACGGCAAGGCACAGGTCGACCTGTTTGCCTCGGTAGAGAACACCCACTGCCCTCTGTGGTTTTCGCTAGCACATCCAGCGCCTCTGGGGTGGGATGCCATGGTACATGCGTGGCCGAGGTTACGTCTGTACGCCTTTCCCCCGATCGCTCTGCTCACGTGAGTTCTGGCCAAGATTCGCCGGGACAAGGTCCATCTCACGCTAGTGGCCCCCCACTGGCCTTCCAGAATATGGTTCGCGGACCTCGTGGCCCTCCTCGACGGTATCACTTGGGAGATTCCGGTCAGGAGGGACCTTCTGTCCCAGGCGGAGGGTTGCATTCTTTACCTGCGACCAGAGATAATGCCAGCCGATTATCTGGCATTAGCCAGCCTCCACCCGAGGCCAGGCTATGTCCCCAAGGTCTTCAAGGCCTTCTGCCCTCCCCCATTTGACGATCATGAGCAGGAGCACAAGAACAAGGTCTGTCCAGTGCGAGCACTGGATGCTTACGTCTTCAAGACTGCCACTTGGCATAAGTAGGACTAACTGTTTGTTTGCTTTGGGGTTCCTGAGGGAGCTCTTCCAAGCAAACCCTAAGCAGGTGGATAGTCGAGGCTATCTGTCTACAAGTTGGCTGGACATGCTTCTCCTTTGAGGGTCCGGGCCCACTCCACTCGGAGCATGGCGGCATCCAAGGCTCTCCTCTCTGGAGTTTCCTTGTCTGATGTTTGTGCTGCGGCTGGCTGGTCTTCGCCGCACACATTCATGAGGTTTTACCAATTGGACCTCGATGCCGCCCCAGGAACCAGGGTGCTCTCTCAGTGAGCTGGGACACACCCGGATGCCGGCGTTGCTGAGGTGGCGTTGGTATAGCGTTCCCCTAGCGCTTTGACGCAGCTCGAGTTCCCTGAAAGGGAACGTCTCGGGTTACGAATGTAACCCTGGTTCCCTGAGGGGAACGAGAGGCTGCGTCTTTGCCTCAGCTCCTTGCACCTCCGTGCCCGCTTCAGACATTCTCTGCTGGCGCTTCCGGGTTTCGGACGCGCTTTATGCTCTTCCTCATGACGTCACCGGCACGTGCCCGCTGTGACACATTCACACACGTTCGTCTCTCATTGGTTGCACAGATCTTCACGTGACTGACGCAAGGCTATTTCCCCTAGCGCTTTGACGCAGCGTCTCGTTCCCCTCAGTGAACCAGGGTTACATTCGTAACCCGAGACGTTTTGGTTAGTGTTATTTTATTCATTTTTGGTTTAAAAATATTTAATAATTTATATTTTACATTTCATGATTTAATTATTAGCTTTTCAGCAACTCACAAACTGCCAGCGATTTCAAACCTTATTTTAAAATTTCAACACAGATTTTCTAAATGTATTCAGTGTGCAGTGAAATTCTCAACGCTATAATTTTACGATCACAGCACAAAAATTAATCCTCATAATCCTGCTATAACTTTTAACCTCAATCCAGAGAGATGGGAGCGGGAAACTTGGCCTTGTGGAGTTTCAGATACTGTGGACAAAGATTGAGAAATATTTGGTATGATACATGATTTTGGTATAATATTTCAGATAAATTAAAAAGCATATCTAATAACCAACATGGTACAGATATAATGTTCATCCCTTCAACAGAACAGCATTATTTTTCTGATCAATTCTTGTATTCCTCATCAATATGTATTTTCTGTCGTACTTCAGGAAATCTTTAAGAACCGCGACACAGACAAATCTGGCACCATGAATTCACATGAGATGAGAGACGCTGTGAAGGAAGCAGGTAATGAGTCTATGGTTAGACAGACCATTGATTACAGCGTATTAAGAATATGTTTCTTAAGAGTTTAATAATATAAAGATTGTAACATAGAGCGAAGTAATGCTTGTGTGTATTTTTCTCTACAGGGTTCCAGCTGAACAATCAAGTACTTCAGGTGATAATCTCACGTTACGCCAATCAGAAATATGCCATTGACTTTGATTCCTTCGTCGGCTGCCTGATTCACCTGGAGATGCTCTTCAGTAAGTTTAAATCAAGATTATCCAGAATGTTTTATAGGACCAAAAATAAACTGCTATAAATAGAATTGTGACCGCTTGTTCATAAGTGGTTTACTGTAACATATTCACCTGTGCTCTACACAGAAATGTTTAAAACATTCGATAAGAAGAACAACGGGAAAATCGATCTGGATATCTTACAGGTGATGCACAAGTGTGACCATGGATGTTGATTTCTGTATTTCTCAGAGTATCGTTGTCATTTACAGACGTGTTGTTTTGTGTTGCAGTGGCTCTGCTTGTCCCTCAGCTGAAAATCCCCTCACCATAATTTCACAAAGAAATCCCTTTCCTGCAATTAAACAGAGGAGGACAACAGACCAGAAATACCCTATAGATGCTTATTAGCTGAACTTTGATTTGAGTTAAAAATTGTTTATGATTAAAGTTTGGTAAAAATTAAAACTATCTACAACAACAAAGATGACCATTAATTCATATTTATGATTTGATGTTCTGTTTACAAATATAACATTGTTTCTACCAAAATAACATTACATTATTTCTACTGTACAAATCATAGACTAATAGGTATGACACTGAATTATACCATTGTATTTACACAATAGTACAATGATGCTATCTTGCGCATATACAGATATTAAATTCACAAATAGTCTTATGGCTATTTTTATAAGTGGCCTGTGAATGTGATTTATTAGCCGCTATAGGAAAACAAGAACAAAGTCAACTGAACTCTAAAACTCTTTTCGGTACAAATCAGACAATGATAAATTGAAAAAATTAGATAAAAACAGTTTACTATATGAAGCCACAGCACTGTTCATTCAGGGCTCTTATTTTGCCTTTTTATTATTTTTTATTGTTGCCTTTGTCACGTGTTCTTTTTGTTCTAGTTCCTTCTATCACCTATTTGTTACCATGGTCACCACATTTTTTTTCAGCTGGTTGTCATTTGTTAATCATTACTAATATATTTAGTTCTCGCTCTTCACCTTTCAGTTGTTGGCTGTTTGTGTTACTGCATATTCATGTTGGCCACATGTTGTGTTTGCACTACCCTTTCAGATAAACATTATATATTTAAAATACATAAATGTCAAAAATAATAGTTAAAATATTCACTGATTCAAAGCTAAAACATTAGTTCACCGATCAGCACAATGAGCAGAATCCCGTTCATCAGACCAGATATGATGATAATAATCTGTGTCTGTGTAGTGCTCCACTACAGGAAAAGAGAAGAACAGACACGGAATGCAGTGAAGTGTCACCCTGGAAGGTGTTTTTTAATTCGTTAAAGCAGTGAAGTTTTGGTGCAAACAAACTCAGTCTCTGAATTGTGCAGGTGAAATGTTAGGTAGTTGAAAAGTGCAGTTCCTCCTTGTTCAGTGGAGAGAGGAGAGTTAGGCCAACTTGCTGGGCAATCCACACTTCCTCTGCAAAGTCAATCACTCTCTGAGGAAACAAAGAACACAGCAGCTAGCAACACACTCAGGGAGAGTCCATACAGCTCCCCTTCCCTCTTGCTTTCAGCCGTTTATATCCCCCTCTGCATGATTGCCTCCTTGTTTGTCAGCTGGGATCGCCAGGTGTAGCCACTGATTAGTGTTGCCATTGGTGATGAGTGGGGCGGAAGCCATATCTCGTCACATTCCCCCGCTTTTCTTGTGGGTGGGTCTCCTGTGAGCAGAAGAATTTATTACATGGGGAGGGAGGGTGGGAATGACCCTTCCCAGACTTGACCAGCCAGAGAACATCCTTGATAGAACATCAACATTGCAATTGACCGAACCAGCTCGATGTTTGACCACAAAATAGAAGTCTTGAAGAGCCAGGAACCACCTGGTGACTCTACCATTGCTGTCCTTTGCCCTTGCCATCCACTGTAGAGGGACGTGGTCTGTCACCAGGTAAATTAATGACCTAGAAGATAATACCTGAGCTCCTCGACAGCCCACTTTATAGCCAGGGCCTCTTTTTCGACAGCGGCATACCGTGTTTCAGCAGGGGTAAGTTTCCGGCTGATGAAGGTTACAGGATGTTCTTCCCCTTGGACCATTTGAGACAGTACCGCTCCTAGGCCTGTGTCAGAGGCACCCGTTTGAAGGATGAATGGCAGGGAGAAATCTGGGACATGTAGGATTGGTGCTGCTGTCAGCACGGTCTGTAGTTGTCAGAAGGCTCGCTCGGCCTCAGAATTGCACTTTATCTGGCTGGCCCTTTTTGGTCAGGTCTGTAAGGGGGCAAGGCAGAGAAGAGAAACATTGATAAAACATCGATAGTAGCCGGCTAAACCTAGGAAGGCACGTACCTTATTTTTGGTAGAGGGCCGGGGATATTCCCTGATAGCTTTTATTTTTTCTTCTTGTGGCTCAATCAGTCCCCGTCCAATGCGATAACCCAGGTAACGTGCCTCCGAAAGTCCCAAGTGACATTTTTGAGGGTTAGCCGTTAGGCCAGCCCGACGTAACGCAGACAGCACCTCCCTCAGTCGACGTAAATGTTCTTCCCAGCTTTCAGAGTGGACCACCACATCGTCCATGTAGGCGGCTGCATAGAACTGGTGAGGTCGGAGCACTCAGTCCATTAGCTTTTGGAAGGTTGCTGGTGCCCCATGCAGGCCAAAAGGTAAGATGCGGTAATGCCAGTGCCCTGATGGTGTACTGAAGGCGGTTTTCTCTTTTGCCAAAGGGGAGAGTGGCACTTGCCAGTAACCCTTTGTTAAGTCTAACATGGAGATGTACCGGCTCTGCCAAGACGTTCAATTAGTTTGTCCACCCGAGGCATGGGGTAGCTGTCAAACTCAGAGACTCCATTTAGTTTACAGAAAATGTCCACCGTTTGTTACTGTCAGTCTCTACACAAACACTGGAGCGCAATGACTGTAGTTCTTTTCATCTGTATGTGGAACAACCAATAATAAAAATAAATAAATAAAGTCTGGTTTCACAGACAGGGCTTAGATTAAGCTAGTATAATGTCTTATAGTTCAATTAGGAAAATAAGTAGCTTTTATGAAAGTACCTAAAAAAATCATAACTTTGTGCATCTAGAGACAAAACAATGGCACTGACATATTTTAAGATGTATCAGTGCACGTTGCTTTGAGTTAAAACAACTCAGACACTAGCCTCAAGCCTAGTCTGTGAAACCAGAGTGAATAAAAATTCTGAAAAACAAAACACACACAAACTGTTACGGCCCATAACTAAACAATAGCTCGTTGATTTTAATAAGACAAAGAATGGTGATGGACCGAACATATAAATAACCCACAGACACTGGATACGGTTTAAGACGCCCAAGCGCCTACGTTTACTAATCCAACAAAAGAAGTGAATACAACATATGTTAACCAAACATTGTTCAACAAACAGAAAGAAATAAACAACAGTAAACTGGTAGTGCAGCTAAGGAAACAGACCCCTGCCTACACCCGTTCTTACCAGCAGTTCTTACCTGGCTCTCGATAAAAGAACAGGTGAGTCTTACGGGCATCTGCTTCCCTCACTATTCTAACTAAATAACAAAACGTGAACTATAAAACAAAAACCACTACCAGTTACTGAAATAAGAAAAGAAACGAATAACAGTAAATACAAAACTACTTAAAAGATCAACATAAACACAACTAAACTAGAATACAACAAAAAGGCGAAGCTCTCAAGGTGCAAAGAGAGCGGCGTCGGAGACGATGAGCCGGCGATGGAGAGAGAATGAGACGAGCCATCATTGTCTCGACCGATGGCTTTATATCCGGAGTCACTGATGACATCACAGCGTTCCACTAATAGGGGATTTCCCCTCTCAAGGCCACCTATAGGCTAAAAAGAAAATTTACACAAAGACCAACATAACACACACACAGAACATCATTTTGTTTAGATCACTGAAGGAGTAAATTAACTCACCGGTGAAGTGCAGTCTGGTGCTACTGCTGAGTTTTGGAGTATCATCTGTTTTCATACAGAAATAAACTCCTAATTCATCATCAGTCACATTATTTATAACCAAACGAGGATTATACTGCACTGAATATTTCTGTTTTATATGGATAAAAAGTGATGGTGTTGTTGAGAATGATCGTAGAATCACTGTTGGCGGATCTGGTGTTTTCAATAAGATCACAGTTTATGGTCAAATTTGATCCCAGATCAGTTAATTGATCTGCCACTGCAGCGCGACAACACAGTAACACATCTATAAGACAAACAAACAAACAAACACATAGTTACTTAAAACCAGTGTGATACATAAAATTTATGGCTGTTTCAAGATTACTAATCACATACAAATAGTAATATACTCACAGAGCTGAAGCGGAATAATCTTCATTTTGTTGCCAAAGTTAAAACACCTCAATATGAATCTGTTTCGCTCTCTTCCTCATCATCTAAGATGAATCTACTGCGGCTCTATAGCAAAGACAGGAAGAAAAGAAATCTTCACACATCAAGCAGAGGAAGTCAGCTTTTCTCTGACCACACTGTACACATCTTTTTCAACACTTAAGGCTCCACCATCAACACATCAATTCACAGTGTTCATAAGAGCTTTGATGTTAAACATGAATACAGAGAAAGATCTACTGAAGCATTTTAGTTACAGATTTGCAGATAGTGATATTTTGTCATGTGCTGCTATACTCTAGCCATTAAGAACATAACCATAACCATTTTAAAAGAAACATTGTTATCAATTTCAAGATAGTCACATACTACTTACATCTATTGCAATCAATTACATGGAACTGTATGGAATAACTGAAATAATTTGGAGCTGTAATCAGGCTCTATTACCTATTAAATCGGTTAAGCGCTTTTCAAAAGCGTCCATCGCTAACCTACAACTTTAATGTGTGTTGCTTAATGTCATTAATTCCTGATATCACACCATTTAATTTCTGTCTTTCTTTCTGTATTTAGTGAGCACAAGATAAAACAGATAAACATTGATCAAAGTTGAGATCTGCTACACATCTCTGTAGACTCATGTCAGTAAAGCACAACTAAACTAAAATACACTCTACAAAATGAGTACAGTAGAACCCCGACTTACGAAAATAATCCGTTCCGAGGTTGGCTTCGTAAGTCGATCTTTTTGTAAGTCAGTCAGGCTTTTACATGTAAATTGCCTAATCCGTTCCAAGCCCTACGAAAACACCACGTTTAATTTAATAATAAAGCTATGCTTGTTCAGTATGGTTCCTATGGTTGACGGGTTACGGACATATTCTTTCGCTATGGCGGACAAGCACATCCCAGCTTCATACTTCTCAATTATCTCCCTTTTCGTCTCCATGGAGAGCATCCTCTTCTACCCTTTAACTTTCACTTTCATCGTGAAATGAAATGGGAAAGGAACGCCGCTACGCAGAGGCTGGTGGGAGCGATGCTGACCAATAGGAGAGCAGGATGCTGCAGCGAAAGCTAGTGTCAGAGCCGGGAGCAGTGTTGCCAGATTGGGTGGGTTCCTGGCAGGTTTTAAGCCGTAGTTGGGCTGGAAATCTTCAGTCCAATCTGGCAACACTGGCCGGGAGACAGCCAATGGGAGAGTGGGACGATTGGTGCGAGTTTCCGGATCAATGGCGTGCGAATTTCAAAACAAACCTGGTAAATCGTCGCCTCGGCCGAGATTTCGTTTTTCGCATCTCGATCATTTTGTCGTTACTCGGGAGAAAAAAAACCCGAAACATGATTTTCAAAAACCCATTTTATCGTACGTTGAACTTTTCGTACCTAGAGTGTTTCGTAAGTCGGGGTTATACTGTACATGGTGTCTTTGTCTTTAACCTTTAACACATTTGCATCATGTGCACGACTCCAGTCAGCAGATTCTTCGTTACATATTTTCCGACACCAGTTTGACCTTGTTTAATAAATATCTATACTCAGAGCTCTATATATCACTTACTATTGAAGCACTACAGCAGTTTTCCTGCTTCAAACACATAAAGTGTAACTCACTGAAAATTCACATCATATGTGTTACGAGCACCTTTCACCTCAGCACTTTTTCCCAGAATCATTCCTGCTTCCCACCTACACATTACATCATCTACCGCACTAGACACAGTAAACTTCTGGTTTATGAATGTCTTCAAATATTATTTTTGTACAAAATTGTGTACAAAAATAAGGAAAAGCTTTGTATAGAGTCTTTCTCATTATTGCAATGTCTAGAAATAATAATACCAGTTTTTCCAGCTCTTGCTCTTTTGGTTTCTGAACACAAATAAAATGTCACAAGCACATCCAAAGGGTTTTTACTCATGTGTGGAAAACTGCTCGGTTACATTGCCAATCTATTTTAAATAAAACGTTCTAAAATTTATTTCAATGTGAAGTCAAAATGTATATTTGTTCCTTTGCAACACACACACACACACACACACACACACACACACACACACACACACACACACACACACACACACACACACACACACACACACACACACACACACACACACACACACACACACACACACACACACACACACACACACACACACACACACACACACACACACACACACACACACACACACACACACACACACACACACACACACACTATGGGTTGCATTAAAAACTAAAACCTCTCTTTAAAAATTTGTTAAATAAAAAAAGTAAAGGCAAACGTTTGTACACTGAATCAGTACAAGATGCTTTTGTTTGAGAGTCCTGAGAATCAGCAGAAAAGTTTTGATGAAGTATTATTCTTTAAACATCAAGACCAAGCAACTATCGTCAAACCGTAAACAAACACATTTAGGACACTCTCTTCCCCCACCGGGGCGGCTCGCACACACATTCATATGTTTAACATCAAAGCAAACAAGTAAACCTGTGCCTTGCCGTATCTGTCCCAAATCTGCTCCAGATAAGAAGGGGACCAAGAGTTCTTGCACATACCCAGGGTGCATAGGCATCGCCCCGTGACCTTGATTGTGCAAAGCGGTTTTCCCTCGGGGAGAACCCCTTGGTTTTCAGTACACTCTTCTTGTTGTTCAGCCACTCATCGAGTCACTCGTCGCTTAATGGCTAAACGAACGGCCTGGATGCGCTCGGGGAAGAGCCGAGCAGACATGGCCACTGAGTCCCAAACGACTCCCAAGAAAGTGGTTCTCTGCGTGGGAGAAAGTACACTCTTCTTGGTGTTCAGCCCTAAGCGTCGTGAGACGAGAACCAAGAGTTCTTCCACATGCTCAGGGTGTTTGGGCATCGCCCCGTGACCTTGATTGTGCGAAGCGGGTTACCCTTCGGGGAGAACCCCTGGATTTTAGCCACCACTGCAGAGGTCTCGTGTACAGCAGGCCCAGAGGGAAAATGCTGGATACCGCTGCCATGAGCCCTAACACTCTCTGAAAGTGTTTCACCGTGAGTGGCTGGCCCAGCTAGATGCTCTTAACGGCTAAACGAACGGCCTGGATGCGCTTGGGGGAGAGCCGAGCAGACATGGCCACTAAGTCCCAAATAACTCCCAAGAAAGTGGTTCTCTGCGTGGGAGAAAGTACACTCTTCTTGGTGTTCAGCCTTAACCACAGCTCCTTCATGTGCGGGCACAGCATCTCGATGTTGTGCTGCAAACTGCGGCGACTGGGCCAGGATAAGCCACAGTCGTCGACATAGTTTAGGGCACGATAGTTCCTTGCAATTCCAGCAGAGCTAGAGCAGCGTCCACTACCTTAGTGAACGTGCGAGGCGAGAGCGCCAGACCGGAAAGGAAGCACCGATACTGGTACGCCTTCCCCCCCTAAGCCCGTGTGAATGTGAGTCTTGCTGGGAAAGCTTGCTCTTTGCGAGCTGTGAGTAAGGGACCGTGGGAAAAGTGCATGTTCTTTTCGTTTTCTGTTATAATTTGTTAAGTGTGTGTAGACATGAGACCAGTGGCATTCATTAAAGGGACACAGACGACAACGTTCAAACCTGTCTTTTCAAAATGGTAATTGCATGCCCAAAGTCACCTTTCTTTTACCAATAGCATCCTCCAGAAGAAAATTGCACTTTTCCCACGGTCTCTTACTCACAGCTCGGCAAAGAGACGAGCTTTCCAGGTGCTTTCTCACATTCAGACAGGTTTTACGACTCCTTGCTCATTATATCGATCGAAAATAACGAAAAAGAAGCTTGTGAAGCATGAAGACATATGTATCCATAAGTATACGTTGTTAAGATTTTTTTTTAGTGAGTCGTTTTATAGTTATTGCCATTTTATGCTGAATGTGTGATGAATATCAAAAACAAAACTAACTTTACCTCACTTGCGCGTTCTTAGTGTTTGCTGTGTGAAAACAATATCGACTGATAAGGGAATATGCTCCATGAAGCGCAGAGCGACCGGGAGTCAGATTTCAGCTCAATCTCTCAGGTTTCTCCTCTCAGTAGCACGATGGAGGTAAGCATATGGTATTATGTAATGTTCTGTGATGTAATGTCACTGTGAAATTGTCCGACAGTCAATCAAGCTGAGCGCTTATCAAAATCACACAAAAACAATGTTATAGATCTTAGAACTCAGCCCACAGACAAGGCGCACCGGTATGTAAGGCGCACATTTGATTTTTGATTTGTTTTGTGCGTGTGTTTTGGGTGCGCCTTATAGTGCGGAAAATACGGTAGGCAACTTACCAGGCTCAACTCTGCTTAGCTTCAGTGAGCAAACAGTCTTGGGCTACAGGGTGATATGTCTCCTGAATAATGTGTCTGGAAACAAAGATACAGATGTTCTGGAATGATTAGCCACAAACACACACAAAAAAAAAAAATGTTTGACTTGAAATGACCTTTCCTCTATATTCCTGAGGAGGGCCGTGCAGTTTGGTGACTGAGTGGGAACCTATAGGGAGTATTTCCAGGGGGAATAATAAAGTGGTGCACCTCTCAGAGTACAAGCAGGTGGAAATGTTTGAAGGTTTCTTCAGGAACAAAGAACTTTAACATTCAGCTGATATGCAATCTTGAAGGCGCAACTGGTAGTTATGGCGAGATGAAGCCCCATGAAGCGTTGAACCTTTTCACCCAAATGATGTTTTATTAACAAAGTTCGGGAGGAGCACGTTCAAATGATTAATACAATCAACACGTCATCAGCAATTACTCCTCATCCTATCAGCAGGAGAGGAAGTACGTATATATAGACACGTTTGACTCACCTACAGCTCTTTGACATTTTTCGGCATCCCTCCACCACCCCAACTCCTCACACTTAATTGTTCCTATCAAAGTCAGGATACGGGGGGAGTGCTCCAGGTTCGGGCTAACACCGAGCTCGGAGCCCTCTCCTCGGACAGCTCGCCAAATACGCTTACCATTCATTGCTCCTGAATCATTCGTAAGTGTGAACTCGTGAAGTGGTTCACAAAAGGGTTCATTTCTCGAAGCCTCATTTGCTCACAAAACCATCTAGTGGCCAACGAGTATAAAACAATCAAATACATTACAAATGTGCCTGATGTGGTGTGTGTGATACTCTGTGTATATATAATGTGTATTTTCTTGTGGTATATGAGTATTGTAGTAACATAACTTTGTAATAAATGTATTGGCTTGAAATTTATAGAACTATAAAATGTGTGTAAATCAATTGTTTGGTCATAGGCAGACAGGGCAAAATTATAATTGTATAAGTGTCTGGGTTTAACTGGGCAGAGGGCAGTGAATGTGCTTGTGTATCTTGGACTGTGATCTTTGGAAATAAGAAAAATAATGAAGAGTAATTATTAATATTATTAAACTGTTTTATGGCTAAGGCGATTAATTTTTTTATATATAACTTCTCCTGCCTTTAAAAACACCCTTTCAAAAGGCACAGATGAAGCCGGGGTACATAAATACTTGAGAGCAAGCCTATACGGCAGTGGAAATATAACTTTCTGTCTCTCCCAGTACTGAAATGGATCCGCCAATTCCTCAATATTTGGTTCGCCAAGATAATTTCAGTTAAAAAAAATATATAAATAAAAATGTAAAAACTGCTTACTGAGCCTCAACACAGAGCATAATCACTAGCAACTGGTATGAGCATTGTCTACTTTAAGTATATTTAGTGTAAACTAGCAACTTTAAAAGATTTTAAAAAAGTATTGTGTTTTCTGTTTGTTATAGTAATACTGATTTACGCTAAGCTTAATGTGACTTGTGTTGAAAGATTATTTGTGTGAAAATTGTACTTTGAGGTTAACATTATAATATATTATATATAATAATATATATATTGAGTTAAAGTATTTGAATCAAGTTTATTATAATTATGATGTTAAATGTTTGTTTAAATAGTATCTTTATCTGTATTAATCTGTTAATGCTTTGTTTGATTTACCTTTTTAAAGGTTTTCAACCTTGCGTGAAACACCTACTTGCTTGGCTTGATTGCTACTCCTGTTGCAACTTCTGCCAATACCTCTGCAAACAAAAAGGAAATAAGATCAAGTAGAGTCACAATGAGTTGTCCTTGCTTCCTTCAAGACGTGAATGCCATTTTTCAAGTTTGGGCAGAGCTGAAAAAGATCTAGGGAAACTTGACAAACGCTTTTCTTTGTCCTTCTTATTGAGTATCAATGCTATTCCTGAATGTCTTGACTCAAATATTTTGAGTCAATTAACACATACCCTATTGATCAACAACCCTGATTTCTAACACTGATGTGTCAACATACCATGAAACTTGACTTTCACCCCAGGATTCAAATGAAAACATGGCAACCAACTGTTTCCCCCAAACAGACAGGAAGAAGTCAAAAAGCCAGAAGATATGAGATATAGGGGAACGTGGGGCACAACGTAACGCAGGGTAAATAGTAACACAGACTTTTAAGATAGTTGCACGGTCTTAAATGTGACGTGCTAATGGGCTTTTCACCACACTGTTTGCACACGTCTTCTGGCCATCTTTCGAGAAATTTCAGCGAAATTTGGATGAGAACCACAGGAAAAACTCTGTTGAAAGCATGAAAATATTTTTTGTTATAGTAGTTGTTTTTCGATTTTCAAAGAATGTGTGAAAGTATGTTAGTCCAATCTTATATTGTTATGATTACCATCTTCTTGGCTAAAAGATGGTACCATTTTGAAAGATGTGAAAAACACACAGTGACTGCTAGCCGGTCCTGAAGTGAACACGACACCGCAGGGTTAGTTGTAACACGTTGTTACAACTAAGCCACATTGAATAGGCTCCATCAATAATCATATATTTTGTATTGTATTAACCTATTAAAACGTTTTTCATGTCATTACATTGTTAAAAGCATAACAATGTAATAAATAAAAGACAAAAATATATTCAATTCATAAGTTATGCTTATAATCATTAAGGGCCCGTCCACACGGAGACGCGGATCACTGTATCCGCATACATTTGTTATCGGATTGGCGTTACGTCCACACGGATCCGGCGGTTTGGGAGACTGAATCCGCTCTCTTTTGATACTGGGTCCTAAAGTGGATAGATCTGAATCCGACACCCTTGCGGTATCGTGTGGACTGCCAATCCGTATATTTTTTGTTTACCGATGATATCATCACATCATCACATTTGTTTACCGATGATGGCATCAACAATGCACATGCTCAAAGTCTTCTTCTCTGTGTATAGTGTATTATCTATATAAGTCCTGCTTCCTGCTTCGCTACTGTTCGGACGCTCTTGCTTACAGCTCTGCGCTTTGCTCTATTGCTTTTATATTTTATCTCCTAATTTTAACTTCAGCAAATCAGCACAGTGCTCAAACGACAAATATTGGCACCAACAAAGTTTCTAACTGGAAGAATTGCAACAAAAAAGGGGAATTTTTTTTCCAACCAGCCTCCCATTGACGGCAGCCATCAGCTTACATTCCGGAGAAGGGAAAACACAGCTGCCTACACTGAAAAGATTAGAAATAATATGCCTCCTCTGGTTGAAGAATCTACCTGCTGCACAAACTGCCACAGACTTCTACAAAGGATTGCAGTTCTTGAAACAAAGCTACTTGTGGGACTACCAAACCAGACGGAACACACAACAGAGCTTCATCATGGACGTCCTCAGCACACAGCCGGTGAGTCCCATGAATCTAATGCTCCTAAACAGGCCATACTGAGTGCCGTAATTGATAAACATACAAATCGATGGCACACACAGGGAGCGAGACCCAAAGGCACTCGAGACATCAGATTGTCACGAGTATCGCATTTTGTAGCGTCCTCTACCCCAAACACTAGCTCCCTACCACCGCCAATACATCTGGAGAACAGATTTGAAGTGTTAATGAATGTGAGTGAGGAATCTCCAGACATGATGAATGTGGTTGAGGAATCCCCAAACATGATCGGACACAGATCAAATCAGCCAGCAGCTAACACCGATGCTAACTGCCGCTCAAGGTGGAGCAGACAGCGACACTCAGCTCTTAGAGCAGCCGAGCCCAGGACTCTGATAGTGGGTGACTCTATTATCAGAAATATTAGCAGCAGGGATACAACTACATGCTGCCTTCCACAAGCAACAGTTTCTGATGTAAACAGGGAACTTAAGAGCATTCTGATGAAATATAAAACTGCAAACCGACTGATCATCCATGTGGGAAAGAATGATATTCGGAAGGAGCAGTCAGAACTCCTTAAAAGGGATTTCAATTAACTTTTTGAAATGCTCAGAAGTCTAAAAGTTCAGTCGTTCATCAGTGGACCACTCCGAGCAAGAGGAACAAATAGATTTACACGTTTGCTTGGGATTAACACATGGCTGCAAAAAACCTGCAATTTAAAGGGACTGAATTTCATCGACAACTTCAATCTGTTCTGGAGTCAGAGACAGTTGTTCACACATGATGGCCTGCGCCCAAACAAACTGGGCTCAAGAGTGCTAAAGGACAATATCTACTTCTCCCTCCATCATCCTTCAGCAGTGTGTGCAAATCCACTTAATCTGAATAGCACAAACACACCTGGACAGAGTACAGCTGACCACAGGACTTCATTTCAGCACCTGAATGGACATGCGGCTGACACATCCCACAAGGACAGCGATAAGACCACGCAGCCACAACAACCACTGTTCACGGACACAATCCTGACTGAGCCCTGCCCAGAGAGCTCACCGATAGACAGTGACGTGTTAGAACTGCTCCAAGTTTCAGCAGCCAAGGACGACTTTCGGGAAAACAGCCAGGACAACATATTACAGCCTCCAGTAACACCAGAGCAACAGCCTCTCTCGCCGGATACGCTATCCCTCTCCCCAGCATCCCCTCTGCTGTGTTTCTCTGAGAAAATGGAGGAACTGGTGTATGCTGGAACCAAACTCGCCCACTCTTTTGCTGCGAGCCCCCAGACATCAACAAAAAAGCGGCGAGCTCCACAACCAACAAAGCCTGTGGGCCCAACTCAACCTCCCATTCCTCCTGCGAGAGCTCTTCGGCCGCTACAACAACGCCAGGGCCCTCACCCTCCTCCATCTGTTCTAGGTGAACCAAAAACAACTGATAAAAGCTCTCAGTGATGTGTGTCGGGTCCCCGCTATGATAACAGTGACTTTGTCAAATGTTTACAGAACAAGCGGGAACCCAGTGTGCCCGTTGCTTTCTCTATTTCAGTTTTATTACGTGTTAGAAAGCCAAAGGCCTTCTCAAACCGTCTGGCAAACCCATTTAATCTGTTGCCTATTCAAACTAAGATTACTGTAGAGACAGAAAGTAATGTCAGGACGCCGGTTTGATCTGTCTTGTGTTTGTGCATTGTTCGTCGGGAGCGCATGGCGTTCCGTGTTTGTTTGTCTGTGACGTCATATGTCTGTTCGCCACGCGCTTCGGCACGTGCGCCTTGTTGTGTTGTCATGCGTTCGCCTGTCAGTTGTCACCCCGCCCCCTTGTTCATCTGTTAGCTCATTATCTGTTAGCTCATTCTCTTCAGGTGTTACACTCATTAGCTTCCCCATATATTCCCCCCGTGTTTTGTGTTCTGTGCCAGATTGTGTGTTTTCTCCTGAAAAGTCACGTCTAGCTTCTGCCTGTTTTTCTCAGCTCGTTTCTCTGTTTAGTCGGCTCCTTGTTGCTTTAGTCTAGCCTAGTCTAGTTTTTCTTTTGTTTCTTTGACCAAGTTTTCCTTTCTAGCCTTTAGATTTAGTCCTTATCTAGTTTAGTGGTTTTGTTCATTTTTAGTTTTTTTCCTCTCCTACCTTTTGGCCCCAGTTCAGCCTTGCTTTGTTTTGTTTTTTCCCTTTTGGGTTTTCCCCTGTCCCCAGCCTTCCAGTTCATCCGCCTGCTGGTCCCTGTTCCCCCGCCTGCCTCACCTGCCTTCTCCGCCCAGTGTTCTCCATCATCTCTCGCCCTGGTGCCGTCTCTCTCTGCTGTGGACTGTTGCTGTCCGAGGTTTACGCTCAGAGCTTGGACTGCTTCTCTTGGACTCCCTGTTTCACCTGCACCTTGTGCCCATCCTACATTGATTCAATAAACCGCTTTCTGACACTGCAAATGGATCCTCTGTCTTTGAACCCTGACAGTACAATCTGGCCAGTTATGGATTCAGCAGAGTCCGATGCTGTACGAAACGCTCTCGCCCAGCAGGGAATTTTGCTGGGACAACACGCCTCTCAGATTACGACCACCACCCGTGATGTTGAGGTGATGGCCAGCCAGATGGCGGACATCACTGCTCAGCTTCGTGACTTGCGAACAGGCCAGGATTCCATCATAGCAGCTGCTTCCGCCTCTCCTCCGGTGCCCAGTCACCCCCGTTCAATTTCTGAACCCCGTGTGCCCACGCCAACCCCCTACGATGGTGACCCTATGTCCTGCCGATCATTTCTGACTCAGTGTTCCATCATCTTTGCCCTACAACCCACCACCTATGCTTCTGAGGCCACCAAGGTGGCGTTCGTCATCACTTTGCTCACTGGCAAAGCTCGGGAGTGGGGAACCACCGTGTGGGCAGCCAGATCACCATTCTGTGCCTCCTTCGAACAGTTTGAGAAGGAGATGTTAAAAGTTTTTGACCGGTCGTTGGCGGGGAAGGAAGCCGCTAGCCAACTCGCCAGGTTGAGACAGGGCGCCCAGTCCGTGACCGACTACTCTATCCGCTTCCGCACGCTTGCTGCCTTAACAGGCTGGAATGAGGAGGCCTGCTGGGACCGGTTCCGGGAGGGTCTTAGCGACGACCTCCAGGATGAGATTGCTATTCATGATTTGCCCTCATCTTTCGACGGCCTGGTGGACTTAGCCCTCAGAGTAGAGACTCGTCTGGAGATGCGTCGCCAGAGACGCGCTATGCGTGTGCCTGTGAGAAATACTCAGCCACCCTCGGTGGTATCAAACTGTGGCCCTGAGCCGCTTCCTGAGCCAGAACCTATGCAGGTGGGGCGGATGCGTCTTGCTGCAGAGGAAAGACAACGTCGCATAGCTCAAGGACTCTGTCTCTACTGTGGCAAGCCAGGGCATTTTGCCGCACAGTGCCCGTTAAAAGCCAGAGCTCGCCAGTAGTCGGGGAAGTACTGGTGAGCGTTACTCCCCTGTCCTGTTTCCCCTGCAACCGTACACTTCTTCCCGCCAGGGTTTCCTGGGGTCCTTACTCTAGACGTTGTTCTGTTCTCATTGACTCTGGGGCGGAGGGGGACTTCATTGATTCTGATCTGGTGGCCCACTGGAAAATCCCTACTTCCCCTCTCCAAAATCCCATCTCAGCTAGAGGACTCAACGGCTCCGTCTTAGCCCAAATCACTCATGTAACGGTCCCTGTTAGCCTAGTCACTTCTGGTAACCACAAGGAGGAGATTGTATTCTACCTCCTGAAGTCTCCCAGCACCGCCATTGTATTAGGGCATCCCTGGCTGGTAAAACACAATCCACATGTGAGTTGGGCGGAGAATTCTGTTTTGGCATGGAGTCCTTTTTGTCACAAGTTTTGTTTGGGTGCTGCTTCGTCTTCTGGCTCTGTTTCTTCTGTGTTACAGGAGGAGGTGGCGGATCTAGCCGGCGTTCCTGTGGAATACCTTGGTCTGCGACGTGTTTTCAGCAAGTCCCGGGCAACATCTCTCCCCCCACATCGGCTGTACGACTGTGCCATTGACCTCCTCCCAGGCACCTCTCCGCCTAAGGGCCGCCTGTTCTCTCTTTCTGGGCCTGAAAGGGAGGCTATGGATAAGTACATCCATGAATCTTTGGCGGCCGGCCTCATCCGACCCTCCTCTTCTCCTGCAGGCGCTGGGTTCTTCTTCGTGGAGAAGAAAGATGGTTCTCTCCGCCCCTGCATCGATTATCGTGGGTTGAATGACATCACTGTATAGAACCGGTACCCCCTGCCGCTGATGTCAACTGCTCATGAGCTGTTGCAGGGCGCGCGGATCTTCACGAAGTTGGATCTCCGCAATGCCTACCATCTGGTTCGGATCAGGGAGGGTGATGAGTGGAAGACAGCGTTCAATACACCCTCTGGGCACTTTGAATATAGGGTGATGCCCTTCGGGCTTACTAATGCCCCAGCTGTCTTCCAGGCCCTGGTTAACGATGTTCTGAGAGACATGATCAATAGATTTGTCTTTGTGTACCTGGACGATATTCTAATTTTTTCTCCTTCGTTAAAGGTACACGTTCAGCATGTACGCCAGGTGCTGCAACGTCTTCTGGAGAACCAGCTGTACGTCAAGGCGGAGAAATGTACTTTTCATGCAGACTCGGTTCCGTTCCTGGGGCAAATTATCTCAGCGGAGGGGATTAAGGTAGATCCAGCTAAGGTGAGGGCTGTCTCCAATTGGCCAGTCCCCACCTCCCGCAAGGAGTTGCAGCGGTTTCTAGGGTTTGCCAACTTTTATAGGCGGTTTATCCGCAACTTTAGTCAAACCGCTGCACCCTTGACAGCCTTAACCTCCACTTGTGTGCCTTTCAGGTGGTCAGACCAGGCCCAGGTGGCTTTCCAGAAACTTAAGAAATGTTTCACGTCTGCTCCTGTCTTGTCTGTTCCTGACCCTGATCTGCAGTTTATAGTGGAGGTAGACGCGTCTGAAGTGGGGGTTGGAGCAGTCCTCTCCCAGCGATCCGCTCTCGATGGTAGAGTACATCCCTGTGCGTTCTTCTCGCACCGCCTGAGCCCAGCTGAACAGAACTATGATGTCGGTAACCGGGAGCTGCTCGCGGTGAGATTAGCCCTGGGTGAGTGGCGCCACTGGCTGGAAGGTGCAGCTGAACCCTTCTTGGTCTGGACGGATCACAAAAATCTCGAATATATCCGTTCAGCGAAGAGGTTGAACTCTCGGCAGGCCAGATGGGCGCTGTTTTTCGGTCGGTTCCGTTTCACCCTCTCGTACCGGCCTGGATCCAAAAACATCAAGCCTGACGCCCTTTCTCGTCTCTTTGACTGCCCTAGGGATGGGTCGTCACCCGACACTATTCTGCCTGCAGAAGTCGTGGTGGCTGCCGTATCATGGGGGGTCGAGGGACGGGTCAGGGAGGCACTGCGGGGGGTGGCGGTTCCTGCTGGGTGCCCTGAGGGTCTGTTGTTTGTTCCTGAGCCTTTGCGTGCTGCGGTTCTGGAGTGGAGTCACTCATCTAGGCTAGTTTGCCATCCAGGTGTGCGGAGAACATTGGCTTCTGCCCGTCAACGTTTTTGGTGGACCAATATGGACCAAGATGCCAGACAGTTCGTGGCGGCCTGCTCGGTTTGCGCCCAGAATAAGTCTTCTAACAAGCCTCCCGCTGGTCTGCTGCATTCATTGCCCGTTCCCTCCCGCCCCTGGTCCCACATCTCCCTTGATTTTGTTACTGGCCTTCCCCCCTCCAATGGTAACACCGTGGTCTTAACGGTGGTTGACCGTTTTTCTAAGGCGGTGCACTTTATTCCCCTTTCCAAATTGCCCACTGCTAAGGAAACTGCTCTGGTGGCAATCAATCACGTCTTCAGGATTCATGGTCTTCCTATGGACGTGGTGTCTGACAGGGGGCCCCAGTTCATTTCCCACTTTTGGAGGGAGTTCTGTCGTTTGATTGGGGCTACTGCCAGTCTGACTTCAGGATTCCATCCGCAGACCAACGGGCAGTCCGAGCGGGCCAACCAGGATTTGGAGCGTATGCTTCGCTGTCTGGCATCACACAACCCCGCCTCCTGGAGCCAGCAGCTCACCTGGGCAGAATATGCACACAACACACTCCCTGTAGCCTCTACTGGTATGTCCCCCTTTCAGTGTTCTCTTGGTTACCAGCCTCCTCTGTTTTCTTCGCAGGAATCTGATACCGCTGTTCCCTCTGCCCAGGCCTTTGTCCAGCGCTGTAGGAGGACCTGGAAAAGAGCCAGAGAGGCCCTGCTTCGGGCAGGGGGGCGTGCCAAAGTGGCAGCAGACCGTTGTCGGACTCCGGCACCCAAGTATGTCTGTGGGCAGAGAGTATGGTTATCTACTAAGGACCTGCCTCTTAAGGTGCCGGCACGCAAATTATCACCTAGGTTCATAGGGCCATACCGCATCTCTAAGGTCCTGAGTCCGGCGGCGGTGCGGCTCAGGCTCCCGCCTGCTCTTAGTCGTGTGCACCCTGTCTTCCATGTGTCTCGAATTAAACCTGTTTTTTCTTCCCCTTTGAACCCCACTGTGTCTGCCCCATCCCCCCCACCCCCCCGTCTGATTGATGGGACCCCTGTGTATACTGTCAGGAGATTACTTGACTCCAGGAGGCGTGGTAGGGGATATCAGTACCTTGTGGACTGGGAAGGGTACGGCCCGGAGGAGAGATGTTGGGTACCATCCCGGGATATTCTGGACCGCTCGCTGATCGAGGACTTCCATCAACAGCAGGCTCTTCTCACCCATGGGGCATCTGGGGATGCCCCTGGAAGGGGGGGTACTGTCAGGACGCCGGTTTGATCTGTCTTGTGTTTGTGCATTGTTTGTCGGGAGCGCATGGCGTTCCGTGTTTGTTTGTCTGTGACGTCATATGTCTGTTCGCCACGCGCTTCGGCACGTGCGCCTTGTGGTGTTGTCATGCGTTCGCCTGTCAGTTGTCACCCCGCCCCCTTGTTCATCTGTTAGCTCATTATCTGTTAGCTCATTCTCTTCAGGTGTTACACTCATTAGCTTCCCCATATATTCCCCCCGTGTTTTGTGTTCTGTGCCAGATTGTGTGTTTTCTCCTGAAAAGTCACGTCTAGCTTCTGCCTGTTTTTCTCAGCTCGTTTCTCTGTTTAGTCGGCTCCTTGTTGCTTTAGTCTAGCCTAGTCTAGTTTTTCTTTCTTTTGTTTCTTTGACCAAGTTTTCCTTTCTAGCCTTTAGATTTAGTCCTTATCTAGTTTAGTGGTTTTGTTCATTTTTAGTTTTTTTCCTCTCCTACCTTTTGGCCCCAGTTCAGCCTTGCTTTGTTTTGTTTTTTCCCTTTTGGGTTTTCCCCTGTCCCCAGCCTTCCAGTTCATCCGCCTGCTGGTCCCTGTTCCCCCGCCTGCCTCACCTGCCTTCTCCGCCCAGTGTTCTCCATCATCTCTCGCCCTGGTGCCGTCTCTCTCTGCTGTGGACTGTTGCTGTCCGAGGTTTACACTCAGAGCTTGGACTGCTTCTCTTGGACTCCCTGTTTCACCTGCACCTTGTGCCCATCCTACATTGATTCAATAAACCGCTTTCTGACACTGCAAATGGATCCTCTGTCTTTGAACCCTGACAAGTAAGACTGTTAAGTTAGCACTTTTAAACATCTGTTCACTTAAAAATAAATCACTTCTAGTCAATGATTTAATAACCACAAACAATCTAGATTTTATGCTTCTAAATGAAACATGGCTTGAAGACAGTTGCAGTTCAACAATCCTGAATGAAACAGCCCCTCCTAACTTTACTTTTATGAGTGTCTGCAGAGCTGTTAGGAGAGGTGGAGGTGAAGCTGCTCTATTTAAAGATGTCTATCAATGCAAGCAAGTGTCATTTGGTGATTACTTGTCTTTTGAATATTTGGGTATTGTGTTAAAAGGTGCTCCTCGCATTCTACTTTTAGTCATTTACAGGCCTCCAAAATACTCTCCAGCCTTTGTGGAGGACTTTACAGAACTGTTATCAGCAACTTCCTCAGAGTTTGACTGTTTTGCTATTACTGGGGACTTTAACATCCACATAGAAAATGCAGAATCCAAAATGGCAAAAGAAATTCTAACAGTTTTGAATACTTTTGATTTGACTCAGCATGTACATAGACCCACACACAATCGAGGACATACACTAGATTTAATTATCAGTAAGGGTCTAAACATCTCATCCATTGTCATTAAGGATGTAGCTCTATCAGATCATTTCTGTATTTTCTTTGATATATTGATCTCTCCGACTGTTGAAGCTAGATCTATATCGGTCAAAAAGCGATGCTTAAATGAGAATACTAGTGCTCTGTTTATGAAGGCTATATCTTTAACACCAAGCATATCTGCAGACTCTGTTGATTTTCTTCTTGATTCTTTAACTCAAAAGTTCAGAATGTTATTGATAACATTGCTCCTGTGAAAGTCAGGAAGAAGAGTGGCAGACAAAAGGCACGCTGGAGAAATTCAACAGCAGTGCAAAATATGAAAAGACAATGCAGAAAAGCTGAGCGCATGTGGCGAAAGACAAATCTTGAAATCCACTATAACATCTATAAAGATAACCTTCATGCTTTCAATGTGGAACTAGGCAAAGCTAGACAGACCTTCTCAAATATTATAAACAGAAACTTAAATAACACCCGCACTCTTTTTGCTACTGTAGAGAGACTAACAAATCCCCCAAGTCAGATTCCCAGTGAAATGCTCTCAGACAGCAAATGCTGTGAGTTTGCTTCCTTCTTCTCTGAGAAAATAAATAATATCAGAAAGGCGATCAGCTCATCCTTGAGCTGCACTGGGGTAAAACAGATCAGACCACAACCTCAGAAAGTAGCTATTATGTCTGTTTTCAAAGCAATTGATGGTAAAATTTTGGAAGAAACAGTACAGTACCTTAAAACATCAACCTGCGCCCTTGACATACTTCCCACATCTTTTTTCAAAAGCGTGTTTAACTGTTTAGATGCAGATATCCTAGAAGTGGTAAATGCCTCACTTCTGTCACGAAACGGGTTGTTGGGGTGGTGTGTGATGCGGAGACAGGCAAGGTGACAGGCAAGGCAGGAACTCAAACTTAAATTCATTTAATATAAACAAAACGAAAGACTTTAAATACAAAACAAAAGAGCACACTTGTGCAAAACCAGAACTCAGCAAAGACTCAGGAGACAGGCAAAACTCAGGAGACAGGCAGGACATCCACAGACAGCAACCTTACTTCATAGACAATTCAACAACCCACAAACACAAGGGAAATGCACAAGTGATATATACACAAGGGGAAACAGCAACACCTGGGAGACTAACGAGGAAGTGATTACAAGACAGGTGTAGGGAGTGAAACAATAACCCGAGAGACAGGAAGTGAAACAAAGACAAGACTGACAGGAAGTGACAGAGAAGACCCAGAGAGGAACACGTGTAACATAACGCCCCCCTTCCGGTAGGCGCGTCCTCGCGCCGTCAAAGTAACAACTGCGGAGGGTGGGCGGGGGACCAGGAGGGGGACAGAACAAGACATGAAACCCGAGGGAACCCGAAGGAGACAGAACAAGAAACAAGGAAAAACTATGTGAAAAAGATAAACAAAAAATAAACAGACCTCAAAACATAATGGAAAATAACTCAAAACAGTCCTCAAAAGCATAAAAAATAAAATTATCCAAAACAGAGTCCAGGGGGAGGAAAAGGAGGGATGAGCCAGGGTGGCTCAGGCATGGCCGGTGGGTCAGGCGGCGCCGGGGGGGTGAGCCAGGCAGGCTCGTGCAAGGCCGGCGGGTCAGGCGGCGCCGGCGGGGTGAGCCAGGCAGGCTCGGGCAAGGCCGGCGGGTCAGGACAGAGTTCTCTGGGCTGAGAGTTCAAGAGTGCTAGAGTCACGGGTGGCGCCAGCAGGGCGAGAGTCACTGGGGGCGCCGGCAGGGCGAGAGTCTCTGGGACGGCGTCCTCCGGGCTGGTAACGGGTTCTGGGACGTCGGCGAAGGCCAGCGGCGGCTCTGGGATGTCCCAGAAGTCCAGCGGCGGGTCGGGCCTCAGTTCAGGCAGCTCTGGCGGTTCGGGCCACAGTTCAGGCAGCTCTGGCGGTTCGGGCCACAGTTCAGGCAGCTCTGGCGGGCGGATCTCTGGATCGGGCTCTGGCGGGCGGGTCTCTGGATCGGGCTCTGGCTGGCGGGTCTCTGGATCGGGCTCTGGCTGGCGGGTCTCTGGATCGGGCTCTGGCTGGCGGGTCTCTGGATCGGGCTCTGGCTGGCGGGTCTCTGGATCGGGCTCTGGCTGGCGGGTCTCTGGATCGGGCTCTGGCTGGCGGGTCTCTGGATCGGGCTCTGGCTGGCGGGTCTCTGGATCGGGCTCTGGCTGGCGGGTCTCTGGATCGGGCTCTGGCTGGTGGGTCTCTGGATCTGGCTCTGGCTGGCGGATCTCTGGATCTGGCTCTGGCTGGCGGATCTCTGGATCAGACTCTGGCTGGTTCAGACGGGCCGTTGACTGAGATGCTGCAGCTGATGGTATTGGCTGTCTGGTTCGGAGCGCAGCGCTCACCTGACACACATACACTGCTTCTTGCCAGCTTAACTCTGTCAGGTCAGGGAGGTCCTCGATCTGAAAATGGTTTGCTCCGAACCAGAGCAGCATCTTCAGTGTTCTATCATCCAGGGATGAGAAAGTAGCGAACCGGTTGAACCTCCAGGCGAACTCATCAAAGTTGGGATTCTCCCGGGCAATCCGGAGAACCTTTACAAGATGTTCCATCTTCCCTGATTGTCCTTTTAGGCGACAAACCTGGTCGGTTGTAGGTGACCAGCCTGGTGGGTTGTTCTGTCACGAAACGGGTTGTTGGGGTGTTGTGCGATGCGGAGACAGGCAAGGTGACAGGCAAGGCAGGAACTCAAACTTAAATTCATTTAATATAAACAAAACGAAAGACTTTAAATACAAAACAAAAGAGCACACTTGTGCAAAACCAGAACTCAGCAAAGACTCAGGAGACAGGCAAAACTCAGGAGACAGGCAGGACATCCACAGACAGCAACCTTACTTCATAGACAATTCAACAACCCACAAACACAAGGGAAATGCACAAGTGATATATACACAAGGGGAAACAGCAACACCTGGGAGACTAACGAGGAAGTGATTACAAGACAGGTGTAGGGAGTGAAACAATAACCCGAGAGACAGGAAGTGAAACAAAGACAAGACTGACAGGAAGTGACAGAGAAGACCCAGACAGGAACACGTGTAACAACTTCTTTCTGGGACTTTTCCAAAATCCCTAAAAACTGCAGTTGTTAAGCCGCTTCTGAAAAAGAGCAATCTGGATAACATCATATTGAGCAATTACAGACCAATCTCAAATCTTCCTTTCATAGGCAAGATCATTGAAAAAGTTGTTTTCAATCAGCTGAACAAGTTCTTAAGCTTGAATGGATACTTTGACAACTTTCAATCTGGTTTCCGACCACATCACAGCACAGAGACAGCACTCATAAAGATAATAAATGATATTCGTCTTAACACAGATTCAGGTAAATTATCAGTGCTGGTTTTACTCGACCTCAGTGCTGCGTTTGACACTATAGATCACAACATTCTCCTTGACAGGCTGGAAAACTGGTTTGGGCTTTCTGAGATGGTTCTTAAATGGTTCAGGTCATACTTAGAAGGGAGAGGTTATTATGTGAGTATCGGTGACCATAAGTCTGAGTGGACATCCATGACATGCGGAGTCCCTCAAGGTTCAATACTTGCACCCCTCCTGTTCAACTTATATATGCTGCCACTGAGCCAAATAATGAGAAAGAACCAAATTGCATATCACAGCTATGCAGATGACACCCAGATTTACCTCGCGTTATCACCTAATGATTACAGCCCCATTGACTCCCTGTGTCAATGCATTGATGAAATTAAAAACTGGATGTGCCTAAACTTCCTTCAGTTAAACAAAGACAAAACTGAAGTCATTGCATTTGGAAACAAAGATGAAGTTCTCAAAGTGAACACATACCTTCACTCTAGGGGTCAAACAACTAAAAATCAGGTCAGGAATCTTGGTGTGATTTTGGAGTCAGACCTGAGTTTCAGTAGCCATGTAAAAACAATAACTAAATCAGCATATTATCATCTCAAAAATATTGCAAGAATTAGATGCTTTGTCTCCAATCAAGACTTAGAGAAACTTGTTCATGCTTTCATCACCAGCAGGGTGGATTATTGTAATGGGCTCCTCACTGGCCTTCCCAAAAAGACCATAAGACAGCTTCAGCTCGTACAGAACGCTGCTGCCAGGATTCTGAGCAGAACCAGAAAATATGAACACATCACACCAGTCCTTAGGTCCTTGCACTGGCTTCCAGTTACATTTAGAATTGATTTTAAAGTACTGTTACTTGTTTATAAATCACTCAATGGCCTAGGACCTCAATACATTGCAGATGTGCTCATAGAATATAAACCTAACAGATCACTAAGATCATCAGGATCAAGTCACTTAGTAATACCCAGGGTTCACTCAAAGCAAGGAGAGTCTGCTTTTAGCTGTTACGCCAGCCGCAGCTGGAACCAGCTTCCAGAAGAGATCAGGTGTGCTCCAACAGTAGCCACATTCAAATCAAGACTCAAAACACATCTTTTTACCTATGCATTTGCAGATTGAGCACTGTGCTATGTCTGAACTGTTTGCATTTTATTTTATACGTATTATCTTTTTATTCTTTTAATCATTTTTAATGCTTTATTTTTATCATTCTTCTTTATGTAAAGCACTTTGAATTACCATTGTGTATGAAATGTGCTATACAAATAAACTTGCCTTGCCTTATCTGTGGCAGAATTACAGCGCCCCATACTGGTCTGGCATATAAACTACACCTTTATCAGTCGGTTTTAGTGGTCTCGTGTGGACGCTGATATTTCTTGCGCCGACGCCGTGTTTATGATCGGATAGGGAATGCACCGGCATCGTGTGGACGTGGCCTAAGACTCAACTTTTATTAAGAAATAAAAATACGCCAATGGACACCCATTGGATAACATTGTGTTACAACTAACCCGCTGTCTGTTACAACGAGCCCCGCTCACGGGGTAAGTTGTCACATTTCACTCCTTGCGCTTTTGGTGATACTGCGCAAAAAAGGTAGGTCCGACGGACATCAAACCAGTGCTCATTTGTAGGAGAGGCTTGTGGGTTGTTTGTATAAAAACACGGTTTGTCTAACCCAATTACTTTGTTCATTATTTGGCTAAAACCAAAAAGTGTTACATTTGTCCCCGCGCTCCCCTAACCTTCATAAATATTCCCCTATATATCCAACTATAAATTCACTTGAACCTTTATTTGATTGACACTCGTGACCTGCCAATCGCTGACACTGAGTTATAAATCTAACCATAAAACAGCTGCTGGCCAGCCAATCAGGATGACAGCACACATGCGCTCAGCCATGAAACATGTCTGACAACTGCTACTGACCAGTAAATTTGAGCGGCAGGTGGACATAAATTATGGTCATAAATCACATCATAAATTAGGTCATAAATCACATCATAAATTAGGTCATAAATAACCTACATATAACTACTAACCAGATGGGTTTTCATTGGAATTAGGCGCATTATCATTAAAAGGGAGTGTGAACAGACATGGCCAAGTGTTTTAGTATGCAAATTCAAAACCTAATAGTCTTGTATTATATAACTACTCTGGTTTTCTACTCTGTCGATCTAAAATCAAGGTTAATATAGAAATTGTTTATCCTGGAGGCAAGTTTTTTTAAACCCTGACAGGCCTGCACAAAGCCCTCAATCCCCCCAAATACCTTTAGAATAAACAAGTAGAAGCTCTTAGGAAGGAATTGCTGTGGTTTTGACTTTAAACATTTCACAAACACATACGGTTATGTCTGGGCATATTGTAGATGCAAACAATTTCTTTAATATTTGTTTTGCTATAGTTGCTTTGTAAACAATGGAACACAGTGAAGCCACACTGGCATTTGATTAAACTAAATAAAGAATGTTTTAATTCTGGAATGTTTAATTAAAGGCAATTCCATTACAATTTTTACATTTTGTTTTATACCTAGTTTTAAGTTTTCATTGCTATCATGAATTCTTTTGTTTCATATATTGTATGTTTTGGTTTAAACTGGCATAGCCATTTTGAAAATATTTCAACATTTAATCTTTAACAAATAAATAAATACAGTTTGACAATAGTAATGGATTTGACTGTCACGGTTCTGTCTCTGTTTCCAGTGGTATTAGTATTCTAGTGGACAGCAGTGGCACTGCGCTCTCTCCTGTGTGTTTGTGTCTCGTTAGCGTCTGCCCCGCCTCCTTGTTTCCTGTAATCTTTCCCAACTGTCTCTCATCACTACCTTCCCTCATTTGCTATATATCTTGTTTATGTTATGTTTTTCGCCCTTGTGGGTGTTTCTTTTGTTATGTTCAGAGTTTGTTTCTTTTGTTAATAAAAATTCTAACTTCACCAGCAATTGAGTCCTTTTCCCTTGACCAGCCATGACAATGACAGTATGTTTATTTTGGTAGGAAAATATATGCTGCAGCTATTATTTCTGTTGGTTATTGCTGCTGCTGTTTTTTTATTGCTACTACTACTGCTTATTGCTGGTGCAGCTGTAACCCACCTTAAGTAATTAAGGCTGGATTTTATTTTTTTATTTTATTATTATTTTTAAGATTTATTTCTCTCATTGTAATTTTGTGTATGTATATATTTTGTTTACCTATTGCATTAAAACAAATTCAGATATTAACTTTATCGCGAATGTGGGTTAAGGTGAGCATTTCAATTGACGTCATATGTGCGCCAATTTAGAGAAGACGAGACACGAGCTGCATGTGCTGCGAGCTGTTAGTCACCTTCGCTGCATTTTTTGCTGAAAAGACTCTGAATTGTTCTATTTTAAATGGGTAAGCTACTGTTGTTTATATTTATGTAAAGATCTGTTATTTTATTTTTACAAATATAATTGTGATGGTTCATTATTTGCGATAATTGTATTAAGGGCCTCACGAAACGCATAGTGTTCACTGCATGTTGGTCATTGTGTTTTGTATATGTGATTCATGTAACCTGTTTAAATGATAGTAATAATTGTTACTGTTGTGTATATATAGTGTTTTCGTTATAAAATGTTAATATGTCATATGTGCACCAATTTAGAGAAGACAAGACACGAGCTGCATGTGCTGCGAGCTGTTAGTCGCCTTCGCTGCATTTTTTGCTGAAAAGACTCTGATTTGTTTTATTTGAAATAGGAGCAACATTGGATGTCTGGTTATCCACGCCATCCATTGGAGTCCGATTGCCAGGACGGAGTTTTGTGCAGTTATTCCCGCCATGTTATCTGCAGGCAACCGCGCACACACATACACACTAGTGAACTAAACTGATTCCATTCCAGCGAATCGATTCACCATTTGAACTGAGTCAGTTCACATCAACCGATTCATTGAAACGGACTGATTCTTGTTTTCACTATTCCATTGTGATTTTTTTTTTGTCTTTTATTTTCTTCTTCTTCTTCTTCTTCTTCTTCTTCTTCTTCTTCTTATGGATGTTTTGTTAAACAGTTTGAAGAATATATATATGTTTTGGTTAATTGAGTTCAAACTGTTGTTTCTGTCTTCATTTTCATTTTTTATGTATGTGTGTGATACATTCCTCTCCCATTTCTTTTATTTGTCTTAGTCATTAATATAGTAGGAAATAAAATCACAAGAGCAGACACAATATATATATTTTATAATACTGAGGTTTGTGTGAGACCCCAAACCCGGGACTCCAAATATTAGTGTATGTATATATATATATATTTCAATCTAAATATTTGGTGGGCTCAGACCCAGGAGATATTTTTCGTCCATTCTTGTGCCGTTCGAAAAGTTGACGAAGGGGTTACACAGTTGCTGATTATTGCTGCTATTTGTAATTGTAAAAATACACAATAATAGATTTTAAATAAAAAATGTAACCAAAATGATGGTTAAAACTATCCAAATTGATCTTTAAAGATCTTTAAAACAATCCAAATGGATAGCACTCCTACCAGATACAGGTAATGAATTACACAACTTATGTGCATTGTAGGAAAAGACCCTCCAGGCCATAGATTTTTATTTACAATGAGGATGATACAAAGTGAGAAGCCAGGAGAGACGAGAGAGCATGAGAGGAATAACCAAATCACAAATGAAAGCTGGAGCCAACCCTTCTGTTGCTTTATAAGTTAAAGTTGCTGGAAGACAGGGGTGTTGTGATGGCATGATGAAGAGCAAGTCAAAACACATGCAGCTGAGTTTTGCATACATTGTAATTGACGTGATAAAGGTATGGATAAGCCTCAGTGATTGACAGAAATGCAGTCTCAGTTGAATGGCCCTTTTGAAGACAGAATGGTTGGTGTCCAACTGCTTAATCTGTCAGAAGACAAATGATACCTGGTTGAAAACAAAACATTCAAGTTTTTGGACCCATTTTTGGAATAGGTTTTTTTCAGCAGTGGGGTCACACAAGAAAGCTTGAATGCTGTAAGGAAAGTTCCTGTCCAGAGAAATGTGTGGATGATGTGAAATAGTGCTGGTAAAAATATTGGAGAGATGACTTTTAGAAGATGTGATGGGATGGGATATAAAGGGTAGATGGTAGGGTGGCTGGAGAGGAGAAGTTTAGATACATCTGCCTCTGTGAGTGAACAGAAGAAGGAGAAGAGAAGATTTCTGGTTTCTCGGGTCTTAACTGTAATTACCCTACAGTGTAAATCAGTGGTCGCCAACCAAATCAGTGTCCCGGTAGCTCCCAAAACTAAAAACGTTTTCAGTTTTGCAAGCATCTGTGTTTCTTAATCCAACTGCTTTATTAATTTTCAATGAAGTGACCAATCAGATAAAAGAATAGTACCCGTAAAAAAACTAGAATGGCGGAGGCTCCACGAAAGAAGGCAAAAACATACAAATTTCATCCAGAATGGGAACAGGAATTTCTGTTTTCCTTGGTAAAAGATAAGTGTATGTATGTTGTACCACCAAAAACAAGCATTATGTAAAAGAGGGAATCTGCAGCGGCACCACAATACCAACCATCTGAAATTTAAAGTCCGCTACCCACAAAAGAGCGCGATTCGTGCACGGAAAGTTGACGAGTTGAAATCTGAGTTGAAGGCCCAGTAATCACTTTTTTACAAAATCTGCTGATGAAAATAAGGCTGCTACTGAAGCATCATTTTGTGTAAGTCACTTTCTAGCTAAAAACAAAAAGCCTTTTACGGATGGCGAATTATTCAAGGAAGCCCTGACCTTTACTGCAGAGACTATTTTCAAGGATTTCAAAAACAAAGACGACATAAAAGCCTCACTCCGTGCTGTACCTCTCAGCCCTGCATCAGTGGAAAGGAGGGTCGAGTCACTGTCAAAGGTCTTGGATTGACAGGTGTTAAAGGACTTGTCACTCCGTGAATATTTTTCACTGCAGTTCAATGAATCTCTGGATGTTTGTTTGATGATGGTTGTTTTTGTTAGAATGGCTTTCCAGGATTCTACACAAAAGTGGTTTTCTAGCACTGTGCCATAATGACCCTGATTTTCCCGAGTTCAAGAATTATCATTGTGTCATTCATCAGCAGACTTTAGCAGAGAAAGTTGTAGACTTTTCACACGTAATGTCATTGGTGGTCAAAATGATAAGCTCGATTTGAGCAAAAGCACTTCAGGGTTGCTTATTCAAGGCATTAAAGCTTGATACCACGTACGGAGACCTACTACTTCATGCTGATGTGCGGTGGTTGAGCCGCAGGAAAATGCTCCAGCGGTTTGTTGACTTACTGCCTGAGATGAAGACATTTCTATCTGCAAGAAATGAGGAGCACAAGGAACTGTAAGATGATGCGTGGCTGTGTGACCTGGGGTTTCTGACAGACTTGACCTCAAAGCTGAATACACTCAACAATGAGCTCCAGGAAAAAGACTGACACCTGCCACACATGATCATTGCAGTGAATGCTTTTAATTCTAAGCTCAGTGTTTGGATCACACATGGTAAAAAAGGGAGGCTAACACACTTAAAAAAAGTAGAAAATTCAGAGAGCAGAGATTGATACTGTGGTGAGCAGGGCGGGTCGAGGGACCATGAGAGCGTCACGAGAGCCGGTGGCGTGATTGATAATGAGCGTCACCTGCGAGCCACTGGTGTCTCTCGTCTCACGGAGGAGCGGAGGCTTAAAAGGAGGAGCGACGACAGTGAAGACGAGAGAGGACCAGGCCTGGATTTTATGTTGTTTTGTGTGGGCGGCAGTCGACCACGAGGGGCTGCCGCCATTACTTTCGTTTTGTATTTATGGTTTATTTTGATTATTAAAGTCTTTAAATGTCTGCCGGTTCCCGCCTCCTTCCTCCCTGAACAAAGACATTGTTACACTGGTGCCGAAACCCAGGAGGTTGGAGGGACACGCTGTCGGAGAGCCCTCGCTGCTGGGAGGACTCGCGGTGCTGCGGAGGTCGGGCAGCGTGAGAGGGTGAAAACCGCGAGTGTCTGCCCGAGGCGGTGGTGCTGGAGCGAGAGAGGATCGACTAGGACGGCGAGCTAGAGACCGCGCTCCTGGGACGAGGTGGGAGGCTGCCGTCTGCGAGGGAGCGGAGGAATCACCCCGTTTGCCAGCGCGCCGAAAGCCTGCTGCCGTCCGCCATGCTGGGGAGGAGCAGGAAACGTGGGACTCGCTGCCGGCTGCCCTCGAGAGGAGTTGTCGCCAGCCGCCAGGAGGCGGAGGAGCGCCAAGCCGTCCAGCGATCAGCGTCTGGTGCCACCGCATGGCGCCGCGAGGAAGTCTCTCGGTCAGTCGAGGACCCAGAGTCAGCGTGTCTGGGAACCGGACCAAGATTTTTTTTTTCTTTCTTTTTCCTCTCTCCCCTTTCTCGTTGCTGTCGCTCCTCTTTTCTCCGTTTCCTTTTCCCTCGCCTCATCTGTCCTTACCCCCAGGTACCGCGGCCGCCGTGATCGGGCCCCCCGGAGGAGGGGGGGGGGGTAGAGCGCAGTCTTGGGAGTATCCCCCGGCCTGCAAAGGGCGTTGGGGGTATGTGGCGAGCAGGGCGGGGTCGAGGGGCCGTGAGAGCGTCACGAGAGCCGGTGGCGTGATTGATAATGAGCGTCACCTGCGAGCCACCGGTGTCTCTCGTCTCACGGAGGAGCGGAGGCTTAAAAGGAGGAGTGACGACAGTGAAGACGAGAGAGGACCAGGCCTGGATTTTATGTTGTGTTTTGTGTGGGCGGCAGTTGACCGCGAGGGGCTGCCGCCATTACTTTCGTTTTGTATTTATGGTTTATTTTGATTATTAAAGTCTTTAAATGTCTGCCTTTTCCCGCCTCCTTCCTCCCTGAACAAAGACATTATTACAGATACATCAGTTAGACACAGGTCAGAGGGAGTAGCATGAGCTGACCTGGAGGAGAGCAGACAGATATTGTTTAGAGATGAATTTAAAGTTGCGCATAAAGTATCTGTAGCAGTATTCACATTCAGAGATGAGAATTGTTTGGGTGGAGGAAGGGAGGATGATACAACAGAGAAAATATGGAAAGGAGAAAGAGAACGCAGGTTTCATCTGAAAGTGAGTGGTAGAGTGGTTGATGTAATAGAAGAAGTTGATGTAATAGATGAAGTTGTAGATTAAATGTAATGAAGAAATATGCAATGGTTTTACGTAGACAAATCCATCTGCGAACCCCAAGACCGAGAGCGCCGCTGAGCCTCGGCTGCAGCGGGTCCCAAACCTGAGCGGCGTCATCAAACACCGCCAGGCAGGAGCTGAGCATACGCAACGAGAACCACTCGCAGTCCTCACAGCAAGCGCCCTTGAGCGCTGATCGAGCGTGATCCGCCCCCAAACAGGCCACGCACAGATTGTGTGTATCCCTGATAAACGTGTGTAAATCCCAAATTTAAAATAACACTGTCTAAAAGCTAGGGATGGGTAGCTCGACACCCTGTGTCAACACATGTCTCGAGTTTTCGACACACTAGTGCTTCGAAACAGTTCCGGAGCATTGCTTTGAAATGGGGCTGTGATGTGACCTGTGGGAACGAAGCTTCGTTACACCCCTAACACGTCACGACGGACTCACAGAGCGCATAGATTGTGCCGTCCCATAGTGCACGGAAGTTTTGAGTACACTTAAATTAATACATAGAAAATTTAATAATGTGTATAAAGGATCCACATAACATGTCAGATGGATTGCACCAGCAAAATTGTTGATTTCACACTGAAATTGTTACTGCTGCATGAAGATTAGAATTTTTTTTTTATTACTCTCCTCATTGTACTTGTGCATGAATTATATTAAATATAATAAAAAAAAATGTAAATTCACATGATGGTGGGTGTTTGCACGTTCTGGGTGTTTGCGGTGTAGAAACAAGTATTGAGCGATAAGTGAATATTCTCAAGGAAGCGCGTGTTAATGAATGCACGCGAGGGGGGAGTCAGATTTGTCCGGGGAATCAGATTTCGATACAACGTTTAATGGCGAAATTGCCCAGCTGTTCAATTCAGACACAGAAGATGATGACTTTGATGGATTTAGATGGATGATTAAAACAAAATGTGTGTATGTGAGCATAATGTATTGTTAAATAGTAGAATAAAGTTCAACAGCAGTATTGGTGCTGCTGTTAATATTAATATTCCATATTATTTATGGTGGGCCTTTCTCAAACTCAAATTACAAGTAAAGATCAAAATGGCAAATCAAAAAAGTAAAAAATGAATAATAACAGATACAGGTAATGAATTCCACAACTTATGTGCATCATTGGAAAAGACCCTCCAGCCCATAGGTTTTAATTTACAACAAGGCTGATACAGAGTGAGAAAGCCAGCAGAGAGGAGAGAGCATGAGGGGATGGATGGAATAACCATAATACAAATTTATGCTAGAGCCAACGTGTAACACAAGGGACTCACAGGCAGGGATCCTCGTGCTTTTGTCTTTATTGAGAGTGGTCGTACGGGCAGAAGGTCAGGGCAAACAGAGATCATGCATAGACGGTAATACAGGCAGGGATCACAAAGGCAGACAGATGGAATCAGGATTGTAGAACAGGCGGTAGTCAAGACAGGTAGCTATCAATCATCAACGTAAATCCAGGCACAGGTCAGGGCAGGCAGAACAGAATCAAAAACGGGCAAACAGGCAGAATCAGAACAGAATAAAAAGGCAGGAATAGTAACGCTTAGAAATGACAACCGGGGCTAATCAAGAGCTGTGGGGTGACCAGGTTTAAATAGTCTCTGTGAATGTGTAACAGGTGGAGTGACAAACAGTCCTGATGGTTGAGTTCAGCTGGTGTGTGAAATCAGTCCAGTGTGTGGGTTGCTGGGAAATGTAGTGTGTAGTGAAGTGTCAGTATAAGTGTGAGCTCCCTCTGGTGGCCAGGGAGGGGAGCGCAGAGCTCATATTCATAACACAACACTTGTGCTGCTCTAAAGTTGCTGAAGGACAGGGGTGATGTGATGGCATGATGAAGTGCAAGTCAAAACACGTACAGCTGAGTCCCTTTCAGGGAACTCGAGCTGCGTCAAAGCGCTAGGGGAAATAGCCTTGCGTCAGTCACGTGAAGATCTGTGCAACCAATGAGAGCAGAATGCGTGTGAATGCGTCACCGCCGGCACGTGTCGGTGACGTCATGAGGAAGAGCATAAAGCGCGTCCGAAACCCGGAAGCGCCAGCTCTGAGTGTCTTCAGTGTGCTGTGTCTGTGTGAGAGTGATTTAAAACTAAGATAGTTTAAAAATCAGGAATTTGAGTGTGAGAATGGCGAATGAACAGGCTTTTTGTGTTTATCCCTGTCTGTGTTTATCCCTGTCTGTGGATCTAGCTAGTGTTGACCCGGTCAGGGAGGATTCGCCACCCTCCTCGCCGTCGTTCGAGGAGTTAGTTGAGGTTGTGGCGCAAGCGGTCTCGCGTCTGGATATTGATTGGCCGGCGGAGACCAAGAAAGAGTATTTTAGACGAGTGTAACCTGCCTGCTCGTGTCACTCCCCCGTGCCGAGCTATGCCTTTTCTTTCTGATTTACATGCTGAGGTATCTAGATCTTGGAGAAGGCCAGCCTCCGAAAAAGTCCATACACCACAAAGTGCGATGTATACAAATATTGTCGGGGCTCAACATCATGGTTATGGGGGGATGCAGAAAGTGGATGAGGCTCTTGCGGGTTACCTCGTTCCCCAGTCTGCGTCCTCCATTAAAGCTCCGGCGCTCCCCACCAAGCCGATACGCGTCACGTCGTCTTTGGTGGGGAA
Organism: Rhodeus uyekii; assembly: GCA_037043235.1. Taxonomy (NCBI): domain Eukaryota; kingdom Metazoa; phylum Chordata; class Actinopteri; order Cypriniformes; family Acheilognathidae; genus Rhodeus; species Rhodeus uyekii. The sequence goes on from JAWRVZ010000087.1 coordinate 2,167,295, forward strand.
AGCATACTCTGCTTCGAGCCAGGCTGCTGCGTGCCTGCACACTACGGCACTGCTGCAGGCCTATCAAGCAGAGTTGCTAGGGGACCTCAACAAGGGCGGCGTTATTGGTCCGGAGGCAGTGGCAGAGCTGCGCCGGACCGTTGATTTGTCTCTTCGGGCCACAAGGGAGACAGCCTACTCTGTCGGCCGCTCCATGGCAGCTCTGGTGGCCACGGAGAGACACTTATTGGCTAGGAAAGATAAAGATAAGTTTGTTTTGCTGGATGCCCCTCTGTCCCTTTCGGGCTTGTTCGGCGATGCCGTAAAAAGCGTCGTCGACAAGTTCCAGGAGGCTTCACGACAGCAGGCGGCGTTCAATAAATTTCTTCCCCGCCACCCTCCACGTGAGACCGCCGGTCAAGCGAGGTCTCAAAGCTCCTCACACAGGGCCGCTCAGAAAGAAAGTGTCGCTACCCGTCTCCCTCCGGCAAACCCCGGAAGGTCGGGCCGACAAGTTCAAGTCCAGTCCTCTGGTAAAAAAGGTGATTTGAGGGTTGTCCTGAACACCAAAAAGGCCAAGACTAAGCGGCCCTGACGCCAAGCCGCAACAAGGTGGTGTCTCCCATGTGCAGCTCCAGAGTCAGCCCGCCATGGGAGAACCACCCCCTCTAAGGAGGGTCCTAGAGCAGTCCACCCGAGTTTCCGGAAGCCCCGGCTCAGTGGTGGATATGTTCACAGTACCAGAGACCAGCCCCGGGAGGCTGGTTCCCTTAGTAGAGTTCCGGGCTGCGTGGACACGGCTACCCGGTATCTCTCAGTGGGTCCTGCGCACGGTAACCTCCGGGTATGCCATCCAGTTCGGGGTTTCACCACCCTGGTTCTCGGGGGTCCTACAGTCAGTGGTAGGCCCCCAGCAGGCTCTGGTCATGGAACAAGAAGTAGACACTTTGCTAGCTAAAGGGGCCATCGAGTATGTACCCCTCGCGGAGAGCAAGTCCGGGTTCTACAGCTGGTACTTCATAGTTCCGAAGAAGGATGGAGGGTTGCGGCCCATTATGGATTTGCGTCTCTTGAATCGCGCGGTCAGGCGTCTAAAATTCAAAATGTTGACGCTCAAGCAGATCGTAGTGCAGGTCAGATCCGAGGATTGGTTTGTCACAGTGGACCTCAAGGACGGTCTCCATCCTTCCGCAACACAGGAAGTTCCTGAGGTTCGCCTTCGGGGGAAAGGCGTACCAGTATTGGGTGCTTCCTTTCGGCCTGGCGCTCTCGCCCCGCATGTTCACAAAAGTTGTGGACGCTGCTCTAGCTCCGCTACGGTTACAAGGCATTCGTGTCTGGCCCAGTCGCCGCAGTTAGCAGCGCAACATCGAGATGCTGTGTTCGCACACATGAAGGAGCTGGGGTTGAGGCTGAACACCAAGAAGAGTGTACTTTCTCCTGCACAGAAAACCACTTTCTTGGGAGTCATTTGGGACTCAGTGGCCATGTCTGCTCGGCTCTCCCCCGAGCGCATCCAGGTCATTCGTTCAGCCGTCAAGAGCATCAAGCTGGGCCAGCCACTCATGGTGAAACACTTTCAGAGAGTGTTGGGGCTCATGGCATCCAGCATTATTCCACTGGGTCTGCTGTACACCCCTGCAGTGGTGGCTAAAGACCAAGGGGTTTTCCCCCGAAGGGAAACCCGCTTCACACTATCAAGGTCACGGGGCGATGCCTACGCACCCAGAGTATGTGGAAGAACTCTTGGTTTCTGTCTCAAGGCCCTGTGTCAGGGGCTCTGGGTTGGAGAGTCTCTCTCTCGACAGATGCCTCCCTCTCGGGCTGGGGGGCGGTCCTGAAGGATCGCTCCTCACAAGGTCTGTGGAGCAGTCGGCACCAGACCTGGCCCATAAACATGCTAGAGTTACTGGCGGTCCGCAGAGCACTCTGTGCATTCCTCCCGGACCTTCGCGACCACCATGTCACTGTTTTCACTGACAGTATGACTGTGGTCACATATATCAACCATCAGGGGGGTCTACGTTCGCGACCACTGTACAAGATGGCGCAACAGATCCTCCTCTGGGCCCAGGGGAGGCTGCCCTCTCTCCCACTGCCCTCTGTGGTTTTCGCTAGCACATCCAGCACCTCTGGGGCGGGATGCCATGGTACATGCGTGGCCAAGGTTACGCCTGTATGCCTTTCCCCCGATCGCTCTACTCCCGGGAGTTCTGGCCAAAATTCGCCGGGACACGGTCCATCTCACGCTAGTGGCCCCCCACTGGCCTTCCAGAATATGGTTTGCGGACCTCGTGGCCCTCCTCGACGGAGTCCCTTGGGAGATTCCGGTCAGGAGGGACCTTCTGTCCCAGGCGGAGGGTTGCATTCTTTACCCTCAACCAGAGCTAATGAAGCTGTGGGTCTGGCCCCTGAAGGGGTCCAGCTCATAGAATCCGGTCTCTCAACTGAGGTTGTGGAGACCATCCTTCAGTCCAGAGCTCCCTTCACGAGGAAACTCTACGCCTTGAAGTGGAAACTCTTCACGTCTTGGTGTAGTGAGAGGCAGGTGAACCCAGTAACCTGTCAAGTCGGCAAAGTGCTGGAGTTCCTGCAAGAAAGATTTGCGGCAGGGTTGTCCCCCTCCACCTTGAAGGTTTATGTGGCTGCTATAGCGGCTTGCCATGTACCTCTGGGTGGGGTATCCTTGGGCAGGGACCCCCTAGTCACTCGTTTCCTCCGTGGCACACTAAGGCTGAGACCTGCGGCACAGACTAGGGTGCATGCCTTGGACTTGTCTGTGGTACTCCAAGGCCTGTCCCAGGCACCCTTTGAACCTTTAGAGGAGCTCCTCCTTCTTCTGCTGGCCATCACCTCGCTTAAGAGGGTCGGTGGCTCCCTCATGCCTCGAGTTCGCGCCCGGGATGGTGAAAGCCTTTCTCCACCCGAGGCCAGGCTATGTCCCCAAGGTTCCCACCAATATGGCTCGGTCTATCACGCTGCAGGCCTTCTGCCCTCCCCCATTTGACGATCATGAGCAGGAGCACAAGAACAAGGTCTGTCCAGTGCGAGCACTGGACGCTAACGTTTTCAAGACTGCCACTTGGCGTAAGTCGGACCAACTGTTCGTTTGCTTTTGGACTCCCGAGGGGGCTCCACCTTCCAAGCAAACCCTAAGCAGGTGGATAGTCGAGGCTATCTGTCTAGCTTACGAGTCATGCTTCTCCTTTGAGGGTCCGGGCCCACTCCACTCGGAGCATGGCGGCATCCAAGGCTCTCCTCTCTGGAGTTTCCTTTTCTGATGTTTGTGCTGCGGCTGGCTGGTCCTCGCCACACACATTCATGAGGTTTTACTAATTGGACCTCGATGCCGCCCCAGGAACCAGGGTGCTCTCTCAGTGAGCTGGGACATACCCGGATGCCGGCGTCGCTGAGGTGGCGTTGGTATAGCTCCGTGCCCGCTTCAGACACTCTTTGCTGGCGCTTCTGGGTTTAGGACACGCTTTATGCTCTTCCTCATGACGTCACCGTCATGAGGTGACGTCATGAGGCTGATAATCTCATTCCATCTCTCTGGCTGATAAGCCCGCAAAGAGATAATTACAATAATCAAGCCTTGATGTGACAAAGGCATGGATAAACCTCTCATCATCAGACCTAGAAAGAAATTGACTAATGTGAGCAATATTTTGAAGTTGAAAAAAGCAACCTTTGTAATGGTTCATGTAGACTCTATGTTATCGGTAGACAACATATCCTCACAAACATGGCAATATTTGAAATCATCGACCTTGTCGGGACATTTTTGGTCATGAATCATATAGAATATGATGAGATTCATTGAAAATGTAAAAATAAAGAAGGTTTTCTGTGATGGGTAGGTTTCGGGATAGAATAAATAGGAAAAGAAAATCATGTGTTTGTCTTTATTTGCACAGGTGGAGTTTAAGTAAATATAAAGATGCTTTTGTGAGCTTTGTTTCATTGAACTTTTTTAAATATTTTTTATTTTTCACTGACAAAGTTCACTTTCTCGAAGTGAAAAATAATGGAGGCAGGACTATACAATACTTACTTCATTTTATCCATGAAAGGTAGAGGGTTACGCCCAATCTTGGATCTTGTCGTGAATCAAACTCTGGACAGGCTCCCTCATCTTTACATGCTTTTGCTCGTTTGCAGCGATTGCCTTGAAGAATGCGTACTTTCATGTCTCGATTCTTCTTCGACACAGACCGTTTCTTTGCTTTGCATTCCAGGGTCGAGCATATTACTAGAAAGTCCTCTCCTTTTATTTGTCCCTGTCTCACCTTATCTTTACCAAAGTCACAGAGGTAACCCTTAACCCAAGTCTCAGGAAAAGTTGTGCGAGCACAGGGACCTGGTGCGACAACGATTGAACTACCAAACAATCTGGGGCTTCGGGCCAACTGGGGAAAGAACAAGCTCTCCCTCGTGCAAAGTATCTCTTCTCTCAGGCTGGAGTTGGACTCGGTCCACACAACAGTGAATCTCACCAACAAACATGCACAGTAATCTCACTGAAACAGTTTTAGAGGCTCCTGCAGCACATGGCATCTACAGTCACCATAACACTGCTAGGACTGATGCATATGAGACCGCTTCAACATTGGCTACACGGCATAATTCCTGGCATTTCAATTGCCTCTAGTTGTTAGCAGTACATACAGTGCAGGGCAAGATGTTCCAACTATTCCTGCACGAAAAACATGTACTCTTGTACATGTACATGTACATGTAGTCTTTTCCCGACTTCATCAAACAACTGGTCAACAAGTTGGATCAACACACGCGGTGAGTCATGTCATCTTCTCTCAAAATTGTCACTTGCACTGCCTGCTTCATGCATAGTCTTTCTGTCTCTGTCAGCTGTGAAGGCTTCACATGTCATAAATGTAGGGACATAGTTAGGCTGACAGAGAAGGTTTCAGAATTAGAGACACGCATCCAAACTTTAATCGAGGATAGTAAGAATGCAAGAGCTTTAGATACTACTTTGGATGCGACTAGCTTAGCAAACCCTGTACATTGTTCGGTTCCGGCTGTAGAGCCCGTGCAGCAGGGCAACTGGGTGACTGTGAGACGGCATAATCGTGGGTCAAAAAACCACTGTTCCATTCCGATCAGAACATCAAACAGGTTCTCCCCACTCAGTGACGCACCCACTGAGAAACCTGTTGAAAGTGCCCTAGTGATTGGCGATTCTATTACTCGGAATGTGAAAATAGAGACTCCAGCCACCATAGTCACATGTTTGCCGGGAGCCAGAGCGCCTGACGTCAAAGCAAATTTAAAAGTGCTGGCTAAGGCTATTCGTAAATATTCTAAGATTGTTATTCACGTCGGCGGTAATGATGTCCGACTTCGTCAGTCGGAGATCACTAAAACTAATATTAAAGAGGTGTGTGAACTCGCAAGTACGATGTCAGGCACCGTAATTTGCTCTGGCCCTCTTCCTATGTGCAGGAGTGATGAGATGCTTAGCAGATTATCCTCACTCAATGGCTGGATGTCTAAGTGGTGCCCGCGAAATAACATAGGGTTTATAGACAATTGGAAAAGTTTTTGGGGCAGACCTGACCTGTTGAAAAGAGATGGTATTCATCCCACCTGGGATGGTAATCACCTCCACCTTCGGTCTAATAATTTGGCATATAGTCTTATAGCTAAACCTTGACTAACTGGGGTCCAGGTCAGGAAGCAGACAAACTGGCTAAACCGACCGTCTGCTAGCTGTCTCACGTCACAGAGGTCAGATAAATTCCAACACATAGAGACTCTTTCACCTAGATATCATCCTATAGAGATTGTGTCTGTTCCCCGAATTAGCAAATACAAAAATCTCTCAAAACCGTTTAAGATTAAAAATTTAATTGATTTACAAACAACTAAGAACGGATATAACACAAATGAACAAATGATAAAGCTTGGGTTACTGAATATACGATCCCTTTCCTCAAAAGCACTTATTGTAAATGATATGATTACAGATCATAAACTAGATGTTCTGTGTTTGACAGAAACTTGGCTAAAACCAGACGATTATATTACTTTAAATGAGTCCACCCCTCAAGATTACTGTTATAAACATGAGCCTCGTCTGAAAGGTAAAGGAGGAGGTGTTGCTGTAATTTATAGTAACACGATCAGTACTGCTCAAAGGTCTAATTTGAAATATAATTCTTTTGAAGTGATGGTCCTCAATGTAAAATTATCTAGTGCAAGTAATAATTCCTGTTTAACTTTTGTGCTGGCTATTCTATACAGGCCACCAGGGCACCATACAGACTTTATCAAATAATTTGCTGATTTTCTCTCAGGATTAGTAATGTCTGCAGATAAAGTCATAATCGTCGGTGATTTTAACATCCATGTAGATAATGAAAAAGACGCATTGGGATTGGCATTTAGAGACATTTTAACTATTGGAGTTACACAACATGTATCAGGACCCACTCATTCTCGTAATCATACTTTAGATCTAATATTGTCATATGGGATCAGTGTTGATACTGTTCAAATTCTGCAGCAGAGCGATGACATCTCAGATCATTACTTAGTTGCGTGTAGATTACCTTTAGCTAAAGTCAAAAAACTAACTCCCTGTTATAAATATAGTAGAACTATCATTCCTAACACAAAAGATAGCTTTATAAATAATCTTCCTGATCAGTTTCATCTACTTAACATCCCAGATAGCCTAGAAGAACTTGATGTTGCAACAGAAACTATAAACTCTCTCTTTTCCAGCACTTTAGACACTGTTGCTCCGTTACGCTAAAGAAGATTAAAATAGTCCAACACCGTGGTACAACGAGCACACCCGGGCCCTCAAGAGAGCAGCCAGAAAAATGGAGCGGAGCTGGAAAAAAACTAAGCTAGAGGTTTTTCGCATTTCATGGAAAGACAGCTCTATTGCATTCAGAAAGGCCTTAAGATCAGCTAGATCTACTTACTTTTCTACCCTCTTAGAAGAAAACAAATACAACCCTAGGTATTTATTTGATACAGTGACTAAATTAACAAGAAATAAAGCCTCAACCCCAGATGCTTTAAATCAGCACAGCACTAATGACTTCATGGACTTCTTTACTTGCAAAATTCATAATATTAGAGAGAAAATTATAACCATGCAACAGTCTACTACAATATTCCAAAATACAGTAAATTTTAGTGTCCCTGAAGAAAAATTCCAATCCTTCATTGCTATTGGGGAGGAAGAATTGTCTAAACTCGTTAAATCATCAAAATCAACAACATGTATGCTAGATCCAATACCAACTAAGCTACTGAAAGAGATGCTTCCAGAAATCATAGATCCTATTCTTAATATAATTAATTCTTCTTTGTCATTAGGATACGTACCAAAAACCTTTAAGCTGGCTGTAATTAAACCGCTTATTAAAAAAACACAACTTGATCCTACAGAATTAGTTAATTACAGGCCGATATCGAATCTACCTTTCTTGTCAAAGATTCTAGAAAAGGCAATATCTTTACAACTATGTTCCGTTCTAGAAAGAAATAGCATCTACGAGGATTTCCAGTCAGGATTTAGACCATATCTGTAACAGAGGGACTCACAGGCAGAGATCCAATTGCTGTGTCTTTAATAAGAGTGGTCGTACAGGCAGAATGGTCAGGGCAAACAGAGGTCAAGCATAGACGGTAATACAGGCAGGGATCACAAAGGCAGGCAGACAGAATCAGGATCGTAGAACAGGCGATGGTCAAGGCAGGCAGTTATCAATCATAGACGTTATTCCAGGCACAGGTCAGGGCAGGCAGAACAGGATCAAAACACAGGTAAACAGGCAGACTCAGAAACAAGATAACCAGGCAGGGATAATAACGCTCAGAATTGACAACCGGGGCTAACAAGACTTCGCGATGAGTGTAAGAATGAAGCAGTCCTTTAAAGTCCAAGTAATGATAAACAGGTGGTGTGGCAAACAGTGATGATGGAGTCCAGGTGTGTGTGTGTAATCAGTCCAGTGTGATGGTTGCTGGGAAATGTAGTGTGTAGTGTAGAGTCAGTATATGTGTGAGCTCCCTCTGGTGGCCATGGAGGGGAGCGCAGAGCTCATATCATAACAATATCATAGTACTGAGACTGCTCTCATTAGAGTTACAAATGATTTGCTCTTATCATCCGATCGTGGTTGTATCTCTCTGTTAGTGTTACTAGACCTTAGTGCTGCATTTGATACAATTGACCACAAAATCCTTCTGAATAGACTTGAAAATTATGTTGGCATTAGTGGAGTTGCATTAGACTGGTTCAAGTCATACTTATCTGAGCGTTATCAGTTTGTAGCAGTAAATGAGGAGATGTCATATCGGTCACGGGTTCAGTATGGAGTTCCTCAAGGTTCAGTACTAGGACCATTGCTTTTCACCCTGTACATGCTTCCTTTGGGTGCAGTTATTAGGAAGCATGGCATTAGCTTTCATTGTTACGCTGATGATACTCAGCTCTATATTTCTTCTCATCCTGATGAAACGAACAAATTCACTAAATTAACAGAATGCATAACCGATATAAAAAATTGGATGACTAATAACTTTCTACTGCTAAATTCTGAAAAAACAGAGATTCTAATTATTAGACCAAAAAGTCCAGCACATAATAATCTAGACTACTGCCTAACACTCGATGGCTGCTCTGTCAAGTCTTCGTCGTCAGTAAGAAACCTGGGTGTGCTCTTTGATACCAATCTTTCATTTGAAAGCCATGTTTCTAGCATCTGTAAAACGGCGTTCTTCCATCTTAAAAATATATCTAAATTGCGACATATGCTATCTAAGACAAATGCGGAAAAGTTAGTTCATGCGTTCATGAGTTCAAGGCTAGATTATTGTAATGTTTACTAGGTGGTTGCCCTGCACGCTTAATAAACAAATTCCAGCTGGTCCAAAATGCAGCAGCTCGAGTTCTTACTAGAACCAGGAAGTATGAGCATATTAGCCCAGTTCTGTCAAACCTGCACTGCCTTCCTATTAAACACCGAATACATTTTAAAATCTTGCTAATTACTTACAAAGCATTAAATGGTTTAGCTCCACAGTACTTGAGCGATCTCTTAACACATTATAGTCCTTCACGTCTATTGCGATCCCAAAAAATACTGACCAGCTTATAATACCTAGAATATCAAAGTCAACTGCTGGCGGTCGATCCTTTTCCTATTTAGCTCCTAAACTCTGGAACAGTCTTCCTATTACAGTTCGGGAAGCAGACACACTCTGTCAGTTTAAATGTAGACTAAAAACACATCTCTTCAACCTGGCATACACATAACACATTATACATACATTTTTAATCCAAATCATGTAAAATGATTGTTAGGCTGCATAATTTAGATAAGCCGGAACCGGGAACATTCCCATAACACCTGATGTACTCGATACATGAGAAGAAGAATGGCATCTACGCTGATATTGGTCTCTGTTTCTTCCGAGGTTACCGTGGGCAGCTGGATCCGGGCCGTATCCAGATCAGATGAAGGACCTGGACACGAACACAGCACTACCCTGGGGTGTCTGCGGAGACCGTGACTCTACTGGACCCTCCGCTGTGACGATCATGAACCCATCTCTAACCGGACCAAATTGGACTTCATATTGGACTTGAATTGTTGTATAATAATCATGCACGGTTTGGCTGTTGGCCAGAGGAGAACTGGTCCCCCAACTGAGCCTGGTTTCTCCCAAGGTTTTTTCTCCATTCTATTCTTCATTCGTTACGTCACCTTCCGGAGTTTTGGTTCCTTGCTGCTGTCGCCTATGGCTTGCTCAGTTGGGGAAACTTAACACTTAAAATTCATCAATTGTATTGATTCAGCTGCTCTTTTGGGGCTTCTGTTCAGCCAAACAAACTTTGTTTATATTGTTTTTCCTGTAAAGCTGCTTTGAAACAATCTACATTGTAAAAAGCGCTATATAAATAAAGGTGACTTGACTTGACTTGACTTACTGGTCCAATGGACAACACATTGAACATCGCGCACATCAGCTCCCGTTGCATGTAGCAACTTGCCCGCCCTCTCCTTCTCTAAAGTTTCATTCATGCACAGCTCAATCGTGCAACAGACGGACTCTCACGACAGCTTACGAGAATGGAGAATCCATTCCCAAGGGGATAGGTTATGACTATGTGATAGCAGTTGTAAAAAAGGTGCGCTGCATCTGCATCTCCAATACTCGTAACAAAGTTCAGTGCCTTTGATGCTTTCCATAGGGACCCCATGACGTCAGTTCGACATTACATCGAACGTGACTGACTGATAGGGAACATCTTGGTATACCCATATACCCGGGTAGGTGGGACTTATTTGCGCATTTTGTTAAACTTGGTGGTCATTGGGATCACAGGCGAGACAACAGAAAATAAAAATAAATAAATAATGGAATACGCTGAAATAAATTTTGTTACTATGCAAAATGTTTTGTACTAGGCATAATTACTATTTGTTTTGTTACTATGCAAAATGTACCATTGCATAACATAATACTGTCAGTTGTAATTATTTTTAATGTTTCCATTTTTAAAAGGATCTGTGCTTAAATCCTGAGTTCATTGTGGATGGCGCCAATCGGATGGACATCTGCCAGGGGGAATTAGGTGAGAAAAGATGCTTTTGGTCACAATAGTTAGCATCACTTATGCTTTTTACCAACATGGTGGTCAAAAGTGAAGATATTAGTACTGAAGTGCAGCATTAAAAAACTTGATACAGAATTTCATAATCAGTTATATATTATAATATCAAAAGAAGAGTTTAGTTTAATGCATCTGTGTCTGCTTGACACGAGCACTTTCCTCCACCCCAATCTCACACAGACCTGTATTGAGCAGAGCTAAACACCATGACACTACGATTAAGTACACTATATCAGAGAAAATGTTACTTGCAGCTTCAGGGATATTAAACGAATGCCATGGATCCATTTTGTTCAGACAAAAAGAAACATGTAAAAATGTACAGAGCCCCCAAGAGGACATGGTCTTTGAGTAAGTTTGCTAAGTTTCTTGGGGGAACGCAAACAGTTGGCAGAGTATAGAAGAGGATTAACAATTTTTCCTCCAATTTCATATTTTTTCCACCAACACGTCCCTTCTCTAGTGAAAGAAAACTATAACACAATGTTTTAAAATCATTAAGTTAGAGTTATCATTAAGAGTTAATTTGCAGGAGCTGAGGCTTCCTATTCGAAATTCAGGCTAGTAAGACAGCAGCAGATACCAAAGAGAGAATCCATGACAATCAGAATCTGCCTGTAATGAATTAGAGCAAAATACAAGCAGATTAGAATTAGAGCATATGGTACCAGCATAGATGCAGCATTAGAAAGAAATGATTTTGATAAGTTTTACTTAATTAATAAATTAATTACTTATTTAATAAATACCTATAGCTCAAATTAATATCAAACCGAACTTCACAGAACTCCCCAAATAAGCTGCATTAAGTTTTACCTGAGCGCCACACACACACACTCACGCACGAGTTACAGCTCAATGTCACACTCCGTAGTCCATAGCAACAAGAGGAAATGCTTAAACAATAGGCATATATATATATATGTATATATATATATATATATATATATATATATATATATATAAAAATATATATATATATATATATATATATATATATATATACAGTAATACCTCGGTTTACGAGTTTAATTCGTTCCAAGAGCGAGCTCGTAAACCAAAATGCTCGTACACCAAAACAAGTGTCCCCATAACAATGCACTAAAAATCTATTAATTCGTTCCACACGACCATAAATGCCCATTTTAAATATTTTTGGGGTTTTACCCTATTAATTACAGTTAAAATTATAACCATTAAGATCTCATATAAATACGAATTAATAATTGACGATTAAACTATAAAAATACTTGACAATTTACTGTAATGCACTTTAGGTTTGAGCAGCCTGCATGGAGGAGATGAGGAGGGAGGAGCGGGCAAAGAAAGGATTCAAGTGCAAATGAGTGAATTTATTATAATAGTGTAGAAAACAAACTAAGTGATAATCCAGAGGTGTATCACACATGGGAGCCGCGGCCGCGAACAAACGCGCGCTGGAGCCAAGGCCGCGAATGAACGCGCGCCGGACCCGCGAATGAATGCGCGCTGGAGCCGCGAATGAACGCGCGGGACCCGCGAATGAACGGGCGCTGGAGCCGCGAATGAACGGGCGCTGGAGCCGCGAATGAACGCGTGCTGGAGCTGCGAATGAACGCGCGCTGGAGCCGCGGCCGCGAAAGAACGCGCGCCGGACCCGCGAATTGAATGCGCACCGGAGCCGCGAATGAACGGGCGCCGGACCGCGAATGAATGCGCGCTGGAGCCGCGAATGAACGCGCGCCGGACCCGCGAATGAATGCGCGCTGGAGCCGCGAATGAACGCGCACCGGACCCGCGAATGAATGCGCGCTGGACTCGCGAATGAACGCACGCTGGAGCCGCGGCCGCGAATGAACGACTGGACAAGAGAAGAGTGGATAGAAGTGAACTAAATAGGCAGATGATATGAGAACGAGGTGTGTGTGTCTCTCTCTCTCTCTCTCTCACACACACACACACACAGGCAGAACTAGACAATGAATTCATGAACTGTGACAGTTACTGCTTAGAGGTAGGGGAGCGCGGGGACAAACGTAACACTTTTTGGTTTTAGCCAAATAATGAACAAAGTAATAGGGTTAGACAAACCATATTTTTATACAAACAACACAAGCCTCTCCTACAAATGAGCACTGTTTTGATGTTTTTCGGACCTATAGTTTCTGCGCAGTATCACCAAAAGCGCAAGGAGTGAAATGTGACAACTTACCCCGTGTGCGGGGCTCGTTGTAACACCGTGTTATCCAATGGGTGTTCATTGGCTTATTTTTATTTCTTAATAAAAGTTGAGTCTTAATGATTATAAGCATAACTTATGAATGGAATATATTTATTTTATTTTATTTATTACATTGTTATGCTTTGAACATTGTAATGACATGAAAAACGTTTTAATAGGTTAATACAATGCAAAATATATGATTATTGATGCAGCCTATTCAATGCGGCTTAATTGTAACACCGCGTTACAACTAACCCCGCGGTGTCGTGTTCACTTCAGGACCGGCTAGCAGCCACTGTGTGTTTTTCACATCTTTCAAAATGGTATAATCTTTTAGCCAGGAAGATGGTAATCATAACAATATAAGATTAGACTAACATACTTTCGCACATTCTTTGAAAATCGAAAAACAACTACTATAACAAAAAATATTTTCATGCTTTCAAAAGAGGTTTTCCTGTGGTTCTCATCCAAATTTCGCTGAAATTTCTCGAAAGATGGCCAGAAGACGCATGCAAACAGTGTGGTGAAAAGCCCGTTAGCACGTCACATTTAAGACCGTGCAACTATCTAAAAAGTCTGTGTTACTATTTACCCCGCGTTACTTTGTGCCCCGCGCTCCCCTACTGTACGTGTATATTTCACTACGTGAACAATAGCGATCAGAATTAATTAATGTTACAACAGGAGGTAAAACCGCTGTAAATCACTTATAAAAGTATGCACTGTGGTGAATGATGCAACCAAACCAAGCGACGCTGAGAGAATTAATGAGTTAAGGGGTGAGAACGGGGTTGGAACCCCGTGACTGTGTTATGAGAGGCTGTCATTAGGATATTTCCTGTAAAAATGTGCAGACCATGCTGAGCTTCCACACAAAACATGCGTGGGTGTGGGTAAATTTTTTCTCGTACACCGATACAATGCTCGTACACCGATTCGACCTCCCATGCTCTTAAACCGATTTGCTCGTATACCAAGTCGCTCGTAAACCGAGGTATCACTGTATATATATAACCATCACCGTTGAGTTAGACACACAAGTGCGCAGGATACTCCTTGAGAAAAACACTGAAGACCAGGTTGATCCTGCAAGACTATCACTGTAATAAGTGCACAGAAAGTTAGTTTGCATGAAATTATCAGCTCAAGGAAAAAAAAAATCTAATTACATTTGATATGTTATCAGATGACTGTTGGTTGCTGGCAGCCATTGCATCTCTGACTCTGAATAAGGAGATTCTGGAACGTCAAATTGTTAGCTAATAATATAATTTAATAACTTTATTAAATTAAAAAAGGGAATTAAATGTAAAAATGTATTTAAATAATTTATTTCAAATCAAATATAAATGTTGGACTTATATTTCTTACAATGCAATATATGATCATCTATTAGAATTTCAGTGATAGATTAAAGGGACTCTGTCAGACTGATGATGTTGTTCTCGTCTCTTCAGCTCTGGCAGTATGGTGAATGGGTGGATGTGGTCATTGATGACCGGTTGCCCACTAGAGATGGGGGGCTGCTGTTTGTTCAGTCCTCTGAGGGCTCTGAGTTTTGGAGTGCTCTACTGGAGAAGGCCTATGCAAAGTGAGTGTGTGTGTTTATTCATAATTTACCTTCCATTACTTAACTGAACTGCAACATTGAACGATATGATACTGAGTCATCTGAAATGCTTGGTAAACACTCTGCCTACAACCACAGCCAACAAATCACACAATGTTCATACAACATGTCACATACCAACTGTTAACGCCAATTTCTACCATATTTTGAAGGGTAAATGGTTCATATGAAGCTCTGAAGGGAGGTTTAGCCACTGAGGGTTTTGAGGATTTCACTGGAACCATCGCTGAGAGTTATAGGCTGATAGAAGCTCCTCCAAACCTGTTCAAGCTGATGCAGAAAGCACTGACACTGGGCTCATTAATGAGCACCGGCATTGTTGTGAGGTTTATTCCACTTCTATTGGCTTTCATTTTTATTGCATTTTGAGCTTATCCATGGCAAGAAGAGATAGTGATTAATATACAATACTGTGTAAGTCTTCAGATAAATGTTTTTTTGGAATTGTGGTCCCCTTAACAAACACACTTTAGACTGATTAAAAGATACTATCTTGCATTTGCTTTTAAGGATGTTTTGCAGGTGACTTACTAAGAATACTTGCTCTATATGTACATAGTTCCCTTTCAGGGAACTCGAGCTGTGTCGAAGCACTATGGGAAATAGCCTTGCGTCAGTCACGTGAAGATCTGTGCAACCAATGAGAAACGAACGCGTGTGAATGCGTCACTGCCGGCGGTAGCCGGTGACGTCATGAGGAAGAGCATAAAGGCGCGTCTGAACCCGGGAGCTCCAGCTCTGAATGCCTTCAGCGTGCTGTGTCTGTGTGAGAGTGGTTTTTGAGACTGTGATAGCTTAAAAAATCAGGAGAATGAATGTGAAAAGTGTGGCGAACGAGCAGAGTTTCAGACCGTGTGTTTATCCTTGCCCACGTTTTATAACGGGCAAGGATACACACGTTATGTGTGTAATCTGCTTGGGAGTGGAGCATGCACGGTCGGCACTTGAGAATGCCGGCTGTAAAGACTGTGAGCAGTTTTCTCTGCATGTTCTCCGCTCCCGCCTGGCGGTCTGTAACGAGGCCGCTCAGGCTAGTGTTCCCCTCGGTTCGGGACCTGCAGCAGCCGAGGCTTTGCGGCGCTCCCAGTCCTGGGGTTCACAAATGGATCTCGCTGAGGTTGCTGGGGTGGGTCCGTCCTTACCTCAGCCTTCACGAGATCAAGCGGGTCCCAGTCTCTGGCACTCTTCGGGAGATGCTCGTGTTGTGACTCCAACACTAGCTTTGTCAAGTTCCGATAGTGAGATGGATTTAGCTAGTGTTGATCCGGTCGAGGAGGCTTCGCCACTCTCCTCGCCGGCATTTGAAGAGTTATTTGAGGTTGTGGCGCGAGCAATCTCTCGTCTGGATATTGAATGGCCGGCGGAGACCAGGAGCGCTCGTTCCAGAAAAAGCATGTTAGACGAGCGCTACCTGCCGGCTCGCGTCACTCCCCCGCGCCGAGCTATGCCTTTTCTACCCGATTTGCATGCCGAGGTTTCCAGATCGTAGGAAAAGCCAGCCTCTGAGAGAGTTCATACACGGAACAGTTCGATGTATACGAATCTCGTAGGGGCTCAAAGTCACTGTTATGGGGGATGCAGAAAGTGGACTCTTGCGAGTTACCTCGTGCCCCAGTCTGCGTCCTCCATTAAAGCTCCGGCGCTCCCCTCCAAGCCGATGCGCGTCACGTCGTCTCTGGTGGGGAAAGCTTACTCGGCCTCTAGTCAAGCCGCAGCGTGCCTGCACACCACGGCACTGCTGCAGGCTTATCAGGCCGAGTTGCTTGGGGACCTCAACGAGGGCGGCGGTATCGGTCCGGAGGCAGTGGCAGAGCTGCGCCGGACCGTGGATCTGTCTCTCCGGGCCACTAGGGAGACGGCCTACTCTGTCGGTCGCTCCATGGCAGCTCTGGTGGCTACAGAGAGACATCTATGGCTCAATTTGTCGGATATTAAAGATAGGGACAAATTTGTTTTGCTGGACGCCCCTCTGTCCCCTTCGGGCTTGTTCGGCGACGCCGTAAAAAGCGTCGTCGACAAGTTTCAGGAGTCTGCTCGACAGCAGGTGGCGTTCAGTAAAGTTCTTCCCCGACGCCCTCCACGTGAGACCACCAGTCAAGCGCGGTCTCAGGGCTCTTCACACAGGGCCGCTCAGAAACAAAGTGTCGCCACCCGCCTCCCTCCGGTAGAGAACCCCAGGGGGTCGGGCCGACAGACTCAAGCTTCTGGTAGAAGAGGTGATTTGAGAGTTGTCCTGAACACCAAGAAGGCTAAGAGTAAGCGGCCCTGACGCCAAGCCGCAACGAGGTGGTGTATCCCTGGAGCAGCTCAGCAGTCAGCCCGCCATGGGAAAACCACCCCTTCCAAGGAGGGTCCTAGAGCAGTCCACCCGGGAATCCGGAAATCCCGGCCCAGTGGTGGATATGTTCTTAGCACCAGAGGCCAGCCCAGGGAGGCTGGTTCCCCTAGTAGAATTCCGGGATGCGTGGTCACGGCTACCCGGTATCTCTCAGTGGGTCCTGCGCACGGTCACCTTAGGGTACGGCGTTCAGTTCGGGGTCTCTCCACCCCAGTTCTCTGGGATCCTACAGTTAGTTGTAAGCCCTCAGCAGGCTCTGGTTATGGAACAAGAAGTAGACACTTTGCTGGCGAAAGGGGCCATCGAGCATGTACCCCTCGCAGAGAGCAAGTCCGGGTTCTACAGCCGGTACTTCATAGTTCCATAGAAGGATGGAGGGTTGCGGCCTATTCTGGATTTACGTCTCTTGAATCGTGCGGTCAAGCGTCTAAAGTTCAAAATGCTAACGCTCAAACAGATCGTAGTGCAGGTCAGATCCGAGGATTGGTTTGTCACAGTCGACCTCAAGGACGCTTATTTCCATGTCTCCATCATTCCGCAACACAGGAAGTTCCTGAGGTTCGCTTTTTTGGGGAAAGGCGTACCAGTATCGGGTGCTTCCTTTCGGCCTAGCGCTCTCACCCCGCACGTTCACGAAAGTCGTGGACGCTGCTCTAGCTCCCCTGCAGTTACGGGGCATCGGTGTCTTAAACTATATCGACGACTGGCTTATTCTGGCGCAGTCGCCGCAGTTGGCGGAGCAACATCGAGATGTAGTGCTCGCAAATATAAAGGAGCTGGGGTTGAGGCTGAACGCCAAGAATAGTGTCCTTTCTCCTGCTCAGAGAACCACCTTCTTGGGAGTCGTCTGGGACTCGGTGGCGATGTCGGCTTGGCTTTCCCCCGAGCGCATCCAGTCTATCTGTTCAGCCGTCAAGAGCATCAAGTTAGGCCAGCCACTCACCGCCAAACACTTTCAGAGGGTGTTAGGGCTCATGGCAGCGGCATCCAGCATCATTCCACTGGGCCTGCTGCACATGAGGCCCCTGCAAGTGGTGGCTAAAGACCAAGGAGTTTTCCCCGAAAGGGAACCTGGGGGTCACGGGTCACGGGGCGATGCCTGCGCACCCTGAGTATGTGGAAGAATTCTTGGTTTCTGTCTCAAGGCCCAATGCTAGGAGCTCTGGCTCGGAGAGCCTCTCTCTCGACAGATGCCTCCCTCTCGGGCTGGGGGGCGGTCATGAAGGACCGCTCCTCACAAGGTCTATGGAACAGTCGGCACCAGACCTGGCACAAATAAACATGTTGGAGTTACTGGCGATCCGCAGAGCACTCTGTGTGTTCCTACCGGACCTTCGCGACCACCATGTCACTGTTTTCACTGACAGTATGACTGCGGTTGCATATATCAACCATCAGGGGGGTCTACGTTTGCGACCACTATACAAGATGGCGCGACAGATCCTCCTCTGGGCCCAGGGAAAGCTGCTCTCGCTCAGGGCGGTCTACATCCCGGGGGTCCAGAATGTGGGAGCAGACGCCCTATTGAGAAAGGGGGCGAGACCAGGGGAATGGCGGCTCCACCCCGAGGTGGTGGAGCAAATTTGGGAGAAGTACGGCAAGGCACAGGTCGACCTGTTTGCCTCGGTAGAAAACTCCCATTGCCCTCTGTGGTTTTCACTCACACATCCAGCGCCTCTGGGGCGGGATGCCGTGACACAGGCGTGGCCGAGGTTGCGCCTGTTCGCCTTTCCCCCGATCGCTCTGCTCCCGGGAGTTCTGGCCAAGATTCGCCGGGACAAGGTCCGTCTCACGCTAGTGGCCCCCCACTGGCCGTCCAGAATATGGTTCGAGGACCTTGTGTCCCTCCTCGACGGGGTCCCCTGGGAGATTCCGGTCGGGAGGGACCTTCTGTCCCAGGCGGAAGGTTGCATTCTTCACCTGCAACCGGAGCTGTTGAAGCTGTGGGTCTGGCCCCTGAGGGGGCCCAGCTCATAGAGGCCGGTCTCTCAGCCGAGGTTGTTGAGACCATACTTCAGTCCAGAGCTCCCTCCACGAGGAAACTCTACGCTTTGAAGTGGAAACTCTTCACTTCCTGGTGTAGTGAAAGGCAGGTGAACGCAGTAACCTGTCAAGTTGGCAAAGTACTGGAGTTCCTGCAAGAAAGATTTGCGGCAGGGCTGTCCCCCTCCACCTTGAAGGTCTACGTGGCTGCTATAGCGGCTTGCCACGTACCTCTGGGTGGGGTATCCTTGGGCAGGGACCCCCTAGTCACTCGTTTCCTCTGTGGTACACTAAGGCTGAGACCTGCGGCACAGACCAGGGTGCCTGCCTGGGACTTGTCCGTGGTACTCCTAGGCTTGTCCCAGCCACCCTTTGAACCTTTAGAGGATATCTCGATTAAGTACCTCTCGCTTAAGACCCTTCTTTTGCTGGCAATCACCTCGTTTAAGAGGGTCGGGGACCTTCAGGCCCTCTCAGTGGCCCCTTCATGTCTTGAGTTTGCGCCCGTGAAAGCTTTCCTCCACCCGAGGCCAGGCTATGTCCCCAAGGTTCCCACTAATGTGGCTCGGTCTATCACGCTGCAGGCCTTCTGCCCTCCCCCATTTGACGATCATGAGCAGGAGCACAAGAACAAGGTCTGTCCAGTGCGAGCACTGGACGCTTACGTTCTCAAGACTGCCACTTGGCGTAAGTCGGACCAACTGTTCGTTTGGGGCTCCCGAGGGGGCCCCAGCTTCCAAGCAAACCCTTAGCAGGTGGATAGTCGAGGCTATCTGCCTAGCTTACGAGTCGGCCGGACATGCTTCTCCTTTGAGGGTCCGAGCCCACTCCACTCAGAGCATGGCGGCATCCAAGGCTCTCCTCTCCGGAGTTTCCTTGTCTGATGTTTGTGCTGTGGCTGGCTGGTCCTCACCGCACACATTCATGAGGTTCTACAAGCTAGACCTCGATGCCGCCCCAGGAACCAGGGTGCTCTCTCAGTGAGCTGGGACACACCCGGATGCTGACGTCGCTGAGGTGGCGTTGGCATAGCGTTCCCCTAGTGCTTCGACACAGCTCAAGTTCCCTGAAAGGGAACGTCTCGGGTTACGTATGTAACTCTGGTTCCCTGAGGGGAACGAGACGCTGTGTCTTGGCCTCAGCTCCTGGTGCCTCCGGGCCCGCTTCAGGCATTCATGCTGGCGCTCCCGGGTTCAGACGCGCCTTTATGCTCTTCCTCATGACGTCCCCGGCTACCGCCGGCAGTGACGCATTCACACGTGTTCGTTTCTCATTGGTTGCACAGATCTTCACGTGACTGACGCAAGGCTTTTTCCCCTAGTGCTTCGACACAGCGTCTCGTTCCCCTCAGGGAACCAGGGTTACATACGTAACCCGAGACGATTTTCCTCACCGATACTTAAAAGAAGATTTTTTTTATGTAGAAACATCAAATGTAAGCTCACTTGTGTCTCACACTAAATACCAGGAGTTCAAGTGTGGCAATTTATATCATTGGTGTAATACATAATAATTAAGGACATACTGATATGAACATGTTGGCCGTTAATGATAATTATATATATTTTGAAGCGATAACCAACATATTGTCCAATATATACATACATATATATATACTCACATTCTGCTGTTCAAAAGTTTGGGTTCTGTTAGATTTTTGTAATGGATACAAAGAATGCATTTATTTGATCAAAATACAGTAAAAACAATAATATTGAATTATTATTAAACTTTAAAATTGCTATTTTCTATTTGAATATATTTTAAAATGTAATTTAGTTCTGTGATGTAAGACTTTATTTATCATCAATACTCCAGTCTTCAGTGTCACGTGATCCTTCAGAAATCATTGTAATATGATGATTTGCTGCGAAAGAAACATTATTATTATTATTATTAATTTTGAAAACAGCTGTGCTGTTTAATATTTTTGTTCATTCTTTGATAATAAAAAGTTAAAAGAACAGCATTTATTTGAAGCATAATTATTTTATAAAAATACCAAAAACCTTTGTTTAGTTTAATGCAGCCTTTGGTGAATAAAAGTATTAATTTCTTATCTTACTAACCCCAACATTTTTACATAGTGCCATTTCTCTAGTGTGAGACATACAGGTTTGATCCTGACCTAGTTTTTATCATTAAAAATATCCGAAAGCAAATATAAATCATATGTTTATTACGGAGCAGGGAATTGGTTCAGAGGATAAGACGAGTATGAAGCTGGTGATGGATCATGCCTACTCTGTTACGGCTGCAGAGGAGGTCAGATATCACCACTGATACTGACATATGGATTAGATAGGAATAAGCTCTAAGTTGCTCTAATGATTGTCACTTTACATGCAGGTTCACTTCAAAGGCCAACCGGTTGAACGACTCAGGAACCCGTGGGGTTAGACAGAGTGGACAGGCGCTTGGAGTGATAAGTGAGTTCCCAAAACAGATTGTACTAGTTCAACATCAGTCTTGAGAATCCTGTAAGATGTTTCCCATCTCTTCCTCAGTTCCAAAGAGTGGGATGACATCCAACCAGAGGAGAAAGCCAAACTGTGTTGTTCAGCTGAAGATGGAGAGTTCTGGTGAGACAACTTTTTAATCTTTAAAGCTTTCAACCCTCTAGAACGAAACAAATAACTTGATTGTTGAATCTTCCTCGTCCTGTCAGGATGGCGTATTCTGACTTCATACAACATTTCTCTGACTTGGAGATCTGTAATCTGACTCCAGATGCTCTTTCAAGTGACAAAGTGAGCCGCTGGAACTACAACTAGTTTGAAGGAAACTGGAGGATCGGCTCCACCGCAGGAGGCTGCATTGACAACGCAGGTATATCAAATCAACATGAATGTTCCTGAACCCAAATTTAAGCTGTTTTTGTTTCATTTGTTTTCTTTCCTGAGGATACAGATGATGATGGTGATGGATGCACGTTACTTGTGGGTCTGATGCATAAAGATTACCGTAAAGGCAAAGATTTGGGATACATTTGCTTTTATGTCTACAAGGTAACTGGTTAAATACAATCAGTAATACCATAGGATCTAGAAAAATAATTACCATCAGCACCAAAAAACAACTTTACAACCAACAGTACCAGCAAACACTTGGTCAGCAGTCTTAGTTCTAAAAGTGTCTTTCCAATTAATTTTCTTAATACAGCTTAAAAAACAACTTCAATAAAGATTCATGAACCAAACCAACCTGCTCTGAGATTAATCACAATAACAAACAAAATAACAAAATTTGATTTTAACTGGCAAAGGAAACCTGTTTTAAAATAGAAAATATTTCTCTCGTGATTTATGACTGCTGTAGTTCTTCAGCTGGAGTTTGACTAATAAAGATTTCCTTTTCTTAAATGATGCTGAAATATTAATCAATAGTTCATGGAATGTTGGGAAATGTTTATATATGATTGGATTACTGATAGCGGGATTCCTATTCTTTGGCTTTGGGATTATCCTGACCTATCAAAAGATTGGCAAGACAGCTGCGAGCAAATTCACCCAGCCGCTGTCTGTAGAATTGAAGAATTGCCTCGAGGCCGTGTCTGACCATCTGAAGGAATTAGATCAGCGAGTGATAAAGATTAAGGAACTGAATCGTAACCTATGCGAACTGTATCGTAACAACACAGTCCGGACAGCGAGCCAGATCGGTGAACTTTCACGAATGGTATCCGGTCTGGCTATGAGGCTGGACACGGTGCTGGGGACCAGAAATGAACTTGATTGGATTGAACTGACTGATTATGATCCGGACAAAATTACAGATCAACGAATGGATTATTAAAAAGGAGTTGTATTTCTGCCCCTATCTCTCGTTGGGAAGCCAGCATGATGACAGCCTGGTCTCCCTTATCTTCCTTCAGGGACAAAGCCACAGAACTGTTCTCAAAACATCTGATGTTGTGACTACTCTCCCTCTCACCCGTCTGCGTGTCCTGCACTATCTGTTCTTATCTATTTCCCTCCCCAATCTCCAACGAAAAAAAATCCCTATCTGTGTGTGTTAAATTGCAGTATTATGTTCTTATGTGTAATGTATGTATGTTAAACTGTGTTTGTATATTATGTTTGTTTTTGTTGTGTCTGCTGCTATGTATGCTTGCTAAACTGCACTCATTTCTTGGCGCCGCAAATGGCGCCTCAGTGTTTGAGCTCTTCAGTGATTGTTTTTGTTTGTTTGTTCATGTTGTGTTGTATATGTGCACTGGAAGCTTCAGCACTAAGACAAATTCCTTGTGTGTGACAAGCACACTTGGCGATAAAGCTCTTTCTGATTCTTTCTTCTGATTCTGATTACACATATTCCATGAACATAATCATAAGCATTACAGCAGAATAGTTTTTTTTTTATTTTTTATGTATGCATATGAATATTCAGTAATATAATATTCTTTGGTGTTTTTCAGGTTCCAGATCAGGTGTGTATGAACTTTATAGGAATTCCTTTGAGAGAGAAAGCTAAGTTTCTCGGGAAACACAAAGTTCAAAGTTGAATACTCCACTTATATATTTTTCCCCATCACCAAAGATCTATATCGAACAACTTTTATAAGTTGTAGATGCAAATTCCTCTGTGTTTGTGTTGTAGTTCAAGGGTTGCAACAATATTCATCTGGGTCCTGACGTACTGCTAGATCAGCAGAAAACAGAGAGCAGCGACTTCACAAACCTGCGAGAGGCGAGCAAGCGCTTCAAACTGCCTCCTGGTGAATACGTCATCATCCCCTGCACTTACAATCCGGATCGCATGGGAAGCTTCTTACTGCGTGTGTTCACAGAGAAAGAAGCTGCTTCCAGGTTAGTTCGAAATAGTTCCAGTTTTAGACACATGGTGGAGATGTTGCACAGGTTCTGCTCTGTGTAAAGTGCACAGTAACACTAAAACATCTGCTTGCAATGTGTTTGTCTGACCAATAAATCATAATTGTTCCTTAAGCATTCTTGTATTTTCACCCAAACTCATAACCGATGTGTTTTTGTCTCATGTCACTGCAGTCCGATGGAGGCAGAGATCCGTGCAGATATCAAAAAGGTATTTACAAACATAATGTATATTATTTTTAATTACATATATACTTTGTTTAGTTTTTAAGTATGTCTTTTCTCTCCCAGCAATACATATCCGAGAGTGATGCTGACCCACAATTCAAAGATCTTTTCAAAAAGATTGCTGATAATGTAAGTCACATGACACAATTTTCAAATTTTGGTAAATATAATTACATTTTTAATCTTATCTTTACTCTGCAGGACTCAGAGGTGTCTGTGTTTGAACTACAGCAGATGCTGGACAGTGCTTTCTCGAAGCGTAGGAAAAAACACTTTTTCACTTTTATTCACATTCAAATAAACTTACAGAAAGTAGAATTAAATATTAGATAAAAGCCCCTTGAAATTGTTGAACAGTCTGGTCATTCTCTCAATGTTTTGTTTTATTTCACACAGGAACTGATCTGAAGACTGATGGATTTAGTTTGGAAACCTGTCGCCACATTATCAGCCTGCTGGATGTATCCTTACATGACAGGAATGGATAGATACTACATGAATCAATGCAGAGATTCACAAATATTTTTGTCAGCCGAGCCTCTTTAAATTTTTTCTACCCACTGAGATTTTAAGCCATATTTCGATAATTCAGCATGAATAATTAATTCAGATAAATGATTAAAATTGACTATTTTCTATATCTGTCACGGTTGTGTCTTGGACAAGAAAGGGCGTGGAGACGGGGAAGAATACTTTATACTTTAAACCAGGGGTCTCAAACTCAAATGAGCTGGGGGCCGCAGGAGGCAGAGTTTGGGTGAGGCAGGGCCGCATCAAGTATTCCAGAAAAAATCGTCTCAGGTTACGTATGTAACCATAGTTCCCTGAAGAGGGAACGAGACGCTGCGTCGAACGCTTGGGGAATCCTTGGATGATGTCCGCGCGAAGCACAATATGTAAACTTCCGGCGCGCGCGCGTGCGTGAGTGACAGGCGCAGATCGGTGACGTCACGAACCAGTTGATAAAAGAGCGCCGGAACCCGGAAGCGGCAGCTTAGAGTTTGTCTGAAGCAAGCCCGGAAGGCGCGAGGAGCTGAGGCCAAAGACGCAGCGTCTCGTTCCCTCTTCAGGGAACTATGGTTGCATACGTAACCTGAGACGTTCCCTTTCAAGGGAACTCGCGCTGCGTCGAACGCTTGGGGAACGATATACCAACGCCACCTCAGTGACGAAGGCCGACGAGTGTCTCGTAGCTCACTACGAGAGGACCCGTGTTCCCGGAGCGGAGTTGAGGTCAAGCTGGTAAAACCTCAGAAAAGTATGCGGGGAAGACCACCCTGCCGCATCACAAACATCAGATAACGACACGCCAGATATAAGGGCCTTAGAGGCAGCCACGCTCCTAGTAGAGTGGGCCCGGACCCTCAGAGGCGAGGAGGATCCGGCCGACTCGTAAGCCAGGGTGATAGCCTCAACTATCCACCTGCTTAAAGTAGATTTGGATGCAGGGGCCCCCTTGGGGGTCCCAAAGCAAACAAACAACTGGTCAGACTTACGCCAAGGGGCAGACCTATAGACATAAGTGTCCAGTGCTCGCACTGGACAGACCTTGTTTTTAAATTCCTGGTCCTGGTCACCGAAGGGGGGAGGGCAGAAGGCCTGCAGTACTATAGACCTGGCCACATGAGTGGGCACTTTGGGCACATAGCCTGGCCTGGGATGGAGGAAGGCTTTCACCATCCCAGGCGCAAACTCAAGGCAAGAGGGAGCTACAGAAAGCGCCTGTAGATCCCCAATTCTCTTTAGCGATGTTATAGCTAACAAGAATAAGGTTTTTAAAGTGAGGAACTTTAGTGGAACCTCATCCAACGGTTCAAAGGGTGCCTGGGACAACCCCTGGAGTACCAGGGATAAGTCCCAGGCAGGAACCTTGGTCTGGACTGCAGGCCTCAGCCTAATGGTACCACGGAGGAAGCGTGTGACGAGGGGGTCCCGGCCAATGGACACGCCACCCAGAGGTACGTGGTAAGCCGCAATGGCAGCCACGTAAACCTTCAGGGTGGACGGGGACAACCCTGCAGCGAATCTATCTTGCAGGAACTCTAGCACTTTGCCAATGTGACAGGTAACTGGGTTCACCTGCTTCTCGCTACACCAAGAAGTGAAAAGTCTCCACTTCAGGGCGTACAGCTTCCTCGTGGAGGGAGCTCTGGAGTGGAGGATGGTCTCAACAACCTCGGTCGAGAGACCAGAATCTATGAGCTGGGCCCCCTCAGAGGCCAAGCCCACAGTTTCCAAAGTTCTGGGCAGGGGTGAAGAATCGAGCCCGCTGCCTGAGACAGGAGGTCCACTCGAACTGGGATCTCCCAGGGGACCCCGTCCAGCAGGGAAACAAGATCCGCAAACCACACTCTGCCCGGCCAACGCGGAGCAACCAGTGTGAGACGGACCTTGTCCCGGCGAACTCTCTCCAGAACTCCCGGGAGCAGAGCAATCGGGGGAAATGCGTACAGACATAGCCTCGGCCATGTCTGGACCATGGCATCCAGCCCGAGTGGGGCTGGATGCAGGAGTGAATACCACAGAGGGCAATGCGTTGATTCTTCGGACGCGAACAGATCTACTTGTGCCCGGCCGAATCTGAACCAAATCTGCTCCACCACCTCTGGGTGGAGCCTCCATTCCCCGGGCCTCGGCCCCTGTCTCGACAGGACGTCTGCTCCCACATTCTGGGTCCCAGGGATGTGAACTGCCCGTAGATGGAGCAGTCTCCCTTGGGACCAGAGGAGGATCTGCCGCGCCAGTTTGTATAGTGGTCGCGAACGTAGACCCCCCTGACGATTTATATAGGAGACCACAGTGGTGCTGTCGGTCTGAACAACCACATAATGGCCCCTGAGGTCTGGGAGGAACGCTTGAAGCGCCCTCCAAACAGCCATCATCTCCAGCAGGTTTATGTGCCAGGACAACTGGTGTTTGTGCCACAGACCCTGGGCAGAGCGATCCCTCAGGACCGCTCCCCAACCTGTGAGGGAAGCATCCGTCGATAGCATGACGCGTCGACAAGGAGCTCCCAACGCAGGTCCTTGAGACAGAAACCAGGGTTTCTTCCACATATCCAAGGCACGTAGGCATCGCCGCGTGACCTTGATAGTGCGGAAAGGGTTGCCCCTCGGGGAAAACCCTCTGGTTCTGAGCCACCACTGTAATGGCCTCATGTGTAGCAGCCCGAACGGGATGACGCTGGAAGCTGCTGCCATGAGGCCCAGCACTCGCTGAAAGTGTTTTACAGTGATGGACTGGCCTATTTTGACTTTCTTCACGGTTGACAGAATCGAATCGATGCGGGCGGGGGATAGCCGCGCCCTCATCGAAACCGAGTCCCATATCACGCCTAGGAAGGTGGTTCTCTGAAGAGGAGAAAGCACACTCTTCTTTGCGTTCAACCTCAACCCCAGCACTCTCATGTGTGCGAGAACAACATCTCGATGCTGAACCGCTAACTGCGGCGACTGGGCAAGAATCAGCCAGTCGTCGATGTAATTCAAAACTCTTATGCCTTGGAGGCGCAACGGGGTTAGCGCTGCGTCCATGCATTTCGTGAAAGTGCGGGGTGATAAAGCCAGGCCGAATGGAAGTACTTGATATTGGTACGCCTTCCCCCCAAAGGCGAACCTGAGGTACTTCCTGTGCTGTGGAAGGATGGAAATATGAAAATATGCGTCCTTCAGATCGATAGTGACGAACCAGTCCTCGGACCTGATCTGTGCCACTATTTGTTTCAAAGTCAGCATCTTGAATTTTAGCTTCATGACCGAGCGATTCAGAAGGCGCAAATCCAGGATGGGCCGCAGTCCTCCATCCTTCTTTGGAACGAGGAAGTAGCGGCTGTAAAAGCCTGACTCCCTGTTTGAGAGGGGTACATGTTCTATGGCCCCTTTCCTCAGTAGAGAATCTACCTCCTGCTCCATTACCAGAGCCTGCTCGGGGTCCACCACCGTGGGTAGAACCCCATTGAACCTGGGCGGGCGAGACCCAAACTGGATCGAATACCCTTTCTTTATAATTCGCAGGACCCACTGAGAAACCTCTGGAAGACATGTCCATGCCGGCAGAAATTCTACTAGGGGAACCAGCCTCTCGAGGCTGGCCTCTGGTGTCTGTGTAGCACACCCGCCAGGGCCCGGTTTTCTGGGGAACACCTGGAGTGAATGCTCTAGGACCCTCCTTGGAGGGGGCGACCTCCTCAGTGCAACCGGTGTAACGGGCGGCAACTGAGGAGGGTCGCCTCCAAGAGGCCCGGCGCGTCTGGCGTCAGGACCTCTTCGAGGTAGCCTTCTTGGCGAGGATGACGGTCCTCAGATCCGTCCTCCTGCCCGAAGGCTGAGGCTGGGAGCGCCTGCCCGACCCCCCGGTTTTCTGGGGAGGTTGGCGGGTTGAGACGCTCTGCCTTTGAGCGGCCCGCTGCACATATGAGGAGGCCTGGGGCTGTGGCTGGCTCACAGCCCCAGGCTGAGGGCGGCGAGGCAGGAGTACATTGAACGCCACCTGCTGCTTTGCCGCCTCCTGGAACTTCTCGACGACCGTTTTCACCGAATCGCCGAAAAGCCCAGAAGGCGACAGAGGGGCGTCCAACATAAAATTTTTCTCCTTGTCCTTTAGAGACGTCAAATTTAACCACAGGTGCCTCTCCGTGGCCACACAGGCTGCCATGGAACGACCAATAGAGGCAGCCGTCTCCCTGGTGGCCCGTAGGGACAGATCTGTGGCTTTACGTAGCTCAGCCACAGCCTGTGGACCAATGCCTCCGCCCTCATCGAGGTCCCCCAACAATTCTGCTTGGTAAGCCTGAAGCAGGGCGGTGGTGTGAAGACACGCCGCTGCCTGGCTAGCTGCAGAATATGCTCTGCCCACATGAGCTGATGTAACCCGCATAGGTTTAGTGGGCAGCACCGGGACTTTAAGCGATGACACCGAGGGCGGAGAGAGGTGGCTCGCAAGCGCCTCCTCCACCTTCGGCATCGCGCCATAACCATACTCTCGCGCACCAACCAGAGTGGCATACATATTATTTTGTGGCGTAAACACTCTGGAGGTGGCTGGCCTCTTCCAGGATCTAGACACCTCAGTGTGCAGATCCGGGAAAAAAGGCAGGTCCCGGCGAGGGGGAGGGACCCGCACTGGCAGAAATCGTTCATCCAACTTGCTTCTCTTTGGACGAACGACAGTGCTTTCCGCTGGCCACTCAATACTTAACGTGGCCACAGCGCGAGTCACCACCTCGAGCAATTCCTCATAAGCTGGGGAGGAGGTTGGCGAATCCTCACTCTCCGCGTCGACACTAGCAACGTCTAACTCCTCGGAGCTAGACAATTGCAGTGCCGGTGCTTCAGCTTGGTCGGAAGTAACCGCCCTCGAGCGTGCTTCCGAAACCATGCATGAAGCACTGGATCCACCGGGTAAGGGCTGAGATAGGGGAGCGCCCGTCTCAGACCCCGCCGTCAGGTCCATTTGCGAACCCCATGACCTAGATCGCCGCAGAGCCTCAGCTGCTGCGGGACCCGAGCCCTGGGGAGCGCGAGCCTGGCCGGTCTCAGAATCAAAAACCGCCAGGCGTGAGCGGAGCACCCGCAGCGGTAGTTGGCTGCAGTGATCACAGTCAGCACTCACGAGCGCTGACCTAGCATGCTCCGCTCCCAGACACATTACAAATAACAAGTGCTCATCTCCCCCCGAGAGGAAACGAGGGCAAGGAGATGCGCACTGTTTAAATGCCTGGTTCGCCATAAACATAGATATTGTATATAAATATATATGGGAGATCCCTGATTTTTAAACTAGATCTGGGTTTTTCTCTCAAAATAACCAGCACACTCAACACACTCTCACACTGTGCTTGCGAAGACAAACAAAGCTGCCGCTTCCGGGTTCCGGCGCTCTTTTATCAACTGGTTCGTGACGTCACCGATCTGCGCCTGTCACTCACGCACGCGCGCGCGCCGGAAGTTTACATATTGTGCTTCGCGCGGACATCATCCAAGGATTCCCCAAGCGTTCGACGCAGCGCGAGTTCCCTTGAAAGGGAAATATATTTTCTCAAACGTCATTATTGACAGTTTTTTAACTTCAATGGGTTCTTCTTCTATGTACTTGGACTTACTGAAGTTCAAGGTTGAGGAAAAAGTTACAAATTTTTTCGAGATACTAAGTCATTATTATGATAAACTGTCATTATTTTGAGATAAGTCAATATTATGAAACTTTCTCATTTTCTCCAAATATTAAGTTATTATGAGAAATTCTCATTATTTTAAGATACTAAGTCATTACTATGATAATCTCTCTCATTATTTCGAGATAATAAGTCATTAAAAGAAATTTGATCATTATTTCAAGACATTAAGTCATTATGAAACTTTCTAATTCTGTCCAGATACTACGTCATTATTATGAGAAACTCTCTCATTATTATGACTTAAATAATCCTTTTTTTTTCTCAACTGTGGCGGAAACGGGCTTCCGTACTTTCCTGATGACATGAACATCGTAATATTTTATATGGTAGAAAATACAGATATAGGCGACTGCTACCGGCTGTCAATTATTAGCCGGGACTGTGGGACACCTTTAATAAATGTATGATATACAAACAATGGGATGCAGCCACGGAGGCGATATTTACTGGATTTTATTTTCTATATTATAACACCGATGTCCCGCAAATAAGCCCATTTCAAATTATGGAAAAACAAATACAATCCGCATGACGCTAAATCCAACGCCGATAACAGTAACATTCACTTCGTCCAGCTCAAAGTAGAACATGCTCAATTTCAATCACAATAAGAAGTAATAATTCTATGACGGTTTTGACAAATGTGATGTTACACGGGCAGCTCCATAGTTGTTTCTCTGTCTGCATCAAGCCCGGCCGATGCCCCGCCCCCGGGAGTCATTTACTCCACTGTGATTGGCCCCTGGTAGTCATATACTCCACTGTGATTGGCCCCCGGTAGTCATATACTCCACTGTGATTGGTTGGTTTGTACAGCTCCAGCTCGCACGAAAAAGGAATCTTCCTAACACAAAGCGGTAAAGCGCTATTCATTCAGCACTCGCGGGCCGCACTTATATTAAACTTTCAAATGGTCCCGCGGGCCACAAAATATCGTTTCGCGGGCAGCATGTTTGAGACCCCTGCTTTAAACGTTTAAATAAAACCCTGGAGAGTTTACACAACATAACACAGCGTTATGAACACATAAATGTGTTCAGTGTGCAGTGAAGTTATCAATGCTTTTATTGTACGATCACAGCACAAAAATGTATCCTCATAATCCTGCTATAAACTTTAACCTCAATCCAGAGAGATGGGAGCGGCAAACTTGGCCTTCTGGAGTTTCAGATACTGTGGACAAAAATCCAGAAATATGTGGTGTAATATATATATTGGTATAATATTTCAGATAAATTAAAAAACATATCTAGTAACCAACATGGTACAGATATATTGTTCATCCCTTCAACAGAACAGCATTATTTTTGTTTCTTGATTCTTGTATTCCTGATCAATATGTATTTTCTGTCGTACTTCATCAGGAAATTTTTAAGAACCGCGACACAGACAAATCTGGCACCATGAATTCACATGAGATGAGAGACGCTGTGAAGGAAGCAGGTAATGAGTCTCTGGTTAGACAGACCATTGACGACAATGAATTAAGAATATGTTTCTTAAGAGTTTAATAATATAAAGATTGTAACATAGAGGAAAGTAATGCTTGTGTGTATTTTTACACTAGAAATAGAACTGTGACCGTTTGTTCATAAGTGTTTTACTGTAACATATTCACCTGTGCTCTACACAGAAATGTTTAAAACATACGATAAGAAGAACAACGGGAAAATCGAGCTGGATATCTTACAGGTGAAGCACAAGTGTGACCATGGATGTTGATTTCTGTATCTTCTCAGTAACGTTGTCATTTACAGATGTGTTGTTTTGTGTTGCAGTGGCTCTGCTTGGCCCTCAACTGAAAATCCACTTACCATAATTTCACAAAGTCAATTTCCTGCAATTACACAAAGGAGGACAACAGACCAGAAATACCCTAAAAATGCTTATTAGCTGAACTGATTTCAAAATGCAATTTGTTTATGATTAAAGTTTGGTAAAAATAAAAACTATCTGCAACAACAAAGATGACAATTTTTTCATATTACATATATTTCAACAACTCATTTTTCATATTCATGAATTCAATAATTTTCATGATTTGATGTTCTGTTTACAAATATAACATAGTTTTCACCAAAATAACGTTACATAATTTCTACTACATAATTTCACACTCCAGGAAAGGTTTCTACACACAGACTGGAGTATGTTTGCTTCCCAAGCCACCAGTGGTGCTCCTACAAACTACAAACCCACCCATTCCACCCCTGCAGCCACTGATGTCAACTTCCTGAACGAGCTAAATGACTTTTATGCTCGCTTTGAAAGAGACAACAGAGAAACTGCAACCAAGCTCAAACCCTCAGCTGATCACCCTCCAATCACCCTCTTATCCACTGACGTCTGCAAGGCACTGAGCCGGATCAGCACACACAAGGCTGCTGGACCAGACAACATCCCTGGACGTGTCCTCAGGGTATGTGCGGAGCAGCTTGCTGGGGTCTTTACAGACATTTTCAACCTGTCTCTTGCCCAAGCAGCTGTACCAACATGCTTCAAATGCACCTCCATTGTGCCAGTGCCAAAACACTCTAGTCCAAGGTGCCCTAACGACTACCGCCCTGTAGCACTCACACCCATCATCATGAAGTGCTTTGAGCGGCTGGTCCTGGAACACCTAAAAGACTCTATACCACCCACATTGGACTCACATCAGTTTGTTTACCGCAGCAATAGGAGCACAGAGGATGCTGTTGCCATGGCACTGCACTCTGTGCTCACACACCTGGACAATAAGAACTCTTATGCACGGATGCTGTTTGTTGACTTCAGCTCAGCATTCAACACTATCATCCCGGCCAAGTTAATAGCCAAACTTGAAGACTTGGGCATCAATACCTCACTCTGCAACTGGATTCTGGACTTCCTGACCAACAGACCCCAGAATGTCCGATCTGGATCCACCTGCTCCACATCCATCACACTTAACACTGGTGTACCACAGGGCTGTGTGCTAAGCCCGTTTCTCTACTCCCTCTTCACCTCCGACTGCAAGCCTGTGTTTGGATCTAATGCCATCGTCAAGTTCACAGACGACACTACGGTGATCGGTCTCATCAGCAACAACGATGAGACTGCCTACAGGGAAGAGATCCAGCACCTGTCCACATGGTGCAACGAAAATAACCTGCTCCTCAACACCACCAAAACGAAGGAGCTCATCGTGGACTTCAGGAAAGAGTCAAGAGGCACACACGACACCATCCACATCAATGGAATGGCCGTTGAGCGTGTCTCCAGTTTCAAGTTCCTGGGGATCCACATCTCGGCTGACATGACCTGGACAACCAACACCTCCAGCCTGGTCAAGAAGGCTCACCAGCGCCTCTTCTTCCTGAGGACACTGAGGAAGAATCAGCTCTCCTCGGCTATCCTGGTGAACTTCTACCGCTGCGTAATAGAAAGCATCCTGACGAACTGTGTCACAGTGTGGTATGGGTGCTGTTCTGTCGCGGAGCGCAAGGCACTGCAGCGGGTGGTGAAAACTGCCCAACGCATCACAGGGACTCCACTTCCTGCCATCGAGCACGTCCAGAGGAAACGCTGTCTGCGTCGAGCTCGCAGCATCCTCAAGGACTCCTCTCACCCAGCCCACAGACTGTTCTCCCTCCTTCCCTCCGGCAGGCGTTTCAGGTGCCTCCGGACCAGAATCAGCAGACTAAAGAACAGTTTCTTCCCCAGAGCTGTCTCTTTACTGAACTCTAACCCTTGCTGACCCCACTCCTCTCTCACCCCCACCCCCACCATCCCACTCCCCTCACACACTCCTCTCCCCCCCCACCATCCTGCTCCCCTCACAGACTCTCCCCCAGACTCTCCTCTCACCCCCCCCCCCATCATCCCACTCCCCTCATAGCCTCCTCTCACCCCCCTGCCCCCCACCACCATCCCACTCCCCTCACAGACTCTCCTCTTACCCCCTGCCACCATCCCACTCCCCTCACAGACTCTCCTCTCTCCCCCACCACCATCCCACTCCCCTCATAGACTCTCCTCCCACCCCCACCACCATCACACTCCCCTCACAGACTCTCCTCTTACCCCCCCACAACCATACCACTCCCCCCAGACTTTCCTCTCACCCCCCCCCCCCACCATCCCACTCCCCTCATAGACTCCTCTCACCCCCCTGCCCCCCACCACCATCCCACTCCCCTCACAGACTCTCCTCTCTCCCCCTAATCCACCATCCTACCACCCTCATAGACTCCTCTTACCCCCCCACCAGCCCACTCCCCTCATAGACTCCTCTCCCCCCCACCATCCAACTCCCCTCATAGACTCCTCTCACCCCCCTGACCCCCACCACCTTCCCACTCCCCTCACAGACTCCTCTCCCCCCACCACCATCCCACTCCCCTCAAAGACTCCTCTCCCCCCTGCCACCATCCCACTCCCCTCACAGACTCTCCTCTCTCCCCCACCACCATCCCACTCCCCTCATAGACTCTCCTCCCACCCCCACCACCATCACACTCCCCTCACAGACTCTCCTCTTACCCCCCCACAACCATACCACTCCCCTCAGACTCTCCTCTTACCCCCCCACCACCATCTCACTCCCCTCACAGACTCTCCTCTTACCCCCCACCACCCCACTACCCTCATAGACTCTCCTGTTACCCCCACACCATCCCACTCCCCTCATAGACTCTCCTCTTACCCCCCCACCATCCCACTCCCCTCATAGACTCCTCTCTCCCCCACCACCATCCCACTCCCCTCACAGACTCTCCTCTTACCACCATCCCACTCCCCTCATAGACTCCTCTCCCCCCACACCATCCCACTCCCCTCATAGACTCTCCTCTTACCCCCCCACCATCCCACTCCCCTCATAGACTCCTCTCCCCCCCCACCATCCCACTCCCCTCATAGACTCCTCCCCCCCCACCATCCCACTCCCCTCATAGACTCCTCTCTCCCCCACCACCATCCCACTCCCCTCACAGACTCTCCTCTTACCACCATCCCACTCCCCTCATAGACTCTCCTGTTACCCCCACACCATCCCACTCCCCTCATAGTCTCTCCTCTTACCCCCCACCACCCCACTACCCTCATAGACTCTCCTGTTACTCCCACACCATCCCACTCCCCTCATAGACTCTCCTCTTTCCCCCCCACCATCCCACTCCCCTCATAGACTCCTCTCTCCCCCACCACCATCCCACTCCCCTCACAGACTC
Source organism: Rhodeus uyekii (assembly GCA_037043235.1). Lineage (NCBI taxonomy): Eukaryota > Metazoa > Chordata > Actinopteri > Cypriniformes > Acheilognathidae > Rhodeus > Rhodeus uyekii. The sequence goes on from JAWRVZ010000087.1 coordinate 2,202,521, forward strand.
TCCTCTTACCACCATCCCACTCCTCCCCCCCCCCCCCTACCATCCCACTCCCCTCATAGACTCTGTTACTTATTTGTGCCATTTGCACTGCCGACTGTTCATTACAGTAACAACTGTTTACTGTTTACAGTAACAACTGTTTACACTTGCACCTTGCACTACTGTACTTTAGCTGGAACATGCTCATTTGCACTACCAACTGTTCATACAGTACCAACTGTTTACATTTCGCATCTCACTTATTTGCACTGTCCATGCTCAGTGCACTACCTTAAATTTAATGCTCACCTTAAGCTAACAATTGTATACATCTACCTGTAAAATTCTGTTTATAGTTAGACATCTGTATATACATTTACATTTATAGCACATATTCACCTGTAAATGCTGTTTATAGACACCTGTAATTATATTTATAGCACACACTCACCTGTTATAGTAATAACCATCTGTATATTTATATTCATTGTACATATTACCTGTAAATCCTGTACATCTCCATATCCTGCACTTATGCATCCATTGTATATATCCTGCACTTGCTGCTATTGCACTTCTGGTTAGACCTAAACTGCATTTCGTTGCCTTGTACCTGTACTTGTGTAATGACAATAAAGTTGAATCTAATCTAATCTAATCTGTGCAAATCATAAACTAATAGGTATGACACTGAATTATACCATTATATTTACACAGTAGTACAATGATGCTATGTTGTTAGCGCATATAAACAGATATTAAAATCACAGATAGTCTTATGGCTATTTTTATAGGTGGCCTGTGAATGTGATTTATTAGCCGCTATAGGAAAACAAGAACAAAGTCCACTGAAATTTAAAACTCTTTTCGATACAAATCAGACTGGTTATTATTCAAATGATAAATTGAAGAAAAAAAGAGATAAAAAACAGTTTGCTATATAAAGCAGCACAGCTGCCACAGCACTGTTCATTCGATACTCTTATTTTGCCTTTTTATTATATGTTGCTTTTGTTTGTCACATGTTCTTTTTGTTCTAGTTCCTTCTATCACCTATTTGTTACCATGGTCACTAATCTTTTTCAGCTGGTTGTCATTTGTTAATCATTACTAGTATATTTAGTTCTCGCTCTTCACCTTTCAGTTGTCAGTTGTCAGTTGTTTGTGCTACTGCATGTTCATGTTGGCAGCATGTTGTGTTTGCACTACCCTGCTCTTATTAAAAGTCCATTGGGATCTTCATCTTCACCCTTGGTTTTGTCGGCTTCATGTTAATGCTATTGCCCTAATAAATATAAATAATTGCTTAAATGTAAGCTTTTAACATTGCATGATATTTACAGTGCATGATTATGATATAGACAAAATTTCAGTTAGAAGTCATATTGAGATCCTCCCTATTTGTCTTAGCATTTTCTTATCGGTAATGTTGATTATTTTATGTCGCCGAACCCTAGTATCTCGAGCACAAAAGAGGGACAAATTCGTCACTTCATATGGTTATCTCATAACTAATGATCGTACCTATTCACTGCGCATGCACTGAGTTTGCGTTGCACGTGGATTGCTTCACTCACAGTGCCGCGCAGCCGCAGAAGAACTCACGGAAGTGGCGGGTGATAGTTCTCGGTTATCTCGATGCTTTTTTGCACCCCAGAGGCCGATGATATAACTGGATTCCACTGTAATATAGTTCTGACCATTGCAGATTTGCAGATATCGTGTGAACCGATGTTATACACACTGATGTTATGATATTCACTGCAAAAATACATTAAGTCAGGTAGTGCTGATACTTACGGCTAAAACTGTAGTTTTACATATATAAATTAAATGTCACAGTTTACGGAGTTATAAAAAAAGCGGATATGCAATGGTGTTCCGCTAACTTTAACATCTCATCTTGGAGTATGACATGGTATTGATAATCTAAAACAAAAGGACATTATTACTTACCATTTTAAATTTCTATGTGGGGCAAATTTCATAATTATTGCAATAAGATCTTTCCACATCACTTGCCTTCAGTGACTTGAAACTATTTTCTGTTGCTCCTAGAATCCAGGACTAACAAATAAGGTTGAATATGTTAAAGGATGAGTTAGATTTGAGGTGTGGTATTATTTACATTACTCTGTTTTTAGTACCAAAACAAAATATATTCTCAGTGCAAAATACAAATCTGCTGCATTAAAAATAATTAAATTGTAAAGAAATACAGGAGAAATGGGCCTCATGGCACATCAGACAGTGCAGCACGTTAACTCTCAACTTAACGCAAAACATGACAAAACTGAATAAAACATACCTGGGATAAAAACATCCAAAAGTTGATCACAGCAAACATATGTCATCAAGAGATCTTAAAAAAATAAACAAAGGTTCGGAGTTCACAGGTTAACACACACACTCATTTAACGAATAACATATTTACTAAACTAACAGAATTAGGAAACAACAGACAAACTTTCCACTTTTAACTAGTGATGGCGAAATTAAGTTTTGTGAAGCACCGATGCTTTCCCCTCAACTGTATCGTAAAAAGGTTCATTACTCGAAGCTTTTCAACACGGTGCACACTACCGACATCTTGTGGTAAAAGTTTGAAGAGCAGCTTGTGCCAGAGGAACCATTCATTTTTTTTTTACTGTTTCATGTAACAATTCACTTTGAGAAATCCATAAAAGCAATAAAAAAGTTTTTTTTTTATTTGTTAATTTAGTAGGCTACTTACAACATGTGAACAAATTAGCCTGTTAATGAATTTATGAAACAAAACAATAAATGGGACAAATTGATGTGTATAGATTTTTTTTTATGAATCTGCTTTGATCAACACATGCAGCCTAATTTACATAAACTTTAGCCTTAGTCCTAAACCTATGAATTTTTAGGCAAGGCTCATGTAGGCATAGATAATCAAAATAAAATAAAATAATTGTGGAATGGTGAAGTGCTTGTGAACTGGGGAGTTTTTATTTTGTGGGAAATTGAAGAAATCAAAGATTTTTATTATGAAACCGAACTTGTTCAACAGTGCGGGGGATTAGTCTATTTTAGTTTTTGTTTACTTCCCCTGCCTTTGAATATAATCTCTCACATGCGACTGAGGAGGCAGGAGTGCATAAAAATGCCAGGGCAAGCTGATGAAGATGTGGATAGACAAAGTATTAGTAAAGTATATAAAAGTATTCGTGTAAATATTCAATCAAACATATTACAAATAACTAGTCATGGCCAAATGAAGTGTTTCTAAGCATTATTGCTTTCTGATACAATTGTGTCGAAAATGGTTCATTACTCAAACCTTCGTTCAGATAGAAACTGCAGCACCGTCTCCTGGTGGAGTAAATGTAATGCAGCAAAGCTGACAACCATAAATGCAAGTAGGCTTATATGTTAACTATGTTAACGCCCCGTTTATTATGTGTTTACCGAGGCGGTCAAATCTGAAACAGTGTTATTGCTGTGAAACTCATTTATGTTGGTGAATGTTACAGATACTGATGAATTTCATGTGTTCACCTTGATAATAAAACATTAAGCATATTGTGTGTGTGTGTGTGTGTGTGTGTGTGTGTGTGTGTTTTTGTAATTATTTCTTTAGACAAGGACAGAAGATCAGACCAGCTTAAAAAAAGTTTGAAACATCACAGAAATTCTAATGATTTCTATTAAAATATCACTAGGAACCATTGGCTTTTACCATTTAAACCACTACAGAAATATTTTTGTAGAGTGTTTGGGACATATTCCATTAGGATTTAATGCCCCCACCAATAGAACCCAACACATATCAGTAGAGACCACTATAATTCCCATTACAACCAATACAATTCCCATGAAAACCATTAAATCCAATATAATTTCTGTAATGGTTTGTATAGTTTTTTTTTTTTTTTTTTTTTTTTTATCAGGGCAGTATCATGCTTAAAAGCTTTATCTTGTTTAGCTGTCGGAAGCAAAACTCTATAACATGTTAACTGGTGGGACTGATATTTTTGTATGTTGAATAGGATGTGCTTGTGTAACTGGTAGCACTTGTATAATGTAGCAGTGGGTTTTTGAAGTTTCTGTCTTATGTTTTTATTTAACAATGTCCATATGTTCTCTAATTGATAATAAAAACAAATTAACAAAAATGTGGCAGAGAGTGTGCTTTGGGTTCATGCAGAAAGTTTTCATTCAGAAATATTTTATCCACAGTCTCCACAGTTCTTTTTTTCTTTTTTGTACAATTTCACCAGCTTTAGAGGATATCCTTTTGCATGGAACAGATGATGCAGGAGAACACAAAACAGTTAATAAACTCAATCCACTCTCCTCAACAATAAATCCAATCCAATCTTTCTCTGTCTGACTTGTGCAAAAACAACTGTCACATACACACACATATAGTTAATTAATTATCTATAAATTGTTTAGATAGTGACAATATGTACAACAAAATTGATGCTGTTTTGAGTGCAGTGATTATTGTTGTGGGAAGATTACTCCAACATTAACTTTCTATGTCCATGTCTGAAAGTTAGTGATCAACATGTGTTCCCTGTGACCTTTTAAACACCTCAGGTAAATGATTTCAAATGTAGGTTTATCAAAAGAAAAAAAGATTTTAAATGTGTTCTAATTGAATTGTCACAAATAAATCCAAAAGGGTTTTTACTCATGTGTGGAAAACTGCTCGGTTACATTACCAATCTATTTTAAATTCAAAATGTATTCCTCATTTTACCCTGTTCCTTTGCAACACACACACACACACACTATGGGTTGGATTAAAAACTAAAACCTTGCTTTAAAAAGTTAAAAAGGCAATTATATGTACTCTAAATCTATAGAAGATACTTTTGTTTGTGAGTCCTGAGAATCAGCAGAAATGTTTTGAAGTATTATTCTTTAATCATTAAGACCAAGCAACTATCGTCAAACCATAAACAAACACATTTAGGACACTCTCTTCCCCCACCGGGGCGGCTCGCACACACTTTGGCTGTGAGTTAAATGTTTTTCATTCTTTGTGTTTTTAACATTGATTTAACATCCGTTAAAGATAATGCACTTTTGCCGAGTACGAGTATCATACGAGTAATACGAGTCATTATATGTGCTCAGATTGAATAAAAATCCTCATTGGATAGCTGACTGTGTCTGCGTTCTGTGATAGGCTAGTCACAGCGCCCCTGCCCTATACATACAGATTCGCTGTGTCTCATTTTGCTCATTCACGCGGGTCACACCGATAACAGAACAAGTTTCAGTCTTCAGGTTTGTTTTTATTTCGGTTTGTTTGTAGTACTTATTGACCAGTATAGTTCTGGTAAACGTGGAGTTTGTTCAGACGTGGTGCTTGGTAGAATGCGACTAGCGTTGCGTCTCTGCCTGTCAGATTTTGTTTTGTGTTATTTTGTTTCAGTCTGCTGGCTCTAACCAGTTTTTTGACCACGCAAAAAATTGTAATTAAAAATTATGATTTCTTCATAATTGCAACCGCATGTGTTGTATTCATTGTTGCAAAACCTGTTCTGTATAGTTTGCTATCGTGATCAAAACCATTGATCTGAAGTTCAATGCTGATGCTGTCATGTAAATAGTTTTCTAATTAGCTATAAATATAATAATTTCTGATCAACCCATATCAATTGCATGATTAAAAGAAAAATACAGGTTAAAGTCCCGCCCATTTCCGGGTTAAATCACACCCACTTCTGTGTTAGGCCACACCCAGTCCGAGTACAGATACAGATAATTCATATGGTTAACAGATACAGATACAGACAATGCTGTACTCGCATAATATAATGTTACATTTATATAGCGCTTTTCCAGAGCTCAAAGCGCTTACATAGAAGAGGGGGAATCTCCTCAACCACCAACACTGTGCAGCATCCACCTGGATGATGCGACAACAGCCATATTGCACCAGAACACTCACCACACACCAGCTTAATGGTGGAGGGGAGACTTAGCTTCAGTGAGCAAACAGTCTTGGGCTACAGGGTGATATCGCTCCTGAATAATGCGTCTGGAAACGCAGGAACAGATGTTACTGTTAAGTCAGAAAACAAAATGTTTGACTTGAAATGACCTTTCCTCTATATTCCTGAGGAGGGCAGTGCAGTTTGGTGACTGAGTGGGAACCTATAGGGAGTATTTCCAGGGGGAACAATAAAGTGGTGCACCTCTCAGAGTACAAGCAGGTGGAAATGTTTGAAGGTCTCTTCAGGAACAAAGAACTTTAACATTCAGCTGAAATGCAGTCTTGAAGATAGGGTTGTGCCAAACGAAGCTTCTGAAGCAGTGAAGCTTTTACATGAAACTCTGTCGGTGCTTCGAAGCTTTTGACACAGTGCTCTACTCTGCCATCTGGTGCTCAATAAAAATTCCTACACCAACTGTGTCATTAAGATGTTTTGTTCATTTGGGAAGGTTTATTTGTATATTTAATAAGTTCAATTGTATTGTGCAACTTTTTGTCTGTGTGTATTCCTTACAAAACAACACAAACATGCATATTGTTAAAAAACAAATTAAAAAACAAATGCACAATTACAAATGCATTTACTGTATTTTCCGCACCATAAAGCAAAATGATTGTAAGGCGCAGTCTCAATTACGGGGTATATTTCTGTACTTAACCCATGCTAAAACATGCGGTCTACAAAAAAAAAGGTAACGGAAGCAAAACAGTAAGTTTGGTTGAACTTTATTCTACTATTTAACAATAGGCTACACTCACATTATATTTTAATCAATCCATCCAAATCCATCAAAGTCCTCATCTTCTGTGTCTGAATTGAACAGCTAGGCAATTTCGCCATCAAACATGCAGGCGAAATTTGACTCCCCGCACAAATCTGACTCCCCCCTCGCATGCGCTCAATATTTTTTCTACACCGCAAACATGCAGAACGTGCAAACACCCACCCAACATATGAATTTTTTTTATTTTATATTATTATATTTAATATAATTCATGCACAAGTACAATGAGGAGAGTAACACATTTTTTTCTAATCTTCATGCAACAGGAACATAATTTCAATGTGAAAACAACAGTTTTGCTGGTGCAATCCATCTGACATGTTTTTTGCATTCTAAATATACACATGTAATATACACACTTAATGGACAATTTCATTTTATAAGTATTAATTTGTGTACTCAAAACATCCGCACACTATGGGACAGATCAATCTGTGCGCTCTATGCGACGTGTTAGTGAGGTAACGAAACTTCGTTCACACAGGTCACGTGACAGCCCCATTTCAAAGCGATGCTCCGAAACAGTGTTTCAAAGCACTAGTGTGTCGAAAACTCGAGACGTGTGTCAGCACAGGGTGTTGAGCTACCCATCCCTACTTGAAGACGCAACTGGTATGGGCATTGTCTACTTTAAGTTTGTTTAGTGTAAACTAGCAACTTTAAAAAGATGTAAAATGTCAGTATTGTGTTTTCTGCTTGTTAAAGTAATACTGATTAACGCTAAGCTTAATGTGACTTGTGTTGAACGATTATTTGTGTGAAAATTGTACTTTGAGGATAACATTATAATATATTATGAGTTGTTATTATAAGTATTTAAATCAAGTTGATTATAATTATGATATTAAATATGTGTTTAAATAGTATCTTTATCTGTATTAATCTGTTAATGCTTTGTTTGATTTACCTTTTTAAAGGTTTTCAACCTTGCATGAAACACCTACTTGCTTGGCTTAATTGCTACTCCTGTTGCAACTACTGCCAATACCTCTGCAAACAAAAATAAATGAAATCAAGTAGAGTCACAATGAGTTTTCCTTGCATCCTTCAAGATGTGAATGCCATTTTTCAAGTTTGGGCAGAGCTGAAAAAGATCTAGGGAAACTTGACAAACACTTTTATTTGTCCTTCTTGTCAAGTATCAATGCTATTCCTGATTGTCTTGACTCAAATATTTTGAGTCAATTAATACATACCATATTGATCAACAACCCTGATTTCTAACACTGATGTGTCAACATACCATAAAACTTGACTTTCACCCCAGGATTCAAAGCAAAACATGGCAACCAACAGTTCCCCCCATCAGACTGGAAGAAGTCAGAAAGCCAGAAGATATGAGATATAACCTTCATAAATATTCCCCTATATATCAAACTATAAATTCACTTGAACCTTTATTTGATTGACACTCATGACCTGCCAATCCGTGACACTGAGTTATAAATCTAACCATAAAACAGCTGCTGGCCAGCCAATCGGGATTACAGCACACATGCGCTCAGCCATGAAACATGTCTGATAACTGCTACTGACCAGTCAGTTTGAGTGGCAGGTGGACATAAATTATGGTCATAAATAACATCATAAATTAGGTCATAAATAACCTACATATAACTACTAATCAGATGGGTTTTCATTGGAATTAGAGGCAACATCATTAAAAGGGAATGTGAACAGACATGACCAAGAGTTTTAATATGCAAATTCAAAACCTAATAGTCTTGTTTTATACAACTACTCTGGTTTTCTACTCTGTCGATCCACAGTTAATATAGAAATTGTTTATCCTGGAGGCAAGTTTTTTAAACCCTGACAGGCCTGCACAAAGCCCTCAATCCCCCCAAATACCTTTAGAATAAACTAGAAGCAGAAGCTGTTAGGAAGGAATTGCTCTGCATGTCATGCCTCTGGTTTTGACTTTAAACATTTCACAAACACATACGGTTGTGTCTGGCCATATTGTAGATGCAAACAATTTTTGTAATATTTGTTTTGCTATAGTTGCTTTGTAAACAAGGGAACAGTGAAGCCACACTGGCATTAAACTACATAATGAACGTTTTAATTCTGGAATGTTTAATTAAAGGTTATTCCATTACAAGTTTAATATTTAGTTTTATACCTAGTTTTAAGTTTTCATTGGCTATCATGAATTATTTTGTTTCATAAATTGTATTGCTTGGTTTAAACTGCCATAGCCAATTAGAAAATATTTCAGCATTTATCTTTAATAAATAAAGTTTGGCTATGATTTGACTGTCACGGTTCTGTCTCTGTTTCCAGTGGTATTAGTGTTCTAGTGGACAGAACCATGGCACTGCTCTCTCTCCCGTGTGTTTGTGTCTCGTTAGCGTCTGCCCCGCCTCCTTGTTTCCTGTAATCATTCCCAGCTGTCTCTCATCACTACTTTCCGTCTTGTGCTCTATTTAATCCCGGTGTGTTTGCTGTCCTGTGGTGTGTTGTTGTTGTTCCTGGATGTCTTTCCTTCCGTGTCCCTGGGTTGTTTTATAGTTTAGTTTGGATCTTGTTTATGTTGTGTTTTTCTAGTGGTGGGCAGAGCGAAGCTTCATGAAACACTGAAACAGTTGAATCAAATATGCTGCATTGTGTCGAGGCTTCGAAACTCTATACCGACACCCGTCTCCATGGTGACACCTAGTGGTCAATTGCACATGTTGTCTGAAACAACTTTGACAAAATTCCATTTAAAAAATTTTCAATGTTGTGTTTTTGTTAATGTGGTGAGTTTTTAACATCCTCACTATATAGCTATAATATATAATAATAACAACTAGGTTATTTTGGTCATAAATGAAATTTAATAAAACAAATCAATCCACAATGGTCTCATTTTTATTTTATTTTTTTCAGATTTTTATCTCGAAACTATGAATTGCTCTGCTGTGTAAGGAATCTATATATGAAGCTATATATCTATATATACATTTATATATCTACGAATCTCTCTATATATCTATGAATTTGTCTATCAATCTATCTATCTCCTATGAAATTCTATGTTCCGCCACAGTTGAGAAAAAAAGATTAAGTCGAAATAATGACTTGGTATCTCAAAATAATGAGAAACTGTCCAAATAATGACTTAACTTCTCGTGATTCTCTGCATGGGCAAAGCGTGTAAATAATTAGTTAAGTTAGTTATCTAATTAGATAAGTGTAACGTCTTCATAAAATGCATGAGTACATGTGTTAATATTAACGTGAATTTTGCGGATGCTCTTTGATGTGCAGGTTCATCATAAAGAGTCACTATAATACAATACAACAATATACAATACTATAATACAACAGTCTATAATTCCTCTGTTTAAAATCCATGGATCACTGTGCTGCTGCTTGTTCATACACAAAAATACAAATGAATAAAATACTATATACTATGGAATCCCTCTCATATACTGATGATTTATCATTCATGTTCTTTATATTATTGATTAACACACTGACTTTAACAGCTGTTTTACAGAACGTGTCATGTTTGCTGTGATCTCGCATTTACACGCTTTGACCATGCGGAGAAACACAAGAAATTAAGTTCAAGTTCAAGTTCAAGTTCGGTTTATTTATAGAGCACATTTAAAAATGGTCAAATGCCAACCAAAGTGCTGTACAACAGGTTGAAAGAAAAATGTACATATAAAGTATAAAAGAAAAGTATAAAAGGAACAATAAAATAAGAAATAAAAATAGAAAACACATATAAAACAAAACAAAACAGAAACAGCCAAAAAACAAAAACTGAGAGGCAGATGCAAAGATACACAATCAACCGTACACACATCCACATATATACATATATGTATATACAACATATATACATGCATAAACAACTGCACAGACACATAAACCCCAAATAATTACATACATCAAATGCCAGAGAGGAAAGATGAGTTTTGAGGCACGATTTAAACTTTGATAAACTGGAAGCCATTCTTACAGGGTCTGGAAGATTGTTCCATAGTGTGGTGCCAGCCACTTCAAAAGCTCAATTTCCCCTTGTCTTTAGGCGGGTTCTGGGGATCTTTAAGAGTAGTTTTTCCTCCGATCTCAGTTCTCTCACGGGTGTGTAAGGGTCGAGAAGATCGGTCAGGTAGGAGGGAGCCAGATTATTTAGAGATTTGTAAACAAGTAGTAGAATTTTGTATTCAATTCTAAACTGGGTAGGCAGCCAGTCATTATTTCGACTTAAATAATATTTTTTTTTTTCTCAACTGTGCCGGAAATGCTCTTGCACAAGGCGAAGTTGTATTAACTCCTGTTAATTTGTTTGGTTTGTTCCTGTCAATCAAACGCAGACTCGGCAAGCAGCACTTGTCTAAACACTTGTGAAACGCGCAGAAGCTTCATTTAGCCATAGTCACGTGACATTGGTGTTTTGAATCACAGTTTCGGTTCAGTGTTTCGAAACATTTACGCTTCAGGATCACGACACTGTGTCGAAACGCAAGTTTCGCATCAGCCATCCCTATGTTTTTCCCCCTTGGGGTGTTTCTTTTATTATGTTCAGAGTTTGTTTCTGTTGTTAATCAATATTCTAACTTCACCAGCACTTGGAGTCCTTTTCCCTTGACCAGCTGTGATAATAACAGTGTTAATATGTTTATTTTGGTAGGAATAGATCTGCTGCTGCTATTATTTCCGTTGGTTATTGCTGCTGCTGTTTTTATTGCTACTACTACTGGTTATTGCTGGTGCAGCTGCTGATTATTGTTGCAATAATAGATTTTAAATAAAAAAATTAACCAAATTGATGGTTAGAACAATCCAAATGGATCTTTAAAGTTCTTTAAAACAATCCAAATGGATAGCATTCCTAACAGACTCAGGTAATGAATTCCACAACTTATGTGCATTGTAGGAAAAGACCCTCCAGCCCAAAGGTTTTAATTTACAACAAGGATGATACAGAGTGAGAGAGCAAGTAGACAGGAGAGAACAAGAGGGGATGGATAGAATAACCTAATCACAAATGTAAGCTGGAGCCAACTCTTGTGCTGCTTTATGAGTTAAAGTTGCTGAAGGACAGGTGTGATGTGATGACATGATGAAGTGCAAGGCAAAACACGTACAGCTGAGATTTGCATACATTGCAATCTCTCTGGCTGATAAACCCGCAAAGAGATAATTACAATAATCAAGCCTTGATGTGACAAAGGCATGGATAAGCCTCTCATCATCAGACCTAGAAAGAAATGGACTAATGTGAGCAATATTTTGATGTTGAAAAAAGCAACATTTGTTATATTTTTAAAATGAGAATTAAATGGCAGCTGAGCATCAAATATTACACCCAGATTGTGCAAGGTAAATATATAACTGGTTTAATCTGCAGGGAAGTGTTTTAAACCCTGACAGGCCTGCACAAAACCCTCAATCCCCCCAAATACCTTCAGAATAAACAAGTGCAAGCTATTAGGAAACACTTGCTCTGCATGATTTTGACTTTAAAAACATATACGGTTGTGTCTGGCCATACAGTATTGTAGATAAAAAAAAGGTTCTATAATAGTTTTTGCTATAGTTGCTTTGTAAACAAGGGAACACAGTGAAGCCACACTGGCATTTGAGTCAACTAATTAATGAAAGTTTTAATTCTGAAATAACAAAGTTTTATTAAAGGCAATTTCACATGCTACAATTCCCTTACAAGTTTTAATTTGTTTTATTTCCAGTTTTATATTTTGATTGGCTATCGTGAATTCTTGTGTTTCATATATTTTATTTTATCGTTTTGACCGGCATAGCTTATAAGAAAATATTTCAATATTTATCTTAAATAAATAAATAGTGTTTGGCAATGGTAATTATTCTGCCCTCACAGAACGTGACTGTGCTCCATTAGACAGACAGTGAACATCTCAGAATAAGTCCCAAGGTGAAACTTTTCTTGCTGAATATTTTCACTGTAAAACTGAAAATATAACAAACAAATATGTAAATATATACACCCAAACAAATACAATAATACTGTACGTTACAGTCAACTGTTTACTCTTATATTTCCAACCATTCTGTGCAATGTTCGTTTCAATATTTAAGCCAATTCAACCACTTGTTACACTCCAGCGTTCATAACAACTTATGTCAGAATAAACTTGTAAATGCTTACAGTCATATGTTTCCCAAGGTCAAATTGTTAGAAGATCGCATATATAAGCTGCGGTACAACGTCTTCCTTTCTCTTTTGCTGATAAACATGAACGCAATAGCGCTAGTAGATCGAAAATGCCAAAATGCCACAAAAATGCCATTTCAAATACTGAGGGCAACACGGTAATGAATATGACAGTGTTGATATGTTTATTTGGGTCAGAATAGATCTGCTGCAGCTATTATTGCTGTTTTTTATTGGTGTTACTACTGGTTATTTCAGCTACATTTACATTTAGGTTTATGCATTTGGCAGACGCTTTTATCCAAAGCGACTTACATTGCATTCAAGAAACACATTGACATTCTAATCAGTTCAAGCAGCTACTGCTGCTCTTGGTTAATCACTTCTACAACTAGTTATATCTGCTGCTGTTGGTTATTGTTGGTGCTGGTAATTATTGCTTCTGCTGCTGGTTATTGATGCTGTTGTTTAATAATAATAAACTTTATTTATAGTATATTCACACCATCGCAGGACCAGGACTCTTATTTTGTCTTTATTCAGTCACATGTTCCTTTGTTTTAGTTTCTCCTGCCCCTCATCTGGTACCATGGACACTTATCTTCTGTTTGTCGTTTGATCATCACCATGTGTATTCAGTTCTCCCTGTTTTCTAGTGATGGCGAAATTAAGTTTTGTGAAGCACCGATGCTTTCCCCTCAACTGTATCATAAAAAGGTTCATTACACGAAGCTTTTCAACACGGTGCACACTACCGACATCTTGTGGTCAAAGTTTGAAGAACAGCTTGTGCCAGAGGAACCATTCTTTTTTTGTTTTGTTTCATATATCAATTCACTTTGAGAAATCCACAAAAGCAATAATTTTTTTTTCATTTGTTAATTTAGTAGGCTACTTACAACATGTGAACAAATTAGCCTATTAATGAATTTATGAAACAAAATAATAAATGGGACAAAATAACGTGTATAGATTTTTTTTAATGAATCTGCTTTGATCAACACATGCAGCCTAATTTACATAAACTTTAGCCTTAGTCCTAAACCTATGAATTCATAGGCAAGGCTCATGTAGGCATAGATAATCAAAATAAAATAAAATAAAATAATTGTGGAATGGTGAAGTGCTTGTGAACTGGGGAGTTTTATTTTGTGGGACATTGAAGAAATCAAAGATTTTTATTATGAAACCGAACTTGTTCAACAGTGCGGGGGATTAGTCTATTTTAGTTTTTGTTCACTTCCCCTGCCTTTGAATATAATCTCTCACATGCGACTGAGGACGCAGGAGTGCATAAAAATTCCAGGGCAAGATGAAGATGTGGATAGACAAAGTATTAGTAAAGTATATAAATTCGTGTAAATATTTATTCATATTACTATTAGCCTAATTCTTATAATTATCTATTATTTTACAATATAATTCTTGATATCAATAATAACAACAACAACGAGCTTACTTTATTTGTTGATACAACCTGAAAATGCTGCCAGACTTCCGAACAGCCTCTTTTCTTGGCTGGTTCCTTGCTCAAAATGCAAAAGAGCTTGAGAGTTTCGTATCAGTTCATTAGCGTTTTACCGAAGTGCATGACACTCGAAACCTGTGGAAGGGGTTTGCGCTATATTTGAACCGCAGTCACGTGGTTATAGCAAAACGAATCAAGCTCCGATACAGTGCTTCACTGTGAGATGTTTCGTTTTTTTGATACAAGCTTCAAAGCCTCGGTGTCAAATGTCACATCACTACTGTTTTCTCCTCAGTTTGTTTGTTGTTGTTTGTGTCAACTATGTTTTGTGGAAAAAACAAAACTCCTGTTTGTAAGATTACCTTTGTCTTCATTAAAGTATCTTTCATCTTCATCATCGTCTTTGACTCACTTACAAGTACACCTTCCCCAAACTCAGAGTGCAAATTACAAGAACAACATGAGGAATCAACAAAGCAAAAAACAGATAATATATTAAAAAAAACTTGACCAAAAAGAAGTTTCATAAGATGTTGCTTAAAACAATCTAAAGAGACAGCATTCCTAACAGATTCAGGTAATGAATTCCACAACTTATGTGCATCGTAGGAAAAGATCTTCCGGCCCATAGATTTTAATTTACAACAAGCCTGATACAGAGTGAGAGAGACAGGAGAGAAGAGAGAGCAAGAGGGGATGGATGGAATAACCAAATCACAAATGTAAGCTGGAGCCAACTCTTGTGCTGCTTTATGAGTTAAAGTTGCTGAAGGACAGGTGTGATGTGATGACATGATGAAGGGCAATTCAAAACACGTACAGCTGAGATTTGCATAAATTCCAATCTCTTAATACAGCTTGCTGGTAAAACCCTCAAAGAGAGAATTACAATAATCAAGCCTTGATGTGACAAAGGTATGGATAAGCCTCTCATCATCAGACCTAGAAAGAAATGGACTAATGTGAGCAATATTTCAAAGATGGAAAAAAGCAACCTTTGATATATTTTTAAAATGAGAATTGAAAGTCAGCTGAGCATCAAATATTACACCCAGATTGTGCACAAAGTTTTTGCAGTTTAAAATCCTTATACTTTTTTTTTTTGCAGCTGCTGGTTATTGCTGCTGCTGACATACTATCCTGTCAAATAACAAAAAAGAACAGCTGCCAATGATGCTGCTGCTGTAATTGCTGCCTTTGATGGTTATTGTTGCCACTGCTGCTGTTATTTCTGCTTCAGTTGGTTATTGTTGAACTTATTTATCAAACAATTATTTATATAGTGTCATCCAGTGTATCCAGTAAACTGTTTGATTTGAGGGGGCAACAACATGTTGAAAGTTATCCACCCTGAGAAATATACACTGGACTAAAATTGTGAAAACCAGCCCTGGTCTCCCAAAGAAGACGAAAAAAAGTACAATAGAAACAAAAGAGATCTTTTGAGGTCTGAATTTAGAGTGTGTGGAATCACTTAATACAAGACTCCCGTTACATTAGTACTTACCCAAGTAGTGACATTAATATACTTTAATGTATCTTTCTTTCTGATGATGCATGTACTTAAACTGTGTAATAGTTTATGGGGTAACATGAGGCTGAACCAGTATGAATGCAACACCTGCCCCAATGAGCTGAGAGGTGAGTGTGACTCCAACCTCAATTATTATTATTATTTTTTATCCCCATCTCTAACTTTAAAAGCAGCATCAGCATCAGCCTCACACAATCACTCACACACTCGACAAGTTTCAGAGACACTTAAAGGACGACTACAGGGCAGTATGTCTAATATTGCAAAGGTTCTTTCTAGGAGGCAGGATAGAGGAGAAGGAGTGGGAACAAACAAGAATCCCGTTCCCTTTAATAACCAGGACTATCAGAGTCTGAAGCAGGAATGTCTGGCAAGAGGGACTCTGTTCTGTGACCCGACCTTCCCAGCTGAACCTAAATCTCTGGGAAAAGGAGTTCAGTGGAAGAGACCCAAGGTACTGTAATGGTTCAGGTAAACCCTATGTTATCGGGGCAACATATCCTCACAAACAATATTTAAACTCATCCACCTTGTGGGGACATTTTTGGTCATAAATCATATAGAATATGATGAGATTCATTGAAAATGTAAAAATACAGAAGTTTTTCTGTGATGGGTAGGTTTCGGGATAGAATAAATAGTAAAAAATAAAATAAAATCATGTGTATCTTTATTTGCACAGGTGGAGTTTAAGTAAATATAAATATGCTTTTGTGAGCTTTGTTTCATAGATCTTTTTTTAATATTTTTTTTATTTATCGCTGACAAAGTTCACTTTCTCGACCCCCAATCTCTTGTCCCTCCAGCCGAGATGGAGGCAGGATTATACAATACTTACTTCATTGTATCCATGAAAGGCAGAGGGTTAAGCCCAATATTGGATCTTGTCTTGAATCAAACTCTGGACAGACTCCCTCATCCTTACATGCTTTTGCTCGTTTGCAGCGATTGCCTTGAAGAATGCGTACTTTCATGTCTCGATTCTTCTTCGACACAGACCATTTCTTCGTTTTGCGTTACAGGGTCGAAAATACTACTACAAAGTCATCTCCTTTTATTTTTCCCTGTCTCACCATGTCTTTACCAAAGTCACAGAGGTCATCCTTAACCTTCTCAGGGAGGTGGGAGTTTGCATATCAATAATTGGCTCATTTTGGTCCAATCTCAGGAAAAGTTATGCGAGCACAGGGACCTGGTGTGACAACGATCCAACGACCCAACAATCTGGGGCTTCGGGCCATCTGGACTCGGTCCCCATAACAGTGAATCTCACCAACAAACATGCACAGTAATCTCACTGAAATAGTTTTAGAGGCTCCTGGAGTGTATGGCATCTACAGTCACCATAACACTGCTAGGATTGATGCATATGAGACCGCTTCAACATTGGCTACACGGCATAATTTCTGGCATTTCAATTGCCTCTAGTTGCTAGCAGCACATCCTGCACCGGTTCTGACCAATACTGCACGAAAAACATGTACTGGTCCCAATGGACAACACATTGACCATCGCGCACATCAGCTCCCGTTGCATGTAGCAACTTGCCCGCCCTTTCCTTCTCTGGAGTCAGCAGTGGCTCAGGTTGCTGCACGCCATTCATGCACAGCTCAATCGTGCACCAGACACACTCTCACGACAGCTCACGAGAATGGAAAATCCATTCCCAGGGGGATAGGTTACGACTATGTGAGAGCAGTTGTAAAAAAGGTGCGCTGCATCTGTATCTCCAGTACTCGTAACAAAGTTCAGTGCCTTTGATGCTTTCCATAGGGACCCCATGACGTCAGTTTGACATTACATCGAATGTGACCGACTGATAGGGAACATCTAGGTATACCCATATACTCAGGTAGGTGGGACTTGGCATGCAATGTTCATTTGCGCATTTTGTTAAACTTGATGGTGATTGGGATCCCAGGCGAGACACCAGAACATCAAAATAAATAAATAATGAAATACGCTGAAATAAATGTGTTTTGTTACTACGCAAAATGTACCATTGCATAACGTAATAATGTCAGTTCTAAGTATATTTCATTTTTCCATTTTTAAAAGGATCTGTGCTTAAATCCTGAGTTCATTGTGGATGGCGCCAATCGGATGGACATCTGCCAGGGGGATTTAGGTGAGAAAATATGCTTTTGGTCACAATAGTGTCGAGGTGTAACCTGTAGAAAAATACAATGAATCACTTACGATTTTCACCAACATGGTGGTCAAAAGTGAAGACATTAGTACTGAAGTGCAGCATTAAAAAACATGATACAGAATTTCATAATCGGTTACATATTATAATATCAAATGAAGAGTTTAGTTTAATGCATATGTGTCTGCTTGACACGAGTACTATCTTCCACCCCAATCTCACACAGACCTGTATTGTGCAGAGCTAACCACCATGACACTACGATTATTTACACTATATCAGAGAAAATGATATTCCAATATTCACCGAATGCCATGGAGCCATTTTGTTTGTTCAGACAAAAAGAAAATGTAAAAATGTACAGAGCCCCCAAGAAGACATGGTCTTTGAAAAAGATTGCTAAGTTTCTTGGGGGAACAAAAAACAGTTGGCAGAGAATAGAAGAGGATTAACAATTTTTTAAAATCATTTCATATTAATGTAGCAAGTGGTGGAACTGTAATGACAACGCCACTCCAAAATAATTGGGAATAGAGTGTGATGAGAGCACACAAATAAGTTTTACTTAGATCAGACAAGAGGCACAAGCTCTCACATAAAAAATACATTTAGTAATTTAAAATGGTTGGCCAACAATCATTTAAAACAGAATCGTGACAAACTTGTTACAACAACAAAATTGGTCAAATAAAGAAAAAAAACGTGCAGAATTAATTTGCAGGAGCTGAGGCTTCCTATTCGAAAGTCAGACTAGTACGACAGCAACAGATACCAAAGAGAGAAACCACGTCTGTAATGAATTAGAGCAAAATGCAAGCAGATTAGAATTAGAGCAAATGGTGCAGCAAAATGAAACCAGCATAGATGCAGCATTAGAAAGAAATGATGACCAAAGTTAACTGATGAAGAGAAACCACATAAAAAAAAACAAATAAATCCAGAACAACAAAACCTAATACAATACACAAAAAGAGAGAAATAAATTTGCATTAAATAAAATGCTTACACTGTCACACTAAAAGAGACACACCAAACTCAGAGGGAGTTACAGTTCATAAGATTACAAAAAATGTCCAAAATCAATTTTACCACATAGACACAATCCTTAGCACAAATCTAAATACAAATAAACACAGACAACAGAAAATAAAACCTCCAGTGGCTCAAAAGGCGAGGAGTTCAGAGGTAAGATGGGAGTTAAAGTGACTGTTCTCACTCAGGAGCACAAATGGGAGCTCACTGAAATAAATAGCTATAGCTCAAATTAAAATCAAACCGAACTTCATACAACTCTCCAAATAAGCTGAATTAAGTTTTACCTGAGCGCTACACTGTTACAGTTCGGCTCGTAACTGTAACAAAAAGGATGTACACAAAAGATCCGTGCAAAAATAAGTTTATTTACAGGTTCTAGGAGTTAACATAAAAGAATAACAGTAACTTAAAACATTTAAACGCCAATAAGTCCAACAAAAGCCATGAGGATAGATTAAACTAAGAGCGGGATTACAGTGGGGAAGCTGGTTAAATTCAAAGGGCACCGCTCACAAACCCATTCCTGCAACAACAAGACCACAAACCCATTCCTGCAACAACAAGACCACAAACCCATTCCTGCAACAACAAGACCACAAACCCATTCCTGCAACAACAAGACCACAAACCCATTCCTGCAACAACAAGACCACAAACCCATTCCTGCAACAACAAGACCACAAACCCATTCCTGCAACAACAAGACCACAAACCCATTCCTGCAACAACAAGACCACAAACCCATTCCTGCAACAACAAGACCACAAACCCATTCCTGCAACAACAAGACCACAAACCCATTCCTGCAACAACAAGACGACAACCACCCATGATGATTCCACCAATCCCACTCTCCCATACTGGTTAGTGAACTGGCCTTTTAAATCAAACAGCCTAATTAGACCAGGTGTCCTCAATTTCACATTAGTGAAACCCAATGAAAAAACAAACACGGTAAGACCGTGACGAGTAACAGCTCGATGTCACACTTAAATGCCTATTGTTTAAATGCTTAAACATATGATATATATAACCATCACCACTGAGTTAGATACACAAGTGCGCAGGAAACTCCTTCAAGAATTCTAACCCTTCAAGACTATCACTGTAATAAGTGCACAGAAAGTTAGTTTGCATAAAATTATCAGCTCAAGGGAAACAAAAAATCTAATTACATTTGATACATTATCAGGTGACTGTTGGTTCCTGGCAGCCATTGCATCTCTGACTCTGAATAAGGAGATTCTGGAACGCGTCGTTCCACCTGGACAGTTTTACGGAGGACTATGCCGGCATATTTCACTTTCAGGTCAGAACATACAAACAGAGTCTGGATGAAAGATCAACATTCAAAGTATGTTAAATCATTTAACAATTAAAAATCAAAATTTCATTCAAATTGTTAGCTAATAATATAATTTAATAACTTTAAGTTAAAAAAGGTAATTAAATGTAAAGATGTATTTAATTTGTTTAAAATCAAATCAAATAAAAAATTTGGACTTTTATTCCTTACAATGCAATATATGATCATGTTGTAATTTAAATGATAAATTAAAGGGACACTGTCAGACTGATGATGTTGTTCTCGTCTCTTCAGCTCTGGCAGTATGGTGAATGGGTGGATGGGGTCATTGATGATCAGCTGCCCACCAGAGATGGGAATCTGCTGTTTGTTCGCTCCTCTGAGCGCTCTGAGTTTTGGAGTGCTCTACTGGAGAAGGCCTATGCAAAGTGAGTGTGTGTGTTTATTCATAATTTACCTGCTTGTACTTACCTAAACTGCAACGTTAAACAATATGAAACTATTCAGGGAACTAAGGTTACATACGTAACCGAGACGTTCCCTTTCAAGGGAACTCGCGCTGCGTCTAGCTCTGTGGGAACGATATACCAACGCTGCCATAGCGACAAGTGCATGTCAGATGTGATCACTCTCAGGAGAAGACACCTGGGCCCCAGGAGAGAAATCTAGGTCTAAGTTGTAGAGCCTAAAGAAGTGTGCGAACAGGAGAGAACAGCCTGCCGCATTACAAATATACCTCCTGACAGAAGGGCCTGAATGCTGGCCATACCCCTAGTGGAGAGAGCTTGGATTGACAAGGGTGCGGTCAACCCAGCTGACTTAAACTAGTGAGATAGCCTCGGCTAACCACTCACTCTGCTTGGACACGAGAGACCCCCATTTTGTTTTCGTTAGGGGGCCTAAACACACGAACAGTTGTTCAAACCTTTGTAAGCGTCCAATGCCCAAAGGGCAAGCATAATCCTGGCGTGTGCCACAGAGGAGACAGGATACTAGGGGGTTTATCCACCACCGACCACCCAAAGGGATGTGGAAGTAACGAACCAAATAAAACCCAGCAGTGAGCCGGCGTTGCAGGACATCCAGCGCTGTACCATCAGGGCAGCTAACTGGGTCCTGCAGCCGACCATCACATAAAGAAGCTTACTTCAGCATAGTCTCCTCATGGCGGGAGCTCTGGAGAAGATAATGGTCCCGACAACCTCAGTTGAAGGACCAGAGTTATGAGTTCGGCCCCCTCAGAGGCTGAACCACACTCAAACAATCTCCAGAACCCCTGAGAGCAGAGGGATCAGGGAATTCTTATGAGGTACCGACAAGCCTCAGCCAAGTCTGAGCCCAAGCATCCATTCCAGAGGAGCTGGATGAGAAAGAGACAGAGTGGACAGAGATGTATCTCTAGACACCAACAAATCCACCTGTCTGTAACAACCACCTGAGGTGGGGTGATATTCCCTGGGCCTCGGCCCCTGCCTCGACAGGATGTCTGCTCCCAAAATGGTGGGAGCTCTGGAGTGGAGAACGGCCTGAGCAACCTCAGTTGAGAGACCGGACCTTATGAGCTGGGCCCCCTCGGAGGCCAAGCCCACACTTCCCACTGTTCTGAGCAGGGGTGCAGTATTAGACCCCTGCTTGGGACAGAAAGTCCCTCCTGATCAGAATCTCCCAGGGAGAGCCGTACGGGAGGGATACCTCATCCCGGTGAACTTCCAGAACTCCCGGGAGCAGAGCGATCGGGGAAAAACATACAGGGGGTAGCCTCGGCCACCCCTGAGACATAGCATCCAGTCCACCAGGAGCTGGATGAGACAGGGAGAACCAGAGTGGAGAGTGTGAAGTCTCTCAAGACGCAAACAGAACCACTTTGAGCCTGGCCAAATATCCCCCATGTCCGCTCCACCACCTTGGGGTGGAGCCTCCATTCCCCGGGCCTCAGCCCCTGTCTCGACAGGATGTCTGCTCCCAGATTGTGTCCCAGGGATGTTAACTGCCCTTGGCGACAGCAACCTCCCTTGGGACCACACATTGCCCATCCAGTGAGGGATGCATCCGTCGTAAGCACTCGGCGACGACAAGGAGCTCCCAACACGGGACACTGGGCAAGGACCCGGGTTTCTCCCACATGTCTAAGGCACGAAGGCATAGCCGCGTGACCTTGATCACGTGAGACAGGTTGCCCCTCGGGGAAACCCCCCAGGTCCTGAGCCACCACTGTAGAGGCCTAATGTACAGCAGGCCAAAAGGTGGGCCGTTGGACGCTACTGTCACCAGACCTAACAGTTTCTGGAACTGCATCACAGTGAGTGACTGACACATTGCCCATCCAGTGAGGGAGGCATCCGTCGTAAGCACTCGGCGACGACAAGGAGCTCCCAACACGGGAGACTGGGCCAGAACCCGGGTTTCTCCCACATGTCTAAGGCACGAAGGCATAGCCGCGTGACCTTGATCACGTGAGACAGGTTGCCCCTCAGGGAAACCCCCAGGTCTTGAGCCACCACTGTAGAGGTCTAATGTACAGCAGGCCAAAAGGTGGGCCGTTGGACGCTACTGTCACCAGACCTAACAGTGAGTGACTGCCTCGAAATATATTTGGCAGAAGTCCCCACGCTGCCAAGAAAAACGACAAAGGGAACCAGCCCCTCGGGACTGGCCTCTAGTGTCGTACGAGCGGTCAGCTCAGTGCCCTGAAGCGGCGAACCGGCAGGGAACAACCGAACTGATGGCTCAAGGACCCTCCTCGGAGGGGCAAACATCCCGGTGCCGCAATTTTTCCGGGCGGACACTGGGAACAAGTTTGCTGGGGGCCGCTGCGCCCTGAAACACACGAGGTGGCAGGGTCAGCAAGACGCCCCCCCCCCCCCCGAGGTGCATCGAGAAAGGACGGGCACCGTAGACAGAGGTGAACACCGCCAAGACTCAATGGGGCCAGAAAAACTACCAAGGGAACCCGTCTCTCGAGACGAGTCTCTGGTATTTCCTGAGCAACCAGCTCAGTGCCCTGAAGCGGCGAACCGGCAGGGAACAACTAAACTGGCGGCTCTAGGACCCTCCTTGGAGGGCGCGAACATCCCAGTGCCGCAACATTTCCGGGCGGACACTGGGAAACAGGCTCGCTGGGGGGCGCTGTGCCCTGAAGCACACGAAGTGGCAGGGTTAGCAAGACGGCCCCCGGAGGGGCATCGAGGAGGGACGGGCACCGTAGGCAGAGGCGAACTCCGCCCGGCCTCGATGGGGACAGCCCCTACATGTTTGTGAGCAGGACCCACTAAGAAAATTCAGCAGAAGTATCACACGCTGCTTTCCTTTTCCTTTATTCTCTGGTGTTTCCCGAGCAACCAGCTCGGTGCCCTGAAGCGGCGAACCGGCAGGGAACAACGGAACTGATTGCTCTAGGACCCTCTTTGGAGGGAGCGAGCATCCTGGTGCCGCAACGTTTCTGGGCGGACACTGGGAACAAGCTCGCTGGGGGCCGCTGCGCCCTGAAGCAAACAAGGTGGCAGGGTTAGCGAGACAGCCCCCTGAGGACATCGAGGGAGGATGGACACCGTAAGCGGAGGTAAACACCACCTTGCCTCGATGGAGACAGTCCTCAGCAGCCCCCCCTAGTATAGAACAGTAAAATAACAGCTTAGAAGCCGGACTCATTATCTGGGAGGGGCCCTCTACCCAGGCAGATTTACACTCCCTGTTCCATAACCAGAGCCTGCTCGGGGGTCGCCACTATGGGCAGAACCCCCGTTGTGAGCAGGACCCACTGAGAATATTTAGCAGAAGTATCACACGCTGCCAGAAACTCTACTAAGGGAACCAGTCTCTCGAGACTAGTCTCTGGTGTTTCTTGAGCAACCAGCTCGGAGGCCTGAGGCGGTGAACCGGCAGGAAACAACCGAACTTATGGCTGTAGGACCCTCCTTGGAGGGACCGCAAATGAGTTGTAAACCGTCTCGCTGGGGACTGCCCTCAAGGACCTGACGCTAATGACACCAAGTCTGATATTTATTTATTTATTTTCACAGTGTGAGGAGCTGAAATTCCTGGGACTGCTCCCGCTCAGCAGCCCCTGAGACCTGAGTGTGTGTGTGTGTGGGGGGGGGGGACTTCGCAAGCACCCGTATCTCAGTCTCTGAGACAGCAACGTCCAACTCCTCAGAGCTGGATGACTGCAACCCTGGCGCCTCCCTCCTGGGTGGAAGTACCACAAAACATGCTTCCAGCCCCAGGGAGAGCTATTAGATCTGAGTAATGGAAAAAGAGATGAGGAAAACCTGTCTCTAAGCCGAACTACAGATCTTCCATCAAATAATAAATATATATATATATACATATACATATATATATATATATATGTGTATATACACACACACACATTCATCGCATATATGGAAAGCTGGTTTTCATTTCTCTTCTTTGTTATATATACATATATCTGAGAAAAACCTGTTCTCTGCTGGCCAGAGTGTACTTCAGTTTAAACCTGGCAGCATAGAAAATGATCTAAATCAGCTCCTTCATATTATTAGTTCGTGTTGGAGAACTCTAGATCCTCTTAATTATATATCAATATATACAGACACACATTCTATGTATTACATGTAGTTTTATGCATGTATGTGTACATCTTTAACGATCCAGATCAGCGTTGAGCATAAGCAGGACCGTCAAAGTTTATGCTGACAACATCCAGTCCCTATTGCCGTTAGAACTGGATTGCTGCAGCGCTGGTGCTTCTCCATAGGCGGAAGAAACCGCATAGCGTGCTTCCAACCTGAGAGAAAGCACTGGATCAAACGGGTGAGGGCAGAGAAAGGGCGGCGCCCGTCTCAAACCCCTCCGACAGATCCATTTGCGATCCCTACGTTCTGAAACAACGCTGAGCCTCAGCTGCAGCGGGAACAGAGCTGCGAGGACCGCGAGCCCGAGCGCTCTCCTCAAAGAGCGGCAGGCGCGTGTGGAGTGTTTCCAGCGCGTAGCTGTCATGGTAACACACAGACATCACCCTCGAGTGCTGTCTGCGCCGCTCCACATTCAAACAAGCACACCAAACACATGCGTGTCCCCACCCGAGATTGCGAGGGCAGGGACAAACACATGCCTAGTATACTCTGTTCTCCATATACTCTCACTTTTAGTCGGTAGACAAACAACAATAAATATGACAGACAGATCACATATAGCGCTACTGAAGGCACAAGAGCTACTGGCTGTTTGGCAGGGCATGCATTTATAGATTCCTGGTTCGTGACGTCACCCGCTCTGACGTCCTCTCACGCGATTGGCTAGATTACATAGGTGCTTCATGACGCATTCACGCAGGGGCGTTCCCACAGTGCTAGACGCAGCGCGAGTTCCCTTGAAAGGGAACTGAGTTATCTGAAATGCTTGGTAAACAGTCTGCCTACAACCACAGCCAACAAAACACACAATGTTCATACAACATTTCACATACCAACTGTTAATGCCAATTTCTACCATATTTTAAAGGGTAAACGGTTCATATGAAGCTCTGAAGGGAGGTTTAGCCACTGAGGCTTTTGAGGATTTCACTGGAGGCATCATTGAGTATTATATTCTGACAGAAGCTCCTCCGAACCTGTTCAAGCTGATGCAGAAAGCACTGACACTGGGCTCATTACTGGGTTGCACCATTGATGTGAGTTTTATTCTGCTTCTATTAACTTTCAATTCATTGCATTTTGAGCTACAATAACTTCTCCATGGCAAGAAGAGATAGTGATTAATATACAATACTGTGTAAGTCTTCAGATAAATGTTTTTTTGGAGTTGTGGTCTCCTTAACAAACACACTTTAGACTGATTAAAAGATACTAACTTGCATTTGCTTTTAAGGATGTTTTGCATGTGACTTACTAAGAATACTTGCTCTATATATACATAGATTTGCCTCACCCGTACTTAAAAGAAGATTTTTTTTTTTTGTTGTGGGAATATCAAATGTAAGTTCACTTGTATCTCACACTAAATACCAGGAGTTCAAGTGTGGCAATTTATATCATTGGTGTAATACATAATAATTAAGGACACACTGATATGAACATGTTGGCCGATAATGATAATTATATATATTTTGAAGCGATAACCAACATATTGTCTTATATAAAAATATCCGAAAGAAAATATAAATCATATGTTAATAAAGGAGCAGAAGAAAAGTTCAAATGAGCCAGCGGAGAATCTGAACCTGGTGAAGTTTCATGCCTACTCCGTCACCGCTGCAGAGGAGGTCAGACATTGATACTGAAATATGGATTTGATAGGAATAAGCTCTAAGTTGCTCTAATGATTTTGACCTTACATGCAGGATCACTTCAAAGGTCAAAACTCAGTTCCGGTCGAACTGGTGCGAATCAGGAACCCGTACGGTCAGACAGAGTGGACAGGCGCTTGGAGTGATAGGTGAGTTCCCTAGACAGATTGTACTAGTTCAACTTCAGTCTTGAGAATTCTGTAAGATGTTTCTCATCTCTTCCTCAGATCCAAAGAGTGGAATAACATCCAACCAGAGGAGATGCAGGAAATACCCAGGTATATCAAATCAACATGAATGTACTTGAACCCAAACTTAAGATATTTTTGTTTCCCTGTACGACCATTTTTTCTCCTCTCCAGCTACATTCTGCTCAAACCCTCAGTTTGTGATCAAGCTGGAGGATACAGATGATGATGGTGATGGATACACGTTCCTTGTGGGTCTGATGCATAAAGATTTCCGTAAAGGCAGGCGGTTTGGACAAGATTTGGAACTCATTGGCTTTTATATCTATGAGGTAACTGGTTAAATACAATCAGTAATACCATAGGATCTAGAAAAATAATTACCATCAGCACCAAAAAACAACTTTACAACCAACAGTACCAGAAACCACTTGTTCAACAGTCTTGGTTCTAGAAGTGTCTTTCCAATTCATTTTCTTAATACAGCTTAAAAACAACTTATAAATAAAGACAATAAAGATTCATGAACCAAACCAACCTGTTCTGAGATTAATCACAAAATAACAAAATTTGAATTTAACTGGCAAAGGAAGCCTGTTTTAAAATAAAAAATATTTCTCTCTGTGACTTATGACTACTGCAGCTCTTCAGCTGGAGTTTGACTAATAAAGATTTATTTTTCTTAAATGATGCTGAAATATTAATCAATAGTTCATGGTCTGTTGGGAAATTTTACACATTCCATGAACATAATCATCAGCATTACAGCAGAATAGTTTTTTTTAATGTAGGCATATGAATATTTAGTGATATAATATTCTCTGGTGTTTTTCAGGTTCCAGATGAGGTGTGTATGAACTTTATAGGAATTCCTTTGAGAGAGAAAGCTAAGTTTCTCGGGGAAACACAATCCTTTGGGGAAGAAACACAAAGTTCAAAGTTGAATACTCCACTTATATATTTTCCCATCACCAAAGATCAATATCGAATAACTTTTATAAGTTTTAGATGCAATTGAATCTGTGTTTGTGTTGTAGTTCAAGGGTTGCAACATTATTCATCTGGGTCCTGACGTACTGCTGAATCTGAAGCAAAAAGAAAAGGGCAGCTTCACAAACCTGCGTGAGGTGAGCAGGCGCTTCAAACTGCCTCCTGGTGAATACGTCATCATCCCCTGCACTTTCGATCCGGATCGCATGGGAAGCTTTTTACTGCGTGTGTTCACAGAGAAAGAAGCTGCTTCCAGGTTAGTTCCAAATAGTTCTAGTTTTAGACACATGGTGGTGATGTTGCACAGGTTCTGCTCTGTGTAAAGTGCACAGTAACACTAAAACATCTGCTTGTTATGTGTTTGTCTGACCAATAAATCATAATTGTTCCTTGAGAATTCTTGTATTTTCACCCAAACTGATGTGTTTTTGTCTCATGTCACTGCAGTCCGATGGAGGCAGAGATCCATGCAGATATAAAAAAAGTATTTACAAACATAGCGTATATTATTTTTAATTACATATATACTTTGTTTTGTTTTTAAGTGTCTTTTCTTTCCCAGCAATACATATCCGAGAGTGATGTTGACCCACAATTCAAAGATCTTTTCAAAAAGATTGCTGATAATGTAAGTCACATGACACAATTTTCAAATTGTGGAAAATATAATTACATTTTTAATCTTATCTTTACTCTGCAGGACTCAGAGGTGTCTGTGTTTGAACTACAGCAGATCCTGGACAGTGCTTTCTCGAAGCGTAGGAAAAAACACTTTTTCACTTTTATTCACATTCACATAAACATACAGAAAGTAGAATTAGATATTAGATAAAAGCCCCTTGAAATAGTTGAAAAGTCTACTCATTCTCTCAATGTTGTGTGGTTTTTCACACAGGAACTGATCTGAAGACTGATGGATTCAGTTTGGAAACCTGTCGCCACATTATCAGCCTGCTGGATGTATCCTTACATGACAGGAATGGATATATACTACATGAATCAATGCAGAGATTCACAGATATTTTTGTCAGCCGAGCCTCTTTAAATATTTTCTACCCACTGAGATTTTAAGCCATATTTCGATAATTCAGCATGAATAATTAATTAAACTATTTTCTATGTCTGTCATGATTGTGTCTTGGACAAGGAAGGGCGTGGAGACTGGAAAGAATACTTTATACTTTAAACGTTTAAATAAAACCCTGGAGAGTTTACACAAAATAACACAGATGAGATCCGAAAAAGACTGGAGGAACACAGAGTATATAAATCTGAGAGAACAAGATACATCTGACAATAATAACGTGGTGACTGATGATGAGACTGGGAACCTGGAGGAAAACGATGACAAGACAGACATGTGACAATATCTTAAATATATATGTTTTGGTTAGTGTTATTTTATTTGTTTTTGATTTAAAAATATTTAATAATTTAGATTTTACATTTCATGATTTAAATATTAGCTTTTCAGCAACTTACAAACTGCCAGCGATTTTCAAACCTTATTTTAGAATTTCAACACAGATTTTATAAATGTATTCAGTGGGCAGTGAAATTCTCAACGCTATAATTGTACGATCACAGCACAAAAATTAATCCTCATAATCCTGCTATAACCTTTAACCTCAATCCAGAGAGATGGGAGTGGCAAACTTGGCCTTCTGGAGTTTCAGATACTGTGGACAAAAATCCAGAAATATGTGGTATAATATATATATTGGTATAATATTTCAGATCAATTAAAAAACATATCTAATAACCAACATGGTACAGATATATTGTTCATCCCTTCAACAGAACAGTATTATTTTTCTGATCGATTCTTGTATTCCTGATCAATATGTATTTTCTGTCGTACTTCATCAGGAAATCTTTAAGAACCGCGACACAGACAAATCTGGCACCATGAATTCACATGAGATGAGAGACGCTGTGAAGGAAGCAGGTAATGATTCTCTGGTTAGACAGACCATTGACGACAATCAATTAAGAATATGTTTCTTAAGAGTTTAATAATATATAGAGCAGAGTAATGCTTGTGTGTATTTTTCTCTACAGGGTTCCAGCTGAACAACGAAGTACTTCAGGTGATAATCTCACGTTACGCCAATCAGAAATATGGCATTAACTTTGATTCCTTCGTCGGCTGCCTGATTCACCTGGAGATGCTCTTCAGTAAGTTTAAATCAAGATTATCCAGAATGTTTTATAGGACCAAAAATAAACCGCTAGAAATGGAATTGTGACCGTTTGTTTATAAGTGTTTTACTGTAACATATTCACCTGTGCTCTACACAGAAATGTTTAAAACATTCGATAAGAAGAACAACGGGAAAATCGAGCTGGATATCTTGCAGGTGAAGCACAAGTGTGACCATGGATGTTGATTTCTGTATCTTCTCAGTAGCGTTGTCATTTACAGACGTGTTGTTTTGTGTTGCAGTGGCTCTGCTTGGCCCTCAACTGAAAATCCACTTACCATAATTTCACAAGGAGTTCATATCCTGAAATCAAACTGAGGAGGACGACAGACCAGGAATACCCTAAAAATGCTTTTTAGCTGAACTTTGATGCAAATTTGTTTGATTAAAGTTGGGTAAAAATAAATCTATCTGCAACAACAAAGATGTGCATTTTTTCATGAATTTTTTCAGATTTCATATTTTTCAACAACTAATTTTTCATATTTATGAAGTCAATCATTTTTATGATTTGATGTTCTGTTTACAAATATAACATAGTTTTCACCAAAATAACGTTACATAATTTCTACGGTGCAAATCATAAACTAATAGGTATGACACTGAATTATTACACAGTAGTACAATGATCTTCTCTTGTTAGCTCATATAAACAGATATTAAAATCACAGATAGTCTTACGACTATTTTTATAAGTGGCCTGTGAATGTGATTTATTAGCCGCTATAGGAAAACAAGAACAAAGTCCACTGAAATTTAAAACTCTTTTCGATACAAATTAGATTATTATTACGATGATAAAAAAAGAAGAAAAAAAAGAGATAAGAAACAGTTTTATTTAGTTTTAGTATATGAAGTAGCACAGCTGCCACAACACTGTTCATTCAAGACTCTTATTTTGCCTTTTGTCACATGTTCTTTTTGTTCAAGTTCCTTCTATCACCTGTTTGTTACCATGGTCACTAATTTTTTTCAGCTAGTTGTCATTTGTTAATCATTACTAGTATATTTAGTTCTCGCTCTTCACCTTTCAGTTGTCAGTTGTTTGTGCTACTGCATGTTCATGTTGGCCACATGTTGTGTTTGCACGACCCTGCCGTTATTAAAAGTCCATTGGGATCTTCATCTTCACCCTTGCCTTCTTTGACAACAGCAAACGGTTTTGTAGGCTTCATGTTAATGCGATTGCCCTAATAGATATAAATAATTGCTTAATTGTAAGCTTTTAACATTGCATGATATTTACAGTGCATGATTATGATATAGACAACATTTCAGTCAGAAGTCAGATTGAGATCCTCCCTATTTGTCTTAGCATTTTCTTATCGGTAATGTCAAGAGATCTTAAAATAAACAAAGATTCGTAGTTCACAGGTTAACACACACACTCATTTCATTGTCACGAATAACATATTTGACTAAACTAACAGAATTAAGAAACAACAGACAAACTTTGCCCTTTTAACCAATATATAATGCATTTTTAATATGCATTATGTGACTTACCTTTAGAGGAGATATGAAAACTGCTGCAGGTAACGTAGCTCCGCCCCTCAATAGCAGGTGCCAAATGCAAAAGCCAATGGCGTGTCTCAATTTACGTACGAATTTAAACACAATATTTGAAAGATACTACGCTGCACATCTAACTGGATTCAAATCATCAGTTTTCGACATTTGCTTCAAGACATGAATGGAGTCCCATTTTTTCCAGGAAAATTCTTACAACTATACTCTAAAAACATACATTACTGGAAGATAAGATAAAATAATTTACTGGCATCATAAGACTGGCATTTTCTGGCTTGTGGAACTAAAAGATGTCAGATTGGGTGAGTAATTTTCTCTGAACGTTCGCTTTAGGTTTCAAAATTAAGCCAGAAATAACCTACAGGGAACGAACTGGGAATCTGTTTGTAAAAAACAAAGCAAAACAAAAACAATAGAAAAGGTTCCTAGAACATTCTTATTTGGTTCCCCAAAAATAACCAAACGGGAACTAAATGGGAACGTTCTGTGTTTACTGGGCTATGCATTGTATATCTGATATGAATAAAACAACTAGTCAATTTTAAATTGAACAAATTGTTATTTCCGCTTTTATAGACATCAGTGTGTATTTTTCAAACTATAAGTGCATTGCTTTGTGAGTACTTATGAGTGTTTAAACTTCTGAAACCTACAATAAAAGTATGTGGTTGAAAACACTGAATAGTTGATATATGACCAGCTCTGAGCGCGTCAGCCACCACCACTGAACACCGGTGTGATCGTACTGTGAGGGGCCGAGCAATCCAAGACGAGGAACACAGGATTTCCAAACAAACAAATCATCTTTATTCAATACAAAAATAAACAATCAAAATGACAAAGGAAATAACTTAATAACTAAATGAAAATAAAGAGACAAATAACAAAAACTTTAATTTAAAAAAAAATGGCGTGACCTCCTAATTGATACACCTGGGAGCTTATATACCCAAAGGACAAGCCCATTACACACACAAGGGATAACCACAACCTCCCTCAACACCATGAGGATACTGGAATTCATCTACGACCAAACAATATCAGACCCAGAACAATTAGTAAGATCAATAATTATACAATAATTAAAACAGTAACCCCATAAAAAAAGAAACAGACCCCTACTGTAAGGATAGGCAAGGAGAGGGAATCAGTTGCGGGATGATATTTATTAAACTCAAAAGATAAACTCAACAGAGGGATCTTAAGTCGGACGTAGCAGAGAAAGTCACTGTGCAGAGTAAACAAGGCTGGCAGGAAGGAGGATCACGTTCCGCAGGGCTGGGCAGAGGTTCAATGGTGGTGGGGATCTTGGAAGGGGAGTAAACCAGAAACTGAGCCAGGTACCAGCGAAACTTGCGGAGCGTCAAAGGGCGCAGCGTCTTGATGGAAGCAGAGGAGGTAGCACAGGGACTCAGGCCAGGCAGACAGGGGAGCTGGGGAGACAAAAATAAAAAGGGGAAAAACCAGAACCTGCAAACGCTAAACTAGAAGGAAGGGACTAGGAAGAGAAGGGGAAAAACTAGATAGAAGAAAAGACCAAGGATCAAAGCAATGAAACAAAAGCACTGGCTAGGAACGCTAGGAACGCTAGGAACGCTAGGAACGCTAGGAACGCTAGGAACGCTAGGAACGCTAGGAACGCTAGGAACGCTAGGAACGCTAGGAACGCTAGGAACGCTAGGAACGCTAGGAACGCTAGGAACGCTAGGAACGCTAGGAACGCTAGGAACGCTAGGAACGCTAGGAACGCTAGGAACGCTAGGAACGCTAGGAACGCTAGGAACGCTAGGAAGATCTGAAAGACAGCAATACAATCTGGCACAGGACAGAGAGTAAGAGGGAAATATAAAGGGTGACAAACGAACAAGGAACAGGTGTGAGCCATGAGTGTAATGAGTTAACAAGGGGGTGGAGAAAACAAAGCACATGACACACAACAGCAAAGAGATCAAGACAAACAAGGACAAGCCCCCTTAACTAGACAGACACCCTGACACCTACACACACCCCGGCTTATTTCCTGAATGGATTAGTCCAGTGGAACAAAATGACGGCAACAGTTGTCAGCCGGTCCTTTATTGGGACGGATCTCCCAACATCAGTAGCAAGTCCAGGGAGCAGCAGACCTTCACTCTCCTCACAAGTAACTAGTCATGGCTAAATGAAGCGTTTCGAAGCATTATTGCTTTCTGATACAATTGTGTCGAAAATGGTTCATTACTCAAAGCTTCATTCAGATAGAAATTGCAGCACAATCTCCTGGTGGAGTAAATGTAATGCAGCAAAGCTGATAACCATAAAATGCAAGTAGGCTCATTTGTTAACGCCCCGTTTATTACGTTTTTACAGAGGCGATCAAAGCTGAAACGGTGTTATTGCTGTGAAACTCATTTATGTTGGTGAATGTTACAGATACTGATGAATTTCATGTGTTCACTTTGATAATAAAACATTAAGCATAGTGCGTGCGTGTGTGTGTGTGTGTGTGTGTGTGTGTGTGTGTGTGTGTGTGTGAGATTATTTCTTTAGACAAGGACAGAAGATAAGACTAGCCTAAAAAAAGTTTGGAACCATCACAGAAATTTCAATTTTAATTTCTATTAAAATATCACTAGGACCAAGCTTTTACCATTTAAACCACTACAGAAATATTTTTGTAGAGTGTTTGGGACATATTCCATTAGGATTTAATGCCCCCACCAATAGAACCCAACACATATCAGTAGAGACCACTATAATTCCCATTACAACCAATACAATTCCCATGAAAGCCATTAAATCCAACAGAATTTCTGTAATGGTTTGTATAGTTTTTTTTTTTAGCGGGGCAGTATCATGTGTGAAAGCTTTATCTTGTTTAGCTGTGGGAAGCAGAACTCTATAACATGTTATCTGGTGGGACTGATATTTTTGTATTTTGAAAATGATGTGCTTGTGTAATTGGTTGTACAGTAATACCTCGGTTTACAAGTTTAATTTGTTCCAAGAGTCGAGCTCGTAAACCAAAATGCTCGTACACCAAAACAATTTCCCCCATAAGAACGCACTAAAAATCAATTAATTCGTTCCACGCGACCATAAATGCCCACTTAAAAAAATAATAATTTGGTTTTACCCTATTAATTAGTTAAAATTATAACCATTAAGATCTCATATAAATACGAATTAATAATTGACAAGTGAACAATAAAAATACTTGACAATTTACTTTAAAGCACTTGAGCTTACCTTGAGCTTTGCCATGATGGAGACGAGAGGAGGGGGGAGTTTACTGTCAGCTAGGGAAAACACAAAACCCGGATTCAAGTGAAAATGAGTGAATTTATTATAATAGTGCAGAAAACAAACCATGTCCTGTGGAGCAGGGCTGAAGTAATAATCCAGAGTGAATGTCATGGAGCGTGAGCACCGGCAGAGACAGCGCGCGTGAGCAAACGACAGGGACAGCAGATGACATGACAATCAGATGCGTGAGATGATGGCTGCTGCAGTGATCAGTGACCACGCCCCCCCACACACATACACAGGCAGAGAGACAATGAATTCATGAACCCTGACAGTTACTGCTTAGAGGTAATGTACGTATATATTTCTCTACGTGAACAATAGCGATCAGAATTAATTAATGTTTATAACAGGAGGTAAAACCTCTGTAAATCACTTATAAAAGTATCACTGTGGTGAATGATGCAGCCAAACCAAGCGATGCTGAGAGAATGAATGAGTTAAGGGGTGATAAAGGGGTTGGAACCACGTGACTGTTATGAGAGGCTGTGTTTAGGATATTTCTGGTAAAAATGCGCGCGACTTTTTCCACACAAAAAATGCACGTGGGGGAGGGAAAATGTTTCTCGGACACCGATACAATGCTCGTACACCGAATCGACCCTCCATGCTCGTACACCGATTTGCTCGTATACCAAGTCGCTCGTAAACTGAGGTATTACTGTACTTGTATAATGTAGCAGAGGGTTTTTAAGTTTCTGTTTTTGATGCATTTTTTTATGTAACACTGTCCATATGTTCTCTAATTGATAATATAAACAGAAATATGGCAGAGGGTGTGCTTTGGGTGCATGAAGAAGGCTTAGACAAAATGTTCATTAAATGGTATGGTTTTTATTCAGAAATATAATTTTCTCCACTGTCTTTGGTGAAAGGCAATTTCT
This sequence comes from Rhodeus uyekii, assembly GCA_037043235.1. Taxonomy (NCBI): domain Eukaryota; kingdom Metazoa; phylum Chordata; class Actinopteri; order Cypriniformes; family Acheilognathidae; genus Rhodeus; species Rhodeus uyekii. Next base: position 2,238,245 of record JAWRVZ010000087.1, read on the forward strand.
TTTCTTTAAACCATTTCACCAGCTTTAGAGAGTATCCTCTCGCATGGAGCAGATGATGCAGGAGTACACAAAAACAGTTAATAAACTCTCCTAAAACAATAAAATAGGTAATAAAATCCACTCTCTAAACAATAACACAAATCAAAACACCAACTTACTAAAACCCATGGCGTTGCAATGGTTTGGCTTCACTTTTATAAGAAATAATATTTCTTAATAATAATAAATAATAATACTTTTAATAAAAATATTTATGTTGATTTCATATATTTCACCTGTAATTCCTTTGGGTCTTGCTCTTCTATAACTCGCGTCTGCTGCAGATCAGTGGTAGGTTCAGGTTGTTGTGAGTTGTGTTGATCTTCTGATCTTCTGTTTCAAACAAAAAACTTTATTCCTCCTTGTCCTATGAAGAGAAAAAGGATTCAGTAAGTTTCAGATAAACTTTATGTATTTAAAAGACATAAATGTCAAAAATAATAGTTAAAATACTAACTGATATCATATTGATATTTTTACACTTCTACATAAAAAAGCTAAAACATTAGTTCACCGATCAGCACAATGAGCAGAATCCCGTTCATCAGACCAGATATGATGATGATAATCTGTGTCTGATTCTGATCAATAAACTCCACCACTGTAGGATTGTGATATTTTGATATTAAAATATGTGATACATATTTTAAGATGTATCAGTGCAAGTTGCTTTGAGTTCAAATAACCCCATTAGACACTAGCCTCAAGCCTGGTCTGTGAAACCAATAAAACACACACACACACACACACACACACACGCGCGCGCGCACACACACGCAGATCATCATTTTGTTTTGTTCACAGAAGGAGTAAATTAACTCACCGTTGAAGTGCAGTCTGGTGCTGCTGCTGAGTTTTGGAGGATCATCTGTTTTCATACAGAAATAAACTCCTAATTCATCATCAGTCACATTATTTATAACCAGACGATGATTAAACTGCACTGAATAGTTCTGTCTGAATGTTTTATTTGGGTAAAAAGATGATGGTGTGGTTGACATTGCTCGTAGAATCACTGTTGGAGGATCTGGTGTTTTCAGTAAAATCCAATAAACCTCTTTTTCATCAAGATCACAGTTTATGGTCACATTTGATCCCAGATCAGTAGGTTGATCTTTCACTGCAGCGCCACAACACAGTAACACACCTATAAGATAAAAACAAACAAATACACATTGTATGCATCATAGTTACTTAAAACCAGTGTGATGCATAAAACAATTTATGGCTGTTTCAAGATTACTAATCACATAAAAATACTCACAGAGCTGAAGCGGAATAATCTTCATTTTGTTGCAAATTTAAAACACCTCAATATGAATCTGTTTCGCTCTCTTCCTCATCATCTAAGATGAATCTACTGCGGCTCTTTAGCAAAGACAGGAAGAAAAGAAATCTTCACACATCAAGCAGAGGAAGTCAGCTTTTCTCTGACCTCACTGTACACATCTTTTTCAACACTTAAGGCTCCACCATCAACACTTCATTAACAAAATTAGGTGTGTTTATTTAGAATTGTAAAAAACTCACAGTGTTCATAAGAGCTTTGATGTTGTTAAACATATGAATACAGAGAAAGATCTACTGAAGCATTTTAGTTACAGATTTACACAGATAGTGATATTTTGTCATGTGCTGCCCATTAAGAACATAACCATAACCATATTAAAAGAAAAGTTATCTATTTCAAGATAGTCACATACTAATTACATCTATTGCAATCAATTACATGGAACTATATGGAATAGCTGAAATAATTTGGAGCTGTAATCAGGCTCTATTACCTATTAAATCGGTTAATGGTTAAGCGCTTTTCAAAAGCGTCCATTGCTAACCTACAACTTTAATGTGTGTTGCTTAATGTCATTAATTCCTGATATCAATTCAACTTCAAAGTTGAGATCTGCTACACATCTCTGTAGACTCATGTCAGTAAAGCACAACTAAACTAAAATACACTCTACAAAATGAGTACATGGTGTCTTTGTCTTTAACCTTTAACACATTTGCATCATGTGTACGTCTCCAGTCAGCAGATTCTTCGTTACATATTTTAATTTAATAAATATCTATACTCAGAGCTCTATATAACACTTACATTATATCACTTTGAAGCAGTTTTCCTGCTTCAAACACATAAAGTGTAACTCACTGAAAATTCACATCATGTGTTACGAGCACCTTTCACCTCAGCAGTGGCAGAGCTGCGCTGGGCCATGGATTTGTCTCTCCGGGCCACTAGGGAGATGGCCTAATCTGTCGGTCGCTCCATGGCAGCTCTGGTGGCTGCGGAGAGACATTTATGGCTCAATCTATTGGCCATAAAGGACAAAGACAAGTTCGTCCTGCTGGACGCCACTGTGTCCCCTTCAGGCTTGTTTCGCGACACCATAAAAAGTGTCGTCGACAAGTTTCAGTAGGCTGCATGAGCAGGCGGCGTTCAGCAAAGTCCTTCCCCGCCACCCTTCACGTAAGGCCGTCAGCCACTCGCGGCCTCACAGCTCCTCATATCGGGCCGCACAGGAGGAGAGTGTCGCCACCCGCGTACCTTCCCTAAAATCCGGGAGGTTGGGCCAACACTCTCAGGCCCAGCCTTCTGGTAAAAGGACGGATCTGAGGCCTGTCCTCGATGCCAAGAAGGCTAAGATCAAGCGGCCCTGACGCCAGGAGCAAGCCGCAACGAGGCAGCTCTTCCCATGTTCCCATGAGAGAAGGGTCCTAGAGCATTCCACCCGAGTGGTTCCCGGAAACCCCGGCCCTGTGGTGACGCTGCTCACAGTACCAGAGATCAGCGTTGAAAGACTGGTTCCCCTAGTAGAGTTCCAGGCCGCGTGGTCGCGTCTGCCAGGCATTTCTCGATGGGTCCTATGCACGGTAACCTGTGGGTATGCCATCCAGTTCGGGGCTTCACCACCACTTTTCTCAGGGGTCCTACCATCACTGGTAGGCCCACAGCAGGCTCTGGTCATGGAACAAGAAGTAAACACTCTGCTGGGGAAAGGGGCCATCGAGTATGTACCCCTCAAAGACAGACGGTTTCTACAGCCGGTACTTCATAGTTCCAAAGAAGGATGGAGGGTTGCGGCCCATTCTGAATTTGCGCCTTCTAAATCGCACAGTCATGCGTCTTAAATTCAAAATGCTGACGCTCAAGCAGATTGTGACGCATATCAGGTCCGAGGACTGGTTCATCATGATCGACCTCAAAGACGCATACTTTTACATCTCCATCCTTCCACAATACAGGAAGAACCTATGGTTCGCCTTTGGGGGGAAGGTGTACCAGTATCGGGTACTTCCCTTCGGCCTATCACTCTCACCCAGCACGTTCACAAAGGTTGTGGACGCTGCGCTTGCTCCTCTACACTCTTGGGGAATTCGGGTCCTGAACTATATCGACGACTGGCTAGTGTTAGCCCAGTCGTCGCAGCTAGCAGCACTTCATCGAGATGTTGTGCTTGCTCACATGTGGGAGCTGGGTTTAAGGCTGAACACCAAGAAGAGTGTCCTTTCTCATGCTCAGAGAACCACTTTCTTGGGAGTCATTTGGGACTCGGAGGCCATGTCTGCCCGGTTGTCTCCCAGGCACATTCAGGCCATTCGTTCAGCCATCAAGAGTATCAAACTAGGCCAGCTACTCACTGTCAAACATTTCTAGAGGGTGTTAGGGCTCATGCCGCTCGGCCTGCTGTACATGAGACCACTGCAGAGGTGGCTCAATACCAGGGGGTTCTCCCTGAGGGGCAACCCGCTTCGCACAATCAAGGTCACGAGGCGATGCCTACGAGGCGATTGCATACTTCCTGAGTATGTGGAAGAATTCCTGGTTCCTGTCACAGGGCAGGATATCGCTCCTTACAAGGTCTGTGGAGCATTATTATAAAATAATAAAATAAAATAATACATAAAAACTAAAATCACAAAATGTCAACTTCAAGTGATAAAAGCCAAGGTAAAAAGGTGGGTTTTTAAAAGAGATTTAAAATGCGACATTGAAGTGGCCTGCTAAATGTGCAGTGGCAAGTCATTCCACATTTTTGGTGCTGCCACCGCCAAAGCATGATCCCCTCTTAGTTTTCGCCTTGTTTTGGGCACTTTCAAGAGTAGTTGATCAGCTGACCTGAGAGAACGGGTGGGAGTGTAAGGAACAAGGTGCTCAGAAATATATGGTGGGGCAAGACCATTTAGAGATTTAAAAACAAATAAAATAATTTTAAAATGAATCCTGAACTGTACAGGCAACCAGTGTAGGGAGGCTAAAATGGGGGAAACATGCTCATATTTACGAGCTCCCGTAACCAGACGAGCTGCAGCGTTCTGAACTACAGTAGAACCCCGAGGTTGGCTTCGTATGTCATTCTTTTCGTATGTCAGTCAGGCTTTTACATGTAAATTACCCAATCTGTTCCAATCCCTACGAAAACACCATATGCAGCATGGGATGAAGTGCATCCCAACTTCATATTTATAAATTATCTCTCTTTAAGACCCCATGGATAGCATCCTCTTCTTCCCTTTCACTTCAGCAACAATCTTCACACCCATGGCTAGTGATTAGAACAAAAAGTTTATGTTAACTGGGCACAAAATAATGGCGATGCAGCACGATGAAAACAAAACTTGTATGCAAAAGCGCGGAAGAACTTTAGAGTTAGTGGGACGAAATGCGAGAGGAAATATGCAGAGGCTGGTGGGAGCGATGCTGACCAATAGGAGAGCAGGATTGTAAAAGGTGTTCCCCTTCTTAAATGGACTATTCCAGCCATCCCTGTCATTCAGTGCGAAATGGACTATTCCAAAACGTTCTCTCTGAGTTCAGGAAGTGACTGAGAAGAGTGCTGATGGATGATTAAGGGAAAATAGATCGGCTGAAGATTGTATATAGATTATTGAGTGAAATACAGGGAATTACTGCCAATCGTTGAGGTTTTATCGATCTATGCACCTTTAATAAATACCAGTTTTGGATTATTCCCTGAGTGAGACATCATTGTTCTGACCGGACAAACTGTAGCCTTCATCCAACCCGAACCAAAATCAGCGCGAATTTCAAAACAAAACTCAGAAATCATCGCCTTGCCGAGAAAACCCCCCAGAAATCTTTTTTCGTACGTCGAACTTTTCGTGCATAGAGCGTTTCTTAAGTCAGGGTTCTACTGTAATTGCAGACGGGCAACAGAGGACCCACTGACCCCCACATACAGAGCATTACAGTAATCCAGTCGGATAGTTACAAAGGCGTGCATCACTGTCTCAAAATGTTGCCTCTGAAGAAATGGCTTTATTTTGGCCAACTGTCTTAATTGTAAAAAACTCGACTTAACCACAGCCCTGATCTGACTGTCAAGCTTAAGGTCAGAGTCCATTTTAACCCCTAAGTTTGTTATGGTAGGCTTGATGTACTGAGCCAAAGCACCCAAATCAGCAGAATGGGTCCCAGTGGTGTCACCAAAAATCATTACTTCCGTTTTGTTTGCATTAACACTTAAACGATTTACAGCCATCCATGCCTTTATATCCTCAAGACACTCCAACAGTGTCATTCTTTTTGAGAGGCACATAGATCTGACTATCAACCACTAGGGGGGCCTACGCTCACGTCCAATGTACAAGTTGGCGTCACTTGTGTCACTCGTTTCCTCCATGGCACGTTAAGGCTGAGACCTGCGGCACAGACCAGGGTACCTGCCTGGGACTTGTCTTAGGTACTCCAAGGTCTGTCCCAGGCACCCTTTGAACCACTAGAGGAGCTCCCCATCAAGCTCCTCTCTCTAAAGACTCTTCTTTTGCTGGCTTTCACCTTGCTTAAGAGGGTCGGGGATCTTCAGGCCCTCTAGGTGGCTCCTATGTGCCTCGAGTTTGCGCCCGGGATGGTGAAAGTGTTTCTCCACCCGAGGCCAGGCTATGTCACGAGGTTTCTCACTACAGGGAGTGCAGAATTATTAGGCAAGTTGTATTTTTGAGGATTAATTTATTATTGAACAACAACCATGTTCTCACTGAACACAAAAAACTCATTAATATCAAAGCTGAATATTTTTGTATCAATATTTTAAGTAGTTTTTAGTTTTAGCTATTTTAGGGGGATATCTGTGTATGCAGGTGACTATTACTGTGCATAATTATTAGGCAACTTAACAAAAAACAAATTTATACCCATTTCAATTATTTATTTTTTACCAGCGAAACCAATATAACATCTCAACATTCACAAATATACATTTCTGACATTCAAAAACCAAACAAAAACAAATCAGTGACCAATATAGCCACCTTTCTTTGCAAGGACACTCAAAAGCCTGCCATCCATGGATTCTGTCAGTGTTTTGATCTGTTCACCATCAACATTGCATGCAAGAGCAACCACAGCCTCCCAGACACTGTTCAGAGAGGTGTACTGTTTTCCCTCCTTGTAAATCGCACATTTGATGATGGACCACAGGTTCTCAATGGGGTTCAGATCAGGTGAACAAGGAGGCCATATCATTAGATTTTCTTCTTTTATACCCTTTCTTGCCAGCCATGCTGTGGAGTACTTGGACGCGTGCGATGGAGCGTTGCAGACTTCTTCCTGTACCACTGCTTGAAGAAGGTGTCTTCCAGAAACTGGCAGTAGGACTGGGAGTTGAGCTTGACTCCATCCTCAACCCGAAAAGGCCCCACAAGCTCATCTTTGATGATACCAGCCCAAACCAGTACTCCACCTCCACCTTGCTGGCGTCTGAGTCGGACTGGAGCTCTCTGCCCTTTACCAATCCAGCCACGGGCCCATCCATCTGGCCCATAAAGACTCACTCTCATTTCATCAGTCCATAAAACCTTAGAGAAATCAGTCTTGAGATATTTCTTGGCCCAGTCTTGACGTTTCAGCTTGTGTGTCTTGTTCAGTGGTGGTCGACTTTCTGCCTTTCTTACCTTGGCCATGTCTCTGAGTATTGCACACCTTGTGCTTTTGGGCACTCCAGTGATGTTGCAGCTCTGAAATATGGCCAAACTGGTGGCAAGTGGCATCTTGGCAGCTGCACGCTTGACTTTTCTCAGTTCACGGGCAGTTATTTTGCGCCTTGGTTTTTCCGCACACTTCTTGCGACCCTGTTGACTATTTTGAATGAAACGCTTGATTGTTCGATGATCACGCTTCAGAAGCTTGGCTATTTTAAGACTGCTGCATCCCTCTGCAATATATCTCACTATTTTTGACTTTTCTGAGCCTGTCAAGTCCTTCTTTTGACCCATTTTGCCAAAGGAAAGGAAGTTGCCTAATAATTATGCACACCTGATATAGGGTGTTGATGTCATTAGACCACACCCCTTCTCATTACAGAGATGCACATCACCTAATATGCTTAATTGGTAGTAGGCTTTCCAGCCTATACAGCTTGGAGTAAGACAACATGCATAACGAGGATGATGTGGTCAAAATACTCATTTGCCTAATAATTCTGCACTCCCTGTAATGTGGCTCAGTCTCTCACTCTGCAGGGCTTCTGCCATCCCACCTTTTGAAAATCGTGAGCAGGAGCACAAGAACAAGGTCTGTCCAGTTGTGAACACTACATCTTTAGGACTGCCACCTGGCGTAAGTCGGACCAACTGGGGCTCCAGCATCCAAGCAAACTCTAAGCCGATGGATAGTCGAGGCTATCTGTCTGGCTTATAAGTCGGCCAGGCATGCCTCTCCCTTGAGGGTCCGGGCCCACTCCACTCGGAGCGTGGCGGCTTCCAAGGCTTTTCTCTCCGGAGTTTCCTTGGCTGATGTCTGTGCTGTGGCTGGCTAGTCTTTGACGTTTTATCAATTGGACCTCGATTACACTCCGGGACGAAGGGTGCTCTCTCAGTGAGCTGGGACACACCTGTAGGCTGAGGTGGCATTGGTATTGCGTTACCTTAGCGCTTTGACGCAGCTTGAGTTCCCATAAAAGGGAACGTCTCGGTTACGTATGTAACCTGAAGGGGAATGAGACGTTGCGTCTCTGACTCAGCTCCTTCCACCTCCAGTCCCACTTCAGACACTCTTTTGCTGTCACTTCTGGGTTCCGGTGCGCTTTTATGTATTTGTATTTCCCCTAGCGCTTTGACACAGTGTCTCGTTCCCCTTCAGGGAACCAAGGTTACATACGTAACCAAGATGTTTTTCACAGGAGATCTCCCATCCAGGTACTCACCAGGCTCAACTCTGCTTAGCTTCAGTGAGCAAACTGTCTTGGGCTACAGGGTGATATGGCTCCTGAGTAACGTGTCTGGAAACAAAGATACAGATGTTCTGGAATGACTAACCACAAACACTTTTCTTTTTCCTTCTTGTTGAGTATCAAGGCTATTCCTGAATGTCTTGACTCAATTATTTTAAGTCAATTAATACATACCCTATTGATCAACAACCCTGATTTCTAACATTGAGGTGTCAACATACCATAAAACTTGACTTTCACCCCAGGATTCAAAGCAAAACATGGCCACCAACAGTTTCCCCCCATCAGACAGGAAGTCAGAAAGACAGAAGATATGAGATAAAACCTCCATAAACATTTCCCTATAACCAGTACTCCACCTCCACCTTGCTGGCGTCTAAGTCGGACTGGAGCTCTCTGCCCTTTACCAATCCAGCCACGGGCCCATCCATCTGGCCCATCAAGACTCACTCAAAACAGCCGCTGGCCAGCCAATCAGAATGACAGCACACATGCGCTCAGCCATGAAACATGTCTGATAACTGCTACTGACCAGTCAGTTTGAGTGGCAGGTGGAAATAAATTATGGTCGTAAATCACATCATGAATTAGGTCATAAATAACCTACATATAACTACTAACCAGATGGGTTTTCATTGGAATTAGGGGCACCGTCATTAAAAGGGAATGTGAACAGACATGACCAAGTGTTTTAGTATGCAAATTAAAAACCTAATAGTGGTGTATTATATAACTACTCTGTTTTTCTAGGCTGTCGATCCACAATCAAGGTTAATACAGAAATTGTTTATCTTGGAGAGAAGTTTTTTTAAACCCTGACAGGCCTGCACAAAGCCCTCAATCCCCCCAAATACCTTTAGAATAAACTAGAAGCAGAAGCTGTTAGGAAGGAATTGCTCTGCATGTCATGCCTCTGGTTTTGACTTTAAACATTTCACAAACACATACGGTTGTGTCTGGCCATATTGTAGATGCAAACAATTTCTTTATTTGTTTTGCTATTGTTGCTTTGTAAACAAGGGAACAGTGAAGCCACACTGGCATTTGATTAAACTAAATAATGAATGTTTTAATTCTGGAATGTTTAATTAAAGGCAATTCCATTACAAGTTTAATATTTTGTTTTATACCTAGTTTTAAGTTTTCATTGGCTATCATGAATTATTTTGTTTCATATATTGTATTTCTTGGTTTAAACTGGCATAGCCAATTTGAAAATATTTCAACATTTATCTTTAATAAATAAATAAATAAAGTTTGGCAATAGTAATGGATATAATAATAGTTACGCTTCTGTCTCGGTTTCCAGTGGTATTAGTGTTCTAGTGGACAGAACCGTGGCACTGCTCTCTCTCCTGTGTGTTTGTGTCTCGTTAGTGTCTGCCCCGCCTCCTTGTTTCCTGTAATCATTCCCAGCTGTCTCTCATCACTACTTTCCATCTTGTGCTCTATTTAATCCCTGTTTGTTTGCTGTCCTGTGGGGTGTTGTTGTCATTCCTGGATGTCGTTTATGTGGTTCCTGCTGTGGCATTGGTTTGTTTTATGGTTTAGTTTGGATCTTGTTTATGTTATGTTTTTCCCCCTAGTGGGTGTTTCTTTTGTTAATAAATATTCTAACTTCACCAGCACTTGAGTCCCTTTCCCTTGACCAGCCATGACAATGACATTGTTTATTTTGGTAGGAAAATATCTGCTGCAGCTATTATTTCCATTGGTTATTGCTGCTGCTATTTTTTATTGCTAAAACTACTGGTTATTGCTGGTGCAGCTGCTGATTATTGTTGCTATTTGTAATTGTAAAAATACACAATAATAGATTTTAAATATAAAATTTAACCAAAATGATGGTTAAAACAATCCAAATGGATAGCATTCCTAACAGATACAGATAATGAATTACACAACTTATGTGCATTGTAGGAAAAGTCCCTCCAGGCCATAGATTTTTTTTTTACAATGAGGCTGATACAAAGTGAGACAGCCAGGAGAGAACATGAGGGGATGGATGGAATAAGCAAATTACAAATTTGAGCTGGAGCCAACCCTTGTGCTGCTTTATAAGTTAAAGTTGCTGGAAGACAGGGCTGATGTGATGGCATGATGAAGAGCAAGTCAAAACACATGCAGCTGAGTTTTGCATAAATTGCAATTGACGTGATAAAGGTATGGATAAGCCTCAGTGATTGACATAAATGCAGTCACGGTTGAATGGCCCTCTTGAAGACAGAATGGTTGATGTCCAACTGCTTAATCTGTCAGAAGACAAATGACACCTGGTTGAAAACAAAACATTCAAGTGTTTTTGGAATGTGTTTTTTCAGCAGTGGGATCACACAAGAAAGCTTGAATGCGGCAAGGAAAGTTCCTGTCCAGAGAAATGTGTTGATAATGTGAAATAGTGCTGGTAAAAGTATTGAAGAGATGGATTTTAGAAGATGTGATGGGATGGGATATAAAGGGTAGATGGTAGGGTGGCTGTAGAGGAGAAGTTTAGATACATCTGCCTCTGTGAGTGAACAGAAGGAGAAGAGAATATTTCTGGTTTCTCGGGGCTGTAATTACCCTACAGTCTAAAATTACCCTATCAGTGTCCCGGTAGCTCCCAAAAATAAAAAAGTGTTCAGTTTTGCAAGCATCTGTGTTTCTTAATCCAACTGCTTTACTAATTAATGAAGTTTCCAATCAGATAAAAGAAGAGTACCCATAAATTAACTGTCACAAACTAAAAAATATGGATCTCCATGGTGATAGCCCGTGGCCGCGAGGTAACAGTCAAACTAGAATAGCGGAGGCTCCACGAAAGAAGGCAAAGACATACAATTTTCATCCAGAATGGGAACAGGAATTTCTGTTTACCTTGGTAAAAGATAAGTGTGTATGTTTGTTGTGCCACCAAAAACAAGCATTATGTAAAAGAGGGAATCTGGAGCGGCACCACAATACCAACCATCTGAAATTTAATGTCCGCTACCCGCATTAGAGCGCGATTCGTGCACGGAAAGTTGACGAGCTGAGATCTGAGTTGAAGGCTTATAAAAAGCCTTTTACGGATGGCGAATTATTCAAGGAAGCTGTGGCCATTACTGCAGAGACTATTTTCAAGGATTTCAAAAACAAAGACGACATAAAAGCCTCACTCCGTGCTGTACCTCTCAGCCCTGCATCAGTGGAAAGGAGGGTCGAGTCACTGTCAGAGGACGTGGATCGACAGGTGTTAAAGGACTTGTCCAGGTGTTAAAGGACTTGTCCAGGTGTTAAAGGACTTGTCACTCTGTGAATATTTTTCACTGCAGTTCGACGAATCTCTGGATGCAGTGGACACAGCTCAGCTTGTTGTTTTTGTTAGAATGGCTTTCCAGGATTCTACAACAAAAGAGGACTTCCTCACTCTTTTGCACTTAAAGGAGAGAACGCGAGGTGAGGATATTTACAATGAGTTTTAAAAATATGTAAGAGAAAATGATATCCCCATTCATAAACTGGTAGCAATTACCACCGACGGAGCACCGGCGAAGCGTGGCATTGCCCTTTTCTAGCACTGTGCCGTAATGACTCTGATTTTCCTGAGTTCAAGAATTATCATTGTGTCATTCATCAGCAGGCTTTAGCAGAGAAAGTCGTAGACTTTTCACACGTAATGTCATTGGTGGTCAAAATGATAAACTCGATTTGAGAAAAAGCACTTCAGCGTTGCTTATTCAAGGTATTAAAGGATGAGCTCGATACCACGTACGGAGACCTACCACTTCATGCTGATGTGCGGTGGTTGAGCCGCAGGAAAATGCTCCAGCGGTTCGTTGACTTACTGCCTGAGATGAAGACATTTCTATCTGCAAGAAACGATGAGCACAAGAAACTGTAAGATGATGCGTGGCTGTGTGACCTGGGGTTTCTGATAGACTTGACCGCAAAGCTGAATACACTCAACAATGAGCTCCAGGAAAAAGACCGACACCTGCCACACATGATCAGTGCAGTGAATGCTTTTAAGTCTAAGCTCAGTGTTTGGATCACACATCTTAAAAACGGGAGGCTAACACACTTATAAACAGTAGAAAATGCAGAGATTGATACATACTCAGGTCTTTTGATTTGTGCCATTTTCCCTCATCTGCCCTTAGTTTGGACCGGTGTTCATGAAGAACATCAGTTAGCCACAGGTCAGAGGGAGTAGCATGAGCTGATCTGGAGGAGAGTAGACAGATATTGTCTAGACATGAATTTAAAGTTGCGCATAAAGTATCTGTTGCAGTATTCACATTCAGAGATGAGAATTGTTTGGGTGGAGGAAGAGAGGATGATACAACAGAGGAAATATGGAAAGGAGAAAGAGAACGCAGGTTTCATCTGAAAGTGACTGGTAGAGGGGTTGATGTAATAGAAGAAGTTGTAGATTAAATGTAATGAAGAAATATGCAATGGTTTTACATAGACAAATAAATCTGCGAACCCCAAGACCGAGAGCGCCGCTGAGTCTCGGCTGCAGCGGGTCCCGAACCTGAAAGGCTTCATCAAACACCGCCAGGCAGGAGCGGAGCGTACGCAACGAGAACCTCTCGCAGTCCTCACAGCCAGCGCCCTCGAGCGCTGACCGAGCGTGATCCGCTCCCAAACAGGCCACGCACAGATTGTGTGTATCCCTGATAAACGTGTGTAAATCCCTGATTATAAGAACACTGTCTAAAAGATAGGGATGGGTAGCTCGACACCCTGTGTCGACACATGTCTCGAGTTTTCCGAGAAACAGTGTTCCGGAACATTGCTTTGAAATGGGGCTGTCACGTGACCTGTGGGACCGAAGCTTCGTTCCACCCCTAACACGTCATGACGGACTCACAGAGCGCATAGATTTTGACGTCCCATAGTGCATGGAAGTTTTGAGTACACTTAAATTAATACATATATAATGTAATAATGTGTATAAAGGATCCAAAAAATGGATTGCACCAGCAAAATTGTTGATTTCACACTGAAATTGTTACTGCTGCATGAAGATTAGAAAAAAAAATGTATTACTCTCCTCATTGTACTTGTGCATGAATTATATTAAATATAATAATATATATTTTTTAAATTCACATGATGGGTGGGTGTTTGCACGTTCTGGGTGTTTGCGGTGTAGAAACAAGTATTGAGCGATAAGCGAATATTCTCATGGAAGCGCGTATTAATGAATGTACGCGAGGGGGGAGTCAGATTTGTCCAGGGAATCAGATTTCGATACAACGTTTAATGGCGAAATTGCCCAGCTGATCAATTCAGACACAGAAGATGATGACTTTGATGGATTTAGATGGATGATTAAAATAAAATGTATGTGAGGATAATGTATTGTTAAATAGTAGAATAAAGTTCAACTAAACTTACTGTTTGGCTTCCGTTACCTTTTTTTTTGGAGACCATATGTTTTAGCATGCACCTTATAATACGGTGTGCCTTATTTATGGGTTAAGTACAGAAATAGACCCGTAATTGAGACTGCGCCTTATAATCCTTTTGCCTTATGGTGCGGAAAATACAGTAAATGCATTTGTAATTGTGTATTTGTTTTATCTTTTTGTTTGTTTTTTACCAATATGCATGTTTGTGTTGTTTTGTAAGGAGCACACACACACACACACACACACACACACACACACACACACACACACACACACACACACACAAAAGTTGCACAATACAATTAAACATATACAAATATTCTTGTTGCTGCTGTTACTGGGTATTGGTGCTGCTGTTAATATTAATATTCCATATTATTTATGGTGGGCCTTTCTCAAACTCAAAGCACAAATTACAAGTAAAGATCAAAATGGCAAATCAAAAAAGTAAAAAACAAATAATAACAGATACAGGTAATGAATTCCACAACTTATGTGCATCATTGGAAAAGACCCTCCAGCCCATAGGTTTTAATTTACAACAAGGCTGATACAGAGTGAGAAAGCCAGCAGAGAGGAGAGAGCATGAGGGGATGGATGGAATAACCAAAATACAAATGTAAGCTAGAGCCACGCTTGTGCTGCTCTAAAGTTGCTGAAGGACAGGGGGGATGTGATGGCATGATGAAGTGCAAGTCAAAACACGTACAGCTGAGTTTTGCATACATTGCAATCTCTCTGGCTGATAAACCCGCAAAGAGAGAATTACAACAATCAAGCCTTGATGTGACAAATTCATGGATAAGCCTCTCATCATCAGACCTAGAAAGAAATGTACTAATGTGAGCAATATTTTGAAGTTGAAAAAAGCAACCTTTGTTATATTTTTAAAATGAGAATTAAAAGCCAGCTGAGCATCAAATATTACACCCAGATTGTGCGCCTTGACAGATGGGGACAATTGGGTATTGGTAACTGAAAGTTTAAAATCATTGCACTTTTTTTTATTTACTGCCCTGTCAAAGAAATTTAAAAAAATTAAATGCTTTTACTGATGTTTCTGGTTTTTACTGCTACTACTGGTTATTGTCTCTGCTGATACTGATTATTGCTGATAATGGTTGTTGTTGAACCTATTTATCTTAAAATGATTTATATTGTGTCAATAAGCAGCATGTACTAAACTGGGGATGCCGTAGCAAAAGGTCAGTGTGCATTTAATGTGTGACCTGCCAATCTGTGACACTGAGTTATAAATCTAACCATAAAAAAGCCACTGGCCAGCCAATCAGGATGACATTACACATAAATTCAGCCATGAAACATGTCTGGCAACTGCTACTGACCAGTTATTTTGAGTGGCAGGTGTACGTAAATTATGGTCATAAATCACATAATAAATTAGGTCATAAATCATTATTTGGAGACTGGGTGTATTATACAACTACTAACCAGATGAGTTTTCATTGGAAATAATAGTAATAGACCAATAGTGGTGTATTTCAAATTTCATAAGAAGTTGCTTAAAACAATCTAAAGAGACAGCATTCCTAACAGATACAGGTAATGAATTACACAACTTATGTGCATCGTAGGAAAAGGCCCATAGATTTTAATTTACAACAAGGCTGATACAGAGTGAGAGAGCCAGCAGAGAGGAGAGAACAAGAAGGGATGGATGGAATAACCAAATCACAAATGTAAGCTGGAGCCAACCCTTGTGCTGCTTTATGATTTAAAGTTGCTGAAGGACAGGTGTGATGTGATGGCATGATGAAGGGCAATTCAAAACACGTACAGCTGAGATTTGCATAAATTCCAATCTCTTAATACAGCTTGCTGGTAAAACCCTCAAAGAGAGAATTATAAAAAATGGACTAATTTGAGCAATATTTCAAAGATGGAAAAAAGCAACCTTTGTTACATTTTTAAAATGAGAAATAAAAGTCAGCTGAGCATCAAATACCACACCCAGATTTTTCACAAAGTTTGCGCAGTTCATTTTATCATTATACAAACATTATACTTGTTTTTTTTTTGCAGCTGCTGGTTATTGCTGCTGCTGACATACTACCCTGTCAAATAACAAAAAAGAACAGCTGCCAATGATGATGCTGCTGTAATTGCTGCCTTTGATGGTTATTGCTGCAGTTATTCTTGATTCTGTTGGTTATTGTTGAACTTATTTATCAAAAAAATATTTATATAGTGTCATCCAGTGCATCCAGTAAACTGTATGTTTTGAGGGGGCAACAACATGGTGAAAGTTATCCACCCTGAGAAATATACACTGGACTAAATCCAGCCCTGGTCTCCCAAATAAAAAGAAAAAAGTACAATAGAAACAAAAGAGGTCTGAATTTAGAGTGTGGAATCACTTTATACAAGACTCCCGTTACAGTGCAATTACATTAGTACTTACCAATGTAATGACATTAATATACTTTAATGTATCTTTCTGATGATGATGCATATACTTAAACTGCTTAATAGTTTATGGGGTAACATGATGCTGAACCAGTATGAAAGCAACACCTGACCCAATGAACTGAGAGGTGAGTATGACTCCACCCTCAATTCTTTTCTTACATTAAAAGCAGCATCAGCCTCACACAATCACTCACAGACACTCGACAAGTTTCAGAGACACTTAAAGGACGACTACAGGGCAGTATGTCTAATATTGCAAAGGTTCTTTCTAGGAGGCAGGATAGAGGAGAAGGAGTGGGAACAAACAACAATGCAGTTCCCTTCAATAAGCAGGACTATCAGAGTCTGAAGCAGGACTGTCTGGCAAGAGGGACTCTGTTCTGTGACCCGACCTTCCCAGCTGAATCTAAATCTCTGGGAGAAGGAGTTCAGTGGAAGAGACCCAAGGTACTGTAATGGTTCAGGTAGACTCTATGTTATCGGGGCAACATATCATCACAAACATGGCAATATTTGAAATCATCGACCTTGTGGGGACATTTTTGGTCACATATCATATAGAATATGATGAGATTAATTTAAAATGTAAAAATACAGAATGTTTTCTGTGATGGGTAGGTTTCGGGATAGAATAAATAGTAAAAGAAAACCATGTGTTTGTCTTTATTTGCACAGGGGGAGTTTAAGTAAATATAAATATTTGTGAGCTTTGTTTCATAGAACATTTTAAAATATTTTTTATTTTTCACTGACAAAGTTCACTTTCTCGAAGTGAAAAATAATGGAGGCAGGATTATACAATACTTACTTCATTGTATCCATGAAAGGCAGAGGCTTAAGCCCAATATTGGATCTTGTCTTGAATCAAACTCTGGACAGACTCCCTCATCCTTACATGCTTTTGCTCGTTTGCAGCGATTGCCTTGAAGAATGCGTACTTTCATGTCTCGATTCTTCTTCGACACAGACCATTTCTTCGCTTTGCATTCCAGGGTCGAAAATACTACTACAAAGTCATCTCCTTTTGTTTGTCCCTGGCTCACCATGTCTTTACAAAAGTCACAGAGGTCGCCCTTAACCCTCTCAGTTTGCATATCAATAACTGGCTCATTTTGGTCCAATCTCAGGAAAAGTTGTGCGAGCACAGGGACCTGGTGCGACAACGATCCAACGACCCAACAATCTGGGGCTTCGGGCCAATTGGGGAAAGAACAAGCTCTCCCTTGTGCAAAGTATCTCTTTTCTTAGGCTGGAGTTGCACTCGGTCCCCATAACAGTGCATCTCACCAACAAACATGCACAGTAATCTCACTGAAATCGTTGTAGAGGCTCCTGGATCACATGGCATCTACAGTCACCATAACACTGCTAGGACTGATGCATGTGATACCGCTTCAACATTGGCTACATGGAATAATTCCTGGCATTTCAATTGCCTCTAGTTGTTAGCAGTACATCCTGCACCGGTTCTGACCAATACTGCACGAAAAACATGTACTGGTCCCAATAGACAACACATTGACCATCGCGCACATCAGCTCCCGTCGCATGTAGCAACTTGCCCGCCCTTTCCTTCTATGGAGTCAGCAGTGGCTCAGGTTGCTGCACGCCATTCATGCACAGCTCAATCGTGCAACAGACACACTCTCACGACAGCTCACGAGAATGGAGAATCCATTCCCAGGGGGATAGGTTACGACTATGTGAGAGCAGTTGTAAAAAAGGTGCGCTGCATCTGTATCTCCAGTACTCGTAACAAAGTTCAGTGCCTTTGATGCTTTCCATAGGGACCCCATGACGTCAGTTTGACATTACATCGAACGTGACTGACTGATAGGGAACATCTAGGTTATACCCGGGTAGGTGGGACTTGGCATGCAATGTTCATTTGCGCATTTTGTTAAACTTGATGGTGATTGGGAAACCAGGCGAGACACCAGAACATCAAAATAAATAAATAATGCAATACGCTGAAATAAATGTGTTTTGTTACTATGCAAAATGTACCATTGCATAACGTAATAATGTCAGTTCTAAGTCTATTTAATTTTTCCATTTTTAAAAGGATCTGTGCTTAAATCCTGAGTTCATTGTGGATGGTGCCAATCGGACGGACATCGTCCAGGGAGCTTTAGGTGAGAAAATATGCTTTTGGTCACAATAGTGTCGAGGTGTAGCCTGTAGAAAAATACAATGAATCACTTACGATTTTCACCAACATGGTGGTCAAAAGTGAAGACATTAGTACTGAAGTGCAGCATTAAAAAACATGATACAGAATTTCATAATTGGTTACATATTATAATATCAAATGAAGAGTTTAGTTTAATGCATATGTGTCTGCTTGACACAAGCACTTTCCTCCACCCCAATCTCAAACAGACCTGTATCTAGTGAAAAAAACTATAAGAAAATGTTTTAAAATCATATCATATTAATGTAGCAAGTGGTGGAACTGTAGTGACAACGCCACTCCAAAATAAATTTGGAAAAAAGTGTGATGAGAGCACACAAATAAGTTTTACTTAGATCAGACAAGAGGCACGAGTTCTCACATAAAAATACATTTAGTAATCTAAAATGGTTGGCAATCATAAAAACAGAATCGTGACAAACTTGTTACAACAACAAAATTGGTCAAATAAATTAAAAAACTTGCAGAATTAATTTGCAGGAGCTGAGGCTTCCTATTCGAAACTCAGGCTAGTACGACAGCAACAGATACCAAAGAGAGAATCCACGGCAATCAGAACCTGCCTGTAATGAATTAGAGCAAAATGCAAGCAGATTAGAATTAGAGCATATGGTGCTGCAAAATGAAACCAGCATAGATGCAGCATTAGGAAGAAATTAATACCAAAGTTAACAGATGAAGAGAAACCACATTCAAAAAAACTAATTGATAAATCCAGAACAACAAAACCAAATACAATACACAAAAATGACGAAATCAATTTACTGCATAGACACAATCCTTAGCACAAATCTAAATACAAATAAACACAGACAACAGAAAAGAAACCTTCCAGTGGCTCAAAAGGCAAGGAGTTCAGAGGTAAGATGGGAGTTAAAGTGACTGTTCTCACTCAGGAGCACAAATGGGAGCTCACTGAAATAAATAGCTATAGCTCAAATTAAAATCAAACCGAACTTCATACAACTCTCCAAATAAGCTGCATTAAGTTTTACCTGAGCGCCACACACACACACTCACGCACGAGTAACAGCTCAATGTCACACTCCGTAGTCCATAGCAACAAGAGGAAATGCTTAAACAATAGGCATATATATATATACAGCTCTGGAAAAAATTAAGAGACCACTGCAAAATGATCAATTTCTCTTGTTTTACTATTTATAGGTATGTGTTTGGGTAAAATTAACATTTTTGTTTTATTCTATAAACTACTGACAACATTTTTCCCAAATTCCAAATAAATATTGTAATTGAGAGCATTTATTTGCTGAAAGCCACAACTGGTAAAAATAACAAAACATTGCAGTGGTCTCTTAATTTTATCCAGAGCTGTATGTATATATATATATATATATATATATATATATAACCATCACCGTTGAGTTAGACAAGTGCGCAGGATACTCCTTGAGAAAAACACTGAAGACCAGGTTGATCCTGCAAGACTATCACTGTAATAAGTGCACAGAAAGTTAGTTTGCATAAAATTATCAGCTCAAGGAAAAAAAAAAATCTAATTACATTTGATACATTATCAGATGACTGTTGGTTGATGGCAGCCATTGCATCTCTGACTCTGAATAAGGAGATTCTGGAACGTGTCGTTCCACCTGGACAGAGTTTTACGGAGGACTATGCCGGCATCTTTCACTTTCAGGTCAGAACAAACAAACAGAGTCTGCCTGAAAGATCTGGGGTTTAAATTCAACATTCACAGTATGTTAAATCATTTAACAATTAAAAAATCAAAAATGCATTCAAATTGTTAGCTAATAATATAATTTAATAACTTTATTAAATTAAAAAAGGGAATTAAATGTAAAAATGTATTTAAATAATTTATTTAAAATCAAATCGAATCGATCAAATACAAATGTTGGACATATTTCTTACAATGCAATATATGATCATATATTAGAATTTCAATGATAAATTAAAGGGACTCTGTCAGACTGATGATGTTGTTCTCGTCTCTTCAGCTCTGGCAGTATGGTGAATGGGTGGATGTGGTCATTGATGACCGGCTGCCCTCCAGAGATGGGAATCTGCTGTTTGTTCGCTCCACTGAGCGCTCTGAGTTTTGGAGTGCTCTACTGGAGAAAGCCTATGCAAAGTGAGTGTGTGTGTTTAATCATAATTTAACTGCTAATTTTTACCTGAACTGAATCATTGAACAATATGATACTGAGTTATCTGAAATGCTTGGTAAACACTCTGCCTACAACCATAGACTACAAAACACACAATGCTCATACAACATGTCACATATCAACTGTTAACGCCAATTTCTACCATATTTTGAAGGGTAAACGGCTCATATGAAGCTTTGGAAGGAGGTTTAGCCACTGAGGCTTTTGAGGATTTCACTGGAGGCATCATTGAGTATTATATTCTGACAGAAGCTCCTCCGAACCTGTTCAAGCTGATGCAGAAAGCACTGACACTGGGCTCATTAATGAGCACCGCCGTTGATGTGAGTTTTATTCCACTTCTATTGGCTTTCATTTTTATTGCATTTTGAGCTGCAATAACTTCTCCATGGCAAGAAGAGATAGTGATTAATATACAATACTGTGTAAGTCTTCAGATAAATATTTCTTTGGAGTTGTGGTCTCCTTAACAAACACACTTTAGACTGATTAAAAGATACTAACTTGCATTTGCTTTTAAGGATGTTTTGCATGTGACTTACTAAGAATACTTGCTCTATATATACATAGATTTGCCTCACCCGTACTTAAAAGAAGATTTTTTTTGTTGTGGGAATATCAAATGTAAGTTCACTTGTATCTCACACTAAATACCAGGAGTTCAAGTGTGACAATTTATATAATTGGTGTAATACATAATAATTAAGGACACACTGATATGAACATGTTGGCCGATAATGATAATGAAATATATTTTGATGCGATAACCAACATATTGTCCAATATATACATACATACATATAATATATTATATATATATATATATATATATATATATATATATATATATATATATATATATATATATATATATATATATATACTCACATTCTGCTGTTCTGTTAGATTTTTCTAATCGATACAAAGAATGCATTTATTTGATCAAAACACAGTAAAAACAATAATATTAAAATATTATAACATTTTTAAATTACTATTTTCTATTTGAATATATTTTTAAATGTAATTTAGTCCTGGGATGTAACACTTTATTTATCATCATTACTCCAGTCTTCAGTGAACGTGATCCTTCAGAAATCATTGTAATATGATGATTTGCTGCTAAAGAAACATTTATTATTATTATTATTATTATTATTATTATTATTATTAATGTTGAAAACAGTTGTGCTGTTTAATATTTTTGTTCATTCTTTGATAATAAAAAGTTAAAAGAACAGCATTTATTTGAAGCATAATTATTTTTTTAAAATACCAAAAAACTTTGTTTAGTTTAATGCAGCCTTGGTGAATAAAAGTATTAATTTCTTGTCTTATTAACCCCAACATTTTTATATAGTGCCATTTCTCCAGTGTGAGACATACAGTTTGATCCTGACCTACAGTTTTTATCATTAAAAATATCCGAAAGCAAATATAAATCATATGTTAATTACGGAGCAGGGAAACGATTTAGATGAGGTGACGAGTATGAAGCTGGTGATGGATCATGCCTACTCCGTCACGGCTGCAGAGGAGGTCAGATATCACCACTGATACTGAAATATGGATTTGATAAGAATAAGCTCTAAGTTTCTCTAATGATTATCACTTTACATGCAGGTTCGCTTCAAAGGCCAACCGGTCGAACTCGTGCGTATCAGGAACCCGTGGGGTCATAAGGAGTGGACAGGAGCTTGGAGTGATAAGTGAGTTCCCAAAACAGATCATACTCGTTCAGCTTCAGTCTTGAGAATCCTGTAAGATGTTTCCCATCTCTTCCTCAGTTCCAAAGAGTGGGATGACATCCAACCAGAGGAGAAAGCCAAACTGTATTGTTCAGCTGAAGATGGAGAGTTCTGGTGAGACAACTTTTGCTTTTTAATCTTTTAATTTTAGATTTTAATCCTCAAGAACGAAACAAATAACTTGATTGTTGATTCTTCCTCGTCCTGTCAGGATGGCGTATTCTGACTTCATACAGCAGTTCTCTGACTTGGAGATCTGTAATCTGACTCCAGATGTTCTTTCAAGTGACAAAGTGAGCCGCTGGAACTACAACCAGTTTGAAGGAAACTGGAGGATCGGCTCCACCGCAGGAGGCTCCATTCACAACCGAGGCAAATCAAATCAACATGAATGTTCTTGAACTCAAAATTAAGTTGTTTTAAGTTGTTTTTGTCAGACCATTTGTTTTCTTCTTTCCAGATACATTCTGCTCAAACCCTCAGTTTGTGATCAAGCTGGAGGATACAGATGATGATCCCTATGATGGTGAAGATGGATGCACTTTACTTATGGGTCTGATGCAGAAAGATTTCCGTAAAGGCAAAGATTTGGGAGACATTGGCTTTCATATCTACAAGGTAACTGGTTCAATACAATCTGTAATACCATAGGATCTAGAAAAATAATTACCATCAGCACCAAAAAACAACTTTACAACCAACAGTACCAGAAACCACTTGTTCAGCAGTCTTAGTTCAGGAAGTGTCTTTCCAATTCATTTTCTTAATACAGCTTAAAAACCACTTCAATAAAGATTCATGAACCAAACCAACCTGCTCTGAGATTAATCACAAAATAACAACATTTGAATTTAACTGGCAAAGGAAGCCTGTTTTAAAATATAAAATCTTTCTCTCCGTGATTTATGACTGCTGCATCTCTTCAGCTGGAGTTTGACTAATAAAGATTTATTTTTCTTAAATGATGCTGAAATATTAATCAATAGTTCATGGTCTGTTGGGAAATTTTACACATATTCCATGAACATAATCATAAGCATTACAGCAGAATAGTTTTTTTTAATGTAGGCATATGAATATTCAGTAATATAATATTCTCTGGTGTTTTTCAGGTTCCAGATGAGGTGTGTATGAACTTTATAGGAATTCCTTTGAGAGAGAAAGCTAAGTTTCTCGGGAAACACAAAGTTCAAAGTTGAAAACTCCACTTATATATTTTTTCCCATCACCAAAGATCTATATCGAACAACTTTTATAAGTTGTAGATACAAATTCCTCTGTGTTTGTGTTGTAGTTCAAGGGTTGCAACAATATTCATCTGGGTCCTGACGTACTGCTAGATCAGCAGGAAACAGAGAGAAGCTACTTCACACGCCAGCGTGAGGTGAGAAAGCGCATCAAACTGCCTCCTGGTGAATACGTCATCATCCCCTGCACTTACAATCCGGATCGCATGGGAAGCTTCGTACTGCGTGTGTTCACAGAGAAAGAAGCTGCTTCCAGGTTAGTTCCAAATAGTTCTAGTTTTAGACACATGGTGGAGATGTTGCACAGGTTCTGCTCTGTGTAAAGTGGATAGTAACACTAAAACGTCTGCTTGCTATGTGTTTGTCTGACCAATAAATCATAATTGTTCCTTGAGAATTCTTGTATTTTCACCCAAACTGATGTGTTTTTGTCTCATGTCACTGCAGCCCGATGGAGGCAGAGATCCGTGCAGATATAAAAAAGGTATTTACAAACATAGCGTATATTATTTTTAATTACATATATACTTTGTTTTGTTTTCAAGTGTCTTTTCTTTCCCAGCAATACATATCTGAGAGTGATGTTGACCCACAATTCAAAGATCTTTTCAAAAAGATTGCTGATAATGTAAGTCACATGACACAATTTTCATATTTTGATAAATATGATTTAAGTTTTAATCTTATCTTTACTCTGCAGGACTCAGAGGTGTCTGTGTTTGAACTACAGCAGATCCTGGACAGTGTTTTCTCGAAGCGTAGGAAAAAACACTTTTTCACTTGTATTCACATTCACATAAACATACAGAAATTAGAATTAGATATTAGATAAAAGCCCCTTGAAATTTGTGTCTACTCATTCTCTCAATGTTGTGTGGTTTTTCACACAGGAACTGATCTGAAGACTGATGGATTCAGTTTGGAAACCTGTCGCCACATTATCAGCCTGCTGGATGTATCCTTACATGACAGGAATGGATAGATACTACATGAATCAATGCAGAGATTCACAGATATTTTTGTCAGCCGAGCCTCTTTAAATATTTTCTACCCACTGAGATTTTAAGCCATATTTCGATAATTCAGCATGAATAATTATTTCAGATAAATGATTAAAATTGACTATATTCTATATCTGTCACGGTTGTGTCTTGGACAAGGAAGAGCGTGGAGACGGGAAAGAATACTTTATACTTTAAACGTTTAAATAAAACCCTGGAGAGTTTACACAACGTAACACAGATGAGATCCGATAAAGACTGGAGGAACACAGAGTAGATAAATCAGAGAGAACAAGATACAGCTGACAATAATAACGTGGTGACTGATGATATATATATATATATATATATATATATATATATATATATATATATATAGTGTTGGTTAGTGTTATTTTATTTGTTTTTGATTTAAAAATATTTAATAATTTAGATTTTACATTTCATGATTTAATTATTAGCTTTTCAGCGACCCACAAACTGCCAGTGATTTTCAAACCTTATTTTAGAATTTCAACACAGATTTTATAAATGTGTTCAGTGTGCAGTGAAATTCTCAACGCTATAATTGTACGATCACAGCACAAAAATTAATCATCATAATCCTGCTATAAACTTTAACCTCAATCCAGAGAGATGGGAGTGGCAAACTTGGCCTTCTGGAGTTTCAGATACTGTGGACAAAAATACAGAAATATGTGGTATAATATATATATATATAATATTATTTCATCATATATAATATTATGTATAATATTTCAGATCAATTGAAAAACATATCTAATAACCAACATGGTACAGATATATTGTTCATCCCTTCAACAGAACAGCACAGCATTATTTTTCTGATCGATTCTTGTATTCCTGATCAATATGTATTTTCTGTCGTACTTCATCAGGAAATCTTCAAGAACCGCGACACAGACAAATCTGGCACCATGAATTCACATGAGATGAGAGACGCTGTGAAGGAAGCAGGTAATGAGTCTATAGTTAGACAGACCATTGACGACAATCAATTAAGAATATGTTTCTTAAGAGTTTAATAATATATAGAGCAGAGTAATGCTTGTGTGTATTTTTCTCTACAGGGTTCCAGCTGAACAACGAAGTACTTCAGGTGATAATCTCACGTTACGCCAATCAGAAATATGGCATTAACTTTGATTGCTTCGTCGGCTGCCTGATTCACCTGGAGATGCTCTTCAGTAAGTTTAAATCAAGATTATCCAGAATGTTTTATAGGACCAAAAATAAACTGCTATAAATGGAATTGTGACCATTTGTTTATGTGTTTTACTGTAACATATTCACCTGTGCTCTACACAGAAATGTTTAAAACATTCGATAAGAAGAACAACGGGAAAATCGAGCTGGATATCTTGCAGGTGAAGCACAAGTGTGACCATGAATGTTGATTTCTGCATCTTCTCAGTAGCGTTGTCATTTACAGATGTGTTGTTTTGTGTTGCAGTGGCTCTGCTTGGCCCTCAACTGAAAATCCACTTACCATAATTTCACAAGGAGTTCATATCCTGAAATTAAACAGAAGAGGACCAGAAATACCCTAAAAATGCTTATTAGCTGAACTTTATATTATCGCTTCTTATATATAACCTTAGATTGCGGCTCCGGACATATTTGAAAAAAGATTTTTTTGTTAAATATGGCTCTTTCAACATTAAAGGTTGCCGACCCCTGGTCTAGCCTAAAAAAACTTTCAAACCATCACATAAATTCTAATGGTTTCTATTAAAATACCAATAGGAACCATTGGCTTTTACCATTTAAACCACTACAGAAATGTTTTTGTAGCGTGTTTGGAACATATTCCATTAGGATTAATGGAGCCAACACATATCAGTAGAGACCCACAGAGACCACTATAATTCCCATTACAACCAATAAAATTCCCATGAAAGACATAAAATCCAACAGAATTTCTGTAATGGTTTGTATAGTTTTTTTGTTTTTTTTTTAGCAGGGCAGTATCATGTGTGAAAGCTTTATCTTGTTTAACTGTGGGAAGCAAAACTTGTCTTTGATGCATGTTTTTATGCAACACTATCCATATGTTCTCTAATTGATAATATAAACAAAAATGTGGCAGAGGGTGTGCTTTGGGTGCATGAAGAAGGCTTAAACAAAATTTTCATTAAATGGTATGGTTTTTATTCAGAAATATAATTTTCTCCACAGTCTTTGGTGAAAGGCGATTTCTTTTCTTTTTTTAAACCATTTCACCAGCTTTAGAGAGTATCCTCTCGCATGGAACAGATGATGCAGGAGTACACAAAAACAGTTAATAAACTCTCCTAAAATAATAAAATAGGTAATAAAATCCACTCTCCCTAAACAATAAAGCCAATCAAAACACCAACTTATTAAAACCCATGGCGTCGCCATGGTTTGGCTTCACTTTTGTAAGAAATACAGCAGCCAGGTTTCAAACCTGTCAACACTGGATTGGGCTGTCAAAGCAGTTGTGTTTGCTTCAGAAGTCATTTTCACGTGACTAGTGATCTAAACATATAAGCTCTGAAGCAGTGGTTCATTGCAAGGACTGTTCAAGTTTGAAGCAAGCTTCGGAGCGTCGGTGTAAGACGTAACATCACTACAGGTTACTAGAGATGGGCAAATGAAGCACTGAGGCTTTGCAACGCATTTCTTCACCAAAAGGGTCATTTCGAAGCTTCATTCAGCATTGCTCACTATTGACACCTAGCTACTTTGCAAAGAAATTGCAGACATAATTAATCTTGAGCCAGTGCCCTGAATAGACAATTGTGCATTGCCTGGGTATAAAATATGTATTTTTCTCTGTCTGACTTGTGCAAAGACAAGTGTCACGCACATATATACACACCGTTAATTATTTATAAGTTGTTTAGATAGTGATATTATGTACAGCAAAATTGATGCTGTGTTGAATGCAGTGATTATTGTGGAGGGAGTGTAATACTGCAAACTGAAACAGAGCAGTTTGGGGTGGGAGAAGGAAGGATTATAATTGATTTTTAACAAGGAACAGACTTTAGTTTGAAGTGTGTTGAGGTTTAGACGATTTTTCTTCTTGGGCAAAACCTCTCCAGCCTTGGAAAATCCAAAGCAATCTAACTAATCTTATCTATGTAATATAATAACAATATACTAACACTAATATAACCCAATATAATGTATTAATATAGCTCTAATTAATGATGTGACATTTGACTGGTTCTACTGCTCCTAAAACACCCACAAGGTGGCGTGTGTTTCGAAACGTCTTTATCCGGAAGTGACATTCAAACCGAACCGATGACGTATTCCACATAAACCGAGGGCTCGTTTGTCATCGGTCATGTGATTTCTACATTCCCAACACAAGTCTCGAATCGACGCTTCATCTGGCACACCCACTTATGCTCGACACAAGCTCCGAAGCCTCGGTTCAAATGTCACATCACTACTTTTGACCCTTGCCTGGAATTATGATCTGTGAGTGATATCTGCCTGTTCTTACCTGTCTGCCTATTGCCTTGTCCACAATTCTGCCTGTCCCTGTTATCCCTGTTTTGCTCCTATTTGACATTGCCTGTACGACTACCCTTTATCATCAATAAAAAGCATGCAAATGGATCCCAGTCTGAGTTAGGATTCATTTTAGTAGACTTCACCATCACAAGATGCAACTGCTTTTTCCAACCTGTGTGCAACGATGTCTGCCCAAGCCAGTCAACTCGCTCCCCACCAGTATCAGCTTAATCGCCTCACGAACCTCTCTGAGGATTTGGTAAAGGCTCTACACGGTGGGCAAATTTCTACCCCAGTGGCAGCTCCGCCGCGGCTGCCATTACCCATGTGGCAGAAACGCCGCCATTAGTGAATCCCCGCCTTTCTCTGCCTGAGAAATTCAGTGGCAATCCCACTCAGTGTAAAGGCCCTTTGTCACGGATCAGTTCACTGGAGGACTCAAATGCGGGGTAAGAATAATATTTATTGACATAACAAAAAGACAAAATACAAAGAAGAAAACCACGATGGGGAAAACATAACATAACCTGAAAACTGAACACAAAGAATCAACCGGATGGACCGGATGGACCGGACGATCAGACATCAGGTAACAGATAAGCAGGCACACGATGCACGGACATGAAGACAATGACGCCACACCAGATAGCAAACACTGAGGGAACTATATAGGACACATGAGGGGAGGAGTGATCAGAGACAGCTGGGAATGATTACGGGAAACGAGAAGGCGGGGCAGATGCTAATGAGACACAGACACAGGAGGAGGAGCACTAGAAACGGAACTGAACCTGACAGAACCGTGACACCCTATCCTCCAGTGGGTATCCTCAAGGCTCTATCCTCCCTTTTCATCAGTCAGCAACCTGCCATGTATACCACCGATGCCAGCAAGATCGCTTTCGTCTGTTCTCTGTTTATCAGGAAAGCTTTGAAGTGGATTACGGCTGTATGGGGGAGAGGATGAGGCCGCCTTCCCAACTTATGAATACTTCACGCAATGATTCAGGGAGGTTTTTGATCGCCCTTGAGATGGGAGGGGGGCAGGTGGCCGTCTCATGGAGTTAACACAGGGAAGGAGGAAGGCGGCTGAATACGCCCTCACTTTTCGCACACTTGCAGCAAAAACTAACAGGGTGAATGACACGTTGAAAGTCTAATTTAGAAGAGGTTTATCTCATGAGTTACAGATGGAACTGGCATGTTGTGAAGAGGGGAGAAGTTTGGATCAGTTTATTGAACTTGATGGACAATGTCATCCAAGCATGCAAAGATGGCCAGAGACGTAATGCTCGCTCCTTACAACCCGTCGATCTAGGTGTAGCGGGGCCTCAAATCGGAGAGCGATACCACTTTGAATAACAGCTGACTACGCCACCCTTGTCAAAGGGAATATTTCTTGGACACAAGTCCGTGGTTTCAAAAGAGGACCAGAGACGTGGATGTAGAAAAATACAACATTTTATTAACAAATAGAAAACTCTTAAAATCCATTTAGAATGACTTGGCTATCAGCCTAACGCCAGATTACCCACAGGAACCAAGGCTTACCTATGACAGGTAACTAAAGCGAGCCTGATGTCTCTACAAAAGGGAGAAATCTTACCACCAAGTGCAAGGTCTCACTACACGCAAGGTTAATCTCATGCAGGAACACACAGACACACACACACTGTGACAAAGGCCCACCACCGCACACGAGAGTCCACTAAAGGCCTATCCCGAAGCCTCGGTTCCTATAACAGAAGGAAAATGTAACTGTTTAACTCAATATTTTCAACAATACTTAGATGAAATCAAAACTACATTCACACAATAAAACAAAAGAATCAAAAGACAAAGACGAACAACAGCAAATACTGACAAAAATGAATAAAAGATGCAACGAATGAATCTGCATAAAGCAAAACAACCACAAATAACAAATAAAAAAAAACAAGCAAACAATATAACAAAGCCCAAAAGAAACAATAAACTAAACAAAAGCAAAAACTGAACGAATTATCAGCAAACGAAGTAAACAAATTCGGAACAGACACAAACAATATAACAAGGCCGGGAGCCAAAAGAAATAAACAATAAACTAAACAAACGCTGAACGAATTATTATCAGCAAACAAAATAAACAAAGACAAACCAGCAAAATCCACACAGAATGAAACTAGACAACCAAACCGAAAACTAACACATTAATTACTAAAGCAAGAAGATTTCCGGGAAAGCCAGCACACGGCGATTGCTTGCTGGAGGGATTAATGTTCGGGAAAGTCAGTACGGAGGAAATGGTTTGGAAAAAACAGTGTGGAGGAAACAGCGTGAAGAAAACAGCATTGTCAATATATTGTCCTGCAGGCTCTGTAGATTCTTCCTCTTTTATGCTTTGAGTTGTATATAACCAACAATGAGCTGGCACCCAATCATTCCTCCTGTATATTGTTGATATCACGCGCAGTCACACCGTTGTCGCCCAATACAGCGTGAGAACATGTATGCACGGCCAATACAACAGGACAATATGAACGCGCGTTGATGGGGGGGTAGGCAGCCGCCAACCAAGCACTCAGATTTTGATCGAGGCGCTCCACGAAGCGGAAGGGACATCGGAAGGGGGCGGTCCACCAGCAGTGACGCACGAGCGATACCTTGGTTGCCCTCTTTATGTTTGCCCTAGAGCAGGGGTGGGCAAACTATTTGTCTCGCGGGCCACATTGGTTTCTTAAAATTTACAGAGGGGCCGGGGTGAGCGCGGTTCGCAATTGTTGACAAATCCAGCGCTAAAAACAGCTACAGGCGTAAACACGCGTGACATCTAAGTGTCATGTACATTTTATTCTAATGTACATTATATATTTTTATTTCCTATAATATACATTATATTTCCTCTACCTATATTTCCCTAAAATAACAACATAACATTGACAGCATACAACTTCTTTTCAGAAGGTCATACCTGTGCATTTACTTATAATAAATCCTAGAAAACCTGAATAAAGTATAGTTTGGTCTTAAATCACTCGACTGGGACACGTGAAATTACAACAAAACAATATTAATACAATTTAAACGACAGAAAAATCATAATATGCAATGTGACTTAATCGTGCCTCAGCTCTAGATTGACAATCACAGGCGTCCAATCACAACTGACCTCTGGAAAAAAAGGAACTAACCAATGACGTTTGATGTTACTATTACAAGAGCAAGCCCCGCCCCACGACTGACAAAAATAAAAGTGCTCGCGCAAGCAAAAACAGCAGTCTAGAGCAGGCGAATGTTCGCGCACGCAGATTAGATGACACGCGCGCGCGAGTGATTAAAATGAGCTCGCGGGTACCCGTATTTACGCGTGTAGCTCTGTTTTCCGCTCGCGGAAGGGGGTGGGGGTGTAGAGGGGTTTGCGACACACGCCTACTCTCCACCACACTTTCAGCGCCACTGCCGCTTGCAGCCGCCACAGAGTGACATTATAGGGAAATGTAAAATGAAGGAGGTTTAATACAGGTTCGGCAAGTTCGGCGGGCCGGATTAAAAAGCCCAACGGGCCGGATATGGCCCGCGGGCCGTAGTTTGCCCACCCCTGCCCTAGAGCTACGTGATTGGATGTTGCAGAGTAAGCCCAACCCTTGATTACCTGGGAGCCCCACTATATTGGGAATCCAGAACCAATGCAAATGCCGCCGCCTGACCCACCGCCTGTGTTTATTCTATGACAGTCCCGGTCATATCCGCAACACCTGTCCAGTAGGGCACCTGTCCAGAAAACCAACGTTCGGTGAGTGGATCTAATCATTATTACAATTCAGACATGTCTGTGTTCGTACCCATAACTCTAATTCAGGACACCCGCTAGAGACTATGGCACTATTGAACTCAGGGTGTTGCGGGGAATTTCATCTCCCAATCGTATGCACAACAGCACAAAATCCCTTTAATCCAATGCCCTTCCTCTCTCACAGTGGAAACAATAGACGGGCGACCCTTGGGCTCAGGACGAGTTAACACCATCACGCAACTAACCATGAAAACTGGTATATTTCACACAGAACTCATACAGTTCCACGTATTACCCACCTCAACCTCCTCAATCATAGTAGGCTTACCATGGCTGCGGACTCGCAACCCTAGCATCTGTTGGAGAGAGGGCCAGATTACTCAGTGGAGCCAGAATTGTTTAACCAAATGTCTGTCCACAGCCACACTGCTTTCTCTTGGTTCCATTCAGACCAGCAAAACCTCACTCACCTCTGACGCTTCTCCTGACCTCCAGCTCCCAGAGGATTATCAGGACCTGTCTCTGGTGTTCAGTAAGGTACGCGCCTCCCAATTACCACCCCATTGTACATATGACTGTGCTATCGATCTCATCCCCGGAGCTACACCACCCAGAGGCCGAATCTTCCCACTCTCCCAACCCGAGTCTGAGTCCATGAAGAGGTACATTGAGGAAGAACTGGCAAAGGGCTCCATACACCCCTCAACATCTCCAGCTTCTACGGGCTGCTTCTTTGTAAGTAAAAAAGACCGAGGTCTCTGTCTTTGTCCTTGTCTCCGTCCTTCTGCTATCCTCTGCCTCTGGTCCCTGCAGCACTGGAACAGCTTCGCACAGCCAGATTCTTCACTAAGCTCGATCTGTGCAGTGCTTATAATTTGATCTGCATCAGGGAGGGGGACGAGTGGAAGACCACCTTTTCTACAGCCACGGGGCACAACGAGTACCTAGTTATGCCCTTTGGGCTGGCCAATAGTCTGTCTGTCTTCCAAGTTTTCATAAATGATGTGTTCAGGGACATGCTTAACTGTTCTTTTGTCTATGTAGATGATATCCTGTGTAGTGCTCCACTACGGGAAAAGAGGAGAACAGACATGGAATGCAGTGAAGTGTCACCCTGGAAGGTGGTCTTTTAATTTATTAAAGCAGTGAAGTTTTGGTGCGAACAAACTCAGTCTCTGAATTGTGCAGGTGAAATGTTTGGAAGTTGAAAAGTGCAGTTCTTCCTTGTTCAGTGAAGAGAGGAGAGTTAGGCCAACTTGCTGGGCAATCCACACTCCCTCTGCAAAGTCAATCACTCTCTGAGGATACAAAGAACACAGCAGCTAGGGAGACAACACACTCAGGGAGAGTCCATACAGCTCTCCTTCCCTCTTGCTTTCAGCCGTTTATATCCCCCTCTGGATGATTGCCTCCTTGTTGTCAGCTGAGATCGCCAGGTGTAGCCACTGATTAGTGTTGCCATGGGTGATGAGTGGGCGGAAGCCATATCTCGTCACACCTGATATACTCCGACACCATGAAGGAACACATCCAGCAGGTCAGACAGGTCCTCGAAAGATTGATTCAGTACCACTTATATGCCAATGCAGAGAAGTGCGAGTTTCACAAAACCTCCATCTCATTCTTGGGATACATCATCAGTCACAATGGCCGCAACCCAACGCACTCAAAGAGATGCAATGGTTTCTGGGGTTGCCCAACTTTTCAGTCATTTTCATTCACAACTTTAGCACCATAGCTTGCCCACTTACCAGCATGGTCAAGAAAGGTCAGTGCCAGCTGAAATGGATACCCTCGGTCACCAACGCATAACAACAACTCAAGGAATGCTTCACCTCCGCACCCATCCTGCACCATCCTGATTCGTCACTCCCCTTCGTCGAAGTAGATGCATCCAGCACTGGTCTTTGGAGCAATCCTCTCACAACGACAAGGTAACTCACCTAAACTGTACCCCTGTGCTTACTGTTCCAGGAAACTCACAGCCGCAGAGCGTAATTATGACGTTGGTGATCGGGAACTGCTGGGCAATACACCCATTTGTTGTCTACACGGACCATAAAAATCTTGAATATCTCCGAAACGCTAAAAGACTAAACCCCTGCCAGGCCCACTGGTCCCTGTTCTTCTCACCTAACCCTAGCCCTAACTTCACGGTAACCTACCAACCTAGATCCAAAAACGTCAAGGCAGACCCACTGTCACGCCAGTTTGAAGGTGAGCAGGAAAACAAAGACCCTGTAACTATACTGCCTACCTCTTTTGTTGTTGCACCCGTATAGTGGGACATTAACTGAACTGGAACAGGCAAACGCTGATATCGAAATCTCACCTGACTTTAGTACAGCATAGCTACTGTTGTTTTGGTTGTTAAAGGTTATTAATATATTTTAACATTATAGGTTAGTTTGTTGAAATTCTAGTCAGCAAAAGTCAGGGATAATAAGTCTTATAGTAATGACTTTTAATATAATATTTATGTTGATTTCATATATTTCACCTGTAATTCCTTTGGGTCTTGCTCTTCTATAACTCGTGTCTGCTGCAGATCAGTGGTAGGTTCAGGTTGTTGTGAGTTGTGTTGATCTTCTGATCTTCTGTTTCAAACAAAAAACTTTATTCCGCCTTGTCCTATGAAGAGATAAAGGATTCAGTCAGTTTCAGATAAACTTTATATATTTAAAAGACATAAATGTCAAAAATAATAGTTAAAATACTAACTGATATCATATTGATATTTTTACACTACTACACAAAAAAGCTAAAACATTAGTTCACCGATCAACACAATGAGCAGAATCCCGTTCATCAGACCAGATATGATGATAATAATCTGTGTCTGATTCTGATCAACAAACTCCACCACTGTAGGATTGTGACACTCAGTTATTTTACATGATTCTGTAAATAAAATGTCCACCGTTTGTTACTGTCAGTCTCTACACAAACACTGGAGCGCAATGACTGTAGTTCCATAAATTAGAGTTTAATATCTAAAACTTGTTAATCTGTATGTTGAACAACCAATAATAAAAATAAATAAATAAATAAATAAATAAAGTCCGGTTTCAAAGACAGGGCTTAGATTAAGCTAGTATAATGTCTTATAGTTCAATTAGGAAAATAAGTAGCTTTTATGAAAGTACCTATAATAAAAATAACTTTGTGCATCTAGAGACAAAAAAAATGGCACTGACATATTTTAAGATGTATCAGTGCAAGTTGCTTTGAGTTAAAACAATTCAGACACTAGCCTCAAGCCTGGTCTGTGAAACCGGAGTAAGTGACTAAAAATACTGAAAAATAAAGTGCACGCACACACGCACACACACACAAACACAGAGAGATCATAATTTTGTTTTGATCACTTAAGGAGTAAATAAAAGTGCAGTCTGGTGCTGCTGCTGAATTTTGGAGGATAATCTGTGTTCATACAGTAATAAACTCCTAATTCATCATCAGTCACATTATTTATAACCAGACGATGATTAAACTGCACTGAATATTTCTTTCTGAATGTTTTATTTGGATAAAAAGTGATTGTGTTGTTGAGAATGATCATAGAATCACTGTTGGAGGATCTGGTGTTTTCAGTAAGATCACAGTTTATGGTCACATTTGATCCCAGATCAGTTAGTAGATCTGCCACTGCCGCGCCACAACACAGTAACACATCTATAAGATAAAAACAAACAAACACACATTGTATGCATCATAGTTACTTAATACCAGTGTGATACAAAACAATTTGAATATGTATCTGTTGAATATGAATCTGTTTTGCTCTCTCCTTCAGATCATCTAAGATGAATCTACTGCGGCTCTATAGCAAAGACAAGAAGAAAAGAAATAATATAGCTGCAAGCAGCCATGACGGGGCCAAGCATTAGGAGGGCATTAAATGTTATGCCGACATGGCTGGCAGCATCAGACCAACAGCAGTAAGCATCTAAAGACATACCAATATGACTTCAGTCTAAATGGCTGAAAAATCATCAATACGGTCTTTAGCAATTCAATGTAATGGTTTATCACGTTCGATAACTCAGCGTTGTAACCAAACTGATGTGTCAAATCATGTGGTATATCCAGAGTGAGGTGACAATGACACATGCAAAGTTTGGTGTCAATAGGGTAAAGCATTGCTGACATCCAGCTTTAAAGTCATGTGTTTGTTAAGCATAGCATTTCATGACAAAATTCTAAATAGCTGACGCTGAAAATGGCCGATATGGGAAAATTTGGTATCGCACGACTCGGCATGATGCCCTGAATCTAAAGACAGCAGTTTCATGATTTTTGGACAAAGCATTCAGGAGTTATAATCAAAAATGTCAGTATTTTATATCTCCTGACCACTAGGGGGCAGAGCGCCAAAACTCTGCAGGTAGCCTCAGATCATGATTGACATGACACACAGAAAGTTTGGTCAGAATACGCTAATGCGTTGCGGAGATATAGCCTCGCTTTATTTGGTGGCCATTTGGTCAAATTTGTTCGCAATTTTATCGAAACCTGTTTGACGAATCAACTTTATTTTAATAACTTTTTGTCAGCATGGTCTGAAGATGTTATGATTCAATTTTGGTGAAAATTGGACAAACGGTGTGGGAGGAGTTCGAAAAAGTAGGTTTTTAAAGAAAAACAACATGGCGGACAGGAAGTTTGGCCGACTATGACAAATTTGGTATCTGTGTTCTCGGTTTGACCCAAGGAACGTATAAAGACAACTTATTTTACCATAGGTTAACGTGTTCAAAAGTTATTAGCATTTTTGCAAATTTGTTTATAACTTTTGACCACAAGGTGGCGCTGCCTCGAAACTTTTTGTGTTGTATCAGGCCCAGATGCCGAAGACACATATCGAGTTTCGTAACGATACACCAATGTGTTTGTTAAATATAGCAATTTATGACAAAATTCAAAATGGCCGACCCTCAAAATGGCCGATATGGGAAAATTTGGTATTGCACGACTCGGCATGATGCCCTGAATCTAACGAGACCAGTTTTATGATTTTTGATCGAAGCGTTCAGAAGTTATAAGCAAATATTTCACTTTTTCATATCTCCAGACCACTAGGGGGCAGAGCGCCAAATCTCCGCAGGTAGCCTCAGACCATCATTGCCATAACACACACCAAGTTTGGTCAGAATACGCTAATGCGTTGCAGAGATAAAGCCTCGCTTTCATTTCTGCGGCCATTTTGTCGAATTCATTCGCAAGTTATTCGTAAACGGTTTGACAAATAAACTTTCTTTTAATAACTTTTTGTACGCATAGTCTGGAGATGATGTGGTTCAATTTTCGTGAAAATCGGACAAACGGCCTAGGAGGAGTTCGAAAAAGTAGGTTTTTCGTAAAATTCAAAATGGCGGGAAAATTTTCATGACGAAAAAATGACGTCATAGGGTGCAATCGAATCGTCTTGAGCCAAGGAATTAGTGGACGAAAGAATTTTGTTTCTAGGACATACGGTTCAAGAGTTATTTACGTAAACGTGAGTGCAACTTTGGACAGTTGGTGGCGCTAGAGACATTGAGTTAGAGACTTCAAATTTGCTATGGTCAATGATTGGCTTGTCCTCTATCAGTGTGCCAAATTTTATCATTTTCCCGCAAACGGTTCTATGGCCTTACATAGACTTCCATGGCGGAAGAAGAAGAAGAAGAAGAAGAAGAAGATGAATAATAATAATAAAGAACCGGAACAATTACAATAGGTGCCTCCGCACCTTCGGTGCTTGGCCCCTAATTCACACATCAAGCAGAGGAAGTCAGCTTTTCTGACCACACTGTACACATCTTTTTCAACACTTAAGGCTCCACCATCGACACTTCATTAACAAAATTAGGTGTGTTTATTTAGAATTGTATAAAACTCACAGTGTTCATAAGAGCTTTGATGTTAAACATATGAAGATCTACTGAAGCATTTTAG
This sequence comes from Rhodeus uyekii, assembly GCA_037043235.1. Lineage (NCBI taxonomy): Eukaryota > Metazoa > Chordata > Actinopteri > Cypriniformes > Acheilognathidae > Rhodeus > Rhodeus uyekii. Next base: position 2,275,855 of record JAWRVZ010000087.1, read on the forward strand.
TTACAGATTTACACAGATAGTGATATTTTGTCATGTGCTGCTGTACTTTAGCCATTAAGAACATAACCATATTACAGTTTCTCAAATGCTAAAACACATTTCACAAATGTTTCCTCCATGTTCCCCAAGGTCTAAACACAACACTCTTTTCTAAAGCTACATAAACACAACCACACCTTCTCACTTCGAAACTCAAACTTTCACACCAAAAGAGCAGCTCGAAGCTTTCAAAAATGTAAACACTATATACACATTACAGCAAAACAATTGAAAACACAATGCTCAATTTGTGAGAAGGTTCATTGTTTCATAACTGCCAAAGCATATTTTTAGAAACTTCACAGTAATGGATCTTCTTAGATCTCTGCAGAGGATTAGGCATTTAGATTTGTGAGTTTCACAAAATATATTTTTGTTTTTCAAATATATATAAAATTCTGCATGTACACTACTGTAAAAATGCAAAAACAGAATCTATTGCACACAAAAGTACTCTTGAAAACATGATCAGGGTGTAAAGTTTTTTTATTTACTTTATTCACACCACAATCACTTTGCGGCATCATGTCGCTGAGCTCTATCGGGCCACATCACCTCATCCACGTCGCAGCTATATTGTCTCTTGCCAGGCACTGCGGGAAAAATGCCCTGGAATGGCGAATCCATCCTTGGAAGGCCTCCACTGGGATGTCAACAGGCCAGCTCCATTGGCCTTAGGAGGTTGTCTCTAGTGTGTGGTTGTGTGTCATAAACCTTCCAGATGGATGCTGCACATTGGTGGTGGTTGAGGAGATTCCCCCATACTATGTAAAGCGCTTTGAGCTCTGGAAAAAGCGCTATATAAATGTAACATTTCTTCTTCTTCCATCTCCACGATGAGAAGAACTCCTCTATAGGGTTCAGGAAAGGGGAGTAGGGTGGCAGACAGATGTTTAAAAAGTGGTTACTGTTGGTGGTGAACCACTCTCTGATTTGCTTTGTTCTGTGGAAGCGTACATTATCCGAAATGATCACGTAAATGTGATCTGCGGGCCCAGGATGGTGTTGTTGGCGGTCCAGGAGGATGTCTTTTAGCTCCTCTAGGAAGGTGAGGAGATGCTGGGTGTTGTAAGACCCAAGGACAGCATACCGGTGGACAAGCCCCTCCACACCCATGACCGCTCAAAGAGTAATACTACCTCAGTGATGGCTCTTTGGCCAAAGATGGTACGGCCTCTTTCCCTTTTGTCAATTGAAATGTTTTACAATACAGTAACAACTGATTTGAAACCAATAGACTACTTTCACAGGCTTGTAAAATTGTATTGTGAGAGAGAAAGCAATAGAGTACAATACCGGTTGTGTTGTCTGAAGGCCCTGATAATGGTGGCCACGGTGAACCTACTCAGGTTTGGACGGACGGATTCTTAGTCCTGCTTCAGCCATTATCATGCCATGGACAATGACTGTTGCTCGCATCTCGTCCATATTGATGGTGCGAGGTTGTCTTGCTCTCCCTCCTGGACCTTCTCTCCCTTATTGGCCTCCTCCTCTTCTTCCAAGGCCAGCTCTTCTCCTTCCTCTGACTCAAATTCCTCTTCCCCTGACTCTGCCTTCATCCAATGTGTTTGTTCAGCAAACTGGGATCTCTGAACTTGCTTTTATACATGTGGTCAAAGCATTAGAAACAAGTGTCTTCAATTTTGAGTCGTTGTGTGTAATGACTGACGCCAGGTGTGTTCATTGTGTTCAAATATTGCTGACTGTGGCAAGCATTTTGCATCACATGAGCTTTCATTTGATAATATGAGCAGAGTTCTTTTGCAACTTGTGTTTTAGCAAGGAAAAATGTGTTAAGATTTATGAGAACAGAGGATTGTGTTTTGTGAATTGTGTCTTCATGTGAAATGTGTTTATGATATTGGAAAATGATGGCTAGATTTAGTAAATGTGTTTAGACAACTGGTCATTTGGATTAGAGGATTGGCTCTTGTGTTTTAGCATTTGAGAAAAACTGTAAAAGAAACATTGTTATCAATTTCAAGATAGTCACATACTACTTACATCTATTGCAATCACTGAAATAACTGAAATAATTTGGAGCTGTAATCAGGCTCTATTACCTATTAAATCGGTTACAACTTTAATGTATGTTGCTTAATGTCATTAATTCCTCATATAACACCATTTAATTTCTGTCTTTAAATTTTTTAATTTAAATTCTGTATTTAGTGAGCACAAGATAAAACAGATAAACATTGTTCAAAGTTGAGATCTGCTACACATCTCTGTAGACTCATGTCAGTAAAGCACAACTAAATTAAAATACACTACAAAATGAGTACATGGTGTCTTAGTCTTTAACCTTAAACACATGTAACCGGGTGGTAAATTTAGGTAGTTACCTGAAGTCGTCAGCAGATGGCGCTGTTTGTGTTGCGTGCAAGACTGTGCGCATGCGTTCTGGCATTCGAGTGCTTTGAGAGACGTGCAGCGAGTGTTGCTGGAGAAAGACGTGCGCACATGGGAAATTGTTGAATTCGGTGTCTTCCACCGGTGAATACAATGTTTTTGCAAAAATGAGCTTTGATGTATATCATTTGTGGATGTATATTCTGTGTTGGTTCATTTGTAGAGAAGTTATATTTGATGATTTATTTAATGTGTGGTCTCTGCAAGGATGTGACGTCATGTGGCCTGGGCCTGTTTGTCTGCTGTTGCAGACTGTTATAAACTTTAATATTTCAAAGGTTTCAAGCACTTTTCATTTCATTTACAGTATACAACATATGTTGAGGGTTTCAGTTTTCCTGAACTGAGTGTGAAGATCTGTGAGCTGATAGTTATGTGATTGTTATTTTCTTTAATTTATTTCTCATGTGTTGCAAATGGGTAATTTATAAATGTACTTATGTTGTTTTGTTTTTTTGTACAGTATTCCCACTGCCGTATTTTTGTATCACATTTTTGCCAGTTTTATAAATATTACTTTTGTTTATACTATTTTTCTCTTTTCTATATTTTTTTTGGTGAATACCTGGACTTGTTTATTTCATTTGTAAGACCAATTCACAATTAAATTTAGTAAATGAATAAACTTGTGGTGGTATATCTAAATACCCGGTCACACACATTTGCATCATGTGTACGACTCCAGTCAGCAGATTCTTCGTTACATATTTTCTGACACCAGTTTGACCTTGTTTAATAAATATCTATACTTAAAGCTCTATATATATATATCACTTACCATTGAAGCACTACAGCAGTTTTCCTGCTTCAAACACATAAAGTGTAACTCAATGAAAATTCATATCATATGTGTTACGAGCACTTTCACCTCAGCACTACATTTCCCAGAATCCTTCCTTCTTCCCACCTACACATTACCTCATCTACCGCAGTGGTCCCCAACCCCCGGTCCGCGGACGCAGTGCCACCGGGCCGCAGAGCGCATTCGCGGAAGCGGCTGTGGCGATGTGACTATGGAGACGTTTGAACAGTCTCCGCACCCATCCCGGCGTCAACAATCTCACTCGCAAATCTGAAAAAAAATGTCTTCAAATATTATTTTTGTACAAAATTGTCTACAAAAATAAGGCAAAGCTTTGTATAGAGTCTTTCTCATTATTGCAATGTCTAGAAATAATAATACCAGTTTTTCCAGCTCTTGCTCTTTTGGTTTCTGAACACAAATAAAATGTCACAAGCACATCCAAAGGGTTTTTACTCATGTGTGGAAAACAGCTCGGTTACATTGCCAATCTATTTTACATAAAATGTTCTAAAATGTATTTCAATGTGAATTCAAAATGTATATTTGTTCCTTTGCAACACACACACACACTTTGGGTTGGATTAAAAACTAAAACCTCTCTTTAAAAATTTGTTAAATAAAAAAAGTAAAGGCAAACGTTTGTACACTGAATCAGTACAAGATGCTTTTGTTTGTGAGCCCTGAGAATCAGCAGACATGTTTTGATGAAGTATTATTCTATAATCATCAAAACCAAGCAACTATCGTCAAACCATAAACAAACACATTTAGGACACTCTCTTCCCCCACCGGGGCGGCTCGCACACACTTTGACTGTGAGTTAAACGTTTTTCATTCTTTTGTGTTTTTACCATTGATCCTATCGATAAATGATGTATGATTAACAAAGTTCGGGAGGAGCACGTTCAAGGATGAAAGCAATCAACTCATCATCAGCAATTACACCTCATCCTATCAGCATGAGAGGAAGCGTGTATATATAGCCATGTTTGACTCACCTACACCTCTTGACGGTTTACGGCATCTGGTCAGTTTACGGCATACGGATCCACCTTCCGGTCGCGATACAGCCGGATTCGAGCTCTACACTTTAGAGGGATTTTCTAAAAAAAAAAACAACAACTCCATACTCAGGAGCGATTCTCATCCGCCTAAACACCGTGCTGACTATATCATATCACCCTCAGCATTTCATCACGGGTGCCAGACCAAACAAACGGATCCTGAGCAACAAACAAGCAAATGCAATGAGACGCGAGGCCTGTTCTCGCCGCCGCAAGCGAAACATCCGCATTCAGATAAAGTTGGTTGTGTAGCAAGCTTGACTCTCAGGCGATGCCGCCCTCTTCCCGCAAGGAACGGGCTTTCCATCAGCGTCTGGCCGCCGCCGCGAGCCTTCAGCAGACCGCGCTGCAGTTTCAGCTCACACTCTCTCTGTCCGTCAGCTCACACAAACAAGAGCAGCTGTAATCCTCCCGGCGCTTTGATTTCAACAACGCTAAATCACGAGCAGTTCGTGCCATCTTGATGCTACTGTTTCGGGGAATCCATGTCTGAAATGTGATTGTTCTAAACTAATGCGCTGCCAGCTCAAGCAGTAACGCGCACGGAAGTCACATCGCGTGCAGTACAGCCCGATCGCACGCACTGCTTTCAGATAGCGCTCAATACAGTCTGATCGCGCGCTCAGCCGCCCACACAAGAATCAAGAACTTATTGCCAACGCTGCCTTGATGATTCAACTTAACCAGCTATTAAGTGGACCCACTGGAAACTAAACCATATACACTTCTTATTTCAAAGTAATTCACTACCTTCACTGTCCTCAATCCTTAAGTCTATGATAAGTCTTATAATTCTATGATACTTGGATAATTCCCTGCTTGGGGTTTATTCAAAGCCAATAAATTTGTGAACTTTCATCAATTTTGATCATCCGAATTCCAACAGGTTAGTAAGTGTGTTTAGTCATTAAATATGCAACATGCATCTGATATAAATTAAACTCCCCTGTCAATTCCATAATTGAAAGGTTATTTACTTATGGAAATCAGCGTATTTTACAAACCATAGTGGTGTTTTGTTATTACTTGCGTATATATTTAGATGTCTGTAAATAATCTTCAAGAGATTGAAAACATCGAATAGCAACAAGTGTTGAGAGCTTTCTCTGGCTCAGCGCCAGCCAACGTGTTGGAATTTAGCAGGCGATCATGTGATGCCCCGCCTTATCGCCACAATGTCCAAGATTGAGATGTACCTGTTTGATGAGGAACTTCCTCTCTCAAGTTCCTTCGCCATATCCTACTGATGAAAGGAGCTCCCAAGCTCAACAAAACACTGCAACTGAGCTTCCAACATCACCACGCGGTCATCGCACCCTCTGACGCCGAGGCTTACACTCACCTCCACCATCAAGACATCCACCGTCTTCTTACTCAACTTCCTACGACACCTCAGCACTTGCATCAATAGTGAAAGGAGAACGACCAAAGCAAAACTAACTAGAATACAGATCTCGCTCCAGTCAGCTGTACCATCTCCAAATCCACTCCACCTTCAAAATGCCTCAAACCTTCACTCCCTAAATCTTCATCTCTCTCCCTTGCAAGACCAGATCCTCAAGCGTTCAGTCGCAGCAGCAGCAGCAGCAGCACACTGCAGTTTTCCAGCACTGCACCTCACATGCCAGCCTTTAGTGACACACGCCGCCCTCCAAGCGTGAGCTTGCCTCCGCCAGCGCTGCAGGCTCTGCACAGACGCACGTACCTAACCTTTCCCTTATTTCTGACCTGCAGCCCTACCATCCGGTTCTAGCGTGAGGCTGCCTCCGCTAGCGGCGCAGGCCCAGACACTGTTTTATCTTCCCTTTCTACCCCTTCTGTCTCTCTCCAGGCGTCAACCCAAGTGTGAGGTTGCCTCCGCAACTGAAGTTAAGGCTTTTGCCACCAGAGGCGGACCCATTTCCAACCAGTATATCAATATTCAGAGTTGATATTTCTCAACGCCTTTAAATTTCCATTCTTCAAGCCTTTTCTTTTCAAACCACTCATTTGGAAGATTACATGTGGAGTGGAGGAGTTCAAGACTTTCCACTCCACATATAATCTGCTTCACATTGTCTCTATCCACCACCACCGATTCGTATTGCATTTCAACAACACCAAGAACCTCCAAGCCAGCTTCACCATGGGTTACCTAGGTGAAATCTACTTCCCTCTGCTGAAATTTAATCCTCTGCTCATCAGAGGTATCCCAAGAAGTCAACCCACCAGATCAGACACCAGACAACCAATTACGTTGGAAATCCGTATCCCCACTCTCCGCCAAGGATTCCACCCAAATGTTGTCCAACCACTCAACGCCATAATCGAGCCATATTGGCTTCAGTTCCTCAAATTCAATCACATCCAACATTAATCCAAATCCATCCATATTCTGACCCGTCAGCGCTGCATGACGAAAGTAAGGTAAACCAAACCATAAAGGCCTTTAACTTCCACGAACAACAATCCCTCGTAGCCTACGTTCATTTAAGAGATCAGGCCAAACTCACATCCGACCCACACGACTTCAATCACCCCATCACAGGTTTCGTTCTAAAACTAACAGATCCAAGCACTGGGCCGCAGGTCATCGGAAGCCAAGAGATACATTCAATCAAATCAATCTCTCCAGAAATGGCTTTCACTGCCACAGAGACAGAAGATGAGGAAAGAGACAATCTCCATCATCCAACACGTGATAAGTTTCCAGAGGAAGTTCTCTACTACTGCAGCAGCAATGCACCTCCACTCCCTCATGAGCTCAGTTCAAATGGAAATTATTCCACTACCACCTCCATTGCTGCAGCAATGATGTTCCCCGACACTCCCGCAGGAGTTAGCAAGGGGAAATTATCCCACTGCCGCAGCAGTGAAGCTATCGCCATACTGGCTTTTCGGTTCCCTCAGATGCTCATAACTCACAATCACATCCAGCTGTAACCCAAAATTATATCCTACAAATTCCGACTCGTCAATGCTGGACGACAAAACCATTTCTTACTTCATCAAACGAAGAAACACCATTTCACCTACATCTCTAATCTTCCATCACCAATCCAACCATATCAAATCCTCCTAGCCTACCTCCATTTCAGAAACTCGCAAGCTAAACTCCCATTCGACCCACTCTCCATAGACCATTCCAACCCATTACACGTTTTGGTTCCAAACTTCTTAAAGCTACGCTACTCCAAACCGGATTCTCAACAGACCATTTATCCAGCCATTCATTTCGCATAGGCGCAGCAACCATGACTGCACAAAAGGCCTTTCGCAACAGCAAATACAAGCATTGCGCTGCTGGTCTTCAGAAGCTTTCAAGAGCCACACCAGATCAAACAGATCGCACATCAAACAAGCTCTTCAAACTCTGTTAAGCATCAGCTCCTCCCCACTTACAACTTCATGGCCACTGCTTTCCATTGTCGCAGCAGTGACGCTCCCGCAGGAGCCAGGTCTCTCAATCCTCCACTGCCGCAGCAGCAACGCTCAGCCAGTTCTCTCTAATTATCCACTGCCTCAGCAGTGACGCTCCCGCAGGAGCAAGGCCTCTAGAATTGTCCACTGCCGCAGAAGTGACACCCCCGCAGGAGTCAGCCAAGGGGAAATTATCCCACTGCCGCAGCAGTGATGCTATGTTCATCCTGGGCTTTCGGATTCCTCAGATGCTTAGAACTCACCGTCACATCCAGCTTTAAACCAAAAGTACATCTTATTATTTCTGACTTGCCAGTACTGGACGAAGAAACCATCTCTTATTTTCATCAAACAAAGCAAGACCAAACTTCATCTAAATCTTCCATCAAACTAACAAGAAAAGGCCACTTCATCTACATCTTCAATCTTCCATCAACCTAACAAGAAAAGGCCACTTCATCTACATCTTCAATCTTCCATCACCAATCCAGCCAAATCAAACCCTCTCAGCCTACCTCCATTTCAAAAACTCACAGGTCAAACTACCATCTGACCCAATCTTCATAGATGATTCCAACCACCCCATCTCACATTTCTGGTTCTAAATACACCTTAAAGCTACGCTACTCCATACTGGCTTCCCAACAGACCAATTTTCCAGCCACTCTTTCTGCATAGGTGCAGCAACCACCCAACAGGCCTTTCCCAACAACAGATACAAGCACTGGGCCGCTGGTCTTCAGAAGCTCAAGAGTTACATCCGATCAAACATCAAACAAGCCCAACAAACTCTCATCAGTCAATATCTGCTCCTTTCCACATACTATCTTCACAGCCACACCCTCCATTGCCGCAGCAATGATGTTCCCCCACACTCCCGCAGGAGTCAGCCTATGGGGAAATTATGCCACTGCCGCAGCAGTGAGGCTCCTGCAGGAGCTCAGTTCTGAACTTGCTTCCATCACCGTAGCAATGATGTTCCCCTACACTCCCGCAGAAGTCCGCTTAAGGGGAAATTACTCCACTGCCGCAGCAGTGAGGCTCCCGCAGGAGCTCAGTTCCGAACTCTCTTCCATTGCCGCAGCAATGATGTTCCCCAACACTCCCGCAGTAGTCAGCCTAAGGGGAAATTACTCCACTGCCGCAGCAGTGAGGCTCCCGCAGGAGCTCAGTTCCGAACTCTCTTCCATTGCCGCAGCAATGATGTTCCATCACACTCCCGCAGGAGTCAGCTAAGGGGAGATTACTCCACTGCCGCAGCAGTGAGGCTCCCGCAGGAGCTCAGTTCTGAACTTGCTTCCATCGCCGCAGCAATAATGTTCCCCCACATTCTGAGTCAACTTAAGGGGAAATTACTCCACTGTGGCAGCAGTGAGGCTCCCGCAGGAGCTCAGTTCAGAATTTTCTCCATTGCCGCAGCAATGATGTTCCCTCACACTCCCGCAGGAGTCAGCCTAAGGGGAAATTACTCCAATGCCGCAGCAGTGAGGCTCCTGCAGGAGCTCAGTTCTGAACTTGCTTCCATCGCCGCAGCAATAATGTTCCCCCACATTCTGAGTCAACTCAAGGGGAAATTACTCCACTGCCGCAGCAGTGAGGCTCCCGCAGGAGCTCAGTTCAGAATTTTCTCCATTGCTGCAGCAATGATGTTCCCTCACACTCCCGCAGGAGTCAGGCTAAAGGGAAATTATTCCACTGCCGCAGCAGTGAGGCTCCCGCAGGAGCTCCGTTCCGAACTTCCTTCCATTGCCGCAGCAATGATGTTCCCTCACACTCCCGCAGGAGTCAGCCTATGGGGAAATTATTCCACTGCCGCAGCAGTGAGGCTCCCGCAGGAGCTCCGTTCCGAACTTCCTTCCATTGCCGCAGCAATGATGTTCCCTCACACTCCCGCAGGAGTCAGCCTATGGGGAAATTATTCCACTGCCGCAGCAGTGAGGCTCCCGCAGGAGCTCCGTTCCGAACTTCCTTCCATTGCCGCAGCAATGATGTTCCCTCACACTCCCGCAGGAGTCAGTCTAAGGGGAAATTACTCCACTGCCGCAGCAGTGAGGCTCCCGCAGAAGCTCCGTTCCGAACTTGCTTCCATTGCCGCAGCATAATGTTCCCCAACACACCCGCAGGAGTCAGCCTAAGGGGAAACTACTCCACTGCCGCAGCAGTGAGGCTCCCGCAGAAGCTCTGTTCCGAACTTGCTTCCATTGCCGCAGCATAATGTTCCCCAACACTCCTGCAGGAGTCAGCCTAAGGGGAAACTACTCCACTGCCGCAGCAGTGAGGCTCCCGCAGAAGCTCCGTTCCGAACTTGCTTTCATTGCCGCAGCAATGATGTTCCCTCACACTCCCGCAGGAGTCAGCCTAAAGGGAAATTACTCCACTGCCGCAGCAGTGAGGCTCCCGCAGGAGCTCAGTTCCGAATTTGCCATTGCCACAGCAATGACGTTCCCCCACACTCCCACAGGAGTCAGCCTGAGGGGAAAACCGCTCAACTACCGCAGGAGCCAGTTCTCTCAAATTCTCCACCACCGCAGCAGCGACGCTCCCGCAGGAGCCCTGTCCCGAAATCTTGCTACAAGTCAAACAACAAGCACCTCTCCAACGTAAAGCAAACCATATCCTCTGTGCCTCAAGCCAATTGGTCTACAACCAATTACCAGTGATACTCATCCTCTCGGACAACATAACAAACTCCCTCCCGACATTTCAAGAACCCACCCAACTTTACCTCGCCATTTTGGGGGGTCATCAACTCCTTCCTAGCGGCTCTCCGACTGGACTGCAATTTTTTGGGGAGTGCTCCAGGTTCGGGCCAAATACCGAGCTCGGAGCCCTCTCCTCGGACAGCACGCCAAATACGCATACCTTTTACTGCCCCTGAATCATTGTGTGATAAAGTCACATTAGCTACCCCGCTGGGGAAGCAGCACTAACACATGCACGCACGCACGCGCACACACACACACACACACACACACACACACGCACACTAACCTCATTCATCCCGATCTCGTTGCCGCTGTCATAGGAGCGGGTGCACACGCAACTCTGATAGCACATGGACATTCACCCATTTCCTACTTCCCCTTTCCATATCCATTTCCCGGTCATTTCATACATTTACACTACACTGTTTATTAGTTTGTAGTCCGTGTTGTTTGTCTGTGTGGGCGTAGTCAGTCTTCCCGGGAAAAGTTACAGTGACAAACCGAGCGATCAGTCGGAGGGCGCTTATGACGTCACGGCCAAAGTAGTGCCGGTGAGAAACAACCGGAAGCTGACGAAACCATTGTCTCGTGTGAATGGGGGGTTTCTGTGTTTATGTAAATGCCAATAATGGTTATAAGTGTATTATGTGTTTAATTAATTATGTGTTTAAGTGTGGAGATGATGATTATGATTATTATTGTTAGTTGATTTATAAAGTGTTAAATGTGGTACTTTCATTGATGTTTAATTTAAATGTTTACCTATGAATGGTATGGCCCAAAGGGGTGGAGTTTGGCCTATAAAAGCCAAGGCCAAACCAAAAACCAGTGCTTGTTAAGTTGTTAACCAAGTCAAAGGGTGCAAGTGTGGTGCCTCAGCAAAACCTCTCAACAGTTATATTGTGGATATTCTGTTTAAGCATTTTCTGGTTTGTTTTCCCTTTTTGTTGTTTCTTTGATACTTTTAGAATTTGTTTTCTTTAGTTATTTTGTGGCACTTATAACATTTTTTTTCACTGTGGATTATTCTTTTTGGACACTGTCAATAAATTTCATCTTAAGTTCAGAGCTTCTACGAGTGCGCCATCCTTTTTTACATCCCTTACGGACTCACCCTTATCCCCGAAGGCGAGCTGGTTTGCTCGTCTTCATCACACATTGATAAGTGTGAACTCATGAAATGATGTTTGATTAACAAAGTTCGGGAGGAGCACGTTCAAGGATGAAAGCAATCAACTCATCATCAGCAATTACACCTCATCCTATCAGCATGAGAGGAAGCGTGTATATATAGCCATGTTTGACTCACCTACACCTCTTGACGGTTTACGGCATCCCTCCACCACCCCGACTCCTCACACTTAATCATTCCTATCAAAGTCAGGATACGGGGGGAGTGCTCCAGGTTCGGGCCAAATACCGAGCTCGGAGCCCTCTCCTCGGATAGCACGCCAAATACGCATACCTTTTACTGCCCCTGAATCATTGATAAGTGTGACATCGTGAATAATAATTAGAGTTGAGCTGGATACTCGGCTGAAACGAGTATCCGTTAAAGATAATGCACTTTTGCCAAGTACGAGTATCATACGAGTCATTATATGTGCTCGGATTGAATAAAAATCCTCATTGGATAGTTGACTGTGTCTGTGTTCTGTCATAGGCTAGTCACAGCGCCCCTGCCCTATACGTACAGATTCGCTGTGTCCCGTTCTGCTCATTCACGCGGGTCACACCGATAACAGAACAGGTTTCAGTCTTCAGGTTTGTCTTTATTTCGGTTTGTTTGTAGTACTTATTAACCAGTATAGTTCTGGTAAACGTGGGGTTTGTTCAGACGTGGTGCTTGGTAGAATGCGACTAGCGTTGCGTCTCTGCCTGTCAGATTTTGTTTTGTTTTGTTTCAGTCTGCTGGCTCTAACCAGTTTTTTCACTTCACGCAAAAAATTATGATAAAAAATTATGATTTGTATTCATTGTTGCAAAACAATCTGTTTGTTCTGTAAAAATTGTTCTGTTTGTTTGTTATTGTGATCAAAACCATTGATCTGAAGTTAAGTGCTGATGCTGTCATGGAAATAGTTTTCTAATTAGCTATAAATATAATAATTTCTGATTATAATTAATAGTTGATTATAATTAATAATCAACCCATATCTATTGCATGATTAAAAGAAAAATACAGGTTAAAGCCCCGCTCATTTCCAGGTTAAATCACGCCCACTTCTGTGTTAGGCCACATCAAGTCCGAGTACAGATACAGATAATTCATATGGTTAACAGATACAGATACAGAAAATACTGTACTCACATAATATAATGTTATATTTATATAGCGCTTTTCCAGAGCTCAAAGCGCTTACATAGAAGGGGGGGGAATCTCCTCAACCACCAAAAATGTGCAGCATCCACCTGGATAATGTAACGAGCTATATTGCACCAGAACGCTCACTAAACACCAGCTTAATGGTGGAGGGGAGACAGCAAAGAATCCAATTACTACGTAGGGATGATTGGGATGCCATGGTGGACCAAGGCCAATGGGCAGATTTGGCCAGGATGTCAGGGTTAAACCCCTACTCTTACGAAGGACATCCTGGGATTTTTAATGACCACAGAGAGTCAGGACCTCGGTTTAATGTCTCATCTGAAGGACGGTGTTTGTTACAGTACTGTGTCCCTGTCACTATACTGGGGCATTAGGACCCACACAAACTGCAGGGTGAGCACCCCCTGCTGGCCTCCTAACAACCATTCCAACAGCAACCTAGTTTTTTGCAGGAGTTCTCCCATCCAGGTACTTACCAGGCTTAACCCTGCTTAGCTTCAGTGAGCAAACAGTCTTGGGCTACAGGGTGATATGGCTCCTGATTAATGCGTCTGGAAACACAGATACAGATGTTCTGGAATGATTAGCCACAAACACAAAAAAAGAACAAAAAAGAAAAGAAAAAAGTTTGACTTGAAATTACCTTTCCTCTATATTTCTGAGGAGGGCAGTGCAGTTTGGTGACTGAGTGGGAACCTATAGGGTGTGTTTCCAGGGTGAACAACAAAGTGGTGCACCTCTCAGTACAAGCAGGTGGAAATGTTTGAAGGTTTCTTCAGGAACAAAGAACTTTAACGTTCAGCTGAAATGCAATCTTGAAGACGCAACTGGTATGAGTATTGTCTACTCTAAGTATGTTTAGTGTAAACTAGCAACTTTAAAAAGATAAAAAAAAGTATTATGTTTTCTGTTTGTTAAAGTAATACTGATTAATACTATGCTTAATGTAATTTGTGTTGAACAATTATTTGTATGAAAATTGTACTTTGAGGTTAACATTCTAATATATTATATATAATAATACATATATTGAGTTAAAGTATTTGAATCAAGTTGATTATAATTATGATGTTAAATGTTTGTTTAAATAGTATCTTTATCTGTATAAATGCTTTGTTTGATTTACATTTTTAAAGGTTTTCAACCTTGCATGAAACACCTACTTGCTTGGCTTGATTGCAACTCCTACTGCAACTACTGCCAATACCTCTGTAGACAAAAATGAAATCAAGTAGAGTCACAATGAGTTGTCCTTGTATCCTTCAAGACGTGAATGCCATTTTTCAAGTTTGGGCAGAGCTGAAAAAGATCTAGGGAAACTTGACAAACACTTTTATTTTTCCTTCTTGTCAAGTATCAGTGGTATTCCTGAATGTCTTGACTCAAATATTTGGAGTCAATTAACACATACCATATTGATCAACAACCCTGATTTCTAACACTGATGTGTCAACATACCATAAAACTTGATTTTCACCCCAGGATTCAAAGGAAAACATGGCCACCAACAGTTTCCCCCAACAGACTGGAAGAAGTCAGAAAGCCAGAAGATATGAGATATAACCTTCATAAATATTCCCCTATATATCAAACTATAAATTCACTTGAACCTTTATTTGATTGACACTCATGACCTGCCAATCCGTGACACTGAGTTATAAATCTAACCATAAAACAGCTGCTGGCCAGCCAATCAGGATTACAGCACACATGCGCTCAGCCATGAAACATGTCTGATAACTGCTACTGACCAATCAGTTTGAGTGGCAGGTGGACATAAATTATGGTCATAAATAACATCATAAATTAGGTTATAGATAACCTACATATAACTACTAACCAGATGGGTTTTCATTGGAATTAGAGGCATCATCATTAAAAGGAATGTGAACAGACATGGCCAAGTGTTTTAGTATGCAAATTCAAAACCTAATAGTCTTGAATTATATAACTACTCTGGTTTTCTACTCTGTCGATCCATAATCAAGGTTAATATAGAAATTGTTTATCCTGGAGGCAAGTTTTTTTAAACCCTGACAGGCCTGCACAAAGCCCTCAATCCCCCCAAATACCTTTAGAATAAACTAGAAGCAGAAGCTGTTAGGAAACACTTGCTCTGCATGTCATGCCTGTGGTTTTGACTTTAAACATTTCATAAACACATACTATTGTGTCTGGCCATAATGTAGGAAAAGACCCTCCTGCCCATAGATTTTTATTTACAATGAGGATGATACAAAGTGAGAGAGCCAGGAGAGAAGAGAGAACATGAGGGGATGAATGGAATAAGCAAATTACAAATGTAAGCTGGAGCAAACCCTTGTGCTGCTTTATAAGTTAAAGTTGCTGGAAGACAGGGGTGATGTGATGGCATGATGAAGAGCAAGTCAAAACACATGCAGCTGAGTTTTGCATACATTGCAATTGACGTGATAAAGGTATGGATAAGCCTCAGTGATTGACAGAAATGCAGTCACGGTTGAATGCCCTCTTGAAGACAGAATGGTTGTGGTGGCAAAAATCTTTACTAGTTCTGAGTAAGAGACAAATAACCCAATTGTGATTTTAAAAGGTTTATTTTCTTGCAAGAAAAGGCCACAGTCATACAGACATCCGAAGCTGCCCTGCAGAGTGTGACAAAGAAGGACAGGCAGCTTCAACATTTATATCTTCCCTGACCTTGAAGGTCAGCACAGACTCTCCCTCCCTCGGTGGGAAAGTTAGCCTTGCACAAATACTTTCAAGTCTTCCCATACCTTGAACACAATTGCCCAAATACTTTCAAGTCTTCCCATACCCCAACAGGTCAGCTGCTACTCACTAATATCTTAGGATATAAAGAGTAAAATATAATCATGAAATAAAAACATATGAAATGGTAGAATTTCCATCACAATTCCCCCCTTTTTATCATTCCTTGATAACTACAAAATCATTTCATTATTATTCAAAGATACCCATGCCAAACCATTAATCTTGTTCATAGCTACAGCGGTTCCTCCTCCAAGGAAGATTGACCACCCCACGTTGGCCCAGGGGCTCGTCCACAGGTCAGATAGCACATATCCATTATGCACTCGTGGCATACCAGTAGGAAAAACTCTGTCTCTTTTCTTTCTCGTGTTTCGCGTGTGCTCTGCTTGCAAGTACACAGATGTACCCACGTTCATGAGAGCTGGATAACAACAGCCTGACCAGTCTTTTGGCAACACATAATATGCTCTGTCACCACATACCCAGACTGATGCAGATCAGTCAAAATGCACGTAGTGCCTCTCAGGCCACACAGCCCCGAATGTCTGAACGGGTGCCAAGGTCTCGGTGCGGCGTCATCTCAGCCTTCTTGCTCAATGCTCAGAGTTTCTCTGAGTCACTTGTTTTAAATGTTCTTCTGAGACGTCCTTGCGTTGTTCAGATAACAGAAGTATGTGTCAAATGTAAACATAAACTGTTAATGAAATCTGTGGTTTCTACTCCTTCGATTCCCCTTCTCCCTCTGCAGGTGGCTCTTGCAATGGCTAGCTTTAACCCACGTGGCTCTCCCTGCGACCTTCAATGCCGTGTGCGTCGTCAGTAGCACTTTAAACGAGCCCATCCCTTTGCCTTCCTGCTCTTTCTCCTCAGATCTTTATCACCACGAGATCTCCTGGTCTGAGGTCTCAGAGCGGGGTCTCAGCTGTCTTCCCCTGAGCTGCTTTTACCTGCACACAAATGTTAGCCAGCAGAAAATACATTTCTTTACGACAGTTCAACAATCACGTTCACGATTCGGATGATGGCACCTGTTGCTTGCTCCCTTCAATAACTAATGGGGTTCTTCCAACTAATATCTCAAATGGGCTCAGAATTGTTCTGGCCTTTTTCTTTCTTTTTTTTATCTCATTGTCATATACCACAAATTGATTAATTGTATTATTAATTGTCCCATTCCCCCTTTTGATACATGGTCTAACCCATGTGTCAATTTATCATAATGTTTGAAGAAACAATGGTAAACAATGTTTTGCCATCAACCGAACGCTCTTTAATATTACAGCCTGATTTCCTCAAAACAGCTTTATCTCTCCTTCTGTTGAAAAAGGCTGCATGCTCTGTAGAGAGTGGAAAGAGTCATGGTTAGTTTTAGTTAACATGGTGAATTCCTCATCCATTGTCTGTGTAGCAGCAGCCTTGGTTTCTTCGTCTGCTCTCTTTTACCTGTAGAAATAAAGTCTTTTGTGTTAGTGTGCGCAGCGCATTTGAAAACTATCAAATTTGGGATGGGTCAACCATCAAATAAAAATAAAATAACTGTTCTCCATGTTTCCATATAGCCCCAAAGTCATTCATCACCCTAAAAGAATAACTAGAGTCCATCTAAATCATCACATATTTGTCTGCCATTAATTTCACACTTTGGTTAAGGTCAGAAGCTCTGCTGTCGGCAGAGTAGTTGGAGGTCAATGGCCCTGAAGCTATCTCTTCAGATTCAGTCGTGACATCATAGCCTGCTCGATTCAGGCCTATTGTTTTGTAACAGTTTTACTGCTACTTTTTGTGACAGTATTTGGTTATACATGTAATGTCTGAATGTACCACTAGGTAGTGCTGTAGCCTCTGGGCTACCTATTAGTATAAAAGGAGTAGAGAAGAAGCAGGAGGTAGGAAGCATGTGCTAGGCACCTAAGGATCTTCCTGCGAGAAGCTGTTTTTGTTTTGTACCCGGTGTTCGAGGAACTTTTAGTTCAAAGGCTCAACTGTGAGTACGATTGTTTGTCTTTGTGTAGGATGTTTAGGTCACTTAGGTGTAATTAATGTTCATGTAAATAGTATCACTAAGTTTGTCATTTTTGTTTAATGCAGCGGGTTCTTTGTAAGAATGAGGATACAGCTAACATTAATAGGACTTGTCTAAGAGAGGATCACCAATCGACCACGCCTTCAGCTTCAAGCATTTACTACATCGGCTGGAGTTGTGTTTTCTGTCCACTGGCGGATATGTCTTCAACTGCAACTGGCTTAAGTACTCTTTCTTCCCACTGTTACCTCTGCAAGGACTGAACTCTCCGTAGCCTAAAGCTACAATTGGACTGCTCTTAAAAAGTGAAAAAGGAAGTAATTTGTGTTTGTATTTAAGTTGATGTTTGAACGATTTTGTTGTTGGGTGCTTTAAAGGATTAAAGGTGACTCATTGCAATTTAGGATGTCTGGTCCCTCAATTTATTATGTAATTAGTGACTTGAGTCTCAATTAAGACAAACTGTTGCATAAAAATGGCGCCCGAACAGGGACCCCCGAATTCCAAATTCAATTGAATCTTAAGACATATATCCTACTTTCAATGAGTCATTTTGTCTGTGCATTTATTTAGTTACACATTTTGAGTCACCGCATTACCAAAATATTTGATACTTGAGGAAAAATGGCCTCTTTGGAAGCCGAGAGAGAGGGTGATGTTCCTTTAACCCCAGACTATGCTTTAGAACCTTTCACTATTCGTCGTGAGCCTGTCCAAGACCTTATTCATTCTCTCAGTAATTTGTATCTGGAACATGAACATGAGAATGTTGACCAAGACTGTGATTTCGATAATACTCTGTTACCTCCACCAAATGAAGATGATGACAGTTTGGTAACTATGATCATGGCTTCCAGAATAAATAAATTAGAAGGTAGAATGGAAGGGTTGGAAAATTCCTCTGATATTCAATTTAAAGATATGCAATACCAGTTAGATGTGCAAAGTAGTCGGTTGACTGTCATTGAAACTCAGCTGCAAACCTTGCTAAACCAGCACAAAGACCATCACGCAGAGCTACAGCGTTTAGAAAACTCACTAACCGCCCAGCTTAAGGTTGAATGTGGCCAAGTAAAAGATGCTTCGGAAACTAAAGTCCAGGAGTTGGGACAAGCGGTTATGGATTGTCTGAAAAGGAGAGATGGCCAGCTGAGAGCCCTAATTCAAACTTCAGGGGGAACGACTTCGACTCCAAGTTTCCACCACACAGTATCAACCCATGGTTCTTCGCGACCTGTGCATTGCCAGACACCCATCAAGATGGAATTTCCAAAGTTCGGAAGTTTAGACGGTGAGGATCCCATTACATATCTAGAGCGATGTGACGAATATTTAGCTATGCAACCTTTGAACGATGTAGAAATCTTCTCTATGCTACCTGCTGTATTGACACACACCGCTAAAGACTGGTGGGTAGCAGAGAAAAGGAAGGTAAGAACTTGGGCACAATTTAAGATTGCTTTTCGCCAATCCTTTTTATCTGATGATCATGAAGCGGAAGTAGAACGAAGAATCAGAGAGAGAAAACAAAGAGTTGATGAAAGTATCCGGACATTTGCATACCCATATAGAGCACTATGTCTAAGATTGAAACCAGCTATGACAGAGCGGGAAATCCTCCAAGCGACACTTCGCAACTGCAATCCAAGAATAGCAAGTATTCTAAGGGGTACTGTTTCTACAGTGGATGAACTGGTACGTGTAGGAACGCTCATAGAGAGAGACATTAGTGAGGAGAGAGCTTTCTGGAGACAAAGACATCAAGACACCACCTCTAGGCCTCAAGAAGCTAACAAGTCCCAGAGAGGACGGTCATCCAATCCACACATTGCCGTTGTTACAGAAGACCAAAGAAAGCCGCTAACAACATTGACATTACCCATAACCATTCAAAGTCATCAATATCAAGCAATATTAGACACGGGAAGTACGTATTCTTTAGTACAAGAGTCATGCTGGAAGAAGTTGAAATTAGATCAAGAAGTCATGCAATCAAGTAGAGGACAGACCTTTTCCCTTGCTAATGGGTATGTACAGTCAGCCTTAGGAATAATAGACTGGAAAGGTACAATCCATGGGCATAATTATCCTTTAAGAGCGTATGTGATGAGAGACTGTGATTTGACGTTCTCAGTGGTACTAGGGCTCGAGTTTCTGGTGACCTCAGGAATCCTTATTGATTTTAGAAACTCCACCTACAAACTGCCCGAAGAAGGTGACTCAATCCACACCTTCATGACATCTTCACCCTCACCAACGGTCAGTCTGCACATTGCATTACCTTTAGAACCAACAACTTCCTCTACACTAACTACCATAAAAGAGTTAGTGAATCGAGCAGATGCTTCCAAAGCACAAAGACGTCAGCTAGAAGGCCTAATGCTTGATTGGCCAACAGTATGCACCGATAGTTTGGGACAGACCACTTTAATTCGCCACCAAATCCATACCATCGATGAGATTCCTGTTCGCAAGAAAGCTTACCCTGTTTCTGTCACCAAACAAAAGTTCATAGATGAAGAAGTAGCAAATATGCTGAGCAAAGGTATCATAAGACCTTCTGTTTCCCCTTGGGCAGCACCAGTAGTCTTAGTGCCAAAGAAGGATGGTGGTACTCGTTTCTGTGTTGATTTACAGAGCTCTGAATTCCAAGACTCCTTTGGATGGATTTCCAATGCCACAGATTCAGGATATCCTAGAGTCATTGTACGGAGCAGTCGTTTTCAGTACCTTAGACCTTAAATCTGGTTACTGGCAGGTAGGAATGGAGGAAGGTAGCATCAAAAAAACTGCCTTTGTCACAAAAAACAACCAGTTTGAATTTGTTCGTCTTCCTTTCGGCCTCAAAAACGCCGCTGCAACCTTTCAAAGACTTATGAACAATATTCTGAGAGATTTCCTAGGAAAATTCTGTTTTGTCTATCTCGACGACATTGTAATTTACTCCAAGTCCATTCCAGACCACTTCCAACACCTTAAACTACTCTTCACGAAACTGGAAGCAGCAGGATTAACGCTCAACCTCAAGAAATGTTCCATGTTACAAAAAACCATTACGTATCTGGGTCATGTTGTTTCTGCAGAAGGTGTCCGTACTGAAGCCTCTAAAGTCACAGCAGTGAATGATTTCCCAGTGCCAAAGAATCTCAAAGAAGTCCAAAGATTTGTAGGTCTTGCAAGTTGGTACCATCGTTTCATTCCTCACTTTTCTGAGCGAGCAGCACCTCTATATGCCCTAAAGGCCAAGGACGCAGCTTGGGAGTGGACTGTTGAATGTCAAAATGCTTTCAATGATCTTAAGAACGCCCTCCAACGAGCCCCAGTTTTAATGCCACCTGACTTCACGAAGGATTTTAAAGTGCAAACTGATGCTAGCGATATAGGATTAGGAGCTGTGCTGACACAGGACTTGGATGGTGCAGAACATGTCATTGCATATGCGTCACGACTTCTACAAGGTGCAGAGAAATCATACTCGACTGCAGAGAAAGAGTGTCTAGCAGTGGTGTGGGCTGTAGAGAAGTGGAGACAGTACTTGGAAGGAAGGAACTTTGAAGTACTCACAGATCATTCCGCTCTGACTTGGGTATTCAATCAGCCTAAGCCATCTTCACGCTTGACCAGGTGGGCTTTACGACTACAAGGTTTTAATTTCACAGTCAAGTACCGAAAAGGGTCCTGTAATGTAGTACCTGATGCTTTATCCAGAGGTATGCCTGTACAAGAGGAAGTAAGCCATATTGCCCTATGTCAACCTACGAAGCCAGACCCGAACTTGCCAGTAAGCTGGGATGAGATTGGGAGAGCTCAGAAGCTTGATGCATCTTTACAGCCTTTATGGGAAGCAGCTAAACAACCTGCCGCAGACCCTAACCGCATCACTTACCTCATACAGAATGACTACTTATTTCGTAGTGTGCCTGGCAAGCAACACGGCTGCACTCATCAGTTAATCATACCCACACCGCTAAGAGAAACGTTTTTGCACTTCGCTCATTCAAACCCATTGAGTGGACATCTAGGAAGAATGAAAACCTTGAGGAGACTACTCGATAATGTCTATTGGCCTGAGATTCGCAAAGATGTTTGGAGTTTCTGCACTCAGTGTAAGACATGTCAAGCTTACAAGCCTAGAATCTCAAAACTCTCCGGACTGTTGCAGTCAACCCCGGTAGTAGAACCTGGTTATATGATCGGAGTAGATTTGATGGGTCCTTTCCCAAGAAGCCCTAGATCCAACGAATATCTACTAGTCTTTGTAGACTACTGCAGTAAGTGGGTAGAACTCTTTCCGTTGCGATCCGCAAAAACTCATCTAATAACCAACATCCTAACGAAGGAAATGTTCACCCGTTGGGGCGCTCCAGCGTATTTAGTTTCTGACCGTGGGCCTCAGTTCACTGCTCAGTTGCTCAACGATGCTTGCAAACGGTGGGGTGTTATCCAGAAACTTACTACAGCCTACCACCCTCAGACTAACCTGACTGAAAGAGTTAACAAGACATTGAAGACAATGATTTCTTCTTACGTTCATGACAACCACCGAGATTGGGACAAATGGATTCCAGAATTCAGGTACGCCATTAATTCCGCGTGGCAAGAAAGTACAGATCTCACTCCAGCAGAGGTCGCACTAGGACGTAAGCTGAAAGGTCCACTCGAGCGATTGGTACGCAAACCACCAAATCCTGACCACCTAGCCTATAACACGGTTGAAAGGCAGAAAATTCTTCTTGACCAAGTGAGGAGGAAAACTGGCCAAGCTCAAGAGAGACAAGGCAGGTACTACAACAAGCGTAGAAAAGTTGAGTCTTTTGAGGAAGGGGATCTAGTTTGGATACTTACTCACCCTCAATCTCGTGCTGCCGACTATTTTATGGCTAAATTAGCTCCAAAATGGCAAGGTCCTGCTAAGATTATAAAAAAGGTCAATAATGTCAATTACAAAGTTGTAATGCTTGATAACCCGAACCAAAATGATACTTACCATGTGGAAAAGTTAAAGAGATTTTTTGGGACTGTGTAATGTTTCTTTTGGGGGAGGGGTGTGTAACAGTTTTACTGCTACTTTTTGTGTCAGTATTTGGTTATACATGTAATGTCTGAATGTACCACTAGGTAGTGCTGTAGCCTCTGGGCTACCTATTAGTATAAAAGGAGTAGAGAAGAAGCAGGAGGTAGGAAGCATGTGCTAGGCACCTAAGGATCTTCCTGCGAGAAGCTGTTTTTGTTTTGTACCCGGTGTTCGAGGAACTTTTAGTTCAAAGGCTCAACTGTGAGTACGATTGTTTGTCTTTGTGTAGCATGTTTAGGTCACTTAGGTGTAATTAATGTTCATGTAAATAGTATCACTAAGTTTGTCATTTTTGTTTAATGCAGCGGGTTCTTTGTAAGAATGAGGATACAGCTAACATTAATAGGACTTGTCTAAGAGAGGATCACCAATCGACCACGCCTTCAGCTTCAAGCATTTACTACATCGGCTGGAGTTGTGTTTTCTGTCCACTGGCGGATATGTCTTCAACTGCAACTGGCTTAAGTACTCTTTCTTCCCACTGTTACCTCTGCAAGGACTGAACTCTCGGTAGCCTAAAGCTACAATTGGACTGCTCTTAAAAAGTGAAAAAGGAAGTAATTTGTGTTTGTATTTAAGTTGATGTTTGAACGATTTTGTTGTTGGGTGCTTTAAAGGATTAAAGGTGACTCATTGCAATTTAGGATGTCTGGTCCCTCAATTTATTATGTAATTAGTGACTTGAGTCTCAATTAAGACAAACTGTTGCAGTTTCGTCTCTACAGGCAGAGCCATCTTCAAACAAAATATTTTCACAGTTATCTAGTGGTGCGTCCGTCAAGTCAGGTCGTGGTGTACAGACTTGATCAAGGGCATCCAGACAAACAACGTCAAATCATAATCTCAACTCAGAAATTCTCTTAATGCCACAGTTCTCAATCTGTCGCCTGGTTTATCTAATGTCATGCATCCATTTAATGGATTTAAAGTAAATAAAACTGTCTCCTCTGTTCGCCCACTGGCCTTTCATAGATGTGAGGGTGCTCTCTGGATAATTTGGAGGGTGACTTTAACCAATGTGTCACACTATCTCTGCCGTCATTTAACATTCGTATAGTTGTATCACACATAGTTGATACTATTTAAATTTAGACCCTCAGTTGAATTTAGACAAGGGTTTTAAACCCCATAATGGACGGCAATCTTCAGCTTCACAATTTCAACTTACACAATTATTTAAACTAATCCAGAGAATAACTGAAATGAACGTCATAAATGACATAACTAGTCATATTTACCACTAGCAGACAGAGCTGGATAATCAGTCTCGTCTCATGTTCTATATCGTCTTTTCATCAGATCCAATCAGAAATATAGCTGCAAGCAGCAATGACCGGGGTTCAAACGTAGCAGGACCATCTGAGCTGTCATGACGGTTTGTGGTCAATCTGACTAGTTCTCCTAATGTGCACAGTTCTGTGAAGTTTCTACTTTGTGTAAACTATGTATAGACATCTTTTAAAGATGTTCAGAATGAGAAGATCAAATGATATTGACATTGTGAACTGAACATATGAACTGTTATGTCGGTCTATGTCAATCTGACTTGTTCTCCACATAAACAGAGCTTTATGAAGTTTCTAGTTTGTGTAAATGATATATAGACGTTACAAAAAAATTTCAGTATGGGAAGATCTATCAAATGATAACAATGTGGATATGTTTAACACTACACGTCATATCATTTGAACTGTTATGACCTTTTTTTGTCAATCTGACTAGTTTTCCTAATGAGCACAGTTCTGTGAAGTTTCTACTCTGTGCAAACAATGAATAGTCATCTTTCAAAGATGTTCAGACTGAGAAGATTAAATGATATTAATATTGTGAACTGAACATCTGAACTGTTCTGTCGGTTTATGTCAGTCTATGTCAATCTGACTTGTTCTCCAAATAAAAAGATTTTCTAGCCTGATGGTGCCTCTTGTGGACAAAAGTAGTATTACAGCTTTTCTAAGATTTTAAAATGTAGATCATTTGTAATTTATTGTGAGCCCTATGAGCATCAGAAATACATGAGACCTGACACATTTCTTCAAAATGACTTGTTCTTAACATGTTCACAGATCTGTGACGTTTTTCTTGTGGACAAAACTAGTATTACAGCTTTTCTAAGATTTTAAAATGTAGATGGTTTATAATTTATTGTGAGCCGTACGAGCATCAGAAATACATGAAACCTCACAAGTTTCTTCATAATGTCTGGTTCTTAACATTTACACAGTTTTGTGAAGTTTCTTGTTTTTGGACAAGATATATAGACATTTTAATCACAATAGGCCAAATCAGAAATATATGAAAAATTGTATCTGCTGAACGGTTTAACTAATCGAAAATCCTTTGACAACTTTTTGCCTTGAGTGTCCCTAGATGATGCATGTGAATTTTCAAGACAGTGAGATTGACGGCCTATGACGAGTTCGAAAAATTTGAAATTTCAAAAATCTCCAATATTTCGCAAACAATTTGATTGACAGCAGTGGTTCTTGAGGCAAAGTTGTTCAGTATGAGGAGATCTATCAGATGAAGTCAATATTTTGTGGATGCGTGAAACACCACGTGAGTAGAGACGCAAAAAACTTGTTAGCGCCAACTAGTGTCCGATTTTCTTCAAAATTCTGACAGACCACTAGGGCCATGAGTCAAACACGCCCATCGAGTTTCGTTCCGATCGACCTTCGTTAAGCTGGTCTAATTGATGCTCAAAGTTCATTGGCCGATGACGGTCATGTTTTTTGAGATACACCAATGTCCTCATAGACCATCATGGACCCTTGGACAAAGACCGTGCATGACAAGTCTCAGGTCAATCGGACTACAATGTGACCCTGTACAGGTGATTGAGTGTTTTTTTCGCAATATAGCGCCACCAAGTGGTCAACTGGCCCAGTTTTTTTGGTGTGACCACAAATTGAGCTTATACATGACTATGTGAAGTTTGGTGAGATTATCTCTTTGCGTTCCAGAGCTATTCTGATTTTAGCAAAAGTGTCTCAGCCTTATGCGAACGTTTTAGCGTGTCGTTGCAAGCGTGAATCACCGATCAAAATTATTTGAATAACTTTTGGTCATGAGAGTCTCTAGATGATATGTGTGAAGTTTCGCGTTATTTGGACAAACGGTCTATGAGGAGTTCGAAAACTTTTTTTTTCAGAAAATTCAAAATGGCGGAAAATTTTTATAGGCGGAAATGAAATCGGAGATATACATTTTTTAAGTCTTGAGCCAAGGATTCCAGAGATATAAGACACTTGAGTGTACGACAAACGGTTTACGAGTTATGAACATGTACGCGTTTGTAGTCGCTGTAGCGCCACCTATAGCCCGATTTGCGTCATATTTTGATACTTTCTCCCCAAATTGAGACCTACCATCTGACAAAGTTTCAAGTCTCTAGACCTTACGGTTTGGTCTGCACAAGACGCATTACGGCAGAAGAATAATAATAATAATAATAATAATAATAAAAATCCTAACAATTACAATAGGTTTTCAACGCTTCGCGTTTGAACCCCTAATTATCGGCTTCTGTGAGTAACACTTTAACCATCTGTAATGATAAAACACTCATTCCAGAGGTTAATGACACTATTGGGAGTAAAGAGAGACAGAGTACAGAGGTAAAGACAAAACATAAAGTGCACTCAGACACGAATCATCATTTGTTTTTAGAACAGTTAGTTAGGTTGTTTTGGTTCATTATCATTGCGATAACAGTGTGCCATTCCACTGAAACAGTCTCTCCCTCAAAGACAAATGCTTTTCTCAACAGACCATGTTAATTCGTCTTATAATATTAACCCGTTTTTTATTATTTTTCTTACAATAGCATAATTTGGAATAACTGTTTTTTCCAATATTAACACATCCCTAGAATTTAAATCGTGTGTCTTTTTTCTTACTTCTCCGATAGCTTGCGCTCTTTGTCAGACAGGGATTTACTGCTTGGCGTTATGACATGGCATAAAAAGGTCACTTCATTTTACACAAACTGCATCTTAGACTGACTGACCTTGTGACCCTCTTTCACTGAATGTTTCAGGAGGGCAACACTGTCAGACACACATGTTAGTTCATCACATGCACAAATTAAAAGATTATCAACATACAGTAAAGAGCTGTGGCTGGGGTCAGAGTCAGAGGTTCAAGACTCAGTGCCCAATCTAAACCTAAAAACCTCAACGCATTCTGTGGAATTTGAGACAGAATGGTAGTTTGAGAGTTTGGCACATTTGGGGCTCTGGATCTGATCGCAGCATCAACAGCCTGTAAATCTTGGACAAATCGCCACTTTGTAGGTTGTCCCTTATCTCTTATTTTCTTTACAGGAAAAATAAGTGTACACACTGGAGAGTTGCTGCATGACAATAATTCCCCCTTTTACCAATGATTAAAACACTGCCGTGATGCCAATCACTGATTCTTTTTTTTTTTTTTTCCCAATAGAAACTGCTATTGACATGGCAATAATCAGACTTTTAAAACATTTTAACTGGTTCCCCACAATGAAACCCACATCATATTAATGTTTTTCCCATAATTTTGAAGGTACTATGTTCAGGGCTGGATCAATGTCCTCTGCTCTAATGTCAGCAGTGCAGCAGCTCTTCAGCACTATCTTCAATGTGACAATTATTTTCACAGTCTGGACTTTTTCGTCACAATAATTTAACATTCATTCAAGCTTTTGATGAACTCTATGCCCTGACTCACTTCTGTCCAATGTTCAAATTCAACTAATTATTATTGTTATTATTATTATTTTTTCCCATAAAAGGCCCTAACTCAGACTACGATTACTTTGGGTTTTCAGATTAACGATTATGGTGTAGTTTTAGCCAAATATACATGTGGAACTGATCCGGTCATCAGATAAGAAGGTGATTTCTGCTCTGTCAAGCTTACAGAGAGCACATATCCAAACATTCTCTATAACATATAGTTAAAATTAAAAGTCTCACTATTTGGTTCTACCAACCATTCATCTTCATAAATGTTGTCTCTATGGACCACGACAAGTGATGTGCAGTGTAATTCAGCAGAAGTCATTATATTAGCATTTTTTTAAAATCCTGTACTCTTTAACAAATTGATGAATCCCATTCAAAGTCTCAGACATTAAGTCTCTTTAACGTGCGCCCTGTTTCTGTCGCACAATTTAGAGGTACAATGAACCTTTCAGCAAATCTATCATGTCCTGTATCAGAAACGGACAGGTTAGTTTAATCAGACATTCCTGGTAAACACTGCAAGTCACATGGTCGTATAACACTTCTCTATCCACAATAATCTACCATTATTTACTTGTGTTCTCTCTATTAAAAGAGACTATCTTGGTAAATAAAATAAAAACTCAATATCTGCTATTTGGCCTCAGACTTGAAATAAACATTGCAAGCAGATTCTTCATTGCGGAGAGCAATATCAGTGTATGTGTGTGTGTGTGTGGAATTAAAAAATGTGCACTTCCCTTATCCGTGACTGCTGGCTGCGCTCCAGACCTCCTCCTCCCTGCTCTCCGTCTTCTTTCTCTCAGTTCACCTGTGTGGTGTTCGGACAGTCACCTGCCCAATGTCCATCTTCTTTGCACAGTTTACAGTTGGTACACTTTCTGAAGTCATGATCTTCAGCCAGAACTGCCATCTCCTCTTCTTCTGCCTCTTCCTGCTGTTGTATCTGTTGGCTGATGTCTCTGCCCTTTGTGATCTTGTTTGAGTGAAAGCATGTTGCAGTTCTTTGTCTTTTCTTTATCTGTTGTTCTTGCGCATGCCGTGCACAGTTTAGGACAGTCTCAATTCGTCCATTCTGCCAGTCGATGTATTGTGGTTTCACTGTTAGTGTGATCTTTAGTCTCAGTCTGTTCTCAGATGACATTTCCAGAGGCCTGGTTCTTTACCTCTGTCGATACTCGCTGCATTTCCCCAGTCCGGTGACTTTTCCTCCTGTTTGCAGTGTTTGACCACTCACTTTGTGCCAGTCAGTTGCAGAGTTTCACAGATAGCAGAAAACAATCAGCACCGCAGACATTTTTTCCCCTCTTCTCTTCTGCCTCTCTGTCTGCCCATTTTTTGATTCATGTGTTGGTTGTTGTAGTTCTGGCCACTCATCTTGCCGGTGTCAATTCTCGTTCCTTTCTCGGGTTTAGTTCAAAATTGACTCCGGCTCGTAGGATGCATCACTTGAGATTTCTCCCGCTGCTCCCTCTCGCTCAGCTGCTGCTGTTGGGACGCTCCACGGAAGTAAGCTTGCGTCCTTTTCTCCTCCTTGGGCTGGTGCTGGTTGTCTTGGTGGAGAGCAGTCGAGGTCTGGGTTCAGTTTCAGTGCGTGCAGCTCAGCCACAGGGTAGTGATGGTGATAATGAAACAGAATAAACAGAAAAAAGGATTAAAACGATAAACAGGGTTAAACCCCCCAAAAGGGTTCGACCCCGAAAAAAAGTTAGTAGGTGTTGGTGCATTAGGTCTTTCTTCACCCTTATTTTCTACCTCAACCTCTTTTTCTTTCCCCCTTTTCCCCTGGTAATTCTTTCTGCATTGTTTTTCTTCCCTGCGCTCTGCTCTCTCTTTCCAGTATTCAATAGCTGGTTCACAGTCAACGCACAAATGTTTCCCATAACATTCCTTCTGTTTTCACTCCTGTTCTCAACAGAATATTTCACCATTTTTAGCCTCATGCTTAAAGTTCATATTCAGGAAAAAGTCATGGTACTTAATTACTTCTCATACATTTTATCCCATTCACTCATTTGACGAAACACAGCTGTATCATATTTATCAATTTTTCTGTGGGATTTCCCCATGACTTCTGTTCTCTCTCTCTTGGCAAATTTCGACGCGTCTATATAACTCCGGACGTCTCCAGAGAGACCAATTTTACCCTGTATTGGACAGGACGAGACTCTTTCTCGAGTTTTACAAACCAATTTTCCCCTGTATTGGACAGGACGAGATCTTGGCCGTTCAACACAGCCCTTTTCCCGAATTTTACTGCCTCAGCAGCTCTTGCCACAGAGAACAAAAATCACAGATCTTTCCCTACCGGTATTCTATCCTTTTCAAAATTCACAAATTTATTAAATAAACTGATTTGTCTCTTACCAGACCAAACTCCATTGCCACTTCTGTTCTTTTCTGGTTCCAGTGGAGTGTCCCCTGGGCCCCTGCGGTCGGCCCCTCTCTCTCAACCTTTGCGAGGTAGGGCTGAACCTGTTTGATCCAGGATGGCCAGTCACCGTCCGCTCCGGGTCCAGAAGACACAACCAAGGAACCCTGCTCGCAGCGCCAAATTGTGGTGGCAAAAATCTTTTACTGGTTCTGAGTAAGAGACAGAATAACCCAATAACTGATTTTAAAAGGTTTATTTTCTTGCAAGAAAAGGCCACAGTCATACAGACATCCGAAGCTGCCCTGCAGAGTGTGACAAAGAAGGACAGGCAGCTTCAACATTTATATCTTCCCTGACCTTGAAGGTCAGCACAGACTCTCCCTCCCTCGGTGGGAAAGTTAGCCTTGCACAAATACTTTCAAGTCTTCCCATACCTTGAACACAATTGCCCAAATACTTTCAAGTCTTCCCATACCCCAAAAGGTCAGCTGCTACTCACTAATATCTTAGGATATAAAGAGTAAAATATAATCATGAAATAAAAACATATGAAATGGTAGAATTTCCATCACAATGGTTGATGTCCAACTGCTTAATCTGTGAGAAGACAAATGATACCTGGTTGAAAACAAAACATTCAAGTGTTTTTGGAATAGGTTTTTTCAGCAGTGGGGTCACACAAGAAAGCTTGAATGCGGCAAGGAAAGTTCCTTTCCAGAGAAATGTTGATGATGTGACATAGTACTGGTAAAAGTATTGGAGAGATGGCTTTTAGAAGATGTGATAGGATGGGATATAAAGGGTAGATTGTAGGGTGGCTGGAGAGGAGAAGTTTAGATACATCTGCCTCTGTGAGTGAACAGGAGGAGAGAAGATTTCTGGTTTCTCTGGTCTTAACTGTAATTACCATACAATTTTCATTTACCTACCGTCTCAATGAATTAGAAAATTGCCAAAATCAATTGCAGTAAAAGATGTGGAGGACAGAGGTACCAATGAGGTACCAATGTCCTCCTATGCAGGAGGTCTCCCATCCAGGTACTTACCAGGCTCAACTCTGCTTAGCTTCAGTGAGCAAACAGTCTTGGGCTACAGGGTGATATGGCTCCTGAATAATGTGTCTGGAAACATAGATACAGATGTTCTGGAATGATTAGCCACAAACACTTTTCTTTGTCCTTCTTGTTGAGTATCAACGCTATTCCTGAATGTCTTGACTCAATTATTTTAAATCAATTAACACATACCCTATTGATCAACAACCCTGATTTCTAACACTGAGGTGTCAACATACCATAAAGCTTGACTTTCACCCCAGGATTCAAAGCAAAACATGGCCACCAACAGTTTCCCCCCAACATTTAGGAAGTCAGAAAGACAGAATATATAATGAGATATAACCTCCATAAATATTCCCCTATATATCCAACTATAAATTCACTTGAACATTTATTTGATTGACACTCATGAACTGCCAATCTGTGACTTTGAGTTATAAATCTAACCATAAAACAGCTGCTGGCCAGCCAATCAGAATGACAGCACACATGCGCTCAGCCATGAAACATGTCTGATAACTGCTACTGACCAGTCAATTTGAGTGGCAAGTGGACATAAATTATGGTCATAAATCACATCATAAATTAGGTCATAAATAACCTACATATAACTGCTAGCTAGATGGGTTTTCATTGGAATTAGGGGCAACATCATTAAAAGGGCCAAGGGTTTTAGTAAATTCAAATTCAAAACCTAATAGTGGTGTATTATATAACT
This sequence comes from Rhodeus uyekii, assembly GCA_037043235.1. Classification (NCBI taxonomy): domain Eukaryota; kingdom Metazoa; phylum Chordata; class Actinopteri; order Cypriniformes; family Acheilognathidae; genus Rhodeus; species Rhodeus uyekii. The sequence goes on from JAWRVZ010000087.1 coordinate 2,307,339, forward strand.
ACTCTGGTTTGCTAAACTGTCGATCCATAATCAAGGTTAATATAGAAATTGTTTAGTATGGAGAGAAGTTTTTTTAAAACCCTGATAGGCCTGCACAAAAGCCCTTAATCCCCCCAAATACCTTTAGAATAAACTAGAAGCAGAAGCTGTTAGGAAGGAATTGCTCTGCATGTCATGCCTCTGGTTTTGACTTTAAACATTTCACAAACACATACAGTTGTGTCTGGCCATATTGTAGATGCAAACAATTTCTGTAATAATGTTTTTGTTTTTTGCTATAGTTGCTTTGTAAACAAGGGAACACAGTGAAGCCACACTGGCATTTGATTAAACTAAATAATGAATGTTTTAATTCTGGAATGTTTAATTAAAGGCAATTCCATTACAAGATTTTTATATGTTGTTTTATACCTAGTTTTAAGTTTTCATTGGCTATCATGAATTCTTTTGTTTCATCTATTGTATTTCTTGGTTTAAACTGGCATAGCCAATTTGAAAATATTTCAACATTTATCTTTAACAAATAAATAAATACAGTTTGACAATAGTAATGGATTTGACTGTCACGGTTCTGTCTCTGTTTCCAGTGGTATTAGTGTTCTAGTGGACAGAACCGTGGCACTGCGCTCTCTCCTGTGTGTTTGTGTCTCGTTAGCGTCTGCCCCGCCTCCTTGTTTCCTGTAATCATTCCCAGCTGTCTCTCATCACTACCTTCCCTCATGTGCTCTATTTAATCCCTGTTTGTTTGCTGTCTTGTGGGGTGTTGTTGTCATTCCTGGATGTCGGTATTCCTCGATGTCGTTTATGTGTTTCCTGCTGTGGCATTGGTTTGTTTTATGGTTTAGTTTGGATCTTGTTTATGTTATGTTTTTCCCCCTAGTGGGTGTTTCTTTTGTTATGTTCAGAGTTTGTTTCTTTTGTTAATAAATATTATAACTTCACCAGCACTTGAGTCCCTTTCCCTTGACCAGCCATGACAATTACATTGTTTATTTTGGTAGGAAAATATCTGCTGCAGCTATTATTTCCATTGGTTATTGCTGGTGCAGCTGCTGATTATTGCTGCTATTTGTAATTGTAAAAATACCCAATAATAGATTTTAAATAAAAAATGTAACCAAAATGATGGTTAAAACAATCTAAATGGATCTTTAAAGATCTTTAAAACAATCCAAATGGATAGCATTCTTAACAGATACAGATAATGAATTACACAACTTATGTGCATTGCAGGAAAAGACCCTCCAGGCCATAGATTTTTCTTTTTTACAATGAGGCTGATACAAAGTGAGAGATCCAGGAGAGACGAGAGAGCATGAGAGGATGGATGGAATAACCAAATCACAAATGAAAGCTGGAGCCAACCCTTCTGTTGCTTTATAAGTTAAAGTTGCTGGAAGACAGGGCTGATGTGATGGCATGATGAAGAGCAAGTCAAAACGCATGCAGCTGAGTTTTGCATAAATTGCAATTGACGTGATAAAGGTATGGATAAGCCTCAGTGATTGACATAAATGCAGTCACGGTTGAATGGCCCTCTTGAAGACAGAATGGTTGATGTCCAACTGCTTAATCTGTGAGAAGACAAATGATGCCTGGTTGAAAACAAAACATTCAAGTGTTTTTGGAATGTGTTTTTTCAGCAGTGGGATCACACAAGAAAGCTTGAATGCGGCAAGGAAAGTTCCTGTCCAGAGAAATGTGTTGATAATGTGAAATAGTGCTGGTAAAAGTATTGAAGAGATGGCTTTTAGAAGATGTGATGGGATGGGATATAAAGGGTAGATGGTAGGGTGGCTGTAGAGGAGAAGTTTAGATACATCTGCCTCTGTGAGTGAACAGAAGGAGAAGAGAATATTTCTGGTTTCTCGGGTCTAAACTGAAATTACTCTACAGTCTAAATCAGTGGTCGCCAACCATATCAGTGTCCCGGTAGCTCCCAAAAAAAAAACGTTTTCAGTTTTGCAAGCATCTGTGTTTCTTAATCCAACTGCTTTATTAATTTTCAATGAAGTGACCAATCAGATAAAAGAAGAGTACCCATAAATTAACTGTCACAAACTTCAATATGGATCTCCATGGTGATAGCCCGTGGCCGCGAGATAACAGTCAAACTAGAATGGCGGAGGCTCCACGAAAGAAGGCAAAGACGTACAATTTTCATCCAGAATGGGAACAGGAATTTCTGTTTACCTTGGTAAAAGATAAGTGTGTTTTTTGTTTTTTGTTTTTGTGCCACCAAAAACAAGCATTATGTAAAAGAGGGAATCTGGAGCGGCACCACAATACCAACCATCTGAAATATAAAGACCGCTACCCGCATTAGAGCGCGATTCATGCACGGAAAGTTGACGAGCTGAGATCTGAGTTGAAGGCCCAGTAATCACTTTTTACAAAATCTGCTGATCAAAATAAGGCTGCTACTGAAGCATTGTTTGTGTAAGTCACTTTCTGGCTAAAAACAAAAAGCCTTTTACGGATGGCGAATTATTCAAGGAGGCCATTACTGCAGAGACTATTTTCAAGGATTTCAAAAACAAAGACGACATAAGACTAACTCCATGCTGTACCTCTCGGGCCTGCATCAGTGGAAAGGAGGGTCGAGTCACTGTCAGAGGACGTGGATCGACAGGTGTTAAAGGACTTGTCCAGGTGTTAAAGGACTTGTCCAGGTGTTAAAGGACTTGTCCAGGTGTTAAAGGACTTGTCACTCTGTGAATATTTTTCACTGCAGTTCGACGAATCTCTGGATGCAGTGGACACAGCTCAGCTTGTTGTTTTTGTTAGAATGGCTTTCCAGGATTCTACAACAAAAGAGGACTTCCTCACTCTTTTGCACTTAAAGGAGAGAACGCGAGGTAAGGATATTTACAATGATTTTAAAAAATATGTAAGAGAAAATGATATCCCCATTCATAAACTAGTAGCAATTACCACCGACGGAGCACCGGCGAAGCGTGGCGTGCGCCTTGGTTTTATAGTACTGTGCTGTAATGACCCTGATTTTCCCGAGTTCAAGAATTATCATTGTGTCATTCATCAGCAGGCCTTAGCAGGAAATGTCATAGACTTTTCACACGTAACGTCATTGGTGGTCAAACTGATAAACTCTATATGAGCAAAAGCACTCCAGCGTTGCTTATTCAAGGCATTATTGGATGAGCTCGATACCGCGTATGGAAAGTGCTCCAGTGGTTTGTTGACTTACTGCTTGAGATAAAGACATTTCTATCTACAAGAAACGAGGAGCACAAGGAACTCTCAGATGATGCATGGCTGTGTGACCTGGGGTTTCTGACAGACTTGACCGCAAAGCTGAATACACTCAACAATGAGCTCCAGGGAAAAGACCGACACCTGGCACAAATGATCAGTGCAGTGAATGCTTTTAAGTCTAAGCTCAGTGTTTGGATCCCACATCTTAAAAACGGGAGGCTAACACACTTTCCCAACCTGGAAATAATGTCACAGAGCTTTAAAGACAAGGACGTTTTTCACCCTGAGAAATATTGTGCTCACCTGGACAAAGTTGCAACAGAGTTCAATGTATCGTTTTGGTGAATTAAACGAAACAGAATGTATTGCTGCATTTTTCTCAAACCCATTCATGTTCATTGATATAGAAGAGTTTGCAGACAAATTCCAGCAAGTATTTTCTTTGTCAAGTGGAGTTGACATGGAGATGGTTGATTTGCAAAATGACATTGAGCTGAAAGCCAGATCAAGGTACAGTGACTTTTGGGGACTGGTCAACAGAGAAAAGTTTCTGCTCCTCACTGCATGTGCACTAAAAGTGAGAGCCTACGTTGGATCAACTTACCTCTGTGAAATGGCATTTTCACAGATGAAAATAATCAAATCAAAATACAGGAGGCGCCTTACTGATAGACACCTCACAGATTGCCTCAAACTGGCTGTCTCTAGCTATGAGCCAGATTTCAGAGGACTCGCAGACAGTATTCAATCCTAGCCATCACATTGACTTGAGTGAGTAACATTACTGCAGCTGTTTTGCCTTCTGGTGGCATTGAGAAAAGTAATGTTGCATAGGATGGGACATAACTGCACTTAGTTTAATTGAGATTGTTGATCATTTAGTTTGCACAGTTCATTTATAAAATGTTAAGGGTAGTACCTTCAGAAACTTCAGTGAATAAGCACGTTACTGCCAACAATGGCATTTTTCTTCAGTTCAGTGCTACTTCATATGATTATATCATCTGGGTTAAGTAAAAAAAAAAGCATTTAATGTATATTAAATTCAAATACAATTCAAATACTGAATAAAAGGCCTCAAGTTGGAAGTACAGTCTGGGCTGTCTTTTTTTAAATCTATTATTCGATAGGTAGATCTTGCCTTTCATTAAGGCCAAGGTCAGTGATCTTCAGCTTGAAAAGGTTGGTGACCACTGGTCTAAATTAATCAGAAAATTGGCAAAATCGTTTGCCATTAAAGATGTATAGGACAGAAGAAAAAATGTAATGCTTTGAAGAGTGTGAGTTTGAGACACTGTTCACTTGATGAGGAAATCTGAAGATTTAGCAGCGTGGACTTCAGTAGAAAATGTAGAAAGCGGAGATTGATACATACTCAGGTCATACTCAGGTCTTTTGATTTGTGCCATTTTCCCTCACCTGCCCTTGGTTTGGACCGGTGTTCATGAAGAACATCAGTTAGCCAGGGGTCAGAGGGAGTAGCATGAGCTGACCTGGAAGAGAGCAGACAGATATTGTCTAGACATGAATTTAAAGTTGCGCATAAAGTATCTGTTGCAGCACTCATATTCAGAGATGAGAATTGTTTGGGTGGAGGAAGAGAGGATGATACAACAGAGGAAATATGGAAAGGAGAAAGAGAGCAAAGGTTTCAACTGAAAGTGACTGGTAGAAGCGTTGATGGTATAGAAGAAGTAAGTTGTAGATTAAATGTAATGAAGAAATGGTCAGAAATATGCAATGGTTTTACGTAGACAAATAAATCTGCAAACCCAAGACCGAGAGCGCTGCTGAGTCTCGGCTGCAGAGGATCCCGAACATGAGCGGCTTAATCAAACACTGCCAGGCAGGAGCGGAGTGTACGCAACGAGAACCTCTTGCAGTCCTCACAGCCAGCACCCTCGAGCGCTGACCGAGCGTGATCCGCTCCCAAACAGGCCACGCACAGATTGTGTGCATCCCAGCCCGTGACAAAACATGGGCAGGGAAAAGCACATGGTCTAAAAGCCTGTTCCGCCATCTCACTTCTAGTAAGGGAATCTATGATATTTTAAACCAGCTAGTGAGAAAATAACGAGCAAACACACACTCTCGACACACAAAATGATGAAGGCACTCAAAGCGATCGCTTCCAGGTTCCGGCGCACCTTTATACTCTGTTCATGATGTCACTGACCCGCGATGCACATTCACACGCATCTTTCTCTCATTGGTTTCACAGTTCTTCACGTGACTGACGTCAAGGTATTTCCCCTAGCGCTTTGATGCAGCTCGAGTTTCCATGAAAGGGAAATGTGATGTGTTTATTTTGGTCGGAATAGATCTGCTGCAGCTACTATATCTGTTGATTATTGCTGTTGGTTACTGCTGTTACTACTGATTCTTGTTGCAGCTGTTAATGGGTATTGGTGCTGCTGTTAATAATAATATTACATTATTTATGGTGGGCCTTTCTCTAAATCAAAGCACAAATTACAAGTAAAGATCAAAATGGTACAAAACTGGGGATGCCGTGGCAAAAGGTCAGTGTGCATTTAATGTGTGACCTGCCAATCTTGGATGGTGGCCTGTGGACTGTGGACTGTGGGCTGTGACACTGAGTTATAAATCTAACCATAAAAAAGCCACTGACCTGCCAATCAGGATGACATTACACATAAATTCAGCCATGAAACATATCTCATAACTTCTACTGACCATTCAGTTTGAGTGGCAGATGAACATAAACTATGGTCATAAATCACAATATAAATTAGGTCATAAATTATTATTTGGAGACAGGGTGTATTATATAACTACTAACCAGATGGGTTTTCATTGGAATTAGGGGCAACATCATTAAAAGGAATGTGAAGAGACATGGCCAAGTGTTTTAGTATGCAAATTCAAAACCTAATAGTGGTGTATTATATAACTATGGTTTTCTACTCTGTCGATCCACAATCAAGGTTACTATAGAAATGGTTTATCCTGGAGGGAAGTTTTTTTTTAAACCCTGACAGGCCTGCACAAAGCCCTCAATCCCCCCAAATACCTTTAGAATAAACAAGTAGAAGCTGTTAGGAAACACTTGCTTTGCATGTTTTTGACTTTAAAAACAGGAATGTTCGAGGGTGTAGATTTATTACCTCGTAATATGCCATTAAGCTGTGTCTTTCCATATTGTAGATCCCAAAAAAAGTTTCTATAATAGTTTTTGCTATAGTTACTTTGTAAACAAGGGAACACAGTGAAGCCACACTGGCATTTGAGTCAACTAAATAACTAAAGTTTTAATTCTGAAATAACGTTTTATTAAAGACAATTTCACATGTTACCTCACGTTACCAAATTCCGTTACAATTTTTAAATTGTTTTATTCCTAGTTTTATATTTTGATTGGCTATCATGAATTCTTGTGTTATATATATTTTATTTTATGGTTTTAACCGGCATAACGCAGCATAGCTTATAAGAAAATATTTCAATATTCATCTTTAAGAAATAAATAGTGTTTGGCAATGGTAATTATTCTGCCTTTACAGAACGTGACTCCTGTAACACTGGTTCCTGTCTGTAGGTCATGGTTTCACTTCCTTTGTGTCATGTCATTTGTCACTTCCTGTGTTTCCTCTCATGCCTTTCCTGCAGCTGTCTCATTTATCATTTTCATCGTTAGTCTCCACAGGTGTTCGTCATCTCCTTTTGTATAAATCCCTCTTGTGTTTCTCTTGTCATTGTCGGTTGTTGACGTTGTCTCTGTGACACTGTCTTGTAGTTATGTTGATGTCGCTTGGCTTTGTTATGTTATGTTTTGTGGATCCTATCCCGCCGTGGTTCTGATTCTAAGTTTGTTCTGAGTTTATTGCACAACTTGTGCCGTTTTGTTTTGTTATTTAAAGTGTTTCGTTTTGGATATATTAAAGTGTATTTCAGTTTGGAAATCTGCCTTGCCTTTCTCTCTCCGCATCACACCAGCACCGAATTGTAACAGCTCCATTAGACAGACAGTGAACATCTCAGAATAAGTCCCAAGGCATAACTTTTCTTGCTGAATATTCTTTACTGTAAAACTGAAAATATAACAATCAAATATGTAAATATATACAGCCACACAAATACAATAATACTGTACGTTACAGTCAACTGTTTACTCTTATATTTCCAACCATTCACTACAATGCTCGTTACAATATTAAAGTCAATTCAACCACTTGTTACACTCAAACGTTCATAACAACTTAATTATGTAATAATAAACTTGTAAACTGCTTACAGTCATATGTTTCCCAAGGCTAAATTGTTAGAAGATCGCATATATAAGCTGTAGTACAACGTTCTCTTTTGCTGATAAACCCGAACGCAATAGCGCTAGTACATCGCTATTTTAAAATAAACGTCCAGGAAACAACTCACAATATATAACGTCGCATGCTCTGCTGCGACGACACGTCTGTGAAAACAAATTTCCCGTTAAGGGACAATAAAATTCTATCTAAAAATTAAATAAAATACACAAAAATACCATTTCAACTACTTGAGGGCAACACAGTAATGGATATGACAGTGTTGATATGTCTATTTGGGTCAAAATAGATCTGCTGCAGTTGTCATTGCTGTTGGTTATAGCTGCTGCTGCTGCTGTTGGTTACTGCTGTTACTACTGGTTATTTCAGCTACATTTACATTTAGGTTGATGCATTTGGCAGACGCTTTTATCCAAAGCGACTTACATTGCATTCAAGAAACACATTGACATTCTAATCAGTTCAAGCAGCTACTGCTGCTGTTGGTTAATCACTTCTACAACTAGTTATATCTGCTGCTGTTGGTTATTGCTGGTGTTGGTTATTATTGCTTCTGCTACTGGTTATTGATGCTGTTGTTAATAATAATAAACTTTATTTATAGTATATTCACGCCATCGCATGACCAAGACTCTTATTTTGTCTTTATTCAGTCACATGTTCCTTTGTTTTAGTTTCTCCTGCCACTCATCTGTTACCATGGACACTTATCGTCACAGCTGTTTGTCGTTTGATCATCACCATGTGTATTTAGTTCTCCCTGTTTTCTCCTCGGTTTGTGTGTTGTTGTTTGTGTTAAACACGTTTTGTGAAAACACTGCTGTTACTGTCACCCTCCTGTTTGTAAGATTACCTTTTGTCTTCATTAAAGTACCTTTGGTGAGTGCAAATTACAAGTAAAGAACAACATGAGGAATCAACAAAAGCAAAAAAAAACACAATAAATTGTATTAATAACTTACTTGACTAAAAAGAAGTTTCAGATTTTAATTTACAACAAGGCTGATACAGAGTGAGAGAGCCAGCAGACAGGAGAGAACAAGAAGGGATGGAGCCAACCTTTGTGCTGCTTTATAAGTTAAAGTTGCTGAAGGACAGGTGTGATGTGATGGCATGATGAAGTGCAAGTCAAAACACGTACAGCTGAGTTTTGCATAAATTGCAATCTCAAGACCCTCAAACCCAGAAAGAGAGAATTACAATAATCAAGCCTCAATGTGACAAAGGCATGGATAAGCCTCTCATCAACAGACCTAGAAAAAAATTGACTAATTTGATCAATGTTTCAAAGATGGAAAAAAAGCAACCTTTGTTATATTTTTAAAATGATAATTAAAAGTCAGCTGAGCATCAAATATCACACCCAGATTTTTCACAAAGTTTGCGCAGTTTAAAATCATTATTTTTTTTTTTTTGCAGCTGCTGTTGGTTATTGCCGCTGCTGCTGCTACTGACATACTACCCTGTCAAATAACAAAAAAGAACAGCTGCCAATGATGCTGCTGCTGTAATTGCTGCCGTTCGTGGTTATTGTTGAACTTATTTATCAAAAAATGATTTATAGTGTCATCCAGTGCATCCAGTAAACTGTTTGTTTTGTGGGTCAACATCATGTTGAAAGTTATCCACCCTGAGAAATATACACTGGACTAATATTGTGAAAACCAGCCCTGGTCTCCCAAAGAAAAGAAAAAAAGTACAATAGAAACAAAAGAGGTCTGAATTTAGAGTGTGTGGAATCCCTTTATACAAGACTCCTGTTACAGTGCAATTACATTGGTAAGTACTAAAGTATTGACATTAATATACTTTAATGTAACTTTCTGATAATGATGCATATACTTAAACTGCTGAATAGTTTATGGGGTTACATGATGCTGAACCAGTATGAACGCAACACCTGCCCCGATGAGCTGAGAGGTGAGTGTGACTCCACCCTCGAGTTTTTTTTATCCCATAGCCTCTCTTACTTTAAAAGCAGCATCAGCCTCACACAATCACTCACACACACTCGACAAGATTCAGAGACACTTAAAGGACGACTACAGGGCAGTATGTCTAATATTGCAAAGGTTCTTTCTAGGAGGCAGGATAGAGGAGAAGGAGTGGGAACAAACAACAATGCAGTTCCCTTCAATAAGCAGGACTATCAGAGTCTGAAGCAGGACTGTCTGGCAAGAGGGACTCTGTTCTGTGACCCGACCTTCCCAGCTGAACCTGACTCTCTGGGATACAACAAACTCGGGTGGAAGGAGACCAAACGAGTGCAGTGGAAGAGACCCAAGGTACTGTAATGGTTCAGGTAGACCCTTTGTTATCGCAACATATCCTCACAAACAATATTTGAAATCATCGACCTTGTGGGGACATTTTTGGTCATAAATCACATAGAATATGATGAGATTCATTTAAAATGTAAAAATACAGAAGGCTTTCTGTGATGGGTAGGTTTCGGGATAGAATAAATAGTAAAAAAAATTAAAATAAAAAAAATTGTGTGTGTCTTTATTTGCACAGGGGGAGTTTAAATAAATATAAAGATGCTTTTGTGAGCTTTGTTTCATAGATCTTTGAAGGCGGATAATCAAAATCTCTTGTCTCTGCTATTTACATTATATATATTTTCTTTTCTTTTTCTTTTCCTTCTCTTATTTCTCTTAGAATGATTGACATATATGACTATAACCTCAGTATTAAATCATTAACCAATATCTTGAATACTAAGTTTTATTATTAAATGATTCTAAATGATTTACATTTATAAACAACCATATTATTGTGTAATTGCTCTAATATTTTCTGATGCCCGTATTCTATTTGTCTATGCTAGGGTCCCAGAGGTCATCACGACCCTTGGAATATGTGACGGTCCTTCAATTTTAGAAGTGTTAGGGTTGATATTGTCTGTGTCTTTCTCGGAAGGAGAACGAGTTATCAGAATGTTTTTGTACGTCTTCGGTTGATAGGTCTGTTTTTCCCGGCCAGCACCAACTTCAACCTTGGAGAGACTGTGTATTTGTGTGTGTGCGTTCATCTTTCTGTGCAGGTCTAGGAGAAAGGGTGCGAGACGTAGATTTCGATGGAGACTTACAGGCGCCTCGTGGTGATCGGGGAGGTCATTTCATGCCTAAATCCAGTCTAAACATCAGCAGTTCGATGGATGGAGATATGCTATTGATGTTATGTCTTTTTGTGGAAGATTAATAATTTCTGCCTACTTTCTTAGCCAATCAGAATCATTTAAGTTTTTTTAAGTAATGACGTAATGTGACCTTAGAAAATGGTATAATTGATGTAACAATGAAAATGTAAGCAGAGCGGCCTACGACCTCCTTGTGAGACTTGAAGCTGGCTTCTGCATGATGAAACTACAACCTATTCTTTACTAAATTTTTATTATTTGACTACACTCCTGACTCCTGGTCTTCATTCAACATATCTGGTCCTCGGGTCTTAACTGTAAATTCCCCTACATCTTTTTTTAAATATCTTTTATTTTCGCTGACAAAGTTCACTTTCTCGACCCCCCATCTCCCAGGACGGCCTCTTTGGCATGTCGAGAACTTTGCCCAGTAGTTCTCGGCAGTCCAGAGGCAGACTGAGGTGATTAGCCATATCTTGCCACGGCAAACTGCTTTGAACTGTCCCTCAGCGTGCTTGTCCCTCCAGCCGAGATGGAGGCAGGATTATACAATACCTACTTCATTGTAGCCATGAAAGGCAGAGGGTTTCGTCCGATCTTGGATCTGCTTGTCTTGAATCAGACTCTGGACAGGCTCCCTCATCTGTACATGCATTTGCTTGTTTGCAGCTATTGCCTTGAAAGATGCGTACTTTCATGTCTTTCCAGGGTCGAACATACTACTACATAGTCCTCCCCTTTTGTTTGTCCCTGTCTCACCATGTCTTTACCAAAGTCACAGAGGTCGCCCTTAACCCTCTCAGGGAGGTGGGAGTTTGCATTTCAATAACTGGCTCATTTTGGTCCAGTCTCAGGAAAAGTTGTGCGAGCACAGGGACCTGGTGCGACAACGATCCAATGACCCAACAATCAGGGGCTTCGGGCCAACTGGGGAAAGAACAAGCTCTCCCTCGTGCAAAGTATCTCTTTTCTAAGGCCAAGTTGCATGTGGTCCCCATAACAGTGAATCTCACCAACAAACATATACAGTAATCTCACTGAAATAGTTTTAGAGGCTCCTGGAGTGTATGGCATCTACAGTCACCATAACACTGCTAGGATTGATGCATATGAGACCGCTTCAACATTGGCTACACGGCATAATTCCTGCCATTTCAATTGCCTCTAGTTGCTAGCAGCACATTCTGCACCGGTTCCGACTATTACTGCACGAAAAACATGTACTGGTCACAATGGACAACACATTGACCATCGCGCACATCAGCTCCCGTCGCATGTAGCAACTTGCCCGCCCTCTCCTTCTATGGAGTCAGCAGTGGCTCAGGTTGCTGCACGCCATTCATGCACAGCTCAATCGTGCAACAGACGGACTCTCGTGACAGCTTACGAGAATGGAGAATCCATTCCCAGGGGGATAGGTTACGACTATGTGAGAGCAGTTGTAAAAAAAAGTGCGCTACACCTTACATCTGCATCAGCATCTGGATCTCCAATACTCGTAACAAAGTTCAGTGCCTTTGATGCTTTCCATCGTCAGTTTCGACATTACATCGAATGTGACTGACTGATAGGGAACATCTAGGTTATACCCGGGTAGGTGGGAATTGTTTTGTTAAACTTGGTGGTGATTGGGATCCCAGGTGAGACACCAGAACGTCAAAATAAATAAATAATGAAATACGCTGAAATAAATGTGTTTTGTTGCTACGCAAAATGTACCATTGCATAACGTAATAATGTCAGTTCTAAGTATATTTCATTTTTTCATTTTTAAAAGGATCTATGCTTAAATCCTGAGTTCATTGTGGATGGCGCCAATCGGATGGACATCTGCCAGGGGGAATTAGGTGAGAAAAGATTCTTTTGGTCACAATAGTGTCGAGGTGTAGCCTGTAGAAAAATACAATGCATCACTTATGCTTTTTACCAACATGGTGGTCAAAAGTGAAGACATTAGTACTGAAGTGCAGCATTAAAAAACATGATACAGAATTTCATAATCAGTTATATATTATAATATCAAAAGAAGAGTTTAGTTTAATGCATCTGTGTCTGCTTGACACGAGTACTATCTTCCACCCCAATCTCACACAGACCTGTATTGTGCAGAGCTAACCACCATGATATAACGATTATGAACACTATATCAGAGAAGATGTGACTTGCAGCTTCAGTGATTTTCAACGAATGCCATAGAGGCATTTTGTTTGTTCAGACAAAAAGAAACATGTAAAAATGTACAGAGAAAAAGTTTGCTAAGTTTCTTGGGGGAACAAAAAACAGTTGGCAGAGTATAGAAGAGGATTAACAATTTTTCCTCCAATTTCATATTTTTGTCACCAACACGTGCCTTCTCTAAGTAAAAGCAATCAGAATCTGCCTTTAATGAATTAGAGCAAATTGCAATCAGATTAGAATTAGAGCATATGGTGTGGCAAAATGAAACCAGGATAGATGCAACATTAGAAATGAATGAATACTAAAGTTAACAGATGATGAGAAACCATATATATATATATATATATATATATATAAAAAACTAATTAATAAATCCAGAACAACAAAACCAAATACAGGTCATAAAGAGCGCCGGTAACCCGGAAGCGGCAGCTTGTTTTGTCTTCGCAAGCACAAGTGTGAGAGTGTGTTGTGATGTTGCGCTGGTTGTTTGAGTTCCCTAGACTAGTTTAAAAGAAAAGGGCTCTCCAATTTACAAATGGCGAATCAAACATCTGTGTATGCGTCTTCCTGCCTTCACTACATTTCGGGTGGGAATGCGCATTCACTATGTGTATGCGTGGGAGCAGAGCATGCTCGGACAGCGCATGAGTGTGCTGTCTGTATTCACTGTAGCCAGCCAGCCGCTACAGATGCTCCGCTCCCGCCTGGCGGTATTTGACACTGAGTCCGCCCAGGCTTGCGCTGCCCAGGGCTCAGATCCCGCAAGTCAAGGATCTGTGGTGATCTGGGTCCTGGGATTCGCGAATGGATCAGACGGCAGGGTGTGAGACAAGCGTTGCTTTATCTCAGCCCTTTCCCGGCAGATCCATTGCTCGTGCAGCCCAAGGGCTGTTACATATGGGCACAGATACTGCAATGATCTATCTGTGAGGAGTTTTGACATTGTCAGCATTTAATGATGAGAGAATATTCACCACTTTTCACTCCAGTATGAGGAGTTTTTCGGGGAAGTGACTTGCGCACCTTGTTGACTATTTATTGCCGGCAAAGAAGCATTCCTCCTAAGAAAATAAATAATTAGATGAATGCGTCCTGTTAGCGCGAGTCACCCACCGCAATATATAAAATGATCGATCCTGAGACTGAGGAGGCGCTTGCGAGCTACCTATCTCATTCAGTATTAATGAAAAAAAAAAAAAACTACACTGCTCTATAAACCTGTGAGGATTATTTCCACTCTCGTGGGCAGTCAAGCATATAAGATTCAAGAATATTTATTTTCACATACACAGTTACATACAATATACAGCTGTCAGTGAAATGTAAACAGGAAAGCAGGGTTATTGGGGGACCTTGATGAGAGCATAAATATACATATATTTTAATATTATATAAATCTATCTAAATGTGTGTTTTTATATATATATATATATATATATATATATATATATATATATATATATATATATATATATATATATATATATATTATATTTTTAAAAGAGGTATCTGTGGCTCAAACCTTTAAAGATAAGGAAATAAGTTTCTACTGGACGCCCCTCTCTCGTCTTCTGGGCTTTTACTGTTGAGACGGTCGTTGATAAGTTCTAGGAGGTTGCTAGTAGCAGGTGCCGTTCAGTATGCTGTGGCGTCGTTGCTCTCAAATTAGGGGCTATGAGCCAGCCACAGCCCCAGAGCTCCTCACAATGGGCCGCTCTGAGGCAGAGTGTCGCAACCCGCTAACCCCTCCAGAAACCCGGGGGGTCGGGCTGGCACTCCCAGCCTCAACCCTCTGGCAGGAGGACGGATCTGAGGACCGTCATCCTCGCCAAGAAAGCTACATCAAAGAGGTCCTGGCGCTAAGGTGCCTGACCTCGCACAGGCGTCCCTCCTCAGCTGCCACCCATGAGTCTGGTTGCTCTGAGGAGATCGCCCCCTCCAAGGTGGGTCCTACAGCATTCACTCCAGGCGTACCACTGAAAACCGGGCCCTGGAGCGTCTGCCACTTAAGCACCAGAGTCCAGCCTTGAGAGGCTGGTTCCCTCATTAGAATTTCTGGTTGCATCTCATGCCTACCAGAAGTTTATCATTGGGTCCTGCAATATATATATATATATTATTTTCCTTTAGCAGGGTTCTACCCACCGTGGTGAACCCTGAGCAGGCTCTGGTCATAGAACAGGAAGTAGACACTCTGTTGAGGCAAGGGGCCATAAAATATGTACCCCCCTCGGACAGAAAGTCAGGCTTAGAGTCGTTACTTCATCGTTCCCAAGAGGAATGGAGGATTGCGGCCCATCCTAAATTTGCGCCTTCTAAATCACTCGTCATCAATGTTGACTTTGAACTAGATCGTGACAGATCAGGTCCGAGGACTGGTCTGTCAAATCGACCTGAAGGACGCATATTTTCATTCCATCCTTCCACATCACAGGAAGTACGTCAGGTTCGCCTTTGGGGGTGAAATCTTACCAATATCGAGTGCTTCCATTTGGCCTAGCTCTTTCACCTCGCACGTTCATCATATGCATGGTCGCAGCGCTAACCCCGCTGCACCTCTAAAGAATCAGAGTTTCCAATTATATTGATGACTGGCTTTTCTACCTAGTCGCTACAGCTAGCGGTTCAACATTGAGATATTGTTCCCGCGCTGTTTAATGTGTTGGGGTTGAGGCTAAACACAAAGAAGAATGTCCTCTCTCCTCTCCAGAGGACCACCTTCCTCGGCGTTGTTGGATTTCGGTTATGATGTCTGCACGGTTTTTCCCCGTGCGCATCGATTCCGTCCTGTTAGCTGTCAGAGTTTAACTAGGCCAGCCACTCACTGTAAAGCACTTCCAACAAGTGCTGGTTCTCAGGCAGCAGCTTCCTGCGTTACCCCGCTCGGGCTGCTGCACGAGGTCATTACAGTGGTGGCTCAGAACCAGAGGGTTTTCCCAGAGGGGCAACCCTTTCTGTACTATCAAGGTCACGCGGCGAGGCTTATGTGCCTTAGATGTGTGGAAGGAATCCTGGTTTCTGTCTCATGGACCCGTATTGGGAGCTCCTTGTCAACGCGTAATGCTATCGACGGATGTATCTCTTACGGGCTGGGGAGCAGCCTTGAGAGACCGCTCCGCCGAAGGTCATGAGCACCAGTTATCCTGGCACATAAACCTGCTAGAGATGATGGTTGCTTGGAGGGCGCTTCAGGCGTTCCTCCCAGACCTTAGGGGCCATCATGTGGTTGCTCAGACCGAAGACACCACTGTGGTCTGCTATATAAATCATCAGGGAGGTTTATGCTCGCAACCAATATACAACTGGCGCAGCAGATCCTCCTTTGGTACTAAGGGAGACTGCTCCATCTATGGGCAGTTCACATCTCTAGGACCTAGAATGTGGGAGCAGACGTCCTGTCGAGGCAGGGGCCGAGGCCCGGAGATTGGAGGCTCCACCCATAGGTGGTGGAGCAGATTCGGTTGAGATTCGGCCGAGCACAATTAGACCTGTTCGCGTCCGAGGAATCAACTCATTGCCCTCTGTGGTTTTCACTCTTGCACCCAGCCCTGCTCAGGCCGGGTACCATGGTTCAGACATGGCCGAGGCTATGTCTGTACTCCTTTTCCCCGATTGCTCTGCTCCCGGGAGTTCTGGAGAGAGTTCGCCGAGACAAGGTCCGTCTCACACTAATTGCTCCATGTTGTTCGGGCAGAGTGTGTTTTGCGGATCTTGTGTCCCTTCTGGACTGAGCCCCCTGGGAGATCCCAGGGAGGACTTTCTGTCCCAGGCAGTGGGCTTGATGCGTCTCCCCTGCCCAGAACTATGGAAACTGTGGGCTTGGCCTCTGAGGAGGCCCAGCTCATAAATTCTGGTCTGTCAACTGAGGTTGTTGAGACCATCCTCCACTCCAGAGCAGGTCCTTCATCTGATCTGGATACGGCCCGGATACGGCTGACCACGGTAACCTCGGAATAAACAGAGAACAATATCAGCATAGATGCCATTCTTCTTCTGATGTATCAAGTACATGTGTATCAATGTATCAAGATGTTACGGGAATGTTCTCGGTTCCGGCTTACCTAAATTATGCAGCCTAACAATCATTTTACATGATTTGGATTAAAAATGTATGTATAATGTGTTGTGTGAGAGTGTGTAATGAGCTACGAGACACTCGTCAGCCTTCGTCACTGAGGTGGCGTTGGTATATCGTTCCCCAAAGTGATCGAAAGACGCAGCGCGAGTTCCCTTGAAAGGAAACGTCTCAGGTTACGTATGTAACCATACTTTCTTGAGAGGGAACGAGACGCTGCATCTTTAGCCTCAGCTCCTTGCGCCTTCCGGGCTGAGACGTTCTCACTCAGGAGCACAAATGGGAGCTCACTGAAATAAATACTAAAAATATAAATAAATACAACTCCCCAAATAAGCTGCATTAGGTTTTACCTGAGCGCCACACACACACTCACGCACGAGTAACAGCTCAATGTCACATATAGTCTATAGTCCATAGCAACAAGAGGAAATACTTAAACAATATATATATATATATATATATAAAAAACCATCACCGTTGAGTTAGACACACAAGTGCGCAGGATACTCCTTGAGAAAAACACTGAAGACCAGGTTGATCCTGCAAGACTATCACTGTAATCAGTGCACAGAAAGTTAGTTTGCATAAAATTATCTGCTCAAGGGAAAATAAATATCTAATTACATTTGATACATTGTCAGGTGACTGTTGGTTGATGGCAGCCATTGCATCTCTGACTCTGAATAAGGAGATTCTGGAACGCGTTGTTCCACCTGGACAGATTTTTACACAGGACTATGCCGGCATCTTTCACTTTCAGGTCAGAACATACAAACAGAGTCTGCATGAAAGATCAACATTCAAAGTATGTTAAATCATTTGACAATTAAAAATCAAAATTTCATTCAAATTGTTAGCTAATTGTTAGCTAATATTGTTAGATAATTTAATAACTTTATTAAATTAAAAAAGGTAATTAAATGTAAAGATGTATTTAAATAATTGATTTAAAATCAAATCAAATAAAAAAAATTTGACTTTTATTCCTTACAATGCAATATATGATCATGTTGTAATTTAAATGATAAATTAAAAGGACACTGTCAGACTGATGATGTTTTTTCTCGTCTCTTCAGCTCTGGCAGTATGGTGAATGGGTGGATGTGGTCATTGATGACCGGCTGCCCACCAGAGATGGGAGGCTGTTGTTTGTTCAGTCCTCTGAGCGCTCTGAGTTTTGGAGTGCTCTACTGGAGAAGGCCTATGCAAAGTGAGTGTGTGTGTGTTTATTCATAATTTACCTGCAAATTTTTACCTGAACTGAATCATTGAACAATATGATACTGAGTCATCTGAAATGCTTGGTAAACACTCTGCCTACAACCATAGACTACAAAACACACAATGTTCATACAACATTTCACATACCAACTGTTAACGCCAATTTCTACCATATTTTAAAGGGTAAACGGCTCATATGAAGCTCTGATAGGAGGTTTAGCCACTGAGGCTTTTGAGGATTTCACTGGAGGCATCACTGAGAGTTATAAGCTGATAGAAGCTCCTCCAAACCTGTTCAAGCTTATGCAGAAAGCACTGACGCTGGGCTCATTACTGGGTTGCTCCATTGATGTGAGTTTTATTCTGCTTCTTTTGGCTTTTATTTTTATTGCGTTTTGAGCTGCAAAAACTTCTCCATGGCAAGAAGAGACAGTGATTACTATACAATACCATGTAAGTCTTCAGATCAATGTTTTGTTGGAGTTGTGGTCTCCTTAACAAACACACTTTAGACTGATTACTGATTACTGAGGACTGATTGCATTTGCTTTTAAGGATTTTTTGCATGTGACTTAATAAGAATACTTGCTCTATATGTACATAGATTTGCATCACCCATACTTAAAATATTTATTTGTGTGGAAATATCAAATGTAAGCCCACTTGTGTCTCACACTAAATACCAGGAGTTCAAGTGTGACAATTTATATAATTGGTGTAATGCATAATACTTAAAGACACACTGATATGAACATGTTATATTTATACAGTAATACCTCGGTTTACGAGTTTAATTCGTTCCAAGAGCGAGCTCGTAAACCAAAATGCTCGTACACCAAAACAATTTCCCCCATAAGAACGCACTAAAAATCACTTGATTCGTTCCACACAACCATAAATGGCCATTTTAAATATTTTTTTAGTTTTAACCTATTAATTACATTCAAAATTATAACCATTAAGATCTCATATAAATACTAATTAAGTATTTTTAGAGTTTAACTGTTATTATTAACTATTTACTGTAACATGCACTTTACCTCTTCACTGCTGGCATGATCGAGACGAGAGGAGAGGGAAGGGGATGTAGGGGGTGGGGTTACTGCTTATATATTTCACTACATTGTAGCGTTGCTTCTTTTAATAACCAGACAGGTTCCTTCTCATTCAGAGATTTTATTGAGAACTATCGGATTGCGGTTCTGGCTTCAACCCACGCCGTACATAATAGAAGAATCAAAACTGTCTCTGCTTACGAGCTCTCTCTCAAATCCCTCAGAACTCCACTCTCTCTAGCGCCGACTGAAACCCCGCCCTCTTAAAGTGACAAGACTGTTAACTTAACACTTATTGACACATCAGATTAACTAGTTCCTTCAACATTTGTAACGATATTACAACGTAAAGAATAGCGATCACAATTAATGCAATAACACGAGATAAAACCGCTGTAAATCACTTATGTATATGATCTGTAGAGAGTTATAACTGTTATAGTGTGCTGTTCTCTAAAAGTGTATGGCCATTTAAGAACGTCATTGGGTGCGTTGGACTGTAAACACACGTGAGTCTCATTAGTATGCAATGTGTTGGTAACATGCTCCATTAATAAAGTTTCATCATATTCACATGTAATCATATTCACAACAACTTATAAAATAATGCACTGTGGTGAATGATGCACCCTTACTGAGAGACACTGAGAGAATGAACGAGTTAAGGGGTAATAAAGGGATCTTTTCGACGCAAAACTGCGCATGGGTGAGGGACATTTTTTCTTGTACACCGAGACAATGCTCCCATGACCCTCCATGCTCGTACACCGATTTGCTCGTATACCAAGTCGCTCGTAAACCGAGGTATTACTGTATATATTTTGAAGCGATAACCAACATATTGTCAAAAAAAAAAAAAAAAAATAAATAAATAAATAAATATATATATATATATATATATATATATATATATATATATATATATATATATATATATATAAAAATCTAACAGAAAAAAATCTAACAGAACCCAAACTTTTGAACAGCAGAATGTGAATATATATATATATATATATATATATATATATATATATATATATATATATATTCACATTCTGCTGTTCAAAAGTTTAGGTTCTGTTAGATTTTTTTTTCTAATGGATACAAAGAATGCATTTATTTGATCAAAATACAGTAAAAACAATAATATTGAAATATTATTAAAATTTTAAATTACTATTTTCTATTTGAATATATTTTAAAATGTAATTTAGTTCTGTGATGTATCACTTTATTTATCATCAATACTCCAGTCTTCAGTGTCACGTGATCCTTCAGAAATCATTGTAATATGATGATTTGCTGCTCAAGAAACATTTATTATTATTATTATTATTATTATGAATGTTGAAAACACTTGTGCTGTTTAATATTTTTGTTTATTCTTTGATAAAAAAAACATAATTATTTTGTAAAAATCCCCAAAACCTTTGTTTAGTTTAATGCAGCCTTGGTGAATAAAAGTATTAATTTCTTATCTTACTAACCCCAACTTTTTAAAATAGTGCCATTTCTCCAGTGTGAGACATACAGGTTTGATCCTGACCTACAGTTTTTCTCATTAAAAATATCTGAAAGCAAATATAAATCATATGTTATTTAAGGAGCAGAAGAAAAGTTCAAATGAGCCAGCGGAGAATTTGAACCTGGTGAAGTTTCATGCCTACTCCGTCACGGCTGCAGAGGAGGTCAGACATTGATACTGAAATATGGATTTGATAGGAATAAGCTCTAAGTTGCTCTATTAATTGTCACCTTACATGCAGGTTCACTTCAAAGGCCAACTGGTTGAACTGGTGCGAATCAGAAACCCGTGGGGTCATAAGGAGTGGACAGGCGCTTGGAGTGATAAGTGAGTTCCCTAAACAGATTGTCCTAGTTCAACTTCAGTCTTCAGAGTCCTGTAAGATGTTTCCCATCTCTTCCTCAGTTCCAAAGAGTGGAATAACATCCAACCAGAGGAGAAAGCCAAACTGTGTCATTCAGCTGAAGATGGAGAGTTCTGGTGAGACAACTTTTTAATCTTTAAAGCTTTTAACCCTCAAGAACGTAACAAATAACATGATTGTTTAATCTTCCTCGTTCTGTCAGGATGGCATATTCTGACTTCATACAGCAGTTCTCTGAGTTGGAGATCTGTAATCTGACTCCAGACACTCTTTCAAGTGACAAAGTGAGCCGCTGGAACTACAACCAGTTTGAAGGAAACTGGAGGATCGGCTCCACCGCAGGAGGCTGCAGGAACAACCGAGGTATATCAAATCAACATGAATGTTCCTGAACCCAAATTTAAGTTTTTGTTTCATTTGTTTTCTTCTTTCCAGCTACATTCTGCTCAAACCATCAGTTTGTGATCAAGCTGGAGGATACAGATGATGATCCCTATGATGGTGAAGATGGATGCACGTTACTTGTGGGTCTGATGCAGAAAGATGGCCGTAAAGGCAGGCGGTTTGGACAAGATTTGGAAGTCATTGGCTTTTATATCTATAAGGTAACAGGTTCAATACAATCTGTAATATCACTGAAACTAGAAAAAGACCAAAAAACAACTTTACAGCCAACAGTACCAGCAACCACTTGTTCAGCAGTCTTGGTTCTTGATTTGTCTTTCTAATTAATTTTCTTAATACATCTTAAAAACAACTTCAATAAAGATTCATGAACCAAACCAACCTGCTCTGAGATTAATCACAAAATAACAACATTTGATCTTAAGTGGCAAAGGAAGCCTATTTTAAAATAGAAAATCTTTCTCTCCGTGATTTATGACTGCTGCAGCTCTTCAGCTGGAGTTTGACTAATAAAGATTTATTTTTCTTAAATGATGCTGAAATATTAATCAATAGTTCATGGTCTGTTGGTAAATTGTACACATATTCCATGAACATAATCATCACCATCACAACAGAATAGTTTTTTTGTTATTTTTTAAATGTATGCATATGAATATTCAGTAATATAATATTTTTTGGTGTTTTTCAGGTTCCAGATGAGGTGTGTATGAACTTTATAGGAATTCCTTTGAGAGAAAAAGCTAAGTTTCTCGGGGAAACACAATCCTTTGGGAAAGAAACACAAAGTTCAAAGTTGAATACTCCACCTATATATTTTTCCCTATCAACAAAGATCTATATCAAACAACTTTTATAAGTTTTAGATGCAATTTCATCTGTGTTTGTGTTGTAGTTCAAGGGTCGCAACAATATTCACCTCGGTCGTGACGTACTGCTGTATCAGCGCTACTTTGTAGAGAGCAGCACCTTCAGCAATGCGAGAGGGGTGAGCAAACGCTTCAAACTGCCTCCTGGTGAATACGTCATCATCCCCTGCACTTACGATCCGGACCGCGAGAGAAGCTTCATACTGCGTGTGTTCACAGAGAAAGAAGCTGCTTCCAGGTTAGTTCCAAATAGTTCTAGTTTTAGACACATGGTGGTGATGTTGCACAGGTTCTGTAAAGTGGATAGTAACACTAAAACATCTGCTTGCAATGTGTTTGTCTGACGAATAAATCAAAATTGTTCCTTAAACTTTCTTGAATTTTCACCCAAACGCATGACCGATGTGTTTTTGTCTCATGTCACTGCAGTCCGATGGAGGCAGAGATCCGTGCAGATATAAAAAAGGTATTTACAAACATAATGTGTATTATTTTTAATTACATATATACTTTGTTTTGTTTTTAAGTATGTCTTTTCTTTCGCAGCAATACATATCCGAGAGTGAGGTTCTCCCGCATTTCAAAGATCTTTTCAAAAAGATTGCTGATAATGTAAGTCACATGACACAATTTTTAAATTTTGGTAAATATAATTTAATTTTTTAATCTTATCTTTACTCTGCAGGACTCAGAGGTGTCTGTGTTTGAACTACAGCAGATTCTGGACAGTGTTTTCTCGAAGCGTAGGAAAAAAAACACTTTTCCACTTTTATTCGCATTCACATAAACTTACAGAAATTAGAATTAGATATTAGATAAAAGCCCCTTGAAATTGTTGAACAAGCTGGTCATTCTCTCAACGTTTTGTGGTTTTTCACACAGGAACCGATCTGAAGACAGATGGATTCAGTTTGGAAACCTGTCACAACATTATCAGCCTGCTGGATGTATCCTTAGATGACAGGAATGGATAGTTCCTTATCAAGGGAACTCGCGCTGCATCGAACGCTTGGGGAATACTTGGACGCTGTCTCGCGAAGCAAAATATGTAAACTTCCGTCGACCGAGTGTGAGTGACGGTCGCAGGTCGGTGACATCACGAACCAGGTCATAAAGAGCGCCAGTAAACCGGAAGTGGCAGCTTTTGGTGTCTTCGCAAGCACAAGTGTGAGAGTGTGTTGTGTTGTTGCGCTGGTTGTTTGAGTTCCCTAGACTAGTTTAAAAGAAAAGGGCTCTCTAATTTTCAAATGGCGAATCAAACATTTATGCAATGCGCATCTCCCTGCCTTCACTACATTTCGGGTGGAAATGCGCACTCACTATGTGTGTGTGTGAGCAGAGAATGTTAGGACAGCGCTTTTTGCGCGCTGTCTGTAATCACTGCAGCCAACCACCGCTGCGGGTGCTCCGCTCTTGCCTGGCGGTCTTTGATACTGAGTCCGCCCAGGCTCGCGGTCCCCAGGGCTCGGATCACGCTGTAGTCAAGGATCTGTGGTGATCTGGGTCCTGGGATTCGCGAATGGATCAGACGGCGGGGTGTGAGACGAGCCCTGCTTTATCTCAGCCCTTTCCCGGGAGATCCAGTGCCCGTGCAGCCCGAGGGCTGTTACATATGGGCACAGACACTGCAATGATCTATCTCTGAGGAGTTTGACATTGTCAGCATTTAATGATGAGAGAATATTCGCCACTTTTCTCTCCAGTATGAGGAGTTTTTCGGGGAAGTGACTCGGCGCCATGTCAACTTTTATTGCCGTCAAAGAAGCGTTCGTCCTAAGAAGATAAATAACTAGATGAACGCATCCTGTTAGCGCGAGTCACCCCCCTGCGATATATAAAATGATTGATCCTGAGGAGGCGCTTGCGAGCTACCTATCTCATTCAGTATTGATGCAAAAAAAACAAAAAAACAACTACACTTGCTCTATAAACCCGTGAGGATTATTTCCACTCTCGTGGGCTGTCAAGCATATAAGATTCAATAATTTTATTTTCACATACACAGTTATATACAATATACAGCTGACAATGAAATGTAAACAGGAAAGCAGGGTTATTGGGGGACCTCGATGAGAGCATAAATATACATATATTTTAATATTATATAAATCTATCTATGTAACAATAGGTGACTCACAGGCAGGGATCCAATCGCTAGTGTCTTTATTAAGAATGGTCGTACGGGCACAAGGTCAGGGCAAACAGAGAACAAACATAGTCAATAATCAGGCAGGGGTCACAAAGGCAGGCAGACAGTATCAGGCAGAATAATCCAGGCGAATGGTCAAGGCAGGCAGAAAACAATCTCAAGCGTATATCCAGGCACAGGTCAGGGCAGGCAGAACAGAATCAAAAACAGGCAAACAGGCAGGGTCAGTAACAGGTAACAAAACAGGATATAAACGCTCAGAATGTTAACCGGGGCTAAACAAGACTTCGCCCTGATTGTAAGAATGAAGCAGTCCTTTATAGTTCATGTGATGGAAAACAGGTGGTGAGACAAACAGTCATAATAGTGTCCAGGTGTATGCAATCAGTCCAATGTGTGAGTTGCTGGGAAATGTAGTGTGTAGTGAAGTGTCAGTATAAGTGTGTGAGCTCCCTCTGGTGGCCATGGAGGGGAGCGCAGAGCTCATAATCATAACAATCTATCTACATGTGTATATATACAGGGGTGCACATAACTTTTTCAGTGAGTTACTCAGGTGAGTACCAGGAGATTGTGTTTGGTACTCACCAGTGGCGTAGCCACGGGGGGGCCCGGGCCCCCTCATTTACATGTCCGGCCCCCTCAGATTTTCAATTGTTTAAAATCGCGACTGTGAAAACTAAAGTGAAAAAACATATCGCCCACCGCACAAGACGATCGCAACGCACCCCCAAAGTCAAGAATAGCGCGCTGCGGGTCCCAGCATAACCAGTCTTGGCTGAGAGGTTAAGGCGATGGACTAGAGATCCGTTTGTGTGTCCCCGCGCAGTTTCGAATCCAGCCAAATACGTTATGCTCAGGCCCCTTCATTTTAAGCTGGGCCCCATCAAAAATAAATTTCTGGCTACGCCCCTGGTACTCACATATGTAGCATTGTCTTAATAAGTGCAGTCTTTCTCACTGTCCTCCACCGTGTTGCCATCACTGTCCTCTTCACTGTCGCCTCCACTGTCTTCCGCGAACGCGGAAGTAGCGGAGCGATCGATCTGTCGACGGGGGGTGGCGTCAAAAGAGCCATATGCAGCCATCAAAAGAGCCATATATGGCTCGCGAGCCATAGGTTTCCGACCCCTGGCGTGAGCGATGCTCTCTGCGTGCCCCCTTCACGTGAATGATATGCACTTCAGTGCGCTCATCGTTAACTTTTCGGCTCAGGCTTCAGTTGGCGTTTCTTTGAAGGTGGTGAAACGCCAAAAAAGCTGCTTAATGTCTGTTGCTTTTTGGACATCTCTTACTGTAAGGTTGTGTGAGATGAGAAGATCGGTTAAGTACGCAAAGGCGCTTAGTGACTCAAGTGGGCTTACGCATTTCTGATTTTTGTTGCGCATGCGTACCTGCGTACCAGTTATGTGCACCCCTGTATATATATATATATATATATATATATATAATATTTATAAAAGAGGCATCTGTGGCTCGAACCTACTGGACGCCCCTCTCTCGTCTTCTGGGCTTTTACTGTTGAGACGGTCGTCGATAAGTTCTAGGAGGCACGCAGCAGCTGGTGTTGTTCAGTGTGCTACTGCCTCGTTGCTCTCAAATTAGGGGCTGTGAGTCAGCCACAGCCCCAGAGCTCCTCACAATGGGCCGCTCTGACGACGACGTTGCAACCCGCTAACCCCTCCAGAAACCCAGGGGTTCGGGCTGGCACTCCCAGCCTCAACCCTCTGGCAGGAGGACGGATCTGAGGACCGTCATCCTCGCCAAGAAGGCTACATCAAAGAGGTCCTGGCGCTAAGGTGCCAGGCCTCGCACAGGCGTCCCTCCTCAGCTGCCACCCGTGAGTCGGGTTGCTCTGAGGAGATTGCCCCCTCCAAGGAGGGTCCTAGAGCATTCACTCCAGGCGTACCTCTGAAAACCGGGCCCTGGAGCGTCTGCCACTCAAGCACCAGACATCTTGGACAAGGAAGGGCGTGGAGACGGGAAAGAATATTTTACACTTTAAACGTTTAAATAAAACCCTGGAGAGTATACACAACGTAACACAGATGAGATCCGATAAAGACTGGAGGAACACAGAGTAGATAAATCCGAGGGAACAAGATACAGATGATGATGAGACCGGGAACCTGGAGGAAAACAATGACAATACAGACGTGTGACAATATCTTGTGTGTATATATATATATATATATATATATTGTAAATATAGTTTTGGTTATTGTTATTTTATTTGTTTTTAGTTAAAAAATATTTAATCATTTTGATTTTAAATTTCATGATTTGATTATTAGCTTTTCAGCAACTTACAAACTGCCAGCGATTATCAAACCTTATTTTAGAATTTCAACACATATTTTATAAATGTATTCAGTGTGCAGTGAAATTCTCAACGCTATAATTGCACGATCACAGCACAAAAATTAATCATCATAATCCTGCTATAACCTTTAACCTCAATCCAGAGAGATGGGAGCGGCAAACTTGGCCTTGTGGAGTTTCAGATACTATGGACAAAGATCGAGAAATATTTGGTATGATACATATTTTGGTATAATATTTCAGATAAATTAAAAAACATATCTAATAACCAATATGGTACAGATTTGTTCATCCCTTCAACAGAACAGCATTATTTTTCTAATCGATTCTTGTATTCCTGATCAATATGTATTTTCTGTCGTACCTCATCAGGAAATTTTTAAGAACCGCGACACAGACAAATCAGGCACTATGAATTCACATGAGATGAGAGACGCTGTGAAGGAAGCAGGTAATGATTCTATGGTTAGACAGACCATTGACGACAATCAATTAAGAATATGTTTCTTAAGAGCTTAATAATATATAGATCATAAAGCGAAGTAATGCTTGTGTGTATTTTTCTCCACAGGGTTCCAGCTGAACAACGAAGTACTTCAGGTGATAATCTCACATTATGCCAATCAGCAATATGCCATTAACTTTGATTGCTTCGTCGGCTGCCTGATTCACCTGGAGATGATCTTCAGTAAGTTTAAATCAAGATTATCCAGAATGTTTTATAGGACCAAAAATAAACCGCTATAAATGGAATTGTAACCATTTGTTCATAAGTGGTTTACTGTAACATATTCACCTGTGCTCTACACAGAAATGTTTAAAACATTCGATAAGAAGAACAACGGAGAAATCGAGCTGGATATCTTGCAGGTGAAGCACAAGTGTGACCATGGATGTTGATTTCTGTATTTCTCAGAGTATCGTTGTCATTTACAGACGTGTTGTTTTGTGTTGCAGTGGCTCTGCTTGGCCCTCAGCTGAAAATCCACTTACCATAATTTCATAAGGAGTCCATTTCCTGCAATTTAACAGAAGAGAACCAGAAATGCCCTAAAAATGCTTATTAGCTGAACTTTGATTTGATTTCAAAATGCAATTTGTTTATGATTAGAGTTTGGTAAAAAATAAAAACTATCTGCAACAACAAAGACTACAATTATTTCATATTTTTCATCAACACATTTTTCATATTTATGAAGTCAATAATTTTTATGATTTGATGTTCTGTTTACAAATATAACAGTTTCCACCAAAATAACGTTACATTATTTATACTGTACAAATCATAGACTAATAGGTATGACACTGAATTATACCATTGTATTTTACACAGTAGTACAATGATGCTATCTTGTTAGCGCATATAAACAGATTTTAAATTCACAAATAGTCTTATGGCTATTTTTATATACCAAATCAAAAGGGATCAAATCATTTGTTTTGGATAAATGTATAAGTGCTTCTAACTTTTGAAGGATAAAATAGAACAGAAAACAAGGGAACAAGGCATTAAACTATGACCAAACTTTTATTTTCAATCAACCATAGCAAATCATTCGTTCAATTCACTTTTTATCTTTTATTAATTCTTATGAATAAAACACTTTGGGTGTCATGGGCTCGTGTGCGAATAAGGCACAATGAAGAAATATATTCCATAATGGATTTTATTAAAGCAATAGACACAGAAGGTAAACACACACAACATGTTAACGATAACCGACCACAAAAGAGTGAACAAGGAGAACTAAATATACGAACAGTGATGAACTAAAAGACAAACACCTGTGATGATTAGTGATGGAAACTGATGAGTGACGGAAACGTGACATTACTAGTCTCCAGAATGTCATTTGGAGGAGGCTTGGGCATCTCAAGGGCGTAGAGCACAGACGGGGCCGGCAGGGCGTAGGGCACAGCCAGGGCCGGCAGGGCGAAGAAGTCTGGGAGGTCTAGAGGGTTTGGCGGGTCAGGCCACGGGAGGTCCTGAAGGTCCGAGAGGTCTGGCGGGTCATGCCACGGGAGGTCCTGAAGGTCCGGGAGCTCTGGCTGGCGGATCTCTGGATCTGGCTCGGGCTGACGGATCTCTGGATCTGGCTCTGGCTGACGAATATCTGGATCTGGCTCTGGCTCTGGCTGGCGGATCTCTGGATCTGGCTCTGGCTCTGGCTGGCGGATCTCTGGATCTGGCTCTGACTCTGGCTGGCGGATCTCTGGATCTGGCTCTGGCTGGCGGATCTCTGGATCTGGCTCTGGCTCTGCCTGGCGGATCTCTGGATCTGGATCTGGCTCTGGCTGGTGGATCTCTGGATCTGGTGCTGACCGACGAGGCGCGGGCACTGGCTGATGATGCGCGGGCACTCGTGCTAGCTGGCGAGGCGCAGGAATCAGCGCTGGTAGACGAGGCTGACGAGCGGCAGGAACAGGCACGGGCTGATGAGCGGCGCTAAGTGTCCAGTGCACTGATGCAGTACAATGGACCGAGACACATTAGTAGGTACCTTAGGTACATAGCCTGACCTGGGATGGAGGAAAGCTTTAGCCATCCCAGGCGCAAATTCAAGGCAGGACGGAGCTACAGAAAGTGCCTGTAGGTCCAGAATTCTTTTTAGCGATGTGATGGATAAAACAAAAAGAGTCTTTAAAGAAAGAAACTTAAGAGGAACCTCTTCAAGAGGTTCAAAGAGTGGCTGGGACAGACCCTGGAGGACCAGGGACAAGTCCCAAGTGGGAACCTTGGTCTGTGTGGCAGGCCTCAGCCTGATGGTACCACGGAGGAAGCGTGTGGCTAGGGGGCCCCTGCCAGTAAAGTCCTCCCTGACTGGAATCTCCCAAAGGACTCCATCTAGGAGAGACAATAGATCCGTGAACCAAACTCTGCCTGGCCAGCGTGGAGCAATAAGTGTGAGATTGACCTTGTTCCGGCAAACTCTCTCCAAAACTCCTGGGAGGAGGTAGCTGATGAGGGACGCCTCTACGAGGCCTGGCACCGTAGCGCCAGGACCTCTTTGATGTAAAAAGAGGAGAGCGCGAGCCTGGGCAGACTCAGTATCAAAGACCGGCAGGTGGGAACGGAGCACCTGCAGCGAAGACTGGCTGCAGTGATTAAATGTATGATTAATTGAGTGCTCTCAATGCTCTGCTCCCAACAAACACAGTAAGTAAAAGAAAAAGACTCTCCAATTTTACAAAATGACGAATCAAACATTTGTGTTGTGCGCGTCTCCCTGCCCTCGCTACATTTCGAGTGGGGACGCGGACTGCACAAATGTTTGACTCGTCATTTGGTAAAATTGGAGAGCCTTTTTCTTTTAAACTAATCTGGGGAATAGTTCAGTCAAAGCAAACTCAAACAACCAGCGCGACAACAACACACACTCACACAATGTTTGCTGAAGACACTCTAAGCTACCGTAACCGTCATCTTTATCACCCTGGTTCATGACATCAACAACTTGCGGCTGTCACTCACTCTTGGTCGATCATTTGATCATTTACATAGTGCTTCACGAGACCCAAAGCATTCGACGCAGCGTGAGTTCCCTTGAAAGGGAACTAAGTGTCTTTAACAGGCTGCAAAAACAGCAGCAGAACTGCATGGCATGTAGTGAAACAGCATAAGAGCATTTTTAGTTTTCCTGTGGCTTAAACAGTAGAGCGTGGCACTTGCAATGCCAAGGTCATGGGTTTGATTCCCAGGGAAGCAAGAACTGATTAAAATGTCAATGTGTTTCACCAAAGCAATGTAAGTCACTTTGGATAAAAGCATCTGCCAAATGCAGAAATGTAAATGTTTGCCAGCTCTTGGCCTGGAAGAGGAACCAGCCCCAAGGCAGCAGTAGTGGCACAACTTCTATCAGAAATCGGTATCTCATCACGTAGACCAGCAGTTCACTTCCGGAACTGGGAACACTTCCCATAACACCTGATGTACTCATTACATCATAAGAAAAATGGCATCCATGCTGATATTATTCTCTGTTTATTCAGAGGTTGACTGTAAGCCTAATATTTACCGTATCCAGATCAGATGGGCTGCTTGATCGGTCCAATGATGGTTCAGTCTTTTCAATCTGACTCCATATTTATTATGACCTCAAATTTAGGTTAGAATGCCAATTAGTTATTTGTAATTTATATGATAATTTGGCTCGTAGACTGTCACCCTTGATCCTGTCTTTCTGTGTATTTGTCACTTCCTTGTCACTGAGGTCATGGGGTCACTTCCTGTTGTCACTCTCTGTCTATCGTGATATCACTTCCTGTTCACTTCCGGGCCCTTCTAGATCTTTCCACAACTGTCTTGAATCACTTATCTCGTCAGTGTCCACAGGTGTGTCTCATATCCTTGTCTTTTTGTAAGCCCTCTTGTCTGTCTTGGTCTTTGTCAGTTGTTAACGTTGACATTGTTCCATGTTTCTGCCGTTGAGAGTCTTCTGTGTTTGGATGCATTCTCTGTGGTTTCTCCTAGAGTTCTATGTTTCCAGGTTTTACACTAAAGTGCCGTTTTTTGTTCATATTTAAAGTGGTTTTGTTTTCGCGTTTGTTGAATAAACAAGAGTTCTATTGGGAACCTGTTCTCCTCGTCCTTCCTCTCCGCATCGCACACGTTCTCCAATTGTTACATGTACGCTACATTATACGTTACATTACACATTATACGCTCATTACTCTTATTGCACTCGTTCTTTCGGGGTCTCAATGTTGCTTGGAGTCTCACACAGCTATTTTTTTACTTGGATCTCACGATCACAAATCCGTCAGTCTTGGTCACTGGACAGAGGTAATTGACTAATACTGTTTAGAGGGCACAGCGCACACACAGTCTAAAAGTACTTTATTTAGTCCCCATAGAGCCGCATAACTTTAATTAAACCAACACTATTTCTAGTCAAAGGGCACGACCACTACTACAGATATAAGCCGACCAATATTACGTCTCCCTTTTTAGATTTGGTTTAATGTCATGGTTTCCCACGTACACTTAGCTAGAATGACAAAAAAATAAACAGAGGTAAGGCTCACCCTATTTAGGTTGGAAATTCCCTTTATTAGCCTTTACGGTCAAAGTTCACTTCAACCAGTGCCAAGTGTCAGCTGGAACTCAAAAATCTCAGTTTGTGTGCCTGTGCTCCACGGTAATTGACCTGCGTGAAGTTGGCAAAATGTCAGCAAAATAGTCTCGTTCATTTGTGCTGGTTTGTGCTGCAAACATTTCCGTTTGTGCTCTTTTGGTTTTTTAGTTATTAAAATAATAATGATTGGTAAATCTAGGTCAGTCTGCCACCACTTGCTCCAAATGCACCCAAAATAGTCTAGTTTGTTTGTGCCTCGCTTGTGCTTGCGATGTTTCGGTTTTTAAAATATAATAAACTGAATTATAGGTCGATTACATCATCAGCCCAACACATGCTCCAAATTCACCCAAAATAGTTTTTTTTGTTTGTGCTTAATTTGTGCCGCTAAAAGTTTCATTTGTGCTGTTTCGTTTTATTAAACATTAAACATTTTATTAGGTTGTCATTCTAAGGTCACTCAGTTGAAGTCAAGGTAAGATCTAAACGGCAAACAAAATAACATTAAATATTCACTTAACTGTTATGTATCCACTGTGCGTTTTCAGCTTTTAACGGACACAGCGATGTGTGGAATCGGTTACAAGGTAAGTGTTTTTACTTGGTACTGTATGTTCTTATGTGAATAACAGTAGTGATAGTAACACTGTCATAAATACACGCACCAATAAGCTTTTTGCTGTAACTGTGTTTATACATACATAGGGTATGTATTTAAAGCTGTATGTATTTGATCAAAAATACATTAAAAACATAAACATTGTGAATATATAGTAAAGTGTCATTTATTACAGTGATAAAAGCTGAATTTATTACATCATAAATACAGTAAAACAGTGTAAAAGTATATCAATGTAAAACAGCTGTTTTCTATGTGAATATAATGTAAAGTGCAATTTATTCCTGTGATTATAATTTGTGCTCAATTAAGCATCATTTGTGTGGATTCTCTGATGAACAGAAAGGTAAAAGGAATAGTAGCTCTCTTGCATCGTCTATGGACTGTGGCATGAGAAGCTGTGCCATTGGTCTCACCAAAACAGTCAATCACGACCTCTTTTGGAGTTGGACGTGCAGGTCCATTTTGTTGCCATATTACCAATTGGTCTGTAGTTTCCTCACTACTGAGCCAGTTGCATCAGAACTCACAAAAATAATAAATGTAAAGCAAAATAATTATTTAAAAAATTATATCCAGAAAATATGTATTACAGTTTAAAACTCTTCACACTTTCAAATGTGTTAAGAAAAGATTTGTTAATTAACAAATGACTAACAATACATGTTATTGGCAAAAAATTAATTAACTTTTTGATACACGTAAAACATTTTTTAATATTAATTTCTTCTTTGAAGTCTACTAAAAACATACATTTATCATATAAAGAATGTTATGCTTGACTGGTTACTGTTGTGTGAGCTGAGGTGCCAGCCAGTTTGTGGTTAGAAGATTGAGATCTTGAGATTAGCCGACGCAGAAATGCATTAAATGAACAAATGATGAATATAAGGTCTCATAAATCTAAAAGAGATATTTAAATATGTTTAGGCGATCCTATACAGGTTACAATACCTATATATATATATATATATATATATATATATATATATGAGAGCAGTCATAATAACGTGACTATGATGCTCGTGGTTTTATTGCAGCATAGGTACTGTTGTCTTGGTCGGACTGAATATTCTGTTTACGCAGCTTAGTAAAATCCACCTCAGCATACTGAAAGAGCAAAGAGGAAAACAGTATTAGTATATTCTAACATTATAGGTTAGTTTGTAAATTCTAGGTAGAAAGAGTCAGGAATAATTAGTAATGAATTTTAATCATATTAATGTTGGTTTCATATATTTTACCTGTAATTCCTTTGTGTCTTTCTCTTCTATAACCCGCGTCTGCTGCAGATCAGTGGTAGGTTGTTGTGAGCGATCTAGAGATCTTCTGTTTCCAACAAAAAACGCTATCAGTCCTATGAAGAGAACAGTGATTCAGTCAGTTTCGGATAAACATCAACTTATAAAGACACAGAAATGGCAAAATTAATATTAATTTAGTCATTTAAGTTCCTATTTTTTTTAAAGAGCACTCACTCACCGATCATTACAAAGAGCAGAAGTCCGTTCATCAGAGCAGATATGAGGACAATAATCTGCCATTGTGTCTGATTCTGATTCTGATTAATAAACACTGTATGATTGTGACACTGAGCTGATTCTGAAAAGAAAGTGTGTTTTGTTTGTAACTGTCAGTCTCCATACATACACTGGAGCACAATGACTGCCATTCTATAAATCAGAGACTAATATCTATAACATGTTCATCTCTGTAAGGAGCATCCAATTACAAAAGCACACTCACACACTAAACATCATTTTGTTTTGATCACTGAAGGAGTAAATGAACTCACCGGTGAAGTGCAGTCTGGTGCTTTTGCTGAGTTTTGGAGGTGTGCCTGTGCTCATACAGAAATAAATTCCTAATTCATCAACAGTCACATTAGTTATAAACAGACGATGTTTAAACTGCACTGAATATTTGTTTCTGAATGTTTCATTAAAGTAAAAATGTGATTCCGGTGTAGTTAAGATTGATCGTAGAATCACTGTTGGAGGATCTGGTGTTTTCAGTAAAATCCAATGAACCTCTTTTTCTTTTTCATCAAGATCACAGTTTACGGTCACATTTGATCCCAGATCAGTTGGTTGATCTGCTACTGCAGCACCACAACAGATTAACACATCTATTAGATAAAAACAAACAAACACACATTGTACGCATCATAATTATGTGCATAAAACCACAGTGATACATAACACAATGTATGGGAAACAAGTTTCACTGTCACATGTAAATATTAATATACTCACAGAGCTGAATCTGTATGATCTTCATGTTGTTGCCAAAGTTAAAACACCTCAATATGAATCTGTTTCCCTCAATGCAACGTTGAAGAATAATCTACTGCGGCTCTGAAGCAAAGACAGGAAGAAGAAAAAAAAACACACTGTACACTTTTTCAACACAATGCTCCACCATCAACACTTTTAAGGGTGTTTATTTAGAATTATTTAAAAATCACAGTTTTCAAAAAAGCTTTTATGTTAAACATATATCTTGATCTTGTACAGTTACAGATTTTTACAGTTACAGATTTGATCCAGAAGTTAAAGATTTGCGCTGATAGTCTACTTTGTAATGTGTTGCTTCTTTGGTAATTAACCAAGCAAAACGCTGTTATCAGTTATTAAAATAAATTATAAATTATTCCATCAATTTCATTGGAGATACTAAGTAATACTGTTTGAATTTACTATATGATGTTTTATTAAAGTTCGGGAGGGGCAGGTTCAAATGATTAACACAATCAACACGTCATCAGCAATTACACCTCATACTATCAGCATGAGAGGAAGCATGTATATATAGGCATGTTTGACTCACCTACAGCTCTTGACATTTTTCGGCATCCCTCCACCACCCCAACTCCTCACACTTAATTGTTCCTATCAAAGTCAGGATACGGGGGGAGTGCTCCAGGTTCGGGCTAAATACCGAGCTCGGAGCCCTCTCCTCAGACAGCACGCCAAATACGCTTACCATTTATTGCTCCTGAATCATTTGTAAGTGTGAACTCGTGAAATGACAGGGCCTGAATAGGTAGCAGAATAGTTTTGGAAACAATTTTAAATGTTCATGAAAGTTTTTGTGGTTATCACGGTGCTGAAGACTTGAGATTATGGTTAGGTTGTGGATAGCTGCATTCATTATATGAATGAGAAACTAAACTCTTTGAAATTTAAAGTCCACATCCAGTCAATAATTAGTTCCTGAATATAGCAGGATGTAAGTGTACCGTTTGTTGTTTTTGCCCAGAGTCATGGAAAACGTCTCGGGTTACGAATGTAACCCTGGTTCCCTGAGGGGAACGAGACGCTGCATCAAAGTGTGACGGTGACGTCATGAGGAAGAGCATAAAGCGCGTCCAAAACCCGGAAGCGCCAGCAAAGAATGTCTGAAGCGGGCACGGAGGCGCAAGGAGCTGAGGCAAAGACGCAGCGTCTCGTTCCCCTCAGGGAACCAGGGTTACATTCGTATCCCGAGACGTTCCCTTTCAGGGAATTTCAGCTGCGTCAAAGCGCTAGGGGAACGCTATACCAACGCCACCTCAGCGACGCCGGCATCCGGGTGTGTCCCAGCTCACTGGAGAGAGCACCCTGGTTCCTGGGGCGGCATCGAGGTCCAATTGGTAAAACCTCATAAAAGTGTGCGGCGAAGACCAGCCAGCCGCAGCACAAACATCAGACAAGGAAACTCCGGAGAGGAGAGCCTTGGATGCCGCCATGCTCCGAGTGGAGTGGGCCCGGACCCTCAAAGGAGAAGCATGTCCGGCCGACTCATAGGCTAGACAGATAGCCTCGACTATCCACCTGCTTAGGGTTTGCTTGGAAGCTGGAGCCCCCTCAGGAGCCCCAAAGCAAACGAACAGTCGGTCCGACTTACGCCAAGTGGCAGTCTTGGAAACGTAAGCGTCCAGTGCTCGCACTGGACAGACCTTGTTCTTGTGCTCCTGCTCATGATCATCAAATGGGGGAGGGCAGAAGGCCTGCAGCGCGATAGACCGAGCCACATTAGAGGGAACCTTGGGGACATAGCCTGGCCTCGGGTGGAGAAAGGTTTTTCCATCCCGGGCCGAACTCGAGGCATGAGGGAGCCACCGAAAGGGTCTGAAGATCCCCGACCCTCTTAAGCGAGGCAATAGCCAGCAAAAGAAGGGTCTAAAGAGAGAGGAGCTTGATAGGGATCTCCTCTAAAGGTTCAAAGGGTGCCTGGGACAGGCCTTGGAGTACCACAGACAAGTCCCAGGCAGGCACCCTGGTCTGTTCCGCAGGTCTCAGCCTTAGTGTGCCACGGAGGAAACGAGTGACTAGGGGGTCCCTGCCCAAGGATACCCCACCCAGAGGTACATGGCAAGCCGCTATGGCAGCCACATAAACCTTCAAGGTGGAGGGGGACAACCCTGTCGCAAATCTTTCTTGCAGGAACTCCAGCACTTTGCCAACTTGACAGGTTACTGGGTTCACCTGCCTTTCACTACACCAGGACGTGAAGAGTTTCTACTTCAAGGCGTAGAGTTTCCTCGTGGGGGGAGCTCTGGACTGAAGGATGGTCTCCACAACCTCGGCTGAGAAACCGGATTCTATGAGCTGGACCCCCTAAGGGGCCAGACCACAGCTACATTAGCTCTGGGCGGGGGTCAGCAACCCTCCGCCTGGGCCAGAACTCCCGGGAGCAGAGTGATCGGGGAAAAAGGCGTACAGGCGTAGCCTCGGTCATGCCTGTACCATGGCATCCCGCCCCAGAGGCGCTAGATGTTTAAACGAAAGCCACAGAGGGCAGAGAATACTCTTACGGAGGAAAACAGGTAACCTGTGCCCTGCCATATCTGCCCAAATCTGCTCCAGATAAGAAGGGGACCAAGAGTTCTAGCCCTCGGGGGGAACCCCTGGTTTTCAGCCACCACTGCAGGGGTCTCGTGCACAGCCGGCCAGTGGAATAACGCTGAATGCCGCTGCATGAGCCCTGACACCCTCTAAAGTGTTTCACCGTGAGTGGCTGCCCTTGATACTCTTGACGGCTGAACGAAAGGCCTGAATGCGCCCGGGGAAGAGCCGAGCAGACATGACCACTGAGTCCCAAATGACTCCCAAGAAAGTGGTTCTCTGCGTGGGAGAAAGTACACTCTTCTTGGTGTTCAGCCCTAAGAGTGTCATTCGTCCTTAATGGCTAAACGAAAGGCCTGGATGCGCTCGGCGAAGAGCCGAGCAGACATGGCCACTGAGTCCCAAATGACTCCCAAGAAAGTGGTTCTCTGCGTGGGAGAAAGTACACTCTTCTTGGTGTTCAGCCCTAAGCGTCGTGAGACAAGAACCAAGAGTTCTTCCACATGCTCAGGGTGCGTGGGCATTGCCCCGTGACCTTGATTGCGAAGCGGGTTACCCTGGTTTTTTAGCCACCACCAAGAGTGGCTGGCCCAGCTTGATGCTCTTAACGGCTAAACAAACAGCCTGGATGCGCTCGGGGAAGAGCCGAGCAGACATGGCCACTGAGTCCCAAATGACTCCCAAGAAAGTGGTTCTCTGCGTGGGAGAAATTACACTCTTCTTGGTGTTCAGCCTTAACCCCAGCTCCTTCATGTGCGGGCACAATATCTCAATGCTGTGCTGCTAACTGCGGCGACTTGACCAGGATAAGCCATAGTCGTCGACATAGTTTAGGACACAATAGTTCCTTGCAAGTGCAGCGGAGCTTATAGCAGTGCCCATCACCTAGGTGAACGTGCGGGGCGAGAGCGCCAGGCCGAAAGGAAGCACCCGATACTGGTACGCCTTTCCCCCGAAGGCAAACCTCAGGAACTTCCTGTGTTGCGGAAGGATGGAGACGTGGAAATATGCGTCCTTGAGGTCGACTGTGACAAACCAATCCTCGGATCTGACCAGCACTACGATCTGCTTGAGCGTCAACATTTTAAATTTTAGACGTCTGACCGCGCGATTCAAGAGATGCAAATCCAGAATGGGCCGCAACCCTCCATCCTTTTTTGGAACTATGAAGTACCGGCTGTAGAACCCGGACTTGCTTTCCGCGAGGGGTACATACTCGATGGCCCCTTTCACCAGCAAAGTGATTAATTCTTGTTCCATGACCAGAGCTTGCTGGGGGCCTACCACTG
Organism: Rhodeus uyekii; assembly: GCA_037043235.1. Classification (NCBI taxonomy): domain Eukaryota; kingdom Metazoa; phylum Chordata; class Actinopteri; order Cypriniformes; family Acheilognathidae; genus Rhodeus; species Rhodeus uyekii. The sequence goes on from JAWRVZ010000087.1 coordinate 2,345,964, forward strand.
ACTGTAGGACCCCCAAGAACCGGGGTGGTGAAACCCCGAACTGGATGGCGTACCCGGAGGTTACCGTGCGCAGGACCCACTGAGAAATGGTCGTGACCACGCAGCCCGTGAATTCTACTAAGGGAACCAGCCTCCCGGGACTGGTCTCTGGTACTGTGAACATATCCACCACTGAGCCGGGGCTTATTCCGGAAACCCGGGTGGATTGCTCTAGGACCCTCCTTAGAGGGGGTGGTTTTCCCATGGCGGGCTGACTCTGGAGCTGCTCCTGGGAGACACCACCTTGTTGCGGCTTGGCGTCAGGGTCGCTTAGTCTTGGCCTTCTTGGCATTCAGGACAACCCTCAAATCACCCCTTCTACCAGCGGCATGGACTTGAACTTGTCGGCCCGACCTTCCGGGGTCTACCGGAGGAAGGCGGGTAGCGACACTTTGTTTCTGAGCGGCCTTGTGTGAGGAGCTTTGAGACCTCACGTGGAGGGCGGCGGGGAAGAACTTTACTGAACGCCGCCTGCTGTCGTGCAGCCTCCTGGAACTTTTCGACAATGCTTTTTACGGCATCGCCGAACAAGCCCGAAGGGGACAGAGGAGCGTCCAGCAAAACAAATTTCTCCCTATCCTTCATAACTGACAAATTAAGCCATAAGTGTCTCTCCGTGGCCACCAGAGCTGCCATGGAGCGACCGACAGAGTAGGCCGTCTCCCTAGTGGCCCAAAGAGACAAATCCACGGTCCGACGCAGCTCTGCCACTGCCTCCGGACCGATTCTGCCGCCCTCGTTGAGGTCCCCTAGAGACTCAGCCTGATAAGCCTGCAGCAGTGTCGTGGTGTGTAGGCACGCTGCGGCCTGACTAGAAGCTGAGTATGCTTTCCCCACCAAAGACGACGTGACGCGCATCGGCTTGGAGGGGAGCGCCGGAGCTTTAATGGAGGACGCAGACTGGGGCACGAGGTAACTCTCAAGAGCCTCGTCCACTTTCCGCATCCCCCCATAACAATGACCTTGAGCCCCTACAAGATTGGTATACATCGCACTGTTTGGTGTATGAACCTTTTCGGAGGCTGGCTTTCTCCAAGATCTAGATACCTCAGCATGTAAATCGGGTAGAAAGGGCATAGCTCGGCGCGGGGGAGTGACACGAGCAGGCAGGTAACGCTCGTCTAAAATACTTTTTCTAAGACGAGTGCTCCTGGTCTCCACCGGCCAATCAATCTCCAGACGAGAGACCGCTCGCGCCACAACCTCAACTAACTCCTCAAATGCCGACGAGGAGGTTGGCGAAACCTCCTCGACTGGGTCAACACTAGCTAGATCCATCTCACTTCCTGAACTTGATAAAGCTAGTGTTGGAGTCACAGCACGAACATCTCTAGGGGACCCGCTTGATCTCGTGAGGGCTGAGGTAAGGGAGGACCCACCCCAGCTGCCTCAGCGAGATCCATTTGTGATCCCCAGGACTGAGAGCGCCGCAAAGCCTCGGCTGCTGCAGGTCCCGAACCGCGGGGAACACTGGCCTGAAAGGGCCTCGTTACAGACCGCCAGGCGGGAGCGGAGAGCATGCAAGGAGAACTTCTCGCAGTCCTTACAGCCGGCATTCTCAAGTGCCGACCGCGCATGCTCCACTCCCAAACAGATAACACACATAACATGTGTATCCTTGCCCGTTATAAAACGTGGACAAGGATAAACACATGGTCTGAAACTCTGTTCATTCGTCACACTTTTCACACTCATATTCCCTGATTTTTAAACTATCTTAGTCTCAAAATCACTCTCACACAGACACAGCACGCTGAAGACATTCAGAGCTGGCGCTTCCGGGTTTCGGACGCGCTTTATGCTCTTCCTCATGACGTCACCGGCAATCGCCGGCAGTGACGCATTCACACGCGTTCGTCTCTCATTGGTTGCACAGATCTTCACGTGACTGAAGCAAGGATATTTCCCCTAGCGCTTTGACGGAGCTCGAGTTCCCTGAAAGGGAACAATTAACCAGTGATGGGGCATCATGGTATGACAAAGGTGGGTTTGGTTTACCTGGGATGCATCATCATCCATACTGCCCCTTTACAGAAGTGCTCGCGAATTAATTGGATTGTAGGCCTAGTATTTCTTCCCATGTATTCGACAAACTACACACAGACACGTAAGGCCCTCTGGTGGAGTCCATATGTAATTACCCCATAAACACATATAACACTACACCACATGTGGATAGGTTGCCCCATTTGCCAGGTTGGTGCTTTTTTTTTTTAAGGAGTATTTTAGTTAATCGAATTCATTATTCTGAGTTTATATAGTGTTGATGAACAAGGTGCATGTTATGGCGAGTGACTACATTATGGAAATGTGTTATATTATTGTTAAATGTTTATTTATATTTATTGTGTGTGTGTGTGTGTGCGCACATTTAAAAAAATATATTTTCTCTGGTTTTTGTGTTTTGCTTTTTTTTTCTTTGTGACGTGTATATAGCTTTGGTCATTTCCTTTCTTCTGGGACTGTTTCACCAATCAAGCACTGTAAATAAACATTTAAAAACATTTTCTATTTAAGGTGTCAAGTGTAGTTATCTCATTATCTAATACCATTTCAAAATTATGTATTTATAATCTGTCTGATTTTATTAAATTGTAGGAGTGTTTTAAGTTTGGTTGAACACCAATAAGATACAACTTAAACATCCTTTTTGTCATACAAATGTGTCATGAAATGTCTACAAATGTATAAAATTGATGCGAACAATATTAAGCTAACTTTGTAGTGTATTTAAAACAAGTTTATTGTAATTTATTTCACTTTATAAGCTTAATTGGACCTAATTAATAATAATAGCCTAGTAATAAGCCTATTACATTATTTTTGGACACATTAATGAAATTGCAAATGATTGTATAAACTAAGCTATCAGGCTAATCGGGTATGTGTATCATCATAGCTAATACAAACAATAAGGGTCTTTATAATGTAGTTCAAACAGTATCATAATACGATTTTGTAGGAACTGTCATCAGGCTCTAAAAAGAGAACCTATTTAAGGTGTGGGGTCCTAACAGAGACTTGATTTTGAGAAGTACCTGATTTATCACCACACGCTAAAAGCTAAAAGCATTTTCCAAAAGTGTAATTGATGATATAATAAATAATTGATGTGTGTTAAAACAAAATACGTGTGCCAAAGAATTAAAAATGTTTTTGAATAAAAAACAAAACAAATAGGCAATACATGCAAACTCATATGCAGATATTCCTTTGGACACATTTTAATGAAACTTGAAAGGCAAATCCTGAAAATCCTGAATGTTTGAACTTTTTGTTCCTTTCAGTTTCTCTGCAGCTCACGAATGAAGAAACAGCATTTTTGTCGTGCTCTTACAGTGACAAACTAAAACTGAGCCAACAAAAAAAAAAGGTCTTAAACAGGTCTTAGACAGGTCTTAAACAGGTCTTAGACAGCAGCTAGTATAACTAGTAAAACTACATATAAGTGTGTACTGTCACATTGTTCCATCAACTTCTCTTCCTCTGTCACTCATTCTGTTTCTCTTTAGAATAAGGCTGTCACTGGAAGCTCTGCGATACTGTACTCTTTTACTTTTACATTTACTCTTTTACAAGGATGCATGCAAGGTTTTACAAGTAGGTTAAGATGGGTTCCCCCCTCAAGAACATTTACTGTTAAATTCTGCTTTATTGTATGTTGGAATCAAATGCATAGTCTTGGTATGGCTAGTGTCAAAATTTGAGTTTCAGAAACTTACAGGAATTCATATTTTTTCTATTCAGTAGTTTCTCTTTCATCTGTGTGTTTCTGGTGTTGATAAATGAAGGTAAGTGTATGAACAAGACATTTTAAAGATACATTCATGCTACTTGTATAAATGTCCAATTGTGTAACGTTTTTGTCATTTCAGTTTCTCTGCAGGAAACGGTTGAGGCTGTTATTGTTGGTTCTGTTCTCCTGCCATGTTCTTCATCTGAACATGATCTTAAACTTCAAGATATTAATGTACATTGGAGACACAATGACAGCAAGCTTGTGTATGATATAATAAAGGGGAAAGAGTCACTAGAGTTACAGGACCTTCTGTACAAGAACAGAGCTGAAACTTTTCCAGAGGAATATGAGAGAGGAAACTTCTCCATCAAACTCAACAATCTTCAATGCAGTGATGGAGGAAAATACATCTGCTTAATCACACACTCATCTGAACTTCAGACTGTACAGCTGATCATCACCGGTGTGTAAAACTACAGCTTTTGATTAATGCATGATGATTAATGCAGCTGATTAATGCATGATGATTTTAATGAATCCATATTAAAAACATTTTAAACATTATTAAATCTAAATACATTACATGTTTGTCCAACAAGTGATGTTCCAGTCTGAATGGGATTGTATATAAATTATATTATAACAGTTCAGTAATTTAATTTTTGGTTTCAGAATCAACAGCAGAGAAAGAAAAAATAACTGATGGAGGAAAAACAAGAGCAAATGTGGATTTGCTATGGGTTTATATTGTATTACCTGTAGTTATAATGCTTATAGTTGGTGTGATCATATTTCTTTTGAGAAAGAAAATTCAAGCCCTAAAACCCCACTATACTCTCAGTGTAGCATAGATAATTTGTATAACCTCAGCCAAGGTTTCACAGGATGATGTTGTCAGGATCCTGTCCAGACCATCTTGTCTGTCTTGTCTTTGTTTAACGTTTGCCTGTTTGTGTTGTGTTTGAGCACATGGCTTTGTCTTTGTTCATGTTTGCCATGTGGTCCTCTTGTCCCACCTCCTCATTTCCAGTTGCCACGCCCCCTTGTCTAGTCCTCGTTTACTGAGTGTGTTCACCTGTCCCTCATGTGCTCTGCTCCCTTTATATGGTGCTCCTTTCCCTCATGTCCTTGCTGGTTTGTATTGTGTACTTCATGGTATGGTCTTGTTTGCTTGCCAGAATCTGTTTTCAGTCTAAAATCTTGTCTAGTTGTGAATATTTCCCTGTCTCTAGTTCTAGTGTTTCCTTACAATTATTTTGGTGTTTTCTCTAGCCTTGTTCTAGCTAGTTCTTGCCTTTTGTTATCTCTTTGTTCTTTTCTTTTGAGCTATTGATTAACTTATATTCTTCCTGCAAAGTTATTTTGTTTAGTCTTCTGTTTTCAAGGTCGTTGTTTATTTCGTACTGCTGTTTCCGTATTAGTTGCTTCCAGTTTGACGTTACATGTTTCTTTTTTAATAATCTCTCTTGTCTTGCTTTGTTGTCTGTTCGTTGTGAGTGGTGTCTGTTCCTGCCCTGTCCTGCACCCTGAGACCTCCTACGCCTCTACCTGGCAGCTTGTCTGGGATCTAGTCAGAGATCATCTAGAGTTTGTGGTCTGGCGTGCTCCTGCTTGGTCTCCCTGTTTGTGCTGCCTCTCCTAACCCGTCAGTCTGTCATTCCGGTCTGGTCTCGGTGCTCGTCCTACCCTGCCCGTCTCAGTGTCAACCCAGCCCTGCCTTTTGAACTATCACGCCTCACTACCCCATTGTGCCTTGTCTTCAGTCGTGTTAATAAAACCCCTTAACTTGTCATTCTGCATTTGGGTCCTCTCTCTTGCAAAACCCTGACAGATGTGGTGAAGGATAGTAATTGTAGTTGTCTAACAAAACATTGAAAAGATTTTAACAGATAAACGGGTTGGTCATGCTTGAGATCTCCATACGTCTCTGCAGAGTGATGTCATTCAAGCACAACTACACTAAACTACACTAAAAACAAACATGGTGTCTTTGTGTATAAACCATTCTGACATCAGTTTGAAGTTGTTTAATAATTATCTATGTTAGATGTTGTCTCTCTCAACTTTATTCTTTGTCTGTTTGAATATATATAGATGTCTAGGGGAGTAACACAGGGACAAGCAATGAGAGAATACAGATAACATATATCATATAGGAATCCTATACACACAATATCAAGTCTATATATGGTCAGCAGTCCAATTTTTTACCACAGATACATTGAGAGCATACTGGCCCTCCTTTCCTTTAACATATAAGTGGAGATGTATCTGATATTCACCTACCTTCAATCACAAATGAAACTCTTATTGAGACCGGTTAATATATTGAAGAACCACTGCAGTTAAAAACAAGTCAACTTGAAAATTCACATCGGGTATGTGTTTGTGTATTTAATGACTGTCACGGTTTTCACCTTTGGTACTCTTGCTTTGCTTTTTGTGTTCATTGTTTTCAGTTCCAGGTTTTGTCCGTGTTATTTTGTGCCCTGGTTTCACCTGTTAATTACCGATCGTGTTAGTCTTGTCAGCTGTTTCCAATCATGTCTTGAATAAAGCCATCTTATGTTCTCTGTGTCATTGTTGGATATTAAATGTTACTCCATGTCAGAGTGGTGTGGATGTAATTTCCCGTGGTCCTTCCATGCTCCTGGAAAAAAACCTGTGTTTACTGCACTCCTGGAAGCTCCTTTGTTCTCCACATCGCACAATGAGCATTTCTGTAACAATGACGAGAACTAAATGGGAAATTTTCTTGTGTGTGCTAGAGAGATAAAACAAACAAATGTGTGTGCTAGAGACATAAAAAGAAATTCATTCAACAAACATCAAAACAATTGAAAAGAAAAAATGAATAAAAGAGGACTAGCAAGCTTTTACCTGTTCTTTTGGTTTCTGTTCACAAATGCGGGTGTTACTGGACATTCTGCATTCTTTTAGTGACAGTAACCCTGTCAAAATCAAGACTAGGATTGACAGCAGGAATTGTGCAAGACACAACAGAGAAAACTTCACTGTTTAAATAGATATGAGGTAAATATATATATATATATATATATATATATATATATATATATATAATTATTATTAGAAGAAGAAAGGTTACATTTATATAGCGCTTTTAGGGCGGGAATCTCCTCAACCACCACCAATGTGCAGCATCCACCTGGATGATGCGACGGCAGCCATATTGCACCAGAACGCTCACCACACACCAGCTTAATGGTGGAGAGGAAACAGAGTGATGAAGCCAATTAGAGTATGGGGGGGGGGGGGGGGGATTAGGAGGCCGTGATGGACCAAGGCCAATGGGCAAATTTGGCCAGGATGCCGGGGTTAAACCCCTACTCTTGCGAAGGACATCTTGGGATTTTTAATGACCACAGAGAGTCAGGACCTCAGTTTAACATCTCATCCGAAAGACAGTGCTTGTTGCAGTACAGTGTCCCCATCACTTTACTGGGGCGGTAGGGCCCACACAGACAGAGCACCCCCTTGCTGGCCTCCTAACACCTCTTCCAGCAGCAACCTAGTCATTCCCAGGAGGTCTCCCATCCAGGTACTAACCAGGCTCAACCCTGCTTAGCTTCAGTGGGCAACGAGTCTTAGGCTACAGGGTGATATGGCTGCTGACAAGTGTGCTATTGTTGAACAACTACATTTTTTTACCAAGTATATTTTAGTTGTAATTAAGTTGTAGTTAAGCATAACTTCAAGTGTATTAGTGTACTTAATGTGCTACATTAAAAAAACTGTATGTATATGTAGAGACTATTTACATGCTTGATTAATGATATTATAGTGCACTTTATCTGTATTACAATTACATTACTAATTAATTATGAGCGTCTTCAAAACAGCATAAGGTATTATTATTATTTCTGAAAGTAATGTATGTCCAAGTAATGAAGTGAATTCCAAGCATGAAGAAGCAAACAATAAAATTACTCTAAAATTTCCACTTAAAATATATTAAAACTTTAGGATATTGTTATAACATGAGGTACAGGGCATAGGCAAGGCAGGCTTCCAAATGAAAACTCACTTTAATAATAATCAAAAGACGTGTGCCATTGTCACAGAGACGAACTCCGTGATAACCTCCTCTGGCCATCGGAGGTCGCCATCACCCGAATACTAACACACACAGACTCATACATATAAACACTACATTTCCCAGAACCCCGTACCTTGGACTAATCAACATCTCAGCTGTCCCTCATTCCCAGAGACTATATAAGCCTGGTTATCCAGCATCTCAGTGCGAAGTCTTGTTGAGCCCCGGTGAACATTTCTGAGTGTTATTTCCATTGCCTGTTTATCTGTTACCGTTACTGCTGTCTACCCGCTATTGAACCTGTCTGCCTGCCTATTGACCCCTGCCTGGAATTACGATCTGTGAGTGTTTTCTGCCTGTTCTGACCTGCCTGCCTGTTACTTTGTCTCTGATTCTGCCTGCCCTATTGTCCCTGTTTGCTCCTGTTTAACCTTGCCTGTACGACCACCCTTGATATCTTATTAAAGCACGCAAATGGATCCTAGTCTGAGTGATGAATCATTATAGAAGACTTCGCCAACACATGATCCAGCGGCTTTTTCCCACCTGTGTGCTATGATGTCTGCACAAGCCACTCAACTCGCCTCCCACCAGCATCAGCTTAATCACCTCACAAACCTAACTGAGGAATTGGTAAAGGCTCTACAGACTATGCTAGGTTCTACTCCAGTGGCACCTCCACCGCCCACTGCAGCCGCCATTGCCCATGCGGCAGAAGCGCTGCCATTAGTGAATCCCCGTCTCTCTCTGCCCGAGAAATTCAATGGCAACCCCACTCAGTGCAAAGGATTTCTCCTCCAGTGCTCCCTTTTCATCAGTCAACAACCTGCCATGTATACGACCGATGCCAGCAAGATCGCCTTCGTCTGTTCTCTATTTACTGGGAAAGCTTTGGAGTGGATTACGGCGGTATGTGGAGAGAATGAGCCTGCCTTTCCAACTTACGCATGTTTCACGCAACGATTCAGGGAGGTTTTTGATCACCCCAGTGACGGGAGAGGGGCAGGTGACCGTCTCATGGAATTAACACAGGGAAGTAGTACGGCAGCTGAATACGCCCTCGGCTTTCGCACGCTTGCTGCACAAACTAACTGGGTGAATGACACATTGAAAGTATGCTTCAGAAGAGGGTTATCTCATGAGTTACAGACAGAACTGGCATGTCGTGATGAGGGGAGAAGTTTGGATCAGTATATTCACGTGGATAACCTCATTCGAGCACGCAAAGCGGGCCAGAGACGCAATGCTCACACCTCACAAACCACCGATCCAGGTACCCCAGAACCTATGCAGATCAATGCCTATCACTTATCTGAGGAAGAGAGAAATCGTCGACTGACCCACCGCCTGTGTCTATACTGCGGCAGTCCCGGTCATGTACGCAACACCTGCCCAGTACGCAACCGTCCAGAGAAACCCCGTCCGGTGAGTGCATCTAGTCATTACAATTCAGACATGTCTGTTTCTGTACCCATAACTCTGAAGATTCAGGACACATTGCTAGAGACGATGGCGCTATTGGATTCTGGGGCTGCGGGAAATTTCATCTCCCAGATGTATGCACATCAACACAAAATTCCTCTAATCCAATGTTCTTCTCCTCTCACAGTGGAAGCAATAGACGGACGACCCCTGGGCTCAGGGCGAGTTAACACCATCACTCAACCACTCACTATGAAAACTGGGATATTTCACACAGAACACATACAATTCCATGTATTACCCACCTCGACTTCCTCGATCATACTAGGCTTACCATGGCTACGGACTCACAATCCTAATATCTGTTGGCGAGAGGGCCAGATTACTCATTGGAGCCAGAATTGTCTAACCAAGTGTCTATCTACAGTCACACCACTTTCCCTTGGATCCATTCAGACCAGTAAAACCTCATACACCTCTGATGCTTCTCCTGACCTCCAACTCCCTGAGGAATATCAAGACTTGTCTCTGGCATTCAGCAAGGTACGTGCCTCCCAATTACCACCCCATCGTGCATATGACTGTGCTATTGATCTCATCCCAGGAGTCACGCCACCCAGAGGTCGTATCTTCCCACTCTCTCAGCCAGAGACAGAATCCATGAAAAGGTACATTGAGGAGGAACTGGAAAAGGGCTTCATACGCCCATCAACATCTTCGGCGGGCTTCTTTGTGAGTAAGAAAGACGGAGGTCTCCGTCCCTGTATTGATTACCATGGTCTCAATGATATAACTGTCAAGTTCCGCTGTCCCCTGCCTCTGGTTCCTGCAGCACTGGAATAGCTTCGCACGGCCAAATTCTTCACCAAGCTCGATTTGCGCAGTGCGTATAATCTGATCCGCATCAGGGAGGAGGATGAGTGGAAAACCGCCTTTTCGACTGCCCCTGGGCACTATGAGTACCTAGTTATGCCCTTCAGGTTGGTCAATAGTCCGTCTGTCTTCCAGGCTTTCATCAATGATGTGTTCAGGGACATGCTTAACCGTTTTGTCATTGTCTATATGGATGATATCCTGATATACTCCGACACCATGAAGGAACACCTCCAACAGGTCAGACAGGTTCTGAAAAGGCTAATCCAGTATCAGCTATATGCCAAGGCTGAGAAGTGCGAGTTTCACCAAACTTCCATCTCGTTCCTGGGATAAATCATCGGTCACGAGGGCGTCACCATGGATGAGAGAAAAGTCAACACCATCCTTAACTGGCCACGACCCAACACCCTCAAGGAGATGCAACGATTCCAGGGAGTGAAAAAATGGCCTTACAGACAGGAAGTGTTTCCAAGACCTCACCAACAGGAAGTGACAAAGAAGACCCGACAGACAGGAACAAGTGTTACACATATATTATAATGTATAATGAAAGTATACTTCAATACATTTTTTCAATGGTCATTTCCAGCACTGTTAAAAACATACCTAAAATATATTTTTAAGTAAACATTGTTGGCATCAGTCTGTCTTGAGAGACAATTGATCTCTGTGCCATGGTTCAGTCACTCCTCACTCCTCTTTGTGCTTGCTTTTACAGCACTTCCCCAGCTGTTGCGGTCTTTAGCCACTGACTCCCAGCCTGCTGGGTCAATGTCACCTGCCCTCATGTCTCACTTACAGACATCCTTTCAGGGTGACGTTGCCAGTGGATATGCTTGGGGCATTGCTCATATCTTAGCCCATGATGTTAGTCTTCTTCAAACTGATGGTCAACCTAAACACTCTGCATGTGTGCGAAGTGGGTGATGAGTCGCTGCAGTGCCTTTTCAGAGTGTGCTGTAAGAGCTGCATCATCAGTGAAGAGCATCTCTCGTATGAGAACCTGCCACACTTTGGTCTTGGCTCTAAGGCGGGCAAGATTCAATATGCTGCTGTCGCTTCTGTTGTGGAAATACACTCCATCTTCTGACTGGCCGAAGGCGTAGGACAGCAGCAGGGAGAAGAAAATGCAGAAGAATGTCAGAGCAAGAACGTACCCCCGTTTCACGCTGCTCTTGATTGGGAATGGGTTCGAGAAAGAGTTGCCGTACTGTGTGGTGCCATGCATATCTTCAGGAAAAGACGTGATAAAACCAAGGTCAGATCGAAGAATCGATGAGTCTGTTCAAGGTACAGGTGTTCTGTGGCAGGGATGTCTCTGATAGTGGTGTCAAGATCCTCATAGAACTGGCCCTTAGTCTTGACTGAAGAGCAGAGTCTAGGAGAGAGACAGTATGCGGGCTGTGCCACTGAATGGCGGTTCTACAGCGGATAGTAGAGAATTCTTCACTGTGAATCCAACGCCATGCATTCTTGGTACCTCATGTTGTTCTGTTCTCTTAGGCTGCCGTTTGATGCAAGTCTGGTTTCCTGCAGTGCAGCGATGTTGATGTTAAGCCATGCTGTGTCATTGACCTGTTGTAGATCCTCGAAGAGGCCAGGACACATTGTCCTGACATTCCAGATTGCTAGTTACAAGATTGATGGTCTTAATTTTCTTCTGAATTTGCCTGGTGCTAGGTTTACAGTCTGCTTGTCGGTCTTTTCCCAAGCTCCAAGCTCTCACTGAAGCAGGTAGACTGTGGCGGGTCAACACCTTTACTGGCTTGGGGCCAGAATTGGGGGTCAAATTTTGCCAGTGTGACTACAATGTTCCCTCCCACCGTCTGAGACAACCCATAGCACCTGGGACTGCACCAATCAGCCCTGGTTTGTAACTCATAATTGCTGTCTCCCATGTTGTTTCTGATGCTGTAGACGATGGAACTGAAGTGACCTCTCCAGAGTGCAGGCCTGGGCAAAGTGTATCGAGATCCTGGGCTGCCCGGGTGTCAGGATCCCCCACTCAGCCTTGCTGAAGTTGTTCAAAGGAAAGCAGAGCGATACATTTGGCACCAGTTTGGCTGCAGGAGCTGGCGGACAGAAGTCGAAGTCAACATCCAACCGCCTTAGGGACTCCAGTTTTTGTTTCTGAGTTTAATCCCACAGCCTTTTCTCCTTCCGAAGATATCCACAAGGCAGTGGAGCCATAATTGTCAGGGTTCTGTCACCTCAGTTTGGGTTTCTAGTGTGTTGGTTGACAGAGCTCTGGCACTGCCCCTTTGTTGTGTCTTGTCATCGTTTAACCCTGCCTACCTTGTTACCCCATTTCCCTTGAGTGTTGTCAGCTGTTCTCAGCTCGTTACCTTTCCTCGTGTGTTCCCTATTTAATCCTGGTGTGTTTGCTGTCCTGTGTGGTGTCGTTGTCATGTTATGTTGTGGTCCTGGTCCTGGTCCTGGTCCTGGTCCTCCGTCCTCCGTCCCCCGTCCCCCGTCCCCCGTTTCATCTGGTTGGGTTTTGGTTTGTCTTACATTTAGCATTAAGATTGTGTTTACATTATGTTTTCCCCCTCGTGGGTTCTTTTCTTTGTGTATTATGTTATTATTAAATCCTTCTTCCCTGCTCTTGAGTCCTCCCTGTTTATCGTATTGTGACAATAATCCAATGGCTGAGTAACAAGTGACAGTTGAAGTTCTTCATCCGCCGTGGCCGTTGACCTAGGAGGTGCATATGCCCAGTGGTGCCATGTAAACACCACACCCTCACATGGTTTAAGCCGCCAGCTGAGGTGGTTTCCTGGGGCATGGCACTTGGAGCTTACATGTGAGATATTTACAATTATTTTATTTAAAGTGTTTTAAATGTTGTATTGTTAAAATAGACAAAAGCATGATGCTAATATATTATATATATATATATATATATTTTTTTTTTTATAGTACAGTTTGTGTTAGTACATTTACAATTTTCTATCGAAAAAGGGAATATATTTCAAAATTACAGTGTACTTATTTTTCAAGATCTTTTTTTAGTTTCCTTGAATATCAGCAAATTAACTCTAAACATTTAGATTCACACAATTTTCTAAGTCTAAAAAATTGTCTCACATCTTCTCAGCAGAATTGTGGCCCCTTGGGGGGATTGTTGAGGGACCCCCAATACCTCTTGGTCCCCTAGACTCAGTTCCACTTATTCTTCTACTAGCTATGACCTTGATGACAGAAGCCAAGAACCGTACTGATTAAACCTTATTGAAAAAAATATGTTAATAACACTCTTCATTCACTGGAACATTTGAAGTTTTCAAAGTCTTGATAAACATTATAGAGCCTAAAACATGCCTTTGATTCGAGAATTAGCCTATCACTTGTTCACTTGTTGTTATCAGCGCATTCGAAGAGGTTTTATCACATAAGGCTCATTTAAAAACAAAAATTTGCATGACTATTTATTTGTAATAAATGTATAGTATTTGTACATGTATAATTTAAAGTGTGGAGAGAGTATATTTGGAAATACAGTCAAAAATTGTGATTATGATATAGGGTACCCCCTGTTTCTCTTCTAAATATAAATACAACCTCCAGAACTGATTTAAAATATGGTGACACACTGATCTAACCTGTAGAGGGGAGCATAGGAGCACTAATAAATCCATCTATCTATCCATCTATCTAACCATCTATCTATTTATCTTTGTTAGACAGTGTGCGTCTCTCTTCTACAGTCAACATCAGATGAGAAAAATCATACAGAACAGCTTTTTGTTAAATTGTTTGTCAAAGGACAAAGAAGTATGTTGCTACCTAAACATTTCTCTTATATCATGCTTGCCAATTTTACATTTATTTTGTATTCTTCCTGTATTTTGCATGCTTATGTTAAAATATAAACTGCTCATTGATTCATAATTCCCGGTGTCACATTTAATGTATTTCTGTATTCAGTGATCACTAGATGAAACAGATAAACATGTTGCTTTTTATTTGCTATTCATCTCTGCTGAGTGATGTTATAAAAGCACAACTAAACTACATAAACTCTACAAAATGAGTACATGGTGTCTTTGACTTTAACCTTTGCAACATGTGCATGACTTCAGTCAGCAGATTCTTCTTTTAAATGTTTCCTGACAGTAGTTTGTTTAATAACTATCTATGTATATTCTTTCAGACTTTTATGCACTTTGACTAAATAACAAATTAAAGGCTTTTTGAATGCAGTCACTATTGAAGAAGTACAGCAGTTAGAAACAAGTCAACGTGACAATTCACATCAGGTATGTGTTTGTATATTTTATGACATAGAAGAGAAAGGGAAAGTCTCTTCAGTTAATTATTCACAAATAGTGAATAGAAATTATAAAGGCCCACAGGAAGTTCCCAATGGAACCGTTGGTTCAAATGCAAATTCTCTTCCAGGTTTTATGGAAACAAACTGATCTAGCATGTAAATATTGGTCAAGTAACATCACAAATGTGCTCTTGTATGCAGTGTCCTGAGCTCTTCCCTAACTTTTGCCACCTTGCATGTCATACAGTAATTGTGTCATACAGTAGTTTTGACTTATTAAATTTTTTTTGTAAAAATAAACAAAATATTGTAAGATTTATCCTCAAAAATAGAAAGCCGTGAAATATTCTGTACTCAGACATAAAATACAGTGAAGTGTCTCATTTACAGTGTCTTTAATTCTGTTTAAATTACGTATTGTAACGCGGGTGAATGACGAAAGGAAGGCAGGGATCAACGTAAAACTCTATTTATTAAACAAAAACACGGCACACTTGTGCATAAACAAACACAAACTTGGAAGAACTAGGAAACACGGTGAGAGCAACACACTTGGACACAACGACATGGGCATGTTAACAATGAACAAAGACAAGGGAGAACATGAGGGTTTAAATACACTGGAGTAATGGGAAACACCTGACACGACTAACAATGGGAGTACTGCTGACAATGCCGAAAGCTGGTGACCCAGGCTGCTGTGAAAACCTTCTCCCTGCTACAGGTCATCTCTGGTTGAAAAGGAAATCACTATCCTTGAGTGTGCCATCCGCCCACCACACCCTCTGTGTCACTTCCTCACCTCTTACTACAGCAGTGTTTATTGCTGTTTCGGTTGTCCCTTCTAGTCACCACTTTACTTGACTCCTGGTCAACCGGTAACTTCATCTCCACCACCCTTTGTCAAAAGCTGCATCTCCAAAAGATCGTCAATGATAGGCACTACAAGGCCTAAACCATAGAGACTACTGAACTGCACTAACATCAAGTATAACTTGGGTCCTCTCTGGTTACGGGTTAGGGCGTTTCACACAGAGGAGATCTACTTCCTGGTTCTGGAGAATTCCACCACTGACATCATATTGGGGCAACCATCAGAATCAGAATCAGAATCAGAAATCAGAATCAGAAAGAGCTGTATTGCCAAGTGAGTGCATTGCACACACAAGGAATTTGACTTGATGCTTGAGCTTCCAGTGCACCTATACAACACAACATGAACAATCAAACAATCACTGAAAGAAAAACCTCAAACACCGAGGCAGCCATATATGAGGCGCCAAAAACATACACAAGATTACAGAATGCAGTTAAGCAAGCGCACATAGCACAGTCTTGACATCCACGGAACATGCGGTCACATGATGGATTTTTTTGAATGGATTGGGAGGAGGAGAGAGATAAGGACAGGCAGACGGATGGGGGGAGGGGGTGTGTGTTGTGAGAGAGTCTGAGTTTGTGTTGAGAATGTGTGAATGTAGCCAAAGCTTCCAATGTTTCCAAGCTCAGTTTCTATGTTTTTTGTCCTTGAAGGAGATAAGAGTGCACAGGAGATAGTAGACTGGCTGAGCAGGCTGGATTCCCAACCGAGAAATAGGGACAAAGTTAGAGACATTAGGACAGGAAAATACAATTTTTTAATCCATTTTGATGATCTTCGGTTATTTGTCCGGATCATAACCAATCAGTTCTGGTCCTCAGCACTCGACCGGTCGATGCAGTCCTCTAGACATTTCGTCTAGCCTCACGGCCAGACCGGTTACTGTTCGTACAAGCACACCGACCTGACCACCAATGGAGTCCATTCTTCCCTGCGTGTCCGCAGTCCGAACTGCGATGTTACGGCTCAGCTCCTCAATCTGTATCACTCTCCGATCTAGTTCCTTCAAACGGTTACCCACAGCACCGACGCGGTCCTTAATTTCCACAGACAACGGCTGGGTAAATTTGCTCGCAGCTGTCTTACCAATCTTTCGATGGATCAGGGCAATCCCAGAGCCAAAAAATAGGATCCCCGACACCAATAATCCAATCACATATAAATCTTCCGCATCTTCCACAGACAGCGCTTCCAGGCACAGGACTTGCCAGTTTTTCCATGAGTCCATCACATACCCCGAAGCAAGCGTCCCGTCTGGACATGTAGGTTCTCCCGGACTAACCTTCCTTTGTGAAAAAAATCTTGTCGATCGCGCTGATTGACCAGTTAATCAATTCCATTTCAGTATATTTTCAGGAATCCAGCCAGCAGCAGGTCAGAAAGAGACAAAATAGCAGAGCGATAGAGCAAGGCGGGGGACAGATAGAAAACACGTCTGCTCTGTGTGAGAGTCAGGAAGGACCATGGCTGATTCAACATCATTCAGAGCTCTCTTGGGAAACTGGAGCAATAAAGAGATGGAGTAATCTCTGCTTTGCCTTCTGCTTTTCTACGATGCCACGGCCTTGTCGGCCTATGCACAAAATCAACAGTCTTTAAAGGCAATCAGGAACATTCAGCAACATGGCGGCCGAATTATGAATATTACTACTATAGCCTTTCTCTAATGACGTTCTATCAAAGTGTTTGTAAGAATACTGATTGTTAGAAGGCAGATTGAGATGGTGAATGGAAACATGGCTTCTGTAACAATAGTCATGTCAAGTCAAGTCACCTTTACTTATATAGCGCTTTTTACAAAACAGATTGTTTCAAAGCAGCTTTACAGTGGTCACATGAAAACATTGTAAACAAAGTTTGTTTGGCTGAACGGCAGCCTTAAAAGAGCAGGCGAATCAATACAATTGATGAATATTAAGTGTTAAGTTTTGATTATTGATTGATTTGATTGATTGATAGTTTGATTATTATATTGATAATTCAAGTCTAATATTAAGTCTAATTTGGTCCGATTGGAGATGGGTTCATGATCTACACAGGGGAGGGTTTAGTAGAGTCACGGTCTCAGCAGACACTTCAGGGCAGTGCTGTGCTCGTGTCCAGGTACTTCATCTGATCTGGATACGGCTGACCACGGTAACCTCGGAATAAACAGAGAATAAAATCAGCGTAGATGCCATTCTTCTTCTGATGTATCGAGTACATCAGATGATATGGGAATGTTCCCGGTTCCGGCTGACCTAAATTATGCAGCCTAACAATCATTTTACATGATTTGGATTAAAAATTTATGAATAATGTGCTATGTGTATGCCAGGTTGAAGTGATGTGTTTTTAGTCTACATTTAAACTGACAGAGTGTGTCTGCTTCCCGAACTGTATTAGGAAGACTGTTCCAGAGTTTAGGAGCTAAATAGGAAAAAGATCGACCGCCAGCAGTTGACTTTGATATTCTAGGTATTATAAGCTGGTCAGTATTTTGGGATCGCAATAGACGTGAAGGACTATAATGTGTTAAGAGATCGCTGAAGTACTGTGGTGCTAAACCATTTAATGCTTTGTAAGTAATTAGCAAGATTTTAAAATGTATTTGATGATTAATAGGAAGCCAGTGCAGGTTTGACAGAACTGGGCTAATATGCTCATACTTCCTGGTTCTAGTAAGAACTCGAGCTGCTCTATTTTGGACCAGCTGAAATTTGTTTATTAAACGTGCAGGACAACCACCCAGTAGAGCATTACAATAATCTAGCCTTGAACTCATGAACGCATGAACTAACTTTTTCCGCATTTATCTTTGAGAGCATATGTAGCAATTTAGATATATTTTTAAGATGGAAGAATGCCGTTTTACAGATGCTAGAGACGTGGCTTTCAAATGAAAGATTGGTATCAAAGAGCACACCCAGGTTTCTAACTGACGACGAAGACTTGACAGAGCAGCCATCATTAGGCAGTAGTCTAGATTATTACGTGCTGAACTTTTTGGTTTAATAATTAGAATCTCTGTTTTTTCAGAATTAAGCAGTAGAAAGTTATGCATTCTGTTAATTTAGTGAATTGGTACGTTTCATCAGGATGAGAAGAAATATAGAGCTGAGTATCATCAGCGTAACAGTGAAACTAATGCCATGCTTCCTAATAATTGCACCCAAAGGAAGCATGTACAGGGTGAAAAGCAATGGTCCTTGTACTGAACCTTGAGGAACTCCATACTGAACCCGTGACCGATATGACATCTCCTCATTTACTGCTACAAACTGATAACGGTTAGATAAGTACGATTTGAACCAGGCTAATGCAACTCCACTAATGCCAACATAGTTTTCAAGTCCATTCAAAAGGATTTTGTGGTCGATTGTATCAAATGCAGCACTAAGGTCCAGTAACTCTAACAGAGTGATACGACCACGATCGGATGATAAGAGCAAATCATTTGTAACTCTAATGAGAGCAGTCTCAGTACGATGATATGGTCTAAATCCTGACTGGAAATCCTCGTAGATGCTGTTTCTTTCTAGAAAGGAACATAGTTGTGAAGATAACAATAGTAACATGTTATTAGCTGTGTTTGATAACGTAGTCAGGCAAAAGGCTAATCATATTAATTACCCTGATGTGTCATGTGTTGCAGAGAGCAATACATAAAGCACACTACCATTCTCATACATAGACTTGTATGCAACCCAGTATATTCAATGTTTCCTCTTCTTCTGAAACAGTTTCTGGTTCAAACCAGAATGGCTGAATGGATCAGGTATTTTGAGCATGTGTGAGTGAGTGATGGCGGGGCTAATTTGCATATTCATGATTCCACATACACTCCATGAAGCAAGGGTGTAGAGTTACATTCATACATTTACAAGAAATTTTTTTCACAGGAATTTTTTTTTTGTTATTTTGGTATTCAAAGATGAGATTGCCCCTGTAATCAAAAACATGTATCACAATTTAAGTTAAATCTGTAAAACCTAAAACATTGATACTTTATTTTTTACAGTACAGTTCTGACAACCATAGCTGCCAGAAGCTGTCAATTTTCTACAAGTCAATGCTTCTTCTCACCAACTACAGTTACTGAAAAAGCAGTTACTTCGAAAACAAGGCACATTATGGCTTTGCAAAACCTTTGTTTGTTCCTCTCTGGAAGAATAAGCTGCCAATCTCCAGCTAAACTGCTGAAACCATCACATCTTTTGAGAAGCAGCTGAAGACACTCCTTTTCCACTAGAACTTAACCACCTCACACCACCAAACCAATGCACTTAAACAAAAAAAAATCCTTTGCTTTTCTTCTCTGCTATACTTTGTTTCAACACTCAAGCGAGCAACAAAACTCAGGAAACACAGGGAGAAAACAGGAAAACCAAACCACCACCAATCATTGAAGAGAACAGATAATGAGCTGCACCAAATGGGAATAAACCTGTAACTGATAATGGGGGTAAAACAAGGCACATATGGGACTAGTCAATAAACTAATAAGGACTAAACAGGGACTAAACTTAATTTAATAAAAAGAAGAAATGTTTTGCCCTTTTATTCGACTTTCTTGCTCTTTTGGTTTCTGAACACAAATAAGGGTGTTACTGGACTTTCTGCATTCTTATCATGCTCTTTTTATGACAGTAAACTAAAGTCAATAGAACAGAGGTGACCTTTTTTTCTTTCTTTATGTGCTGTTATCAATATTTTGTTAAAATCACTCATATGCTCCAATAATTATCCTATCCTTCCTTATTTTCATGATATGACAACAAAACATCTGCGTAAATAACACGGAATTTCTTTTTGTATAAAAATGCTGCTTTTGTTTATTAATTTCTTCTTTTCAGGAGAGAGTATAGGAGCTGTTTTTTCTCTCTTCCATCAGCTGCATTTCCTGACGCTGTTAATAAACAAGCTAAATCTGAAAGGCAAATTCTCTGCAGCTAATGAATGTGGGCGTCACTGGAAACTCTATGTTTTCTTTCCTCCATTCTTGAGTTCTTTCAGTCATAAGAGAAGCCATCAAAGTGTATTAAGATTTAAAGGCAGCAGGAATATGTGACATAATTCAGAGAAACGTTTCACATGAGGATTAGGATCCAGAACACAATCTTTTCCAGAGGAGTTTATCAAAAGAAGCTTCAATCTCATACTCATGTAAGTCAATAATTCAATTTAATTATTATTTAATTATTTCTCTCCTTTATTGTTAAACGTCTGGATTTTAATTTTAATTTGGTCTTTGGTATTTGATTTCTAACCAAATTACAAGCAAGGTGTGAGATTACAAATATTACAAATTTAAAAGAAAGATTTCCTGTACAAACCTTAGTGAAGAATGTATGCACATTTCGTTTTCTGAATACGTCAGAGGTGTACCGAAGCTCGCTCACAACATGGAGTGTGTGCATGAGTGATAAGTTGTGTTGCAAAGAATAAGGGTTTCTGAATTGTAGATTTCACTGAAAGACACAAGGCTACTGAAATGATTAGATGGATGTCTGCTTACACCATTCAGACCTTATTCTCATGAGTGTGATGCAAGACCTGCTCATTTGAAGCTGGTGTCATATGTCATTACAGTAACTTAATGCTCTTCTCTGGTAGTTGAAGTTGTTCATTATGAGAAATAATTAAGCTTCAGGATAAGAATTTGTCATCAGAAAAAATATCAGACCAGCTGTCATTAGTGATGTTACGTCTGACACCGACGCTCCGAAACTTGCTTCAAACTCGAACGGTCCTTGCAATGAACCACTGCTTCGGAGCTTGTATCATTACGTCACTAGTCACGTGAAAATGACGTTTGAAGCAAACACACTGCTTCACTCCGGCAGTGAACCACCTGACTGCTCTGACAGCCCGATCAGTGTTGACGGGTTTCAAACCTGGCGGCTGTATTTCTTATTAATGTGAAACCAAACCATGGGATGTAGTAGACGGTGTTTGCATTTGCGTTGTTGTTGAGTAGAGTGGATTGAGTTTATTTTAGTGTTGTATATTCAAAGCAATATATCCTCATTTATATCAGCTTTCTAATTTGTTTTGTGTAGTCCTGCATCATCTGTTCCATGCGAGAGAATGTTCTCTAAAGCTGGCGAAATAGTAAAAAAAGAAAAGAAATCGCCTTTCACCAAAGACTGTGGAGAAAAATATTTTTTCTGAATGAAAACCATACCATTTCATGAACACTTTGTCTAAGCCTTCTGAATCTACCCAAAGCACACCCTCTGCCACATGTTTATTTATTTATTTGTATTATCAATTAAAGAACATACGAACATTGTTACATAAAAACATACATCAAAGACAAAAATTCCAAAACCCTCTGCTACATTATACAAGTACACAAAAATCACCCAGTCCCACCAGATAAAGCTTTCAAGCATGATACTGCCCTGCAAAAAAATAAATCAAATAAAAAATAGAAACCATTACAACATTTCTATTGGATTTAATGGTTTTTATGGGAATTGTATTGGTTGTAATGGTGAATTATAGTGGTCTCTGATTTGTGTTGGGTTCTATTGGTGGATGAATTAAATCCTAATGGAATATGTGCCAAACACACTACAAAAAAATAATTCGATAGCGGTTTAAATGGTAAAAGCCAATGGTTCTTATTGGTATTTTAATAGAAATCATTAGAATTTCTGTGATGGTTTCCAACTTTTTTTTAAGCTGGTCTAATCTTCTGTCCTTGTCTAAAGAAATAATTATACACACACATCATGCTTAATGTTTTATTATCAAGGTGAACACATGAAATTCATGAGTATCTGTAAAATGAACCTACATAAATAAGTTTCACAGCACTAACACTGTTTCAGCTTTGATCGGTAATTAACGGTTAGTTTACATATAAGGATACTTCCATTTTATTGGTTGTCAGCTTTGCTGCATTACATTTACTTCACCAGAAGATGGTGCTGCAATTTCTATCTGAATGAAGCTTCGAGTAATGAACCATTTTCAACACAATTGTATCAGAAAGCAATAATGCTTTGAAACGCTTCATTTGGCCATCACTAGCTGTCATTATGTAACGAGGAGTCAGCCGAGTGAGGATACATCTGCAGCTTTTTTTTTTAAGATAGGCAGGATACAGGCGAGGGACACGATAAACCGTAAACAGGGACAGGCTAGGTCGAGACAGGCAGCAAAACATACACAATCCAAGAGTCAGGCAAAGGGTCAGGGGAGGCGGCAGAAAATCAACAAACCATGAGAGACAGGCAATGTTCAGGGCAAGTAGCAAAGAGTCAAATAGTAGAAACAGTCCAAGGTCAACAACAGAATAGCAATCCAGGGAAATAAATGCTCAGAATGATAGGCAATAGCAAATCGAGAATTCGCAAAGTGATGTGTGTGAGGTGTGCTAATATACTGTGTGTGATGGGCTGCAGGTGCGCAAGCAATCAGTTCCAGGTCTGAGTGTCTGTGGGGATTGTAGTTCGAGTAACCAGTCAATATTCAGGTGAGAGCTCCCTCTGGTGATCTGGAGGAAGCGGAGAGGGAGCCTCACCCGTAACACATTAGGTCAATCTGTCACCAAAATCAGTTTTTCATAGGTATAAATGGCTGATTGACTGATAAATACACTATGCACAATCAATATAATAATTTATGTGTATAATCTAAATGACATAGTAATTTTTTACTACCTATTTTAAAGGAATTTAATATTGTTTTATGTGGGCCAATGTATTTTTAAAGTAAATTTTTTTGGGATGTGTATTATCCTGATTCTTTTTTAAATTATTATTGCAATTGAAATTATCCTGCATCAGTTTTTCTATAAACCAACAAAGCTCTTCAAATAGGAGAATATAACCACCCGCCAATCACTGTCACACCAACAACACACAGCACCCTTTTAATTACTGTTGATTGCTGATTTCCATGTTTAACAGATATTAAATCTGTGGATCTAGAAATATAAAAAACATGGCGCATCATCCCATGAAGTGTTTAAACCCCAACAGACATGCATGCTGTTTCCATATGAGGTCAAAAAAAAAAGAATGGAAATTCATAAATGGTTTGCCACTCATTTTAAGGTTAAACCTCACTTTGGCCAAAGGTGAGAGATTCTGTTTGTAATTGTCTGTCAAGTGGCCAAGTCACCAGCTAGTGGAACCTGTTTCTGGTTTGGTTGACCAATTCAACCGAGTTTAACCTACCCTTTTCTTTTTTTCACTTAAGTTGAGTTTAACCATACTATCGCCTAGCCTGTAATATTTTTTTATAATCATTCTCCATAGAGCATAAATTGTACAACAGTCAACTACAATAAAATAAAAACTATACAAAGTGTGACTCACATCAGGCAATTTTTTCTCTCCATGTTTAATGCACTAAAAACTATAAACTAGGCTTTCCAGACTTGATAAATGAAATATAATTTACCAATGAACGTGATAATGATTTATCTGTGTCTATGTTCATGAAATACTAAACTGCATCTTTTTCCTGCACTGTACAGGAATTGGCTTTCAAAAATAATCCTTTTTAATGTAAAGAGTGACAACAAACCTCAGTCTCCAATACGCCAGATGTTGCCGTTTTAAGCAATTTATTCTTGATATTAAGTATATTATTACACAATAAAATGCATATTATTTAAGAACATCATATACTGAGGGTTTCATAATAATTAGCTTGATAATCATGATAATCAGTTTTGGTCTTGAAGCCGATATGAAACTCGCGTCTGCAGTAGATCAGCATCATCAATGTGTTTTTCCAGCTTTTCTGTTTTATCAGCAGTGAAAACTGAGAATGAGACAGTGAATTCAGGTTCAATATTTACTGATGGTTATTTTACTCTTTCTTAAATTGTAGAGATAATACATAATAGTCAATAGACTAAATAATGGAAATTACATTACAACATAACCTGCTTATAAAGAAGAGCATCATACATTTAAATTGCCTAATTTAGTTTTTCTTAATCAACACTCACTCACCGATCAACACAATGAGCAGAAGTCCGTTCATCAGACCAGATATGATGATAATAATCTTCCATTGTGTTTGATTCTGATTCTGATTCTGATTCCGATTCTGATTCTGGTCAATAAACTCCACCACTGTATGATTGTGGCACTCGGTTATTTGTGTCACGATACATGAAGGGAGGACTCAAGCGCAGGGATAAGGGTATTTAATATAACAGAAATAAACAATAAGCATACAAAGAAAACACCCACGAGGGGGAAAACATAACATAACAAAGATCATAACAAACCAGGAAATCAGGGCAGGAAACATGTCAGGGGTAAGACCATGGAAGAACAAGAATGACATGGAAACACGGGAACAGAGACGACGGACAGCCAGGAACGAAGACACAGGAACGGAAGGTCCGACGACACTGATGCACACAAAACAACCATCTGACAAACACAGGGAGTTAGTGGAGGCTTGATAAAGGCAGGGTGTAATGATCAACAGGTGTATGGAATGAGTGTGGAGTGAATAATCAGAAGCCACGCCTCCCACAATCATCACACAGTCAAACACATGCAGAATGAGGAGTCAATGAATACATGAACCGTGACAGTACGACGCGACCAAACATGAGGACTCAGCGGGGAAGGAAGGAACGTCCTCAATCCATTCAAGGAGGACCCAGCCCGCTCCAGGAGCGGATGCTTCGGTTTAGGAATTTGAACTCCCTTCGTCAGCGGGGGGTGGACTTGAGGACATTTGCCCTAGACTTTCACAGAGTAGCGGAAGGTCTAGGGTATAATGATACAGCTTTAAAGGACCTTTTTAATTTGGCCCTTGACAAGCCACAAAGTGGTTTTAGGATGGAGGAATTAGATCACCTGAGTTTCTGGGGGTTCGTGGACACTCTGGCACCCAAATTCATTGGCCCGTTCATTGTCATCAAAATCATTAGTCCGGTGGCAGTCCGCCTCAAACTACCTCCCGCGTACGGGAGGATTCATCCCGTATTCCATGTTTCCAAAATTAAACCCGTTGTTTCTTCTCCCATTAACCCGCCTGTCCCGGTTCCCCCACCGCCGCGACTCGTAGATGGGGAACCAACTTATTCGGTAAATCGCATTCTGGATTCGAGAAGGAGGGGACGCGGATTTCAGTACCTGGTGGACTGGGAGGGTTACGGTCCGGAGGAGAGAAGTTGGGTTCCTGCTAGGGACATTCTGGATCACTCCCTTATCGATGAATACAATCGACAGGTAAGCTCTCCTGGGAGCGCCGAGAGGCGCTCCTAGGCGGGGGGGTACTGTCACGGTTCATGTATTCATTGACTCCTCATTCTGCATGTGTTTGACTGTGTGATGATTGTGGGAGGCGTGGCTTCTGATTATTCACTCCACACTCATTCCATACACCTGTTGATCATTACACCCTGCCTTTATCAAGCCTCCACTAACTCCCTGTGTTTGTCAGATGGTTGTTTTGTGTGCATCAGTGTCGTCGGACCTTCCGTTCCTGTGTCTTCGTTCCTGGCTGTCCGTCGTCTCTGTTCCCGTGTTTCCATGTCATTCACTGGGATTATCTGCACTCACCGATCTGTCCATTGAGTCCCTGCGTCATCCTGTTCTGCCAGCCTGCATCATCATTTTTCATCTGGACTTTGTTATTCTGACCACTAACAATAAACTCATATTGCACTTGCTATTGGATTCATCTCTTCATTCCATTCTGACAATTTGAGCTGATTCTGTAAATAAAGTGTGCACAGTTTGTTACTGTAATTCTAGTCCATTAGAGCATAATACTGCAAATTTGTATAATCTTGTAAATATCAATAACATATTATTAACATATAACATTATTATTAACATAATATTATTAACATATAATAACAATAATATTAATATTACTGTAAGAGCAATGAGGCAACCAGTGAGCGGCCTGGTGCTTTTAATGTCTTAAAACTTAAAATACTTCACATAAATTGTAAAAAGTTACAAATGTACTCACCGGTGAAGTGCAGTCTGGTGCTGTTGCTGAGTTTTGGAGGTGTGCCTGTGTTCATACAATAATAAACTCCTAATTCATCATCAGTCACATTATTTATAACCAGACAATGTTTAAATTGCACTGAATATTTCTTTCTGAATGTTGTATTTAGGTAAAAAGGTGATTGTGGTGTTGGGAACGATCGTAGAATCACTGTTGGAGGATCTGGTGTTTTCAGTAAAATCCAATAAACCTCTTTTTCATCAAGATCACAGTTTATGGTCACATTTGATCCCAGATCAGTTAGTGTATCTGCCACTGCAGCGTGACAACAGATTAACACATCTAAAAGTTATTTTAAGAAACACATTAGCATTAAGATCTTTGTGAATCTATAACATAAAAAAATTCATGACAAAGCGCTTGTAAATATATTCATACGTAAAAAACTCACAGAGGTGAAGCTGAATGATCTTCATGTTGTGAATTGTCATTAAAAAACATCAAGATAAAATTTGGTTCCCTCTACATAACATTTAAGATGAAGTGTACAGCAGCTCTAAAGCAAAGACAGGAAGAGAAAACCCCCATCTCTGGTTAATTGTAACCTTGGTTCCCTGAGAGGAGGAAACAAGACATAGTGCCAAAGCTGATGCTATAGGCAACACTTCTCTGAGAATCCTGAAGCATAAAGAAATCTTGTGGGAAATAACTTGTCTGTCAATGGCATTCAAGTGAGCGAAATAGAGACAATCTCTGTTCAATAAGGCAGTGCTGGATGGCATTGCCTCAGATTATCTGGAGTGAAGCAGAGCGTAGCTGGCAAAGATTCAGCTTTTGAATCCACTCGCTTCCTCCTCTCAGGGAACTAAGGTTACGTTCGGAACAAGAAACATACCCTTTCCCAAGTTCACTCAACATTGCCACATGGTGAGTACAGAGATGTCTCAAGACACCTGGCATGGGTTTTTCTTGCAAAGGTTATTACTTGTGTGGGCAAACCCAACAAGGTAATGTTGGATTCCCATTTGTCCTCTTGCAAAAACTCGCAATATAAGGGAGAATATCTCCAAAGGATCCTGTGCATTCTTATCCTGTGCAACGGTCTCTTTAAATTATCTAATTTGAACTAATGGTCCGATTCAGTCAGTGATAGGTCCAAGATATCATGGGAACCACCATCTGTCAGGGTCCTGATAGAAGTGTGCCTCGCTTCTGTGAAAGAAAACTGCCAGATTGAAGGGTGATTCTCACAAAATGGCATAGATCATTCTGCAAACTTTTTTCAAGGTACATTTATTTGTCTTGTTTATAATTGTTTATAATTGTTGGGAGAGTTTACAAAAGCTTACATTTATATAGATAAAAAGAATAAGAAAAATTATGAAAAAAATATACCATAGATATTTCTTTTTTTCGCTATCGCAGGGGTGCCTGGAACCTAACACCTAACCTAATTGAAGGATTACTGTAAATTACTTTTATGGGAGTGTGTGCATGTGAAAAGCGACTTACAACTGATTTCTCACAAACTTCTGAGGCATCATAACGGTTTAATGAGCTACAGGTAAAAAAAGAGAACTTTGGTGAAAACAAAGCAAATATTTAATTATTACAACACTAATTTCTAGCCAGTGGAAAATGCTGGTCAAACATTTACACTCACTCACTCACTCACTCACTCACACACATACACACACACACACACACACACACACACACACACACACACACACACACACACACACACACACACACACACACACACACACACTCACTCACTCACTCACTCACTCACTCACTCACTCACTCACTCACTCACTCACTCACTCACTCACTCACTCACTCACTCACTCACTCACTCACTCACTCACTCACTCACACACCAACCACAACTTTTAGATGCCATCATTCATTTTTTACCTCAACTGTCACAGAATGGAAAGCAGGGTTATAGAATATCAAAAGCAGCAAATGATAATGAGCCCTTCAAAAATGTACCAGATATCAAGAGACAGTAAGTGAAGTTAACACTGGATTTGGAGTTGCCTTGATACTTTCCAACCTTGCAATGCATCCTGTGATGGCAGTACTTTCCAGTTTGCACACGCAGCCAAGTGCTCGCTCACCAAGTGCTCAGTTTGGCGCGAGCTGCAATTATCAGTGTAGCTCTCATCGCCCTCTATTGGTGAAAATAATCTCTGGTAACCAATAGTCGCAGTGTACGTGCATTTGAAAGTGCTGTGAAACGGGGATGTCTGGTGAGGTAAATTAATAAATGAAATAAAGAATCTCAAGGATGTTGACTTAGTAGTAACAAAGGTATTTGTTTTTGTAAAATCAGTAAGGTAGGTACAAGTTAGAATTGAGCCGGATACTTGGCTGAAACGACATTCCAGTACAGATAAAGCTCTTTTGCCGAGTACGAGTATTATACGAGTCAATATCTGTGCTCGGATTGGATAAAAATCCTCATTGGGTCGCTGACTGTGTATGCGCTCTGTGATAGGCTAGTCACAGTGCCCCTCTCCTACACATACAGATTTGCTGTGTCCCGCTCTGCTCACTCACACACAGAACACTGAGAAGAAAACAGCTCTCTTTCTCACTCTGTCTCTCACTCAGTCACTCAGGTACGCGGGTCTTTTCTGTTAATATTTAGGGTGTCTTCAGCTTCAGGTTTGTTTTTTATTTTGGTTTGTTTGTAGTACTTATTGACCAGTATAGTTCTGCTAAACGTGGGGTTTGTTCAGACGTGGTGCTTGGTAGAATGCGTCTAGCGTTGTGTCTCTGCCTGACAGAGATGTTTTCTTTCTTTTTTTAACCGTCTGCTGGTTCTAACCAGTTTTTTGACTTCACGCCGAAAAAAATTATTAAAAATAATGATTTCTTCATAATTGCAACCACATGTGTTGTATTCATTTTTGCAAAACTTATTCTGTATATAGTTCGTTTGTTATCGTGATCAAAACCATTGATCTGAAGTTCAATGCTGATGCTGTCATGTAAATAGATTTCTAATCAGCAATAAATATACCAATTTCTGATCAACCCATATCAATTGCATGATTAAAAATAACATACCAGTTAAAGCCCCGCTCATTTCAAGACAACCCGCCCACTTCCTGGTTTAAATCCCACCCACTTCCGGGTTAGGCCACACCCAGTCTGAGTACAGATGCAGATACAGATAATTCCTAGTTAACAGATACATTTTAGATACACTCATCTCTAGTGCAAGTATCTACATGTGAATGAATGTAAGGCGAGAATTGGTACTAGTGATGTCACTGCTGTTTAAATCTTTGGTGAAGAGATGTAACAACTATGAATGAGTTGCAGGTGAAAATAATAATTTAAGACATAGACACATAGTCCTTACAAGCACTATCTGTAATTCAGATATTGTTTAGAATTGCATTCAAATTGCAGCTATGGTCGGATATATATATATATATATATATATATAATAATAATTTCCTTTGTGCTTTGAAAATTTGATGCATAAATAAACTTTACAACATCAACAGGACTTCCTGTGGCAAACACTTTAGAGATTTATAGGGCGTTGAGATTTATAAACTCAACGCCCAATAAAGATCACATTCCTTCCATAATTTGAGTCTTTTTTGTGTGTTTCATAGTAGACTGTGTAGACGTTTTATAATTTAATGGAATTATATATTTTTTAAAGAGGTAAAAAAAAGTAAATAAAAGTAAATGAGAGTAAATAAATATTATACAACTGTTAGTCTCCAAACGTATTCTAGTAATGGTGATACAGTTCAACATCATTTTTTCACTGTTTGTATCACTCTACTTATCTTTGTTTTCAACAATAAGGCTCATATTTATATGTGAAGATGTCCATATACATCTTCAGCTTTTCCCATGACAGGACTTCACTATTGTGTAAAGGTTGGCTATTTATTTCATTGATAGAAGTCCCGTATTGAAACGTATGTATCAGTTGTGAGGGTGTTTGGCGTGCATTACTCTTGGCATTGCTAGGTTTAAAAAAAGCAATGCAATGTTGCTCTATTTCCATTTGAGGTCAAGACAACTGTGAGAACCAAGATAACCTACATGTACCAAAGTATTGAAAAAACTCTGCACTCATTTTAAGGTTAAACCCCACTCTAGACAGAGGTGACAAACCCTGTTTATCATTGGCTGTGCCCAAGCCAGTGGAACATGTCTATGGTTTTGGTTGAGCGCTTCAGTTCAGTTTAACCGCACTGTGCTGCATGTATCGTTTGGCTTGCCATGTGTTACACTGTATGTATGTGTGTGTGTGTGTGTGTGTGTGTGTGTGTGTGTGTGTGTGTGTGTGTGTGTGTGTGTGTGTGTGTGTGTGTGTGTATAAATAAATATATTCATATATATATATGTGTGTGTGTGTGTGTAAACATTTGACAAAACATTTATTTTTGTGTCTGAGTGTGAATTTAATTTCCAAACAACCACTTTAGACTTTTTTTTATTATTATGCATCAAAAGTATCAGCAATGTAGTCATATTTGAATTCATCAATAGTGAAATTGTTTAATATGACTCTGATTATGAAATTGATTTGACATGAAATACACTATATATTTTAAAACCACTGTAAATTTAATTTAGGTCTGAGAATGGAAGGCATTAAAGGAAGTCATATGATAAATGGAGTACATCCAAAATAAAAGAAATGTTTTTCCATCAAGAACATATTTATTCCATTCACTTACTCCAGACTTCACACACACGCACACACACACACACACACACACACACACACGCACACACACGCACACACACGCACACAAAAAAAAAAGACATAGGCAGCAACACCAAAATGAATTAGGGACAATATTTTGACAGGTAATTCATATTCAGTTTGTTGACTAAAAATAGCATTGAAAACTCACACAAATGTACACACATTTCCTTTATGTGAAGACGCAATTTACATTTATACATTTGTCGTACGCTTTTATCCAAATTGACTTGCATTGCATTCAAGAAACACATTGATATTCTAATCAGTTCTTGCTTTCGCTGAGATTCAAACCCATGATCTCGATGCTGCAAGTGCCACAATCTACTGTCTACTTCTATTTTAGAAGAATTTATAATTATGTCAACATAATTATAATTAGTTTTAACCAGTAATTTCTAAAAGATACAGCTATTGCAAGGCAAAGATATTGAATTGAGAACTAGAAAAGTTTTCCAACACAAAAATTACATTTAAAAACGTTTTGAAGCCACAGAACCTCAAACCACATAATGATTCCTTAGTGGCCATATTTTAATGTATAAAACATTCATACAGTATTTAAAAATATACTAAAATACAATCTGAAAAATATTTACTTGCTGCTAAAGAAACACTGTGTTTGTCCACCTGCTGTTTGATGTATAAACATCTGTATTAAAATAGATATAAAACAAAACATGGCTGTCAATTCAATAAAATAACTGTAACTAATCTCATGATTTTCAAGTGGTTTTAAAAAGGAGAATGATATTAAAAACAATGAAATCAATGATATTAAATGTAATAAATGTTATCCTTTTTTAAATCAATTTTAGCAAGACCCCAGTCCCCTGATCTAAAGAACATGACAATGTTTGGGTGGTTAATGTCTTGTGTGTTAAACTACCAAACATTTTTGATTTGAAGCTGAAAGAACATCAAGAAAAAGTGAACAAATAAGTATAAGATCATACTCATGTGTTCATAACTTCGGCAGGTTTAGAGCAGCGTATGTGCTGTTGATTTGACTGGGCCGAATATTTCTACGCAACTTGGAGAAATCCATTGTGGCGTACTGAAAGAGAAATATTAGCAATTTCAGTTACAACTGAATTAAAATGAATGTTATAGATGCTAGTAAGAATGTTAATTTCAAGATAGAAAAGATGTTATGTTAGTTATGATGATGTCACATGTTTTACCTGTACGTCGTGCTCTTCAATAACTTGATTCTGCTGTATATCAGTGTTGATCTGTTGAGATTGTTCTGCTGATCTTCTGTTTCCAACAATGAAGACCTTTACTAAACCTAAATGTGGAACAATTAATTTATATTTGATATTTACAAAAGGTTGCATTATATTTTCTTCAACTGGAGGAAAGCATTATATAAATACTATTACAAATGCTGAAAATCTCTCACCGATCATCACAATGAACAAAATCCCGATTATCAGACCAAATATGATGACAATAATCTGCCATTGTGTCTGATTCTGTTTCTGATCAATAAACTCCACCACTGTGTGATTGTGACACTCAGTTATTTGCGATGATTCTGGAAATAAAGTGTGGATAGTTAGAGTAACAAGGGTTATAGCTACATTTATAGCTAATTATAGTTAGCTAATAAATAGCTAATTTTGTAAAAATGAAAATATTGATAATAAATGAGAATATAATTAGGTTTTTCATAAGAAGCCAATCTGAATAAAATATGAAGTTGTAAGTGACAAACATTGATCATACATAAGTCTTATTTTTTGAAGGAGTAAATGAACTCACCGGTGAAGTGCAGTCTGGTGCTGTTGCTGAGTTTTGGAGGTGTGCGTGTGTTCATACAGTAATAAACTCCTAATTCATCATCAGTCACATTATTTATAACCAGACGGTGTTTAAACTGAACTGAATATTTCTTTCTGAATGATTTATTTAAGTAAACAGGCGATGGTGTTGTTGAGAATGATCGTAGAATCAATGTTGGAGGATCTGGTGTTTTCAGTAAAATCCAATAAACCTCATTTTCATCAAGATCACAGTTTATGGTCACATTTGATCCCAGATCAGTCAGTTGATCTGCCACTGCAGCGCAACAACAGATTAACACATCTATAAGATGAAACAAATAATTAAAATAATTAATCATTAATGTATTAATGTAAAAAAATACTCATAACGTAATGAACTCACAGAGCTGAAGCTGAATGATCCTCATGTTACTGTTTAAATAAAACAGTTGAATCTAATGAAACATGCTTCCCTTCACACATTTAAGATGAATCTTCTGCAGCTCTGAAGCAGACAGGAAAAAACTCTCACATCAATCAGAGGAAGTCATGTTTGCTCTGACCACATACACACTTTTGTCAACACCTAATACCCCACTGACAGCATTGATACTTTAAGCAGTTTAAAAACAGTTTTTGTGTTTACGTTTTATTTGATCATAAATACATAAATCACATATGTTAGGTAATCCAGCATCAATAACTAGCATCTAATCCGCATACCCGTACCCACCCAATAAACAGTGAGACGACAAGTTTATTTTCCCACTATAGGAAATATTTCCCAGTGTTCATTCTAATGTTCATGATAAATCAAACCAAATCTGCATTAATTTGAAGATGACTGGGTGGCCGTCTGTCTTTTATTCTCCACTGTCCTTAAAATTAACAAATCCTTCCATTGCGGAACAGAATGATCCAAAGCCCTAAAATTATACTTAGGAATTTTTCTTTTCTTCAGAAAGCTTATATCATTTCATTGTGATATTTCTTTCTATTTGTAAAATATTTTTTGATATCTTTTGCTCTTATTTACCTCTAAATTGCTAGATTTTATTAACAATTTTAATATAAATTATCACATTAAATACAAAATAACTCTTCATTATATGCATAAACCTGTTAAAACAGAACAATAATGTTGGGATATTTCATGACTCCTGCCATTAGAGCAAATTAACTGTTATAATAACTATAAAAAAACCTATAATGTCTGGATCAAGCATTGATCTGCAAGTAAATGGAATTGCATGCTCTTAAATGGTTAAATGATCTTGAAAATCACAAATTTGACTAATATATGTAAAACATCAAGTGATGGAAACAGGTTATAAGCTCTTTAATCTAATTAAGAAAAACACACTGAATACCTGTGCATTTAAGAACAGGATAGTTCAGGATAATACTAAAACCCAAAACAAAAACAATTAAAAAAATATATATATATAATTTTAACAATGACAAAGAATGCATGTGTGTCAGTTAAACTTATATGCCCATATATACTTCAGAAGGCAAGTTCTTGACAGAAACAGCCCACCCACCCATGTGTTTCGAAATCTCTTTCAGTTTATCTGAAGGTCATGATTGAGTTTGTAACTGGAAGCTCTGGATTCTTGTCGTGCACCTAGTGACAAACCTAAGTCAAACTATGACAGGAATGTGAGTTATAATTCAGAACAAAATCATTTAAATAACTTTAGTAAAATCATATTCAAACAGTTTTTCACTTCGACACTGAGCAATTCTTTGTTTAGTTATCAATACAAATTAAGCTTTAATATTTAAACTAAACTAAAGCTACAAATCATAAACAACATACTTCACCAACTCATCCAGTTTTATTTTTACATCAAAGTCCCTTTATGGCTATATAAAATATCCCAATAGATGTTCTTGTTGTTCTTTCAGTTTCTCTGCAGGTCAGGAAGGAGGGTAAAACTGGAAGCTCCTGTTGTGCGTTTTCAGTAATAATAATAAACTGAAGTCATGACGACAGTGTGTTGAGACACTATGACAGCAGGAATGTTTGAAGCATTATTCAGGGAAGTGTTTCACTTGAGGATCAGAAAACGTCAATGAAAGAAAGGTTATCGCGTTCACATAAGTGAGTACTTTTACTTAATTAATTGCTGAAAAAACCAAAATTAAGCAACATCATATTGTTTAAAAACAAGAATTTGATTTTCATATTTTAAAGAAAATATCAATCAACATAAAATTTAAATAGCTGAACAAGTGGAATCTTTTAGCGTTTTTTTTTACCCTTGAGAGACATGATTCTACAGTGAAACTAAAGATTTAGTTTTTCCATTATAAAAACTACTCTTTTTTAGAAATGACAATTGACAAGTTAATTTATTCTTCTCTGTGATGATTTGTGTCAGATATAAGACAAGTTGGTCTTAAAAAAAATCTGTAAGTCACCTTTATTTATAAGTGTTATGTGTCCCCAAGTGTTCCCCAAGAATTGCTTTGATTGGACCAACATCAACATTCTTCTTTGACAAGAAAAATAATTACAGAATGGCTCAACAGAATTAAAAGCTTCATAAATAAAAAATAAACAATACAAAAATAAAGCTCTCATCTGAAATAAAATTCAGAGTAATCAAAATCCTCAACATTGCAATCATATTATTAAGAGACCTCTTATAGTATCTTGTTTAACTTAGACATTACAAACTAAGGCTTACATTATGTAGTTGTTAATAAGACAGGTTAGAGCAACATAAGGCACCTTAGAGGAGGGGAGGGTAATAACAAAAATAACTTGTAGTTCAGAATCAAGGCAGTAACAGTATCATCAGTCGTTCTCATTCAACAAGAACAAATTGTGCATACAGCAATAATTTAATAGCACAAGAGTCATAAGCACCAGAAAGACCCAGCTTTAGCTGTAAAAAGAATGAGATAATGTTAAAATTGAAACTTTTAGACCTGACCTATCATTTGACTCACTGTTTTTTGTCTTATGTCCTGACAGAAGAGAATGATGAAGCTTGCTTTTTTTTGCTAAAGTAAAATCCAAATGAAAATAACAGAATTACACTAGCTACGCCAACTACAACAATGGCAATCCAGTATGATGATGTCTCCACGCTGTTCTCTTCTTTGTTATCTGGTTGTTTTTCTCGTTCATTGGATTTCATTTCATTTTCTGCTGTTGATTCTGCAACAAAAACATTACAAAACTGTGATAAAGGCCAGAAATACATCAATAACTAGTTCACGTGATTTTTTTTTTTTTTTTATAAACGTCATTGGAATAATACACTTTAGAATAATGTTCCATCAGTATTAGGTAACTATGCAGGAAGTGATACAGGACAAATTAGTAAAACTACATTATCACTTCAGATACCACAGTGAACTGATATGAAAACAAGATTAACTAATCAGTAAGTAATAACAAATTAACCATTACGGTCTTTTCTTTACAGAATTATAAAAACCTGAATTTGAAAGACAGCCCTACCCACATACATCGGAGTAAATTAATAAAAATGGGTTCGCTTTACAGAAAACCCTCAATTTTAGCACACTGGTAAAATATAGCATTTTTGTTTATTGTATTGTAAACATAAAATGTCAGAATTTATTTATTTTATTTATTTCTCATTTTGAAGAAAACAACCTAAAGAAAGAGATATAGCATTTTTAGGCTAGTAGCTCCACATGGAAGTAGTGATTGGCACAGGATTTCGATGCATATCTTTTCGTGTTAACAGGAGTTATTTCCATCTTTGTGATTCTTTTGATAATTATGTTACTGGAAACTATTACATCGATGAAATAAACTACAGTGAGGTTCTTGAGCAGGGGTGGGCAAACTACGGCCCACATCCGGCCCGTTGGGCTTTTTAATCCGGCCCACTGAACCCCCCGAACTTGTATTAAATCTCCTGCATTTTACATTTCCCTGTGACGTCATTCTGTCGCGGCAGAGATGCTGCAAGCGACAGTGGTGCTGAAGGTTTTGGTGGAGATGTAACCTTATTTCTCGATGCCGTTTCGGCAAGGACTCTAGTCTCTTTCCGTGGGTACCGTAAATAAAACACGGGTCACAATGGTGATGGATTTTGTAACTTTAATAGGAAGCATCGGCATCAAAGCATGAATAGCCACGTAATTCGGTACAACTCTCTCTTCTCTGTCGTCTTATTTTTACCCGGCGTGCCCTGCCTTAAAGGGGCCGGCACACAAAATACATTTCTCACTAATATAATAGATTTGCATAAAACAAATGAAAACGTATGAAAACATTTTTAAGGTATATTATCACTAACATATATTTTCTTTTCCCACAAATAAAATAAGCATTTAACAAATAATGAAACAAATGAATATAAATGAACTTCACAAATTCAAGGTTACAGAGAGTAGGCGCGCTCCCGTCAACAATCGCGGTGCGCGCAACCGTTTTTTTTTCTCCACAACTTATTTTTTTAGAATAATAATGTAATACTGGACCCACTGATGTGACCACGTGGGGCATAGCAAAGTTTCCCAGAGTAGGACTGAGATGCTCCCTCATCGAATGTGTTTTTGTCTACCTCTGGAAGTGATCGAAAGTGGAAAGTCTTCAAACGTCTCTGTTACGCATGTAACCTTGGTTACCTGAAGAGGGAACGAGACACTGCATTCTGATTGTAATCAAACCAATCATGTGAAGAGACATCATAGGCACGTGACATCATAAACCAGGAAACTATGAAGGCAAGCCTTGCCAAACTGTCGGCAGCTTAAAGTGTCTGAAATAGTTGCTGGCATGCATGCGTGAGATATGGTGAAGAGACACAGTGTCTCGTTCGTTCTTCAGTAAACCAAGGTTACATATATAACCGTGACATTCCCTTTCCAGGGAACTCGAGCTGCGTCAACCAGTATGGGAACGCCCATGACAAGTGCATATCAGGTGTGATCATCCTCAGAACACAACACCTGAACCCCAGGTGTAGAGTTTAGGTCCAGGTTGTAGAACCTAAAAAATGTGTGTGGAGAGGACCAGCGTGCCGCATCACAAACTTATTGAATGGAGACACCTGACAAAAGGGCCTGACAACCCAGCTGACTCATAGGCCAATAAAATAGCCTCGACAATTCACTTGCTCATTCTCTGCTTGGACACCGGGGACACTTTTTTTAGGGGTCTAAAACATACAAAAATTGTTCAGATGTACACCACAGGGCAGCTCTGAGGACGTAAGCGTAAATATAAGTGGTCCGGGCAAATAAGGTTGTTGAATTCCTGGTCTGGATTACTAAACAGGGCTGGACAGAAGGCCTGCAGTATGATAGTTCTGGCCACATTAGCGGGGACCTTAGGAACACAGCATGGTCTAGGGTGGAGGAAAGCATTCACCATGCCAGGAGCAAATTCTAGGTACGAGGGGGAAACCGAAAGGGCTTGTAGATCTCAGATTCTTTTCAGAGAAGAGATAGCCAGAAGAAAGACAGTTTTTAAAGATAGAAACTTAGGAGAAATTTCTACAATGGACTCGAAGGGAGAATTTCTAAGTCAGTACTCTCATGTGTACTGCCTCAGTGTGCCACAGAAGAAACATGTTACCAACGGGTCTACGGCGAGAGTTCTGAAGTGGAGAATGCTCTCAACAACCTCAGTTGAGAAACCAGAATTTATGAGCTAGGCCCCCTCAGAGGAGAGCCGTCGAGGAGGGACACTAGGTGCGAAAAACACACTCTGCCTGGCCACAGCGAAGGCCGATCAAGGAGAGGGACCCTGTCCCAGCAAACTCTCTCAAAAACTTCCAGTTAGCAGAGTAATCAGGGGGAAAAGCATACAGAGGTTGCCTCAGCCACATCTGAGACAAACCATCCAGTCTTAGAGGAGCTGGATGTGTGAGGGAGAACCAGAGTGAACCATCCACTTAAGCCTGGCCAAACATTTCCCATATCTGCTTCACCATCTTGGGGTGGAGCCTCCATTCTCCCGTGCCATGCACATACAGGGAGTGCAGAATTATTAGGCAAGTTGTATTTTTGAGGATTAATTTTATTATTGAACAACAACCATGTTCTCACTGAACACAAAAAACTCATTAATATCAAAGCTGAATATTTTTGTATCAATATTTTAAGTAGTTTTTAGTTTTAGCTATTTTAGGGGGATATCTGTGTGTGCAGGTGACTATTACTGTGCATAATTATTAGGCAACTTAACAAAAAACAAATTTATACCCATTTCAATTACTTATTTTTACCAGTGAAACCAATATAACATCTCAACATTCACAAATATACATTTCTGACATTCAAAAACCAAACAAAAACAAATCAGTGACCAATATAGCCACCTTTCTTTGCAATGACACTCAAAAGCCTGCCATCCATGGATTCTGTTAGTGTTTTGATCTGTTCACCATCAACATTGCGTGCAGCAGCAACCACAGCCTCCCAGACACTGTTCAGAGAGGTGTACTGTTTTCCCTCCTTGTAAATCGCACATTTGATGATGGACCACAGGTTCTCAATGGGGTTCAGATCAGGTGAACAAGGAGGCCATATCATTAGATTTTCTTCTTTTATACCCTTTCTTGCCAGCCACGCTGTGGAGTACTTGGACGCGTGTGATGGAGCATTGTCCTGCATGAAAATCATGTTTTTCTTGAAGGATGCAGACTTTTTCCTGTACCACTGCTTGAAGAAGGTGTCTTCCAGAAACTGGCAGTAGGACTGGGAGTTGGGCTTGACTCCATCCTCAACCCGAAAAGGCCCCACAAGCTCATCTTTGATGATACCAGCCCAAACCAGTACTCCACCTCCACCTTGCTGGCGTCTGAGTCGGACTGGAGCTCTCTGCCCTTTACCAATCCAGCCACGGGCCCATCCATCTGGCCCATCAAGACTCACTCTCATTTCATCAGTCCATAAAACCTTAGAAAAATCAGTCTTGAGATATTTCTTGGCCCAGTCTTGACGTTTCAGCTTGTGTGTCTTGTTCAGTGGTGGTCGACTTTCTGCCTTTCTTACCTTGGCCATGTCTCTGAGTATTGCACACCTTGTGCTTTTGGGCACTCCAGTGATGTTGCAGCTCTGAAATATGGCCAAACTGGTGGCAAGTGGCATCTTGGCAGCTGCACGCTTGACTTTTCTCAGTTCACGGGCAGTTATTTTGCGCCTTGGTTTTTCCGCACGCTTCTTGCGACCCTGTTGACTATTTTGAATGAAACGCTTGATTGTTCGATGATCACGCTTCAGAAGCTTGGCTATTTTAAGACTGCTGCATCCCTCTGCAATATATCTCACTATTTTGACTTTTCTGAGCCTGTCAAGTCCTTCTTTTGACCCATTTTGCCAAAGGAAAGGAAGTTGCCTAATAATTATGCACACCTGATATAGGGCGTTGATGTCATTAGACCACACCCCTTCTCATTACAGAGATGCACATCACCTAATATGCTTAATTGGTAGTAGGCTTTCCAGCCTATACAGCTTGGAGTAAGACAACATGCATAACGAGGATGATGTGGTCAAAATACTCATTTGCCTAATAATTCTGCACTCCCTGTAGTGGCCCCTGAGATCTGGGAGGAGGGTCCTCAGAGCCATAAAGACAGCCATCATCCCCAGACAATTGATGTGCCTGGAAAGATGGTGTCCCATCCACAAAACTTGTGCTGATCACCCTTTTAAGATCACTCTCCAACCTACGAGGGATGTATTCGTCGTTAACACTCAGCGGGACAAGGAGCTCCCAACATGAGTTAGGAACCGTCTTTTTTCCAAATAGCCAAGGCACGAAGGCATCGCCATGTAACTTTGATCATGCGAAATGGGTTGCCCTTCAGGGGAAAGCTGGTTCTGAGCCACCACTGAAGGGGTCTCATGTACAGATCATGTATCATGTACGTATACCAAAAGGTTTAATGTTGGATGCTGCAGCTTTCAGACCTAACAGTCTCTTGAACTGTTTTACAGTACGTGACTAGCCTAGCTCTGTTTTACAGCTGATAGGATTGACTAGATGCCGAGACTGAATCCCAAACCACAGACAGAAAAGTGGTCCTCTTTAGTAGCATACTTTTCTTTTGCGTTTAGCCTTAATTTCAACACTTTTATGTGAGCGAGAACATCTCAATGTCGAACTACAAACTGTTGCGACTCTGCTAGGATCAACCAATTGTCGATGTATTTCAGAAAGCAAATACCTATGCATTTGGTGAAGGTGCAGGGTGATGGAGCTAGACTGAATGGAAGAACCCAATATTGGTATGCCGTGTTGTTGAAGGATGGAGACATGGAAGTATGCATCCTTGAGATCTATTGTGACAAACAAGTACTGGGACCTGATCTGAGAGATGATCTATCTCAAGGCTAATATCTTGATTCTGAGCTGCATGACAGAGCGATTCAACAAAATGGGACACAGACCCCCATCCTTCTTTGGAATGATGAAGCAATGGCTGTAAAACTCTGATTCTCTGTCTCAGAGAGGAACATACATAGTCTGCTTGAGGGCTAGTGGGTAGGACCCCCACAAAACAGGGGCAGACGAGACCCGAAATGAATAGTAAAAGCATTTTCATTAGTGTGCAGGACCTGTTGGAAATATTCGTCAGAAGCTTTCACTGTGCCAGAAAATGTAAGGAAAAAAATACAAAGGGAACATGTTTCCAGGCGGAAAATGAATCTGGCACTCTCTGGGGACCACTGTGCACTGAAGCAAACAATGTGGCAGGGTTAACAGGACTGCACCCTGAAGAATGGGCACAGTCTGTCGAGGTGAACATCGCTTTCCCTCGGTGGGGAATGGCCTTTTAGGACTGATGTTTCCGAGAGACAGATCAGTTGTCCAGTTGTCGACTTTATGCATCGCCTCATAACTGTGCTGAAAAAAAAGTGGCAGCATTATGCACTCGATAGCAGGCTTGAGGGAGCTAGATGTTATCATCGAGCCTGCAGATGAGGATTTGCCACCTCTTTCTCCAGCATGAGGAGCTGGGAAATGTTGTGACTCGCACTGTCGCAACTGGATAGTTGCAGCGCCAGTGCCTCTCCTTGGGCGGAAGAAACCACAGAGCATGCATCCGCCTGAGAAAAGGCACTGGACCTGCCAGGTGAAGACAGAGATAGGGCAGAGCCAGTCTAAAACTGCTCCGACAGATCCATCCTCAGGTCTTAGTTCGCCACTGAGCCTCAGCTGCAGTGGGACCCAAGCCCAGAGGACCACGAACCCAGGTGCTCTCGTCAAAGACTGCCAGGCGGGAGCAGAGAGTCCTTAAAGAAAGTTTAGTTGATAGTTTTTATTGAGGCTAATTCAGTAATTACCTAATAAGGAAATATCTCAGTCCTAAATTTGCAGTTATTGATTAATCTTGTTTCCATATTAGTTCATATAGTTAGTGTTAACGTAGTTTTACTAATTTGTCCAGCCTTTTTTCCAACATAGTTACCCGTTAATGATGGAGCATTATTCTAAACCAACATCATATGTAAATCAAGTAGTTTTACACACCTTTGATGATTAGCTGTATAGTCTGAGGTTCATCTGAATATGAGGTGAAGCAGCTGAACTCTCCGGAGTCAGTGCGAGTAAGATTCTTGAGTTTGATGGAGAAGTTTCCTTTCAGATACTCATCAGGGAAAGTTTCAGCTCTGTACTTGTACCGAGGGTCCTGCAACTCTAATGAATCTTTACCATTGACTATATCATACACAATCTCACTCCCATTGTGTCTCCAATGTACATTGGTGTCTTGAGGTTTAAGATCATGTTCAGTGGAAGAACACCGAAGGTC
Organism: Rhodeus uyekii; assembly: GCA_037043235.1. Classification (NCBI taxonomy): domain Eukaryota; kingdom Metazoa; phylum Chordata; class Actinopteri; order Cypriniformes; family Acheilognathidae; genus Rhodeus; species Rhodeus uyekii. The sequence goes on from JAWRVZ010000087.1 coordinate 2,388,462, forward strand.
AACAGAACCACCAATAACAGCTTCTCTGTGCACCGTTTCCTGCAGAGAAACTGAAATAACAGAAACTTTCAAACACAGTCTGTGGCATGAATTTTTCATTCTGATGCGTCGGTCAGATGCTCACCTTTGTTTATCAACACCGCAAACACACAGAAACAGCAACTGAAGAAACAGAAAAAACAAGTTCTTTAAATTTCCTTAACCTTAAATATCGGCAACAGGCTTGTTTAAGATGAGCATCAAAACAGAACCAATCGCTGGCGATTATTGTGAGAAATACGCTGGTTAGAAATGCTCCCCGACTTGCTGTGATGTCAACGCTAACATGTGCTGAGGCAGACGCATAATGTGATAAAGTCAAATCTCTTAAACTAACCAAGAGTTTTTGACCATGACCACTAAACACATTGAGCAACTGAAATAGATTTTATGAACAGCTTGGTTTGAATTTCTGAATTTTCAGGGAGCTGCACTCTCACTAAACTCTCATTGGACAAAAGTACCATGCTTCATGTACTTTAAACATTAATTATGTACAAAGAGAGATTGTTTGTGTAACTTTATACTCAGATATTATAATGTAATTCAGATGAATCGCCCTCTAACTATGATTCAGGTTAAAGTTGGTATGAAAAAAAGATACAATAGTCTTTTCTTTCCTATTTTCATGTATATTTGAGTAAAACAGCTTCTCAAACAAGAAAAAATATGTCTTGCGTCATTACACACGTCATCAGTGAAGAGAAGCAACAGAGAGGGGAAGTTAATAGGTGAAAGATATGAATAAAAAAACAAAACAATGCATAGATCATTTTTATATTATAAAACACTGCAATATTCCATAAGAAAATAAAAATAAAGTTGGGATTCAGTTGAACTGACTTTCAAATGCTGGTCAAGGTTCAACTAAATTGTCAATACATCAGTTTACAACTAAATTAGGATACGTTTCCATGCATTTCCCTTAATATTCTACATATCTATATATCGTCCAGTAAATGTTGAACAAATTGACATGAATATTTATCAAGGGAGCAACTTTAGACATATTACCATTGTGGTGAAAACATGATTATAATAAATGCACTGTAAGATCAGGCCATTACTATTAAATAAATCTAATAAATGCACCGGAACACAAAAAGAAAATAAATTCAAAGTACTGCTAATGCTAATCAAATAAAAATGGATAAACCTGTAAAAATAAATAAATAATTAACTCCCGTTTAATGTATTAATGACGTACAAAGAGTTCCCTTTCGAGGGCGGGAACGAGACGGTGCATGGAAAAGATGCATTTGGGAACCTCCCCTTCACGTAAATTTCTGAAACCTTATAGGATAACGCCAGTTGACAACTGGCCAATTGTCGCGCGATGCGCTCTGGCTGTCAGACAGTATAAATAGCATAAGCGCGGCACTTGCGTCAGATTATTTCCTTCACACGGACTTATGAACAGTTATGGAATCAACAGGAACTAAATGTAAGGTAAGTTGCGCGGGTCCCATTGACCCGCCGGATACTCACGCGTGCTGCGTCGTCTGTCTGGGTCTGGCCCACGCCGAGGATGCCCTGCTGGAGTCCTCCTGCGGGGATCTGCCGGGGCGCGCGCTGAGATCCAGGAGGGACATAGCGCGCAGTATCGCGGGGAAGGGGTCCGCTGCCGCCGTCGAGCCGCTGGCGGTCCCCCCCCACACACTCGCGGGGTGACGGTGACGACGCAGCATGCCGTCCTCTGCCGTCCCCCCAAATCACCAGTTCTCTTCGCGGACTTCCTCCCGGTCGAGGATGACAGAGACGTGGACTCAGTATCCCTCGCTGCATCAGACAGGGACTGGGCGGCGTCGGAGTGCCTCGACACAGAGGGCCCTCTAGACCTCCGGCAGGAGCTAGTCAGGGTCCTCGAGAGGGCAGTTAGAGAGCTGGACCTGGACTGGAGTGCTCCACAGGAGCCCGCGAGAAGTAAGCTGGACTCCTGGTTCCTCCAGTCCAGCCGCCAGCAAGCTGGAGCTAGGAGGGGATCCCCCCTTTTTTCCGTGCAATTGCTGGACGCCGGCAGCATGGACGCGGAGGATGTGAGGGACCTGAGAGCGACAACGTCGCTCTCATGGCAACCAAGCGGTCCGCGCAAGCCATCGGCCGCTCTATGGGTTTTTTTAGTGGTGCACCTGTGGCTAACTCTGGCGGACCCGAGGGACTCAGACCGGAAAATGCTCCTCAACGCACCAATTGCAGCCGCCGGCCTTTTTGATGGCGCAGTCGAGTCGGTTATGGAAAAATTTTCCGAGGCGCAAAAGCGCGCGAAAGCGATGAGCCACGTGATGCCGAGGCGCGCGTACCAGCAGCCCTCAAGGGCGCGGTCGGCGTCGGCGCCGCGCCTCCCCCACAGACCGGTGACACAGCAATCGGCGGCTGCAGTTCCGGCGGCTTCTCGCCCGGAACCGGATGTCCGACGCAAGCAATGGGCGGGACCCGGGAAGAGGCGTCACGCGCCCAGGGGGGCCCCCCGTCATGACGGCGCACAGCCTCCCGCAGGCAAGCCATCTTCCTGACGGTCCCGTCAAAAGGAAGAGAGAGCTCGCGGGTGGGCCGCCCCCAAAACACCATGTTGTGCGTTATGTCCCCTCTGTTCGTATGGGCGACGATTGCAATGTGTGTGTGTTAAACCCGGTTTGTGTGGATGCAATAATAAAAACAAATGCTTGTTCACAAAAAGAGTTGTTTCTTCCTCATTCTGTCAGTGTTGTGTCGCTTGCCCTGCCCCAGAGCGGCGCGGAGCCACAGTATGCACTTGCTCCCTCAATAGTAGCCGACATTTCCCCGCCGCTCCCGACTCTCGTCGAGCAGCGTGCAGCCTACCCTCCGCTTCATCATTTCCTGGAAGCTTGGAGGGCCATTCCAGGCATCTCAGGTTGGTTGCTGGGAATAATTCAGCACGGTTATTCTCTTCAGTTCAGACGCAGACCGCCCCGTTTCACTGGTGTGGTTCCGTCTCTGGCGCTCCCTCAAAGCGCACCTGTTCTGAGACAGGAAGTTCACAGTCTGCTCGCGAAAGGAGCGATAGAGCGCGTCCCTCCGAGCGAGCTAGAGAGCGGATTCTACAGCCGCTATTTCGTGGTGCCCAAGAAAGATGGGGGGCTCCGTCCGATTCTGGATCTGAGACCCATCAACCGCGCGCTCCACAAACGCGCGTTCAAGATGGCAACGCTGAGGCAGATACTGGCACAGGTATGTCCCGGGGACTGGCTAGCGTCCGTAGATCTGAAAGATGCGTATTTTCATATTCAGATTGCGCCACGCCACAGGCGTTTCCTGAGATTCGCGTTCGAGGGCTCAGCATACCAGTATGCTGTGCTCCCGTTCGGGCTGGCAATGGGTGTGCTGTGGTATAGCGGACACTGCGTATACCTTTCACGCGAGAGACCCGGGTTCGAGACCCACTCTGTTGCACTTTTAACACCGCGCACGTTCTCAAAATGTGTGGATGCAGCACTTTCCCCCCTCAGAGCGAGCGGAGTGCGCATTCTAAACTATCTGGACGATTGGCTGATTCTAGCTCATACAAGGGAGGTGCTAATCAGACATACAGACATGCTGCTTCATCATCTGGAGTCACTGGGCCTGCGAGTGAACATGCAGAAGAGCATGCTCACCCCGAGTCAGTATATGACATATCTAGGTGTGTGCTTCGACTCAGTGGCGATGCGAGCCCGCCTCCCCCCGGAACGCATAGAGACCATCTCTTAGGCTCTGCGTGGCTTCAGACAGGACCGGTCTGTTCCCCTGAGGGATTTTCAGAGGCTACTCGGTCTTATGGCGTCAGCATCTTCAGTGTGCCACCTTGGTCTGCTGCGAATGCGTCCACTGCAGTTGTGGCTGAAGACCCGTGGAGAGCGTGGACAGCGGGGCGCATGCGCATCACGATCTCCCGCAGCTGCATCAGCGCTCTGGAACCATGGTCCAATCAGGACATGTTCAGCCAGGGGGTTCCCCTTGGGCTGGTGACGACACGCACCGTAGTGACGACAGACGCGTCGAGCTCAGGTTGGGGTGCAACATGCGAGGGCGTTCCGACTTCCGGTCTATGGTCGGAGTCACAGAGCGAGTGGCATATCAACCGCCTGGAGCTGAAAGCGGTATGTTTGGCCCTAAGGGCTTTCCTGCCGCAAATAGAACAGCAGCATATGTTGATTCGCACCGACAACATGTCCGTGGTTTCATACATAAATCGCCAAGGCGGCGTGCGCTCCAGGGCCCTGTTCGAGCTGGCAACGAGCCTCCTGCTGTGGGCAGATCAACATCTCCTCTCCATCAGAGCTTCGCACATCCCGGGTGTACTAAACCGCGGAGCGGACATGCTTTCGAGGAACGGGATTCCTCACGGAGAGTGGAGGCTTCACTGAAAGGTGGTGCAAATGATCTGGGATCGCTTCTGGAGGGCAGAAGTGGATCTGTTTGCGACGAGCGAGAACGCGCACTGCCCGCTGTTTTTCTCCCTGTCGCACGCCCCTCTAGCGGGGGACGCTCTGACATCGCGTTGGCCGAGAGCCAGGTTGTACGCGTTTCCTCCGGTAAAAATTCTGCCTTTAGTCCTATGCAAAATAAGGGAGGAAAGAGCATCGGTGATCCTAGTCGCCCCGAACTGGCCGAATCAGCCTTGGTTCCCGGACCTACGAGAGTTGCTGGCAGCCCCCCCGTGGCGGATTCCCGTCAGCAAGAATCTACTGTCTCAAGCGAGCGGCGAGGTATGGCATCCCAGCCCCGAGCTGTGGAGCCTGCACGCGTGGCCGCTTCAGGGGCCTTAGAAGAGCTCGCACTACCTTCTAGTGTGCTGGAGACTCTCGCGGAGTCTCGTGCACCTTCCACGAGACGCCTTTATTCCCTGAAATGGGGAGTGTTCGTGAAATGGTGCAACGAGCACAATATCGACCCGGTGAGCTGTCCCGTGTCAGATGTGTTACAGTTTTTACAGCTCCGGCTGGATGACGGGAGTGTTCCGTCTACTCTAAAGGTCTATGTGGCCGCTGTCGCCTCGTTTCGTTCACCGGACGACGGGCAATCGATCGGGAGGCATCCACTAATGGTCAGATTTCTCAGAGGTTCGAGGAGATTATTTTGAGAAAAGTAGCAATATCCCAGGTTTTATAAACTGGATGTTCCATCTTTGGCGTCTCAAGTGCTTTCGGTGAGTAATTGAATTAATTATTCCTGGGATATTGCTACTTTTCTCAAAATACAGTTGTTACCGCTGTGCTGTTGACGCTGGGGATTTCTGTACAGTAGTTTGTGCTTATGTGCTCACGGTCACCGCTTTGCCGTTGACGCTATGCGCTCACACTAGTTGTGCTTTAATGCTTTCTGAATAGTCACGTCTGCCCTGTAATAACGCAGCCCGCTATTTTTCATGCTGCTGATATGCAAATTTTGACAAGCTTTAGCTAAGATTTCATTGGCTTAGCTGCACCTATCAGTAGTGAGCACACGTGGCGACGTTGCCATTGGACGAGCTGTGTTTGGTGTATGTTTCCCTGTATCAGACTGGTCTAAGTCTCAATCACGGCGGGATTGAACACCGTTCCCAAATGCATCTTTTCCATGCACCGTCTCGTTCCCGCCCTCGAAAGGGAACGTCTCCGGTTACTGTCGTAACCTCCGTTCCCTGAGAGAGGCGGGAACGAGACGGTGCAATGTCCGCCGTGTTCGTCGCTTGACCAGCTGTGCCGTGTTCAGTCATGATTCTGACGCAAGTGCCGCGCTTATGCTATTTATACTGTCTGACAGCCAGAGCGCATCGCGCGACAATTGGCCAGTTGTCAACTGGCGTTATCCTATAAGGTTTCAGAAATTTACGTGAAGGGGAGGTTCCCAAATGCATCTTTTCCATGCACCGTCTCGTTCCCGCCTCTCTCAGGGAACGGAGGTTACGACAGTAACCGGAGACGTTTTCCTGAACAGGAAAATCATATCTTTAAATACAGAAAATAGGGAACAAAACAAACCAGGCCAAATATAAACACCAGTGCATCTACATCAGGACTTTTGTACGAATCGCGAAATTTCTAGGGCACGACACATTTTGTAAATTAATTTACATTTCAAAACCCGAAAGCATACCCGATGATCATGGTGCCCCCGGATAATTCACATATATATTAATATTTCAGAAATGCTAGTTTTTCCGGGAACCAATGCGGAAACCGAAGCGAAGACCCTCCTCCTGAGAATTATTCTTCTTTTGTAAAATTACTGTGGCGGGGTGCGAAAAAATGGTGTAGCGACTCCTGCCGTTCTGGAGTGAGACGAAGATGGGGAAATTTAAAAAAGATTTTAGATTTTTTTGTTGTTGCGTCCATTATTTTATATGGAAGCCCATTTCCGCCGCATAAGAAAAAAAATTGCGCATGAAATCTCGAAATTATGACATATTTAAGTCGAAATTATGACTTACTAAGTCGTAATTATGACTTACTAAGTCATCATTATGACTTACTAAATCGAAATTATGACTTTGTCTTGCGAGCACAACGATCCAAATGACACAGGATGAACTGTGAACATACCAAGGGACACGTTATTTGTGGTTTTACTATTAATGAAATTCTTGCATTATTTGTGGAATGATATAGCGCTGAGCACTCTTGAAACGATTTAGAGCAATAACAAGCTTTGGCGGAGAAAGAACAAAAAGGACGTTGCTGTGGTGGCAGCTTTCATTGAACAACAACTTTAAACCTCTGGCCAATGTCAAGGTTATAGATGGATCCACAAAGTTAGGACCAAGGCTATGATACACACGCCTCCTCAGTCTCAAATAAACCCCTTCACATCTAAAAGCAACAACAGAACTCGCACTGCTTCCCTATCAGTTACAATACAATTTTTTGGTGCATATAACTACAGTGGAGTTCGGTTATGTTGACGGCCTCGGGGGTTGCAAAAAGACATCGAGATAACTGTTTAGCGAGATAACCTTCACCCAATATATCTATTTATTAGATGAAGCGATCAGCATGCTATAAAAATGTACATACACTGTATATGTTTGCTAACAACAAAAGGCATATGTGCACCAACTAACAGCAGAGATTTACCAGTATACAATAAAAAAACACCTTCGATTCTCCATACAAACCTTTAATTATATTCTCCAACATTGCAAACATAATTTTGCTCACAGCGTAAACAGTCATAGCATATTCGTGAGGTCATCAAGCTGTACTAGATTGCATACTTTCTTGGGTTCTGCCTGTCTAATGTGCTTTCTCAACAAATTCGGCTTCGTCCCGTCTTTTAATAACCGTGTTCCTGCAGCGGCGCTGAACAGAGCGCACTTTAGAACAAAAGCAGGATGTGTTTTGTGTATGTGTGTGTGTGTGTGTGTCATCTAAGCCTTATACTCATTGGTCATTACCGCTCGTTACTGACCAATGTCAAAGTATGTGAGAAAACCAATCAAATCAGAGAAGGCGGGCTTTATGTGCACACAGAAGCGGATGAGGCTTTGGGATGGGGGTGGACCCACAGCAGCTCTGGTAAGAACGTGAATGTGCTTTCACTTCAGAGAGTGCTGCGTGAGTAAAGCGTCACTGACAGAGCGACCAGGTCCGCGATCCACGTGCAACACAAACTCAACGCATGCACAGTGAACTAGGCACGCTCACGACTCAAGAGATAACCAGTGACGACTTTGTCCAAGATATTTGCTCGAGATTTCAGTGTTCTGCGACATTAAGGAATCAACATTAAAGAATCGAAAATACTAAGACAAATAGGGAGTTTGGCGGTTCCACTTAAAAAACGTTGACAGGATTGGCGAGTCAACTGTGACTCGAGATAAGTGAACTCCACTGTATAACCATGACATTGGCCAGAGGTTTGAAGTTGTTGTTATAATTTTATTATCACTTACAACTACGATTAAAGTTTTCCTTATTATGTTCACATTTTTTCCCGTGTCTTGTCGGATCCATGTACTTGCAAGACATTTCAAATCTCATAATTTTAATCATGGAAAGAAAAGAATAAAAAAGAAAAAACAGTTGTTTTATAAAAAAAAAGATAAGAATAGTTTTAATAATTAATACAACAAAAAATCTGTTTTTAATTTTTTTTTTATTTGAAACACACACAAAAAAAATTTAACACACTCGACAGATGTTTTCCCTTTGCTTCTTTGATGCATGCACTGCCTCCGCTATCTTTGGAAAATGCATAGCCTCAAATGATTTGATGTGGTCATTTTGCTGTGGTTCAACAAGCCTTTTCTTCTTACTCTGAGGTATTCATCAGTGCTCGTCTCATCATCATCACTGGCCATCTTGTCAACCTGTTGACCTCAACGTTAGTTCAACCAGTAGCAGCTATACTGAAGTCAAAATACTGAAGTTTCTCTTTTTCTGGTCTCCCAAAGATCTAATGGTCTCAGCTGTTTGTGGCAGCCAGGTCAAAGAAATCCAGGACCAATGGTTCATTTTCTTGTGTGTCTTGGTATCAGGTACAAGCTGATCTCAGCCACAACAAAAACTCTAGGCACAATAACATGGCACTTCTGTTCCCTATCACTCAGTCACATTCAACGTTACGTCAGAACGACTAATGAATTGGGATTTTGCCTGAGAGACCAGTCATCTTCAAGTGTAACAAAACAAACCAATGCACATTGGCCATTGGCTTGCGAGATTTGCATTGTTCACTATGCCCCACGAAGCGGGAATATAAGGAACAGTGCGTGTGATCACACATTTAGCTTTTCGCTTCGGAGCCAAGCGGTTTATTCTCTAAACTGCGCATCATAATATGGCTGCCTCAGTGTTTGAGGTTTTTCTTTCAGTGATTGTTTGTTTGTTCATGTTGTGTTGTATAGGTGCACTGGAAGCTCAAGCATCAAGTCAAATTCCTTGTGTGTGCAATGCACTCACTTGGCAATAAAGCTCTTTCTGATTCTAATTCTGATTCTGATCAAAGAACGAGTGTGGTTAGAAGTCGCAGGAATCTCTTGATGTGATTCAGTGGTGGTTGCTACTGAGAATCCCAGTCGGGATAAACCTGCCAAGCCAATCTCTGTGGGCCCCTCACTCCTTTTGCGCACCACAAGCTGTGGAGTGTTTGGATAAAATTGCTGGTCTTTCTCATGAGCTTCCCAGCATTTCATTCTGAGCTGCGGGGGAGAACCAGATGTTGATCGTTGCATTGGACGGGGGCTAGAGTCCTCCGGGGATGAAGACTCGGATGCATTACCCTTTGGGTCAGACCTCGATCGTGTCCTGAACGCTCAAAGTTGGACGACCGGTATCTCGGGCCAGCCCACACTGGTTCTCAGTGTTCGCCTCAGAATCTTTCTTTCAGGAAGAGCACAGGCCAGTTACCTTTTTCTGCCTGAATCTAAGCTGGTGCGTCCTCCAGTATACTCGCCAGTAACCGGTAATGTGAGGACCCTGCTCGGTGTCCCGCTAGCTGTGCCATTCCACTTCAAGGACTGGATGCGTGCGCCTATTCCTCAGGTAAGTTTCCCGTCTGGAAAACCCAGTTGGACTTCCTCCAGCACCAGAAGGAATCAAACGTAGTGGAGATGTCTGACATCAGGCCAAGCACCCCAAGGTACACCCTGTGGTCCTGACCACAGGGTTTAGTCCACTGAGACATTGAGTCCACTCTGACTCAGGTGGATTTACTACAGAGACCTTCAAGATGTAGCACTGCCCAGATGGCCAGTCCAAATCTGTAATTCTACACGAATACCTTCAGAGCGTTCCCCTCTTTGGGAACACTTTCCCAGAGTTATTCAAAATTTAACGGAGTGGGTCTCCTTCAAGGAACGGGGGTTATAATAGTAACCTAGAAGTTTTGCTGACCATCTTTATTCCTTTTACACTGAAGCCCCTCTGGACTGGTCTACTTTGGTCCATTTTGGTCATGACATCATGCAGTTTCGGTAGATTTTGTATTTTTATTTCAAAAGTGCTCTATTGAATTGAGATCTGGTGACTGTGGAAGCCATTAGTGAATTCACTGACATGTTCATGAAACCAGTTTGAGACGATCTGAAGTTTGTGACATGGTGCGTTGTCCTGCTGTCCTGCCAGCTCATAAGCTACAGAAATAGACTCTGAAATCCATCTGCTCATAGTAGGCTTAGAAGCTGGGGAGCCTCTGGGGGCCCCAAAACAGACAAAGATTGTCTGAAATTTAGTGCTAGATTTAGTGCTCGCACTGGACAAACCTTGTTCTTTAACTCCTGGTCATGATCAACAAATGGAGGAGGACAGAGAGCCTGTAGTACTATGTGGCGCATAGGACTAGAAAGCACTTTAGGTACATAACCCGGCCTGGGATAGAGGAAAACTTTTGCCAAGCCGGGCGCAAACTCTAAACATGAAGGGGCCACAGAGAGGGCCTGCATGTCACCAATCCTCTTGAGGGAAGAAATGGCGAGAAGAAAGAGTGTTTTAAGAGTAAGGTGCTTATCTGAAATCTCGTCCAGCGGTTCGAAGGGAGCCTGGGACAAGGCCTGGAGCACCAGGGACAGGTCCCAAGGAGGCACCCTTGAACGTACTACAGGCCTCAGCCTCTGAGTGCCATGTAGGAAACGAACTATGAGGGGGTCCCTGCCCAAAGAGGCACCACTCAAAGGTACGTGGTAAGCAGCTATGGCAGCCACGTAAACCTTTAGTGTGGAGGGGGACAGCCCTGCTGCGAACCTTTCTTGCAGGAACTCCAGCACGGTGCCAACCTGGCAGGTAACTGGGTTCAGCTGCTTTTCGCAACACCAAGAAGTGAACATTTTCCACTTCTGAGCATACAGTTTCCTCGTGGACCGGGCTCTGGAGTGGAGAATGGTCTCTACAACCTCGGCTGAGAGACCAGACTCTATGAGCTGGGCCCCCTCAGGGGCCAGACCCATAGTTTCCACAGTTCTGGGTGAGGATGGAAAATCCTCCCCCGAGCCTGGGACAGGAGGTCCCTCCTGACCGGAATCTCCCACGGAGTGCCGTCTAGGAGGGACACCAGGTCCGAAAACCACACCCTGCCTGGCCAGCGCGGGGCAACTAGAGTGAGACGGACCTTCTCCCGGCGAACCTTCTCCAGAACCCCTGGGAGCAGAGCTATGGGGGGAAAGGCATACAGGGGTAGATTTGGCCACCCTTGCCTCATGGCGTCCAGGCCGAGAGGCGTTGGAAGATAAAGGGAGAACCAGAGTGGGCAGTGAGTCGTCTCTCGAGATGCAAACAGATCCACTTGAGCCTGGCCGAATCTCTCCCAAATCTGCTCCACCACCTGAGTGTGGAGTCGCCATTCCCCGGGCCTCGGCCCCTGTCTCGACAGGAAGTCTGCCCCCAGGTTCTGGGCCCCCGGGATATATATTGCTCGAAGAGAGAGCAGTTCCCTCTGGGCCCAGAGGAGGATCCTGATCGCCAACTTGGAAAGTCGACGAGACCGGAGACCTCCCTGGTGATTTATGTAGGAGACCACTGACGTATTGTCGGTTCGGACTACTACATGATGGCCTCTGAGGTCGGGGAGAAATGCCCGTAGCGCCATCCAGACAGCCATCATCTCCAAGGCGTTGATATGCCAGGTGCCCGTTCCATAGACCCCTGGCCGAGCGGTCCCTCAGGACCGCCCCCCAGCCCGCGCTGGGACAGCATGACGCGGTGACAGATAGCTCCCAGTGCGAGCTTCTGGGAAATGAACCAGTTCTGCTTCCACGGATGCAAGGCTCGAAGGCAGCGCCTTGAAACCTCGATCAGACGGAAGGGGTTGCCCCACGGGGAAAACCCTCTGGTCTTCAGCCACCACTGCAGGGGTCTCATGTGGAGCAGGCCGAGTGGGATAACACTGGACGCTGCCGCCATGAGCCCCAGCACTCTCTGGAAGTGCTTGACAGTGAGCAGCTGACCTAACTTGATATCCTGGACTAAGGACAGAACGGCGGCAATGCGCACGGGGGACAGCCGTGCAGACATTGACGCCGAGTCCCAAACAACGCCTAGGAAGGTTGTCCTCTGCACAGGAGAGAGGATACTCTTCTTGGCATTGAGTCTCAGCCCCAGCTCCTTCATATGCGCGAGGACGACATCTCGATGCCGAACCGCTAATTCTCGTGTCTGAGCCAAAATCAACCAATCGTCGATATAGTTCAATACACGGATACCAGTGGACCGCAGCGGGGCGAGCGCTGCGTCCATGCATTTGGTGAAGGTGCGAGGGGATAGCGCTAGGCCGAACGGAAGTACTCGGTATTGGTAAGCCTTGCCCCCGAAGGCGAACCTGAGAAACTTCCGATGTTGAGGAAGGATGGAGATATGGAAATATGCGTCCTTGAGATCTATCGTCACAAACCAATCCTCGGACTTGATTTGGGATACGATCTGTTTCAAAGTCAACATTCTGAACTTCAGACGCCTGACAGTCTTGTTCAACAGGCGAAGGTCTAGAATAGGACGCATACCTCCATCCTTCTTCGGAACTATGAAGTAGCGGCTGTAAAAGCCCGAATCTGTGGCTGAGAGAGGTACATACTCTATGGCCTCTTTCCTCAGCAATGATTCGACTTCTTGTTCCAAAACCCGAGCCTGCCCAGGGTCTACCTCTGTTCGAAGAACCCCCGCGAACTTGGGAGGGTTCGACCGAAACTGGATAGTGTAACCCACATGAATAATGCGCAGGACCCACTGAGAAATACCTGGCAGACGTGCCCACGCCGCCAGGAACTCTACTAGGGGTACCAGTCTCTCGAGACCAGCCTCTGTTCGGGTTTCCACTCCAGGCCGCTGGACCTGGAGTGGATGCTCTAGGACCCTCCTTAGAGGGGGCAATCTGCCCAGTGCACCCTGCCGGGGTGACAACTGGGATAGACCACCTGGTCCCTGATCGGACTGGCTCTCTCGAGAAACCAGATCCGCAGGGGCCTCTGCAGGGCGTTGGCATGCTGGTAGACCAACGGGGGGCTCCCTGCGAGGCCTGACAACATGATTGTCAGGGCCTCTTACTTTTAGCCTTCTTGCCCTGCAAAACGACCCTCAGGTCGGTCCGCCGGCCAGAAGGCTGAGGCTGAGGTTGCTGACCCGAAGCCCTCCCCCTCTTTTTCTGGGGAGGCTGGCAAGTCGCAACGCTCAACTTCTGCCCAGCGCGGTACGAGGAGGTACTGGGCTGAGGATGGAACGCTGCTTGCGAACCTTGAGGGCGGTGTGGAAGGATCTTTCTGAACGCCGCCTCTTGCTTAGCAGCCTCCTGAAACCTCTCGACCACCAACTTAACCGCGTCGCCGAAGAGGCCAGGAGGCGTCAGAGGGGCGTCCAGGAGGATGTTCTTATCCTTCTGGCTGAGGGTAGTTAGATTTAGCCACAAATGTCTCTCCGTAGCTACTAGGGCTGCCATAGATCGGCCAATAGAGGCGGCCGTCTCCCTAGCAGCCCGGAGAGAAAGATCCGTCGCCCTCCGCAGTTCTGCGACTGCTTCTGGCCCAATACCTCCCTCCTCATCAAGATCTGCGAGGAGTTCCGCCTGGTAGGCCTGCAGCATGGAAGAGGTGTGGAGGCATGCTGCAGCCTGACCAGCCGATGAGTATGCTCGCCCCACCAACGATGACGTAACCCTGAGAGGTTTGGTGGGGAGCACCGGTGCCTTTAGGGGCTGCGGTGAGTGAGGAGCCAAATGATTAGCCAAGGACTCCTCTACTCTAGGCATCGCCCCGTATCCGCGTTCTTTAGCTCCCACTAGGGAGGCATAAACAGCAGTCTCGCTGTTATGCACCCTGTGGGAGGCGGGCCTATTCCAGGACCTCGACACCTCAGTGTGGAGGTCGGGGAAGAAAGGCAGACACCGGCGCTGAGGTGGTGCTCTGGACGGCAAAAAGCGCTCGTCCAGCCTGCTCTTTGGACGAGCATGCGTCCGCTCAGCCGGCCACTCGAGGCCCAGCCTAGCGGTGGCGCGAGTCACCACCTCCAGCAACTCATCTGACGCTGGTGAGGGGGCTGGCGGAACCTCCTCATCAGCGTCGATACTAACAACGTCCAGTTCCTCGGAACTGGATAGCTGCAGTATCGCCTCGTCAGGGTCGGAAGAAACCGCCACAGGGCGTGCTTCCGGCTCCCTAACGGGGCTAGATCTGCCAGGTAAAGGTGGAGAAAAGGCCAAGCCCGTCTCCGACCCCTCTGACAGATCCATCTGCGACCCCCATGATCGCAGCCGCCGCTGGGCCTCAGCCGCAGCGGGACCGGAACCACAAGGGCCGCTAGCCCGGGCAGTTTCCTCGAAAACTGCCAGGCGGGATCGGAGTGTTCGCAAACTCATTTGCAAACAGTCTGCACAATCAGTGCCCTCGAGCGCTGATCGTGCATGCTCCTCTCCCATGCAAGCTACACATAAGGCGTGTGTATCCCTTCCCGAAAGAAACCGGGGACAAGGGGTAACACAGCGCCGAAAAACTTGCTCCGCCATTTTTTTTTTTTTTTTTTTCACAAACACTCAACAGACGCACGGTGAAATCCCTTTTCTTTTAAACTAGACTTGGGCTGCATCACACACACGGCAAATACACACACACACGTTGAGCTTAGAGCGCTGTGAAGACACTGAAAGCTAACCCGCTTCCGGGTCGCGACGTGCCTTTATACTCCCGGGTCATGACGTGATGACGTCATCACGGCGACGTACACTCCCGCACCTGAGTTTGATTGTGCTTCAAGGACATATAAACTGAAAGGTTCCCAATCGCGTCTCGACGCAGTGCGAGTTCCCTTGACAGGGAACTCTCATTAAAGGAACATTTTCACTGTGCATTGTGGTAGTTTTTAGAGAGCTAACTCTTCAATGCACTGGAAGGATTCTGCGATTGAGACAGCACTTAAAAAGTGTTCTGACTACTGCTGATTGAGACGCACCCCATATTAACACAACATATATATTTTTATAAGAGAATACATTTAAATACAAGCAGCTCAGAAAAAAAGGTCACTTTCTCTTGAGAAAGAAAAAATAGCAGGTGCTCAAACCCCCATCCGTGGCCTTTAAAAATGTTTTCATCCCTCATTGTTCCTCTTTTTTATTGCATGTACTTTTCAGTTCGGAGACTGTGTAGAAGATTGCTGTTGTTCCAGTCATTGCAGTTCTATCAGTTCCATCCATCCTTTTAAATGTCTGACAACCATTAGCTTGTATTCATGAAAAGGTTGTATGTTTGATATTCTTGTTTCTCTTTCTCTGCAGGTAAGATTGAGGACGTCACTGGAAGCTCTGCCATCTTGGCATACTTAACAGTGATGATGAACCAGACAGTGTATTGAGACAATGACAACAGGAATGTGTGAGAGTTCAGAAAATAATTGATTAAATATGTTACTGTATATGTGAAAAGTTTTAGACACTTTTTGAAAAAATACTGTTAAGTAAAGATGCATTTAAAAATATTGCAATAATAGATTTATTAATACACCTTTATAAAGTATGTTAATTTGTTAAATATTTATTTTTGCATTTTCATACTTTATTCAAATGTCAATTTTATTCAAAAGTTTGGACAGCAAAATAAAAGAAAAAAAGAAATGAAAAAAAGAAAGTGTTAAATGTCTTAATAAAATGTTTAGTGCTCTAAATCTCCTTTCAGTGTGATGATTATTGTAGCCTTTATTTTTTATTTTCCATTTATGAGTATGTAAAGGCTTGTTTTATTATTATAGCTAGAGGGCCCTGTGTGAGATAAAGAAATCATGCAGAATTATAGAAGCAAAAATGTGCATGGCATTTCCTTGCGTTTTAAATTTTTTTCTTTTTTCTGTGCTTTGTCAGAAATCAGAGCAATACAAAAGCACACTCATATTCAGTCAGCATCTGGCCTGGGCTACAGACTCGCCTACTTATCTGTATGATCATTCATTTTTTTATGCTCCACGCTCAGCTATCTCAAGTTCTGAACCTGTTCATCACTCCCATCTCCACTGATCATCTGCCCATCTTCACTTCCTTCTGCACTAGCAAAACAAGGACTGATAATCCTCCAATTACGTCAAATTATTCATCCTATACAATAACCTGCTTGCTGTGTTTATGTTGCATACACTCAATGATCAATTTATGTTCAAATGAATTATTTTGTGGTTGAGAGATTCTGCCTTAAATTACACGAATCACACACACACACACACACACACACACACAAACACACAAACACACTCACACAAATCCCTTATCTTTTAAGAGGTGCGATTCGGAAATCCACTGCCACTTGTATATATATATTCTTTTCTTTTTCTTCTAATGATTTGTAATGAGAACTTTATAATCAAGATAGGTTTTTAATGACTTCTTCAAATTTAAGTACACTTCAGTCTATCGCCTATGTAACCAATTACAGTAGTACCTCAAGATACGAAAGGCTCAACTTACGAAAAATCCAAGTTACAAAAGCAAAGACGAAAATTTTTACTGCTCTACATACGAAAAGTTTTCAAGATACGAAAGGTTTCTGAAAGTCTGAGATTCGCCCCATAACAATTTTGAAACTCGTGCCGCACGCCGCCATCTTAGTTATAGTAGACTCGCCACCATCCAAATTCTGGCCAAATTTGCCCATTGGCCTCGGTCCATCACGGCCTCCTAATCCCCCCGTTCTCTAATTGGCTTCATCACTCTGTCTCCTCTCCACCAACAAGCTGATGTGTGGTGAGCGTTCTGGCGTAATATATGGCTGCCGTCGCATCATCCAGGTGGATGCTGCACATTGGTGGTGGTTGAAGAGATTCCCCCCTACTATGTGAAGCGCTTTGAGCTCTGGAAAAGCGCTATATAAATGTAACATTTCTTCTTCTTCTTCTTCATCATCCTGCTCTCCCATTGGTTCCTGATGCAAGCCAAGCCATGAGATCCTTCTCTCTAATTGGACAGCATCCCTCCCATCATGCATCTTCTATAGGTACGTGCTGGCGTGCTTTAGCTCTGGAGACAAAGATGGAGATCATAAAGAAGTACGAAGCTGGTATCTGCCGTTTGTCCTCCTCTGCCGCCACTTTCGGAGATAGCCTCACTCGAAAGGTAAGCTTCGACTGTGGTAAGGTTCGTTAGTGTCACGGCTATGTCATTCTAGTATGGCAGTGTTTCCCAACCCTGTTCCTGGAGGCACACCAACAGTACACATTTTGCATGTGTCCCATATCTGTCCCATATATTTCTGGTCTTGGGAGTCTCTACTAACAAGCTGATGAGTTGAATCAGGTGTGTTTAATTAGGAAGAGTTGGAAAACCTGTAGTGTTGGTGTGCCTCCAGTAACAGGGTTGGGAAACACTGTAGTATGGTCTCTTCAAGTGTCTGTTGACAGAGCCCTGATGCTGCCCCTTTGTGTCTTGTGATTGTGAAACCCTGCCCTCTTGTTACCTCGTTTCCCTTGAGTGTTGTCAGCTGTTCTCAGCTCGTTACCCTTCCTCATGTGTCCCTATTTAATCCCGGTGTGTTTGCTGTCCTGTGTGGTGTCGTTGTCATTCCTGGATGTTCTATGTTGTGGTCCAGATCTGCGGTTCCCTGCCCTCCGGTTTGTTTCTGTTCTCGTTGAGTGTCTGTTAGTGATGTCCAAATGAAGCAATGAACCAGTATTGAACCACTTCATCAATTGTATTGAACATGGGTTCATTCATTCAAAGCTTCGTTGCAGTGACATCTAGTGGCCAAATTGTAGATAGCAAAATAATGTCAGTATGAGTGTAACTAGGGTTTGTGTGAATTATGTAAATAAACTTGGTGAGTGATTGGTTGATTCAATTAGCCTTGACCTTGGTCTTCTCCTCGTCATATTTTTCATCCACCATCTTCTTTAGAGATATGATGTATTATTATTATTATTATTATTATTATTATTATTATTATACGTATTATATTATTATATATTATACGTGAATATATACACAACAAGCACTGGACCTATGTAAACAACAATATACAAACAAAATAATTATTACATACATCACTACAAGAATTGCACTACCTCTCTTTTTATTATTATATATTAATCTTATTTTTTATTCTTACTTGTGACATTTATTGTGGACGGCAAAGTAAGAAATTCATTGTACAGGGGAACATGCTTTCTGTCTGTACACATTACAATAAACACTTTGAATCTTGAATAATGCTACTTAATGTTGACTTCACATACATCATGGAACCTATTGTACCAACAGTAATGACATTATTAGCCACTTATGTAACTTTGCTTAAGTTACCTGGCCTAAGCCAGGTGCAGTAGGATAACCAAGGTATAATAAAGCTTATTATAATAAAGCTTAAGGTATAATTAACCTTATTAGGACTGATCAGATGAAAATGTTCCAACATTGGAGAACGGGTTCTCTTCCTAGCTGGTTCCATGATGATGATCAAACAAATGCAGCGATAACAACAATGCAAACTCCTACTACAGTAAACCCACATCTTGTGCATCATTTTGGGCATCTATATAGTCATATTACAGCCCAAAAAATCTGTTGAAGCGTGAGTGCAGCAAAGTCTCGCGTCACGAAGCCTCTCGCGATGTGAAGCAGTATCGAATGGTCTGTCAGTTGCTGCTTCGGACGTCATCGGTCACGTGTGTTTTTCCGCATCAAAGCAAGCTCCGAAGCAGTAGTTCATAAAAAATCCTGCTTCGAGTTCGAAGCTTGTGTCGGAGCATCGGTGTCAGATGGCCATCACTAGTGTCTGTTATATTGTTAGTTAATGTTTTCCCGCTCGTGGGTTGTTCTTTTATGTGTATTTATTTACTGTTATTAAATCCTTCACCCCTGCATTTGAGTCCTCCGTTAAGTGTATCCGTGACAGAATGACACCACCCTTGAGGACTCAGCGAGGGAAGGATTTGCCGCCACCAGCACCTCAGACATTCAGCGCTGAACCAGAGCTTGTGTGGCCTGACCCGATGGTCGAACCAGAGCTCATGTGGGCTGACACGCCGGCCGAATCGGAGCTCATGTGGCCTGGCCCACTGGCCGAGCCGGCACTCCTGTGGTCTGACCCGCCGGCCGAGCCGGAACCCTCATGGCCTGACCCGCCGGATCTCCAGTGGCCGGACCCCCCGGCCGAGTCGGAGCTCTCGTGGCCGGACCCCCCGGCCGAGTCGGAGCTCTCGTGGCCGGACCCCCAGGCCGAGTCGGAGCTCTCGTGGCCGGAACTCCCGTGGCCTGACCCGCGGGGGTTCCAGAACCGCCGGACCCTCTGGCCCTGCCAGAACCGCAGTTAGTCACGGAGAAGGAAGAAGGCAGGGTCAGCTTACTGAGACTCACAAGCTTTTATTTCTTTAGAGTCTTAAATAAATCAAAACACAAAACAAAACATAAGCAGGTGCGTTTCACTCCCACTGTCCTGCTTCTCTCAGCTGAGTCACGCTTCTCCCTCCGTGTCCTCTCGCAACCTCTCTCGGTTTCGGGTTTCACTCGTGAGCCTCGCGTTCACCGCTTCCATGCCGACTCGCGTCTCGCCCGGATCTCTCTCTCCGTCTTTCCCTTCCAGGCTGTTTATATCTACGCCCCCCTTGCCACATCAACATTTTACGTTATTTCATTGTTTATGGGTCAATGTAGCTTTATGAAATTTAATGGGGTGTTTTTGGAGGGCTTGGAACGGATTAGCCATTTTACATGTAAAATGTGTTCCAAGATACGAAAACTCATTATACGAAGTCCCCCTCGGAACGGATTAATTTTGTATCTCGAGGTACCACTGTATTGTAATGTTTAAAAATCACATTATTTTCATTCTTTATATTCATAATCATATCAACATAAAGAAAAGTAGCTGAAGAACTCATAGGAAAGACTCCTTTACCCTAAAGAGACACGATTCTACAGTGTAAAACCAAAGATGTAGCTTACCATTTTTAAAAACATTAATATGGACAGTATATATTTTTATACACATCCACAGATTATGCAACTAAATCTCATTTATATATAAAAATCTGATGTTTTACATGCATATTATGATTTAAGAATACAAAATACACTTAATATTGACAAACAACACATTAAGTACAGTTGTTGAAGCAGTAACATTGACAGACTCATTGGTCCTTTACCTTTAAAATATGGCTACTGTTTCAGTGTTTCAAGATCTCATTCAGCAAGAAAGATCAAACAGCATGAATGTAACAGCACAAAACAGAATCATAAGCATCAGAAAGAACCAGTGAAGGCTGTAAAAAGAGTGAGATAATGTGAAAATTGAAACTTAGGCCTAACCTGTCATTTGAGGAATTGTTTTTGTCTTAAGTACCGGTACTGACAGAAGAGAATGATGAACCTTGTTTTTTTCTTTTACAGTAAAACACAACTGAAAGACATATAGATAATATAATTGACAATAGTACAATTATTATTACGACGGGAATCCGGTATGATGATGTCTCCACACTGTCTGATTCTGTTTCTTTGTCTTGGTTGTCTTGAACAGTGAATGTACTTTCTTTTTCTGCTGTTGATTCTGCAACAAAAGCATTACTTCACTGTGATAAAGGGAAGAGAGTCATCTATAATCAGTGAACTTTTTTTATTAAAAATTTCATGGTAACACTGATCTGTCATTGATAAGTAACTATGCAATAAACAATGCAGGACACATTAGTAGAACTACATTAACACTTCATATACTACTCTGAACTAACAAGCTTAAACGATCAGTAAGTAATAGCAAATTAATTAACAAAATATTTTCTTGTTGAATTTACATTTAAGCATTTGGTAGATGTTTTTATCTAAAGCACCTTACATTCCGTTTAAGGTACACATTGACATTC
This sequence comes from Rhodeus uyekii, assembly GCA_037043235.1. Taxonomy (NCBI): domain Eukaryota; kingdom Metazoa; phylum Chordata; class Actinopteri; order Cypriniformes; family Acheilognathidae; genus Rhodeus; species Rhodeus uyekii. Next base: position 2,409,233 of record JAWRVZ010000087.1, read on the forward strand.
TTATCAGTTCTTGCTTTTCCTGGGAAATGAACCCGTGGTCTTGGTGTTGCAAGCATTATGCTCTACTGTTTAAGCTGCAAGAAAGGCAATCAATAATTACTGAATCAGATTAGCCTCAATAATAACCATAAACTAATCATGACAAACGTGTGAGTGTGTGTGTTAGCAATCAGGAATGGGGAGAAACATTGTGCTTGGTAATCTTCCTGTCTGGCTATACATCATGAAAGCAATCCGGTCAAATGAGTTTTCAATCAATTATGGAAGTGGTTGAAAGTGGACAAGCTCAAAACATTTTAGACCCCATTTAAACCTGTATGTAGATTCGTCCACTTGTGACACGATCAAATCAAACCCCATCTTGATTCCAGAAGAAAACTGCGCCTTTGTAATTAATTGGTAATTCTTTAAAGTTTTTCATATTTAGTTGATAGAGCTAATCTCATTCAGTAATTATTATCTCATTCAGTAATTATTGAATCCTATAAGGAAATATCTCAGTCCTTGCTATTATTTACCAATTAGTTAACCTTGTTTCCATATTAGTTCATAGTAGTATCTGAAGTGTTAATGTAGTTCTACTCGTTTGTCCTCCATAATTTTTTGCATATTTACCTATTAATGATGGACCATTAATCTAAAGTGTAACCAACTTCACAAATGAATCAAGCAGTTTTACAGACCCTTGATGATCAGCTGTACAGTCTGCGGTTCAGATGAGTGTGTGATGAAGCAAATGTATTTTCCTGCATCTGAGTATTGAAGATTCTTGAGTTTGATGGAGAAGTTTCCTCTCAGATACTCATCAGGGAAAGTTTCAGTTCTGTTCTTATACTGTTGCTCCTGTTTCTCCACTGAATCTTTACCATTGACTATATCATACACAATCTTGCTCCCATTGTGTCTCCAATGTACATTAGTGTCTTGAGGTTTAAGATCATGTTCAGTGGAAAAACAAGGCAGGTCAACAGAACCACCAATAAAAGCTTCTCTGTGCACCGTTTCCTGCAGACAAACTGAAATAACAGAAACTTTCAAACACAGTCTGTGTCATTAATTTATCTTTCAAATCTGTCATTCAGATGCTCACCTTTGTTTATCAGCACCGCAAACACACAGAAACAACAACTGTAGGAACAGAAAAAAACAAGTTCTTTTAACATCCTTTATCTCAACCACTGCAGCATGATTTATGCAACAAGTTTGTTTAAGAAGAGCATCAGAACAGAACCAATCGCCGGTGATTATTGTGAGAAACAAGCTGGTTAGAAACAATGTCCTACTTGCTGTGATGTAATACTAACATGTGCTGAAATACTAACAGCCAGACAGATATATGGGCAAACTAGAAAACCTGACTTGTTTTACGGGGCAAGGGTGGTAGTGTCACGGGGTACTAGCAAGAATAGGACCCAAGCGCAGAGATGAGCGTAAATTAGAATTTATTAAAAACACAAATCAAAGATACAAAAGAAACTGCCCACGATGGGGAAAACGTTTAACTAACAATAAAGCACAGCACTCAAAATGAACACAAACAAACCGGATGACTGGGCATGGAAACATAGATCAGGAATGCAGACAAGGATGACAACGACGCAACACAGGACAGCAAACACACCAGGATTAAATAGGGAGCACATGAGGAAAGGTAACGAGCAGAAACAGGTGGGATAAATTAAGGGAAACGAGGGAACAAGATGGGTTGGGTTTACAGTCACAAGACTCAAGGGGCAGTGTCAGAGCTCTGTCAACCACCACACTAGAAACCCAAACTGAAGTGACAGAACCCTGACACTACCCCCCCCCCCTCTAAAGGGACGCCACCTGGCGTCCCTATATTGAACACCAGACAAACAAAACACCGCAAACAACGAAGGACGGGGGAACACAGAACTCACGAATAACCAGGAAACTGTAACCAACAACTCAAAGCAGATATAAACAAGCAGAAAACAGTTCAACAAAAACATGGCAAAAAAAAAAAAAATCTTCAAAGCCCAATGTCCAGGCGGGTACCGGCAAATCTGGTAGGGACAGCCTGGAACATGTAGACAGGGGAATATCTGGCAGAGCAGTACAGGACTCAAACATAGTTCACTAGAGGAGACGGAAACATGAACACATGATCTACCAGGAACATGAGGCAAGGGAACACAATCATGAAAACAAGGGCTAAACAAGGGGGCGTGGTAACTGGAACTGAGGCACACATGGCAAACACAAACAAAGACAGAGCAATGTACTCAAACACAAGACCAAAATATTCAACAAAGACAGAATAGACAAGGCTGTCAGGGCAGACTGCTGACAGTTCCCCCCTTCTAATGAACGCCTCCTGGCGTCCACACTGGGCAAAAGTGTCCAGGGAGGTACTGACTGGGAAGGTAGGTGGGGAACAAAACTTGGAGTAGTATGGCCTCCAGGAAGCCCCTGGGGTGGGACTGGGGGGGAAGGGAAATGGACCAGGGGAGTAGCTAGGGACTGACCAGGGAGGTACTGGCTTGGGAAACACATAAGGACCGGGTAACCCAGAAGGCAAGATGGGAGGGATAGGGACAAAATTATTAGTCTTCCTGGGTGAATGGGTCTGAGGCTTGAAACGGTTCTTGGGGATAGCTCCTGGTTTGGGAAAGGACTTGGGAATAAATTCAGAGGTGAGGACTGCACTGGCAGGGAGTTTGAGTGACTTAGGTGATTCACAGTCAACAGTAGCATTTGGCGCAGTCTCTGTAGCTGAAACAAGAGTTGCTGGTACTGGTGACTCTTGGGTTGAAGCAGCATCAGGCTGCTCTAGGGCCGAAGAGGACTCCATGGCAGCTATCGTGGGAGGTTTGGAAATTACATCCATGGCAGTGGGAGGTTTAAAACCGACCTCCATAACAGGGACATCAGGCTGTTCTGAGATAACCTCCGTGGGCATGACATGATTGTCAAGGGTGATCTCTGTGGGTACAACAGAAAGTACAGTAGACTCAGTCCTTGATATTGTGGTAATGGACTCAGACATCACCGGGAGTGCTGCAGTACGCTCTGGAAGCAGTTCTGTAACAGTCGCGGAAAATCTTGTGGGTTCTGAGACTTGAGTTGTCTCCTGGCAGAGTTCTGGAGCTAGACAAGACACTGGACTGTTCTCAGAAACTTCCCCCTTCAGAGCGGGCTCAGGAATATCACGCTTGGAAGCAGACTCATTGAAACAGGAAGGAGACACTTCTATGGCTGTAATAGAGAGGAATGGCTCTGAAGCACTCACTGGTTCTGTGACAGAAAAATCTGGAACTTCTGTACTGGTCAACTCTATGAGAGTTGCAGCATGTTTTGCTGCTCGCCTTCTCCTTAACTTGCGCTTCTCAGTGGAAGTCAGAAAGCAGGGGTCTTGAATCGACAAGGGAGGATCTGTGGAAAAGTCCTCACATGACATCTCTAATTGACCTGCTTTCGCCCATTGGCTGCGGTGACCGAGATATTTAACAAAAGCCCAAAAGTCCAGGATATCGAGCCCCTCCATCTCCCATAGAGGCAAAGGTTCATCAAGGCATTGATTAAAGATCTCCTTAAGTGTTGTATTATTATAATTCAGCCCCACTGACAAAGTCCAAAACGTCTGGGCGAAGTCTCCCACTTCAAACCCCCGTTGGCGCAGAGCAGATAACGCCTGACGACGTGCCATCCTCTCCTTTGTTGTTAGAGAACAAATTTGAATACTCATTCTGCTGGGTCCAAAAGGGTTGCGTCGTTCTGTCACGGGGTACTAGCAAGAATAGGACCCAAGCGCAGAGATGAGCGTAAATTAGAATTTATTAGAAACACAAATCAAAGATACAAAAGAAACTGCCCACGATGGGGAAAACGTTTAACTAACAATAAAGCACAGCACTCAAAATGAACACAAACAAACCAGATGACTGGGCATGGAAACATAGATCAGGAATGCAGACAAGGATGACAACGACGCAACACACGACAGCAAACACACCAGGATTAAATAGGGAGCACATGAGGAAAGGTAACGAGCAGAAAAAGGTGGGATAAATTAAGGGAAACGAGGGAACAAGATGGGTTGGGTTTACAATCACAAGACTCAAGGGGCAGTGTCAGAGCTCTGTCAACCACCACACTAGAAACCCAAACTGAAGTGACAGAACCCTGACAGGTAGAGACTGTCAATTCAAAAGCGATTAACACATAGAAAACTCCAACGATCCTTTCAATTTCCACTTTTTTCATTTGAGATGCTGTTTCACTCATATAAATGTTTCATGCTGAAACATTTATATAAAAAAAAAAACACTTTCTAAGACCACCTAAATAAAAATGTCTCAAATTCAAGGGAACACCTCACTTAGTTTTATTTTTTAGGTTAAATTACTAAATATAGTGAGCTACTGAACTACTAAATCTCAATGAACAAAAGTACTTCATATACTTTAAACATTAATCATGTACAAGGAGAGATTGTGTAACTTTATACTTCAATAATATATACCGGTAGTGTATATTAGGTGAATCACCCTCTAACTAGGATTCAGGTTAAAGTTGGTATGAAGTTATGATAGTCTTTTCTTCCCTATTGTGATGTATATTTGATTGAAACAGTGACTCAGACAAGAACAAATGTAGGGCGGAGCTTGATTTTGTTTGGCTTGGTTGATCCCGCCCTCACGTCAATAAACACGTCATCAGTGAAGAAAGGTGCAAGAGAGAGGGGAAGTTACTAGATGAAAGATTACAAAGTATATGAATAATTTTTTTTTTTATAGATAAATCATTTATATACAGTCGCTTATCTATTTTGTAGAAACACCTGCTATTAACCTGACTTTAATTAATCAATTGGTTTTAGAAATAGCTCATATGAACAGCTAAAACCCTCCCAAATGATGTTTAATGCACTGAAATAAAGTAGTTTCACTGAAAAAAGATTTATCATTTAATCAAGACAAAAAGGTCAAATTTTGGCAAGACAAAAGTTGTCGCCTATACAGAAATTGATCAAATTTAGCGCCGTTCCATGGCAGCGCCGGAGGAACAGGGAACCAGGATTCAGAACAGGGAACTCAACAGAAGATTCATCTGAAAAATCCACCGTCCATCCTTTTAGAAGGCTGTGGGCTTTGGCAAATGCCAGACAGTTTTTCATTGGTGTTTTGTTTAGTGCTGGCTTCTGGGCACTGATTCGACCATGGAGACCATTTTGAGACAGAATCCACCTGTTTTGGTTGACACAGGGGCTTCAGGTGACCAGGTCTCGTGGAGCTCTGCTGCAGTGGAAAATGGGCTGGCCTTGGATTTTCAAGCCAACAAACGGTCCTCTTGAGCAGTTGTCTTGCAGGGTCTGGATGACCTAAGCTCCTAATAAGATACGAGCGCAAAACTGATGTTTGCGTGCGCGTAAATTACATCCGCGAGCGGAAAACAGAGCGACACGCGTAAATACGGATACACGCGAGCTCATTTTAATCGCTCGAGATCTTCTCTCGACTGCTGTTTTTTCTCGCGCGAGCAATTTTATTTTTGTCAGTCGTGGGGCGGGCTTGCTCTTGTAAAAGTAATGCCAATTGTCATTGGTTCATTCCATTTTTGCTGGACGTCAGTTGTGATTGGACGCCTGTGATTGTCAATCTAGAGCTGAGGCAAAGATACAATTCAGTCACATTGCATATTATGGTTTTTCTGTCGATAAAATTGTATTAATATTGTTTTGTTGTAATTTCACGTGTCCCAGTCGAGTGATTTAAGACCAAAATATACTTAATCGCGAGAGCGCGTGTAGGGGGTGACTATCGCACGCGAGTGATTAAAATAAGCTTGCGGGTACCCGTATTTACGCGTGTCGCTCTGTTTTCTGCTCACGGATGTAATTTTCGCGCGCACAAACATCAGTTTTGCGTTCGAATCTTATTGTCATGGATTTGCCGTCATATTTTTGTGTAAGATCAAATTTCGAATTTCAAATGTTGCTCGCATGACTTCAATTATCCATTATCCTTCAATTATCCTAACCCTAACCCAAATGTTCAGGCTCGGTACACAGTGCTTGTACGCGAAATTCACACAATAAAAAAACACAAGTCAGAATCAGAACAGAAAAGCAGTCTCTCCCGCTACGCTGGGAGCGTGCGCTTCTCTCCCTTTAAGAAGCATCTCATCCGTCACGAGAAGAGCCTGCCCTCATGGCAGCACAGCCAATCACGTCTTCTTGCATGATTGACAGGTCAGACAGCCTATCAGAGTGATAGTTGAAGTGAGCGCCAAACACAACAACCCTCGCAAGAAAGAAAAATGAACATTCATTGATGTACATGATGTGAGTTATTAAAAGAGAATGTACATGCTCGTATTTTTGGTGTCTTTTTACACAACAGTGTTGCCGCGATTTGTTTGATGAAGCGATATTTTTATCTAAAGAAAATGACATACACTGTACTGTTTGTATGTTTGCTAACAACAAAAGGCATATGTAAAACCACCACAATAAAAACCATCTTCGATTCTTGATACAATCCTTTAATTATATTCTCCAACAATGCAAACACAAAGATTGCTCACAAAAACGTGCGGGATGCTACAGCGTGTTATCCCTCAGATGAGATCAACGACAAGGAGTGAACTGTGAGCGGACCGCGATCCACGTGCAAGGCAAACTCAGCGCATGCGCAGTGAACTAGGTACGCCAATTAGTCACGAAATAACCATGTGAAGTGGCGAATTTTGTCGATTTTTTTTTATGCTCGCGATATTAGATTTTGGAGACATTAACAAATCTACATTAAAGAATCGAAAATACTAAGACAAATAGGGAGTTTGGCGGTTCCACTTCAAAAACGTCAATATAATAGTATTGGCGAGTTAACCGTGACTCGAGATAAGTGAACTCCACTGTAGTTCAAATCTAAAGCTCAATGCTGATGCTGTCATATAAATAGTTTTCTAATCAGCAATAAATATAACAATTTCTGATCAACCCATTTCAATTGCATGATTAAAAATAACATACCACTTCCCGGTTAGGCCCCGCCCAGTCCGAGTACAGATACAGATCATTCATATGGTTAACAGATACAGACACAGATAATGCTGTATTCGCTCATCCCTATATAAAACACTGTAATATTCCATAAAAAAATAAGAATTGTCAATTTTGACTTTAGGTTAGGATATAATTTAACTGACTTTCAATTGTTCAACTAACTTGTCAATACATCAATTTACAACTCTATTAGAATATGTTTCCATGCATTTCCCTTAATATTTTATATATTGGATGTTTCATTATAATCCTGTACATATTGAACTCATCGCTAAATATGATTTAGCAGTAAATATTCTTAGGGGAACATCTTTATCCATTTTATGATACTGTAGAAAACATGAATATCTTGAATTCCCTGGAAGATCAGGCCAATCAAATTACTATCAAATAAAGCTAATAAATGCACCTGGACACAAAAGATTGAAATTAAAAATACTATGCTAATGCTAAATGCTAATAACTAAAACAAAAAGATAGTTAAAGACATTTTCCTACAGATAAATCTGTTAACTCATGTTTCATAAATACAGCAAATGAGGAACAAAACAAACCAGGCCAAATGTTAACACGATCGAATTTACATCAGGACCTTTTGTACGAATCGCAGCATTTCTGGAGCACGATACATTTTGTACAAACAGATGTTCATTTAAAAAAACGTAAGCATACCCGAAGATCATGGTGCCCCCGTGGAATTAATATATATATATATATATATATATATATATATATATATATGAATATTTCTGAAATGCTATTTTTTTCCGACAACCGATGCAATAACCGCAATCCCTTCTTCTTATGTAAATTTACTGCCGTGATGCAAACTGTTCTCTTGCGTTGTAGCGACACCTGCTGTATTGGAGTGAGTCAAAGATGGGAAATTTAAAAAGTACAAATACAGGGAGTGCAGAATTATTAGGCAAATGAGTATTTTGACCACATCATCCTCGTTATGCATGTTGTCTTACTCCAAGCTGTATAGGCTGGAAAGCCTACTACCAATTAAGCATATTAGGTGATGTGCATCTCTGTAATGAGAAGGGGTGTGGTCTAATGACATCAACACCCTATATCAGGTGTGCATAATTATTAGGCAGCTTCCTTTCCTTTGGCAAAATGGGTCAAAAGAAGGACTTGACAGGCTCAGAAAAGTCAAAAATAGTGAGATATATTGCAGAGGGATGCAGCAATCTTAAAATAGCCAAGCTTCTGAAGCGTGATCATCGAACAATCAAGCGTTTCATTCAAAATAGTCAACAGGGTCGCAAGAAGCGTGCGGAAAAACCACGGCGCAAAATAACTGCCCGTGAACTGAGAAAAGTCAAGCGTGCAGCTGCCAAGATGCCACTTGCCACCAGTTTGGCCATATTTCAGAGCTGCAACATCACTGGAGTGCCCAAAAGCACAAGGTGTGCAATACTCAGAGACATGGCCAAGGTAAGAAAGGCAGAAAGTCGACCACCACTGAACAAGACACACAAGCTGAAACGTCAAGACTGGGCCAAGAAATATCTCAAGATTTTTCTAAGGTTTTATGGACTGATGAAATGAGAGTGAGTCTTGATGGGCCCGTGGCTGGATTGGTAAAGGGCAGAGAACTCCAGTCCGACTCAGACGCCAGCAAGGTGGAGGTGGAGTACTGGTTTGGGCTGGTATCATCAAAGATGAGCTTGTGGGGCCTTTTCGGGTTGAGGATGGAGTCAAGCTCAACTCCCAGTCCTACTGCCAGTTTCTGGAAGACACCTTCTTCAAGCAGTGGTACAGGAAGAAGTCTGCATCCTTCAAGAAAAACACGATTTTCATGCAGGACAATGCTCCATCACACGCGTCCAAGTACTCCACAGCGTGGCTGGCAAGAAAGGGTATAAAAGAAGAAAATCTAATGATATGGCCTCCTTGTTCACCTGATCTGAACCCCATTGAGAACCTGTGGTCCATCATCAAATGTGCGATTTACAAGGAGGGAAAACAGTACACCTCTCTGAACAGTGTCTGGGAGGCTGTGGTTGCTGCTGCACGCAATGTTGATGGTGAACAGATCAAAACACTGACAGAATCCATGGATGGCAGGCTTTTGAGTGTCCTTGCAAAGAAAGGTGGCTATATTGGTCACTGATTTGTTTTTGTTTGGTTTTTGAATGTCAGAAATGTATATTTGTGAATGTTGAGATGTTATATTGGTTTCACTGGTAAAAATAAATAATTGAAATGGGTATAAATTTGTTTTTTGTTAAGTTGCCTAATAATTATGCACAGTAATAGTCACCTGCACACACAGATATCCCCCTAAAATAGCTAAAACTAAAAACTACTTAAAATATTGATACAAAAATATTCGGCTTTGATATTAATGAGTTTTTTGTGTTCAGTGAGAACATGGTTGTTGTTCAATAATAAAATTAATCCTCAAACATACAACTTGCCTAATAATTCTGCACTCCCTGTACAAAAGTTGAAATGAAATCTGTACATACACATTCCATGCATGCATAATAAAATATTGACTTTTCTTTCGAAAAGAACTGTGTTGTAACTTTCTTTTTTGTTTTGCTTGAAGCAATTATCAAACATACTAAAGATAATGTTTTATTTACAAGAACGGTGAGTGGAGAATATTTAAAGTCTTCTTCAGCAGTATCAGACGAAAGTATTGAAGAAAGTCAACTTCTGACAGCAGGAAATGTGAGATAAATAAACCTGCTGCGCAGGATTTCACCTAGTTACAGTTGACTTCATCTTCAATGATCTAAAAAACACATCCGTGTGGAAGCAGAAGAGTGTACCACACATTCTTAAAAAAAAAAAAAAAAGCAGCATTTCTCAAACCCCAGTTTAATGTGTTATATACTATAATACACTATATAATACGTAATAAAATTAGGACATCATGATTAAAAGGTATGTTTAATGATTACTCAATGAAACTGTATTCAGACAAACTCAAGGGCCTGAAGGCCAAATATTGTTTTAAAGAATTTGCATTTCCTCTGATTTTTAGACAGTGTTCTATACAATAATGAATTACCTAGTCTTAATGTGCACTGAGTTGTGTGTAGATTTGTAGGAATCAAAACCTTTAGCAAGCTAGCTGATGTTCTACTGGTTGCATTGCATGAACACTGGTTTGTTTCTGTTTTTACAGATGGTGTTTCATTTTTGCATATGCAGTGCTGATAAATAAAGGTAAGTTTAAAAAAGAAATGTGTTGTATAAAACACCACGCTAAATAATAGCTCTCTGACTGTACATGATTTAGTGATGGTCTATGGTTCCAGGTAATTGAAACATGTAAAATCCAATAAAATCAACCATGTAAAACGTTTCATTTGAATAATTCATGCTATTTAATTGAGGCTATGTGTTTATTAAATTATATTATTTATTAAAACAAACATAACTTTTTGTTAGCAGGTCCTCAACTCAAACACTTCACTATGATAGTCTAGTTTAAATGTTTAAATATTCAAATGTAAATATTGGTGTTCTTCTTACAAACACCTATGTCACCTCAGAAGACATTAATGCATCCATTGGGGTCGCATGGATTAATGTTAGTTGTTGATGTTTGATGCTTCAATTCTTAAAAGTTTTCATTTTGTTTATTCCCAGAGATTTATTTCCATTTTTCTTAAAACCTTTGTTTGTGTTCATCTGGAGAAGTAAAGTCGCACACATCTCTCTTTTCTGAACAAATCTTCTTAGCTGAATTGTTAAATCTTTGATATTGTTTTGTACTGTTATACTCTTTCTTTATAAAACAGTGCTAATCCCTCTTGATGTTGTCTTTTGTCATCTATTGGAGAATATTTATGTAGATAACCTAACTTGATCTATTTCTCATGACACACACACACACACACACACACACATTACAATATAAAATATATTGTGTTCTTTAGTCCATATGAACACTTCCAAAAATGCATTTTGGACAGAAAATTAAAATTCACAATCTACAGATCTGACCCTATTTGAGACACATGGACTTTCAGTAAATACGTGACAATGGTTACCTTTTTGCGTACCTTTATGCGTATGCTGATGATGTTTTGACTTATTGCATCTTTAATATGAATTAACGGAAGAAATAAGTAGCCATATGTACCAGAGCCTTTTTGTTGCGTGTGTTGTAATGTTTTAGTTATGCACTGGGTGGCGCTGTAAGATCAGATAAACCGGTTTTATTTGAATAATGTTGAGAGATTTTGATGAGCTGGAGAAATCAGGAAACACACTGAACCAGTCACAAATAACTCAAGGAACAAAATCCATAATGAAAACAGAGCAAAAGATAAAGAAAAAAGTGAAACAGAGGTGCTTTATACACAGGAGCAAAGCTTAAAAAGGTAAAGAGGAAATGAAACCTGGGGAGACGAATCAACATGAAAAACTACAATAAACTACAAACATGGACATGATATATATATAAAAACGGTCTAAATAAGTATCAGAAATATTTTCAGTAAAATCTTTCACCCATGTATGTTGATTTGAAAAAGGGAAACATTCTTTCCAAAATGTACATTTTTTTTAATTGGTAGCACTTTTATTTCTATGATTATGATGGGCAACAATCTTACATTTAGAGCAATTTAGAGAGAACATACCCTGCATACTTTTTTTGTAATAATAGTGTATAGAAATACATGTACCGGCAGACTTTTCTTTCTTTTTAAACATGGGGCACATTTGAACAGTTTTTTTCTTCTTTGTTTTTTGATAGCAAAGTGCACCTGTTTCAGGCTGGGATTCCATGTTTCAAGCCAGTAAAGCTAAAACTAAGTACTTTTGGAAATATCCTCTTCTTATATGTGGCTCCAGGATATGAGCGACATCTGCGGGCTGTGATTAACAGCATATCTGGCACTTTTCCGAGCCAACAGACTGGACATCACTTACATAAATTGCAATGCAAAAAAACTAAACCTCGTCCTGAATTACATATCACAGTGTTTGAAGTAGCAGATTTTTTTGACAGCCTTAAAGGCATTTTTCAACACTTCTCTTGTTAAACATGAGAAGCTGATTACTGCACAGAAACAACGTGTACCCTTAACAACCCTTATCTCTTGCGTAAATAACTTCTAGATAACTATCACAAAAAAACAAAACAAAAATCATACACCAAGCACACTGTCAAAACGTCTCGGGTTACGTATGTAACCCTGGTTCCCTGAGGGGAACGAGACGCTGTGTCGAAGCACTAGGGGAAATAGCCTTGCGTGAGTCACGTGAAGATCTATGCAACCAATGAGAAACGAACGCGTGTGAATGCGTCACTGCCGGCCGCAGCCGGTGACGTCATGAGGCAGAGCATAAAGCGCGTCTGAAACCGGGGCGCGTCAGCCATGAATGCCTGAAGCGGGCCCGGAGGCGCCAGGAGCTGAGGCCAAGACACAGCGTCTCGTTCCCCTCAGGGAACCAGGGTTACATACGTAACCCGAGACGTTCCCTTTCTGGGAACTCGAGCTGTGTCGAAGCACTAGGGGAACGCTATGCCAACGCCACCTCAGCGACGTCAGCATCCGGGTGTGTCCCAGCTCACTGAGAGAGCACCCTGGTTCCCGGGGCGGCATCGAGGTCTAGCTGGTAGAACCTCATGAATGTGTGCGGTGAGGACCAGCCGGCCGCAGCACAAACATCAGACAAGGCGACTCCGGAGAGGAGAGCCTTGGATGCTGCCATGCTCCTAGTGGAGTGGGCTCAGACCCTCAAAGGAGAAGCATGTCCGGCCGACTCGTAAGCTAGACAGATAGCCTCGACTATCCACCTGCTTGGTGTTTGCTTAGAAGCTGGAGCCCCCTTAGGGGTCCTAAAGCCAACGCAAACGAACAGTTGGTCCAACCTACGCCAAGTGGCAGTCTTTGACGTAAGCGTCCAGTGCTCGCACTGGACAGACCTTGTTCTTGCTCCTGCTCATGATCATCAAATGGGGGAGGGCAGAAGGCCTGCAGCATGATAGACCGAGCCACCTCAGTGGGAACCTTGGGGATATAGCCTGGCCTCGGGTGGAGAAATGCCTTTCCCATCCCGGGCGCAAACTGAAGACATGAAGGGGCCACTAAGAGGGCCTGAAGATCCCCGACCCTCTTGAGCGAGGCGATTGCCAGCAAAAGAAGGGTCTAAAGAGAGAGGTACTTAATAGAGATTCCTCTAAAGGTTCAAGGGGCGGCTGGGACAGGCCTAGGAGTACCACGGACAAGTCCCAAGCCGGCACCCTGGTCTGTGCCGCAGGTCTCAGCCTTAGTGTACCACGGAGGAAACGAGTGACTAGGGGGTCCCTGCCCAAGGGTACCCCACCCAGAGGTACGTGGCAAGCCGCTATAGCAGCCACGTAGACCTTCAAGGTGGAGGGGGACAGCCCTGCCACAAATCTTTCTTGCAGGAACTCCAGTACTTTGCCAACTTGACAGGTTACTGGGTTCACCTGCCTTTCACTACACCAAGAAGTGAAGAGCTTCCACTTCAGGGCGTAGAGTCTCCTCGTGGAGGGAGCTCTGGACTGAAGGATGGTCTCAACAACCTCGGCTGAGAGACCGGCCTCTATGAGCTGGGCCCCCTCAGGGGCCAGACCCACAGTTTCCCAGAACTCCCGGGAGCAGAGTGATGGGAGGAAAAAGCGTACAGGCGTAGCCTCGGCCACGCCTGTACCATAACAACCCGCCCCAGAGGCCCTGGATGTTAAACGAAAGCCACAGAGGGCAGAGAAATTCTTACGGAGGCAAACAGGAGACCTGTGCCTGCCGTATCTGTCCCAAATCTGCTCCAAATAAGGGGACCAAGGGTTCCAGCCCTCGGGGAGAACCCCTGGTTTTCAGCCACCACTGCAGGGGTCTCGCACACAGTCGGCCCCATGGAATAATCGCTGGAGCCGCTGCATGGACCCTAACACCTCAGAGTGTCTCACGTGAGTGGCTGCCCCTCGATACTCTTGACGGCTGAACGAAGGCTTGAATGCGCTCGGGGAAGAGCCGAGCCAACATAGCCACTGAGTCCCAAAGACTCCCAAGAAAGTGGTTCTCTACGTGGAGAAATAACACTCTTCTTGGTGTTCAGCGTAAGAGTGTCACTCGTCGCTTAACAGCTCAACGAACGGCCTGGATGCTCTCGGGGAGGAACCGAGCAGACATGGCCACTGAGTCCCAAATGACTCCCAAGAAAGTGGTTCTCTGAGTGGGAGAAAGTACACTCTTCTTGGTGTTCCGCCGTAAGCATCGACGAGAACCAGGAGTTCTTCTGCATGCTCAGGGTGCGTGGGCATCGCCCCGTGACCTTGATTGCGAAGCGGGTACCCCTCAGGGAGAACCCCTGGTCTTAGTCCTAACCCCAGCTCCTCTGTGTGCGGGCACAACACCTCGATGTTGTGCTGCCCGTGCAAGTACAGATGAGCTTAGAGCAGCCGGACCAAACACGGAAGCACTGATACTGGTACGCCTTCCCCCCTGAAGGCGAACCACAGGAACTTCCTGTTGTGGAAGGATGGGAATGAGGGATTTATATGTCTCTGATGTCGATCGTGCCGGACCCGTTATAGGACCTAATCTGTACTACGATCCGCCTGAGCGTCGCATCTCTTCGCATCAATTTAAGAGACAAAAATCCAGAATGAGCCGCAACCTTCCATCCTCCCTTCGGAACTATGAAGTAACAGCTGAAAAGCCCGGACTTGCTGTTCACGAGGGGTCCATACCCGATGGCCCCTTTCGCCAGCAGAGTGTCTACTTCTTGTTCCATGACCAGAGCCTGCTGAGGGCCTACAGCAGACTGTAGGACCCCCGAGAACCGGGGTGGTGAGACCCCGAACTGAATGGTGTACCCTAAGGTGACCGTGCGCAGGACCCACTGAGAGATACCGGGTAGCCGTGACCACGCATCCCGGAACTCTACTAGGGGAACCAGCCTCCCGGGGCTGGCCTCTGGTGCTGATAGCATGTCCACCACTGGGCCGGGATTTCCGGATTCCCGGGTGGAGTGCTCTAGGACCCTCCTCGGAGGGGGTGGTTTTCCCATGGCGGGCTGACTGGTCAGCTGCTCCAGGGATACACCACCTTGTTGCGGCTTGGCGTCAGGGCCGCTTGCTCTTAGCCTTCTTAGCGCTCAGGACAACCCTCAGATCGCCCCTCTTGCCAGAGGCTTGAGCCTGTCGACCCGACCCCCCGGGATTAACCGGAGGAAGACGGGTGGCGACACTTCGTTTTTGAGCGGCCCTGTGTGAAGAGCTTTGAGACCTCCCTTGACTGGCGGTCTCACGTGGAGGGCGGCGGGGAATAACTTTACTGAACGACACCTGCTGTCGTGCAGCCTCCTGAAACTTGTCGACAACGCTTTTTACGGCGTCGCCGAGCAAGCCCGAAGGGGACAGAGGAGCGTCCAGCAAAACAAATTTGTCCTATCTTTCATAGCTGACAAATTGAGCCAAAAAGGTGTCTCTCCGTAGCCACCAGAGCTGCCATGAAGCGGCCGACAGAGTAGGCCATCTCCCTAGTGGCCCAAAGAGACAGATCCACGGTCCGGCGCAGCTCTGCCACTGCCTCCGGACCGATACCGCCGCCCTCGTTGAGGTCCCCAAGCAACTCCGCCTGATATGCCTGCAGCAGTGTCGTGCCGTGCAGACACGCTGTGGCATGACTCGATGCGGAGTATGCTTTCCCCACCAAAGACGATGTGACGCGCATCGGCTTGGAGGGGAGCGCCAGAATTTTAATGGAGGACGCGGACTGAGGGACGAGGTAACTCGCCCTCATCCACTTTCTTCAACCCTCCATATCAATGATCTTGAGCCCCACTAGATTATTATACATCGTAATATTACGTGTATAAATTTTCTCGGAGGCTGGCCTTCCCCAAGATCTAGATACCTCGGCATGTAAATCAAGTATGAAAGGCATTGCTCGGCGCGGGGAAATGACGCGAGTCAGAAGATAACGCTCGTCTAACATACTTAGGACGAGCCCTTCTGGTCTCTGCTGGCCAATCAAGCCCCAGACGAGAGACCGCTCGCGCCACAACCTCAACAAGCTCCTCAAACGCCGGCGAGGAGAGTGGCGAATCCTCCTCGACCGGGTCAACACTAGCTAAATCGATCTCACTCTCTGAACTTGATAGAGCTAGTGTTGGAGTCACAGCACGGGCATCTCACTCAGAGTGCTCGTGACTGGGACCCGCTTGATCTCGTGAAGGCTGAGGTAAGGACGGACCCACCCCAGCAGCCTCAGCGAGATCCATTTGTGATCCCCAGGACCGAGAGCGCCACAAAGCCTCGGCTACTGCAGGTCCCGAATCGCGGGGAACACTAGCCTAGGCGGCCTCGTTACAGACCGCCAGGCGGGAGCGGAGATCATGCAATGAAAAAGTTCATCCCACCGGGGCTCCGAACCCCGGTCTACCGCATGATAGGCAAACACACTATCCACTGTACCACAGTGAGCATGCAGATAGAACCTCTCGCAGTCCTTACAACCGGCACTCTCAAGTGCCGACCGTGCATGCTCCACTCCCAAACAGATTACACACATAACATGTGTATCCCTGCCCGTTATGAAACGTGGGCAAGGATAAACACACGGTGTGAACCTCTGTTCATTCGCCACATTTTCACACTCATTCTGATGATTTTTAGCTATCTCAACTCAAAATCACTCTCACACAGACACAGCACGCTGAAGGCATTCAGAGCTGACGCGCCCCGGTTTCAGACGCGCTTTATGCTCTGCCTCATGACGTCACCGGCTGCGGCCGGCAGTGACGCATTCACACGCGTTCGTTTCTCATTGGTTGCATAGATCTTCACGTGACTCACGCAAGGCTATTTCCCCTAGTGCTTCGACACAGCTCGAGTTCCCAGAAAGGGAACCACAATATTGCATGAACCCTACATGGAAAAACAAAACAACAAACTGAATAGAATGGGAATTAATACAGACATTTTAAATTAAATCCACAAATTTGTTTAAAGAATCAAATCAAGCAGAGATCAATATCATGATTAGAAGATCTGACATCTATCAAATTAATACACGAAGAGTCTGGTCTGAATATTTAATAACAGGTTTAATTTAATAACAACTGCTAGATATTCAAAACAATATAAACTATATAAACATCCATAACGTGTTCAAAATCTTATTCTCTGACATTAAATCTGTGGATTTGCAGTAACAAAGCAGAAAACAATCCAGCTGTTTCCATTTGAGTTTGAGACTGAGAACTGAGACAAAAATGCATCCTCATACATAATTTAAGATGAATCTACTGCAGCTCTAGAGAAAAGACAGGAAGAAAAAAACTCTTACTAAAAGCAGAGGAAGTTAAAGTCACTCGCTCTGAACACCTTTGCCCAATTACCATCATCTGTAAACCCTGAACACTAAAAACTGAACATTAAGTAGTATTGACTTTGCCTATGTGTATTACACAGACTTGGACCTTTCCACAGTATTGAAAAGCTCCATTCACGATTGATCAAATGCTTTTCATATTTGACATTTAGGAATGACTGGCTTACACTGTCCTTTTGGAAACAATGACTGTGTTCAAATTTGTGAACAAATTTGATAAGGAGCAGAAATTTCCACAGAAACATAACAGAAGGAAGGAAAGGAAGATTGTCATTCTAAGGCTAAACTAATTTGTGGCAAAGAACACAAAACCTCAATTACCTTTTTTTGCCATATTTTTGCTCCTGATAAACTTTTTTGAATGAAGAAGAAGCTGTGTTGTAAGTTTCTTTTTTCTTTTGCTTGAAGCAATTATTAAACATACTAAAGATAATATTTCATTTACAAGAACGGTGAGTGGAGAATATTTAAAGTCTATTTCAGCATTATCAGATGACAAAAGTCAACTTCTTCAGTTTGAGATAAACAAATAAACCTGCTGCGCAGGATTTCACATAGTTACAGTTGACGTCATTTACCACCATCTAAAAAACACATCTGTGTGGAAGCAGAAGAGTGTACCACACATTCCTTAAAAAAGCAGAATTTTTAGAACCCCATGTTAATGTGTTATGCAGTATATTATAATGATAAGGTGTTATCTTTTTTTAATAAATCAGTTATAGTAACTTTCTTGAGAGAGAGAGAGAGAGATACAGACAGAGAGAGAATCAGCTGCCATCCAGTGGTGAGACCAAAATCTCCAGAAGGTGAAACTGGGTGAAGAACTGCCCAAACTTTCAAGAATTTCAAATAACTTTCATTTAACCTTTAACTTTAAAGCAACACATTACAGTCATTTTTTAATACTTCATGTTTTCGAACATATTCAACTTTTTATGGAGCTTCCATTGAGTGAACTAATTATGTTTTTATAGGTTATCCAAAAAGTTAATTGCAAATGTATAAATGAATAAGAGAAAATATTCATGGCGATGGATTATTAAATAAACTCACCGGTGAAGTGCAGTCTGGTACTGCTGCTGCTGAGTTTTGGAGATTAATCTGTACTGTATTCATACAGTAATAAGTTCCTAATTCATCATCAGTCACATCATTTATAACCAGATTATGTTTAAACTGCAGTGAATATTTATTTCTGAAGGTTTTCTTTAAGTAAAAAGGAGCTTTTGGATTTGAGGTTGACCGTAGAATCACTGTTGGAGGATCTGGTGTTTTCAGTAAAATCCAATAAACCTCATTTTCATCAAGATCACAGTTTATAGTCACATTTGATCCCAGATCAGTTAGTTGATCTGACACTGCAGCGCAACAACAGATTAACACATCTATAAGATACAAATAATAATTATCATCAAAATTAAGATCAGCCAATTAAAAGTACTGAAGCATAAACAACATGACAGCTTTACATTTTTAAAGCATAAATGACTATATTAAAACTCACAGAACTGAAGCTGAAGGATCTTCATGTTGTTGCCGTGATTAAAACACTGCAGTATTAAAACTCTTCTTCTCACATCATTTAAGATGAATCTACTGCAGCTCTGAAGCAAAGACAGGAAGACAAAAAGCTTCCTTGCTAAAAGCAGAGGAAGTCACTCACGCAGGCAACCTATGGCCCAACTATCATCATCATTTGGTCAAATTTAATTTTTTTTTTTTTTTTTTGCTTTTTATAACTCACAGTAACTTTTAAGCTGGCGAAAGAAAGAAAAAAAGAAGAAAAAAAAACATCCTACATGGTTTAGATCAGATTCAATCTCCTCAATGCTCAGTAACCATTCTCTATCAAGTCAACAATATGATGCATCTTCAGTGTGTTCACATGAAAGTGTGCCATTTTCAAAGAACAGTCAGTGACAGCATCCAGTGGCATGACTTATAATACCTTCCTTCTGCTTGACCCCATAATGGCCCAGCTATATTTTTACAATACATTTTACAATATGTTTGAACTGTTCAAAAGCAAAAAGTTAGTACTCGAGCTTTAATAACTATTTTTATATATATATATATATATTTTTTTTTTTTTTTTTTTTTTTTTTCAGGGAATATAGATTTTGCCATAAATAATCTTACCTTTTCTTTCCAGTTTTTGGTGTAAAATTGACACTGTTTTGTACTGTTATATTCTTACAATACTCATGGTATTCTTATTTACAAAATCAGATCTTTAAAAGCTGAAATGGATGCATTTTTAGTTAAAGTTAAAAGACCAGTAAGTCTGTAAATATGTTGCTGCCTTAACAATTACTGTACTTGTAAATATTCATATTAAAAATAATGCTATAGGAACTGCTACGTGTTTGAAATACACTTCAGTATTCTCATTCATAAACAAAGGAAACAAGAATCATAGATCATAGTTTCATTGTATGTGTATGATCTCATTATGTTGAAGACCAAATAAATCGTATTGATGAAATAAAGCATCTGTCAATGTTGTTTTGATATTTCTAAAATACTTTACTAAAACCAAATGTTATAATATTTTTTTTTTATTTGGCTGATAATTTTATCCAAAGTGTGAAACCAGAAATCTATTACAATGACTGTCAAAATTAATGTTTGGAAATGTAAACAAATATTTCCTTCTGGTACACAGAAGCAAAAGTGTAAAGAATAGGCTGAAGCTGTGCCAGAATCCGTGTGCAGAAGTTTATTGGGACAATCCAGATTAGAAACAGAAATAAGGCAATGAGTCGAAAATGCCATATAAATCTAACAGGCAAACAAGTTCAAGGGATAATCGAAAAATAGAGGTCAGAGTTATTAGGCAATGGGTCAAAGACAACGCAATAATCAAAATAGAGAGTAACCATTTGGTAGGGTAACTGGCAATACTTCACAAGGTCTGTTTGATCAGGTCATGCTTAATATGGCTTCTAGACAGGAAGTATCTGCAGAGTGAACGACTTACCGTCAGAATTCAGGCAAGGGCTCCCTCTGCTGGTGTGGCGTTACAAAAAGACTCTTAAAATTAGTTTTTATTAACTGATTATATTAGAAGCCAAGATTAATCCAATTGAATATTTCAGATTTTCTACATTTAAGACATTTTAAAATACTAACAACGCATAGCTCTGTGTTCGGTATCATCCTGTTCTGGGACTTGAGGAGTAGCTGATCTAGACGGCTCTGGTATAGGCCTGGTTCCTTCAGGTCTAGTCCTGCTGCTTGAGCACTGTTTCCCATAGGCGGAGTTTCACTTTTGTGCTTGGGGGGGGGGCACCTATCAGGCCAGCAGACAACGAGCTCAGATTTTTTTAATATCATATTTATATATCATTCATTCTACATATAAAATACATTTACAATGAACAATGACTTTATACCAGTGCTTCTCAATTATTTTCTGTCACACCCCCCTAGGAAGAGGTACAAATTTACCTCCCCCTCCCCCCATTTTGGAACTTTCGCCTTATTGTTTCCATGGCAACGCGTCATGCTTGTCACGTGACATACCGCAGTCACAAAAAGCGCTGTACAATAGATAATTTAAAATAGTCACCAACTTGTTGCCTCAACTTGTTGAAACCTAAAATAAATCTTATGTGGTTGAAAACACTGAATTGTTGTGATAAACGACAAGCTCTGAGCGCGTCTTTTTTTTGGATCAGTGCTAGATATTGCGTGAAAACACGTGTGAATTGAGCGGTTGACCACGTGACACATGAAAACCGGTGTGATCGTACATGTCAAAGGATGAGGAGACGGTTATCTCTGAACTTCATATATGCTGCTCTTGTTCAGTGCAAGAAAACCTACTCCCTGGCAAAAAAAAGCATGTACCCCAGGGTAACGCACGCCCCACAGGGGGTTGTTCTTCGTTCCGATTAAAGTTCATAAACAGAGCCTCCCTTGACCTGTCATAGAACTACTTCAGACATTACAATATCTTACCTAATGCAGAAGAAGCCGCCTCTTTTTCCGAGATGCGTAGATGTCCACTGTCTTCTCTTCTGATAGATTTGACACTTTTAGTAGTGGATTTATTAAAAAAACGACGAATGTCCATTTTGTTTATTCAGCGCATAAAACAGAACGAGAAGAGCGTCCACTCACGTACCACGATACTTTAAGATTAGCAAATTGCGGGAGAATGTAATAAAGGTACAGTAATAAAAAATTAAATACAGTACCGGTAATAAAAAATTAAATAGCCATATCTTACTCATTCTAAACACAGAACTAATAAGATAAGACAAATAAAACGAGAAAATATGAATTCTGTAATAACAAAAAAATATTCAATTCACAAGGCAGGCATTAATTGGATCTAATTAATTGGCAGTGCCCCCCCCCCCCCCCCCCCCAAACTCCGCCTATGCTGTTGCCTCTTCCACGTGGATGTTGAGCAGTGTCTGGATCATGAGGTTGTGAGCGAGGCTCAAGATGATCTTGGCCCATTCTTTGTGACTGCAGCTCTGGGTTGGATCGTAGGCCATTAGCCTGTTCAGGTTGTCGTCCAGCTGTTCTCTGCTCAGGTGATGTAGGTCACCAGTGGCTGTGGGTAGGAACTCATGGGTCATGGCAGACAGAATAGAATAGAATCATTTATTGTCCCTTATGGGAAATTTGTTATCACACACTGTCATACAGTACACGCTTACAAAAAAAAAAAAATTAATAATAATCCACATAAAGCAAAACATAAATAAGTAAATGTGAAGTTTAGTTTTGTAACCTGTTAAGGATTGAGATGGCAGTTGGAACAAAACTCTTTTTAAAGCGAGCCCTTCTCCACGTCAGGGTCCTGTACCTGCGCCCGGAGGGCAGGAGAGTGAAATGGAAGTTGAGGGGGTGCTCTGGGTCTATTATTATGTTCTGTGCAAGGCGGGCTACTGCTCTGTCGTTGAGCTCTGAGATGTTGGGTGTAGGGGAATGTATTATTTTTGAGGCTATGTGTGTTATTTTATTCAGTTTATTTTTGTTGGTGACTGACAGCATGGTGTAAAAACTAGTGGAGCAGTATAACAACATGGGCTGGATAATGCTTGTGTACAGCAGTAACAGAAGGTGTGGGGCAATGTAAAGAGAACTGAGTTTTCGCAGAGGTAGACAGCTCTAGGTAGATATGGATCAGCTGAGAGTCAGCTGATGCGAGCATGAATGATGAGACCTGCCAGAACTAACAATAGACTTGATTTTTAATAGTTCCCTTGGACTAGCAGCTGAGGTGCTTTAAAAGTTTTCGTTATCATTATACCAAAAAAAAAAAAAATTGTGTAAAAACAAGAAAGCAAAATCATTGAGTGTTTCTGTCTTGGGCAGTTTACTAGGTTTCTTTGAGGGCCCAATAAGGGTCTTCATGGCCTCTAATAGCCTCAGATGTATCTCAGCACTCGAATATCATAAAGGCTTGTATCTTTTCACTTGTGGCAGTTGTGAGTGCACTTCATGACCATGCAAAGGTTTCTTTATAAAATAGTAGTGCCTTTGAATGCAGATGGATTGGTCCTTAGATCAATACAGCCTGATGGTGACTACCATTGAAGGTGTATCTGGGGACAATTATAAAATATTATACTCGTCTATGCCCCTGGTGAGGATAAAATCTTTCACATTGTCGAAGACTTTACGGGTGTTTGTCGTGTCCATGGCGCAGATGAAGTGACAGAGTATGTTTTTGGTGTTCCCCGTCTCACTGGAAACCGCTTTTTGTGTATATAAATTTCTGATAAACAGCATGGCATCTTGAGCATCCTGATGTTTCCCTGAAGGTGGTGTCAAACCAAAAAGAAAAGGGAGAGGGAATCAGGTATGACAAACAAGAGATCGCCCATATTATAAAGCTGCCTTTCACTTAATTTAACGTGCACCAAACTACCTTCAAATTCAGGAAAGTGTGTTTTCAGATCTGAGAACTGAATCTTCTCGGCCAGGATGTCCGTTTTGTTCAGGAATAGAATGATAGAGGTTTCAGCAAACCATATTGAGTGAATGATTGTGTAGAACAGAGACAAACTCTCTTTCATACGGTTCTGGAGCAAAGAGAGGAAAAATACACGGATGGACCCTTAGAACATTTTTAAGAAGAGGAAATCATCTTAGTTGGGTAAACTTCAGCAGCGGTGAATGGGAGATGACAGAAAATATTCTTTTTGTGTTTATATTTGCTAACAAAAGACAAAAAATCCACTACATCAATTCAATACCTTTCCAAAAGAAGGGAAATATAGAGAGATTGATTACAATGGTCTGAAGAGTAAAATATCTTATACCATCACTCTCTCAGACGTTATATTAAAAACAAAATGAAGCAGCATGCTTTTGTCATTTACTGCATGCCAAGGACAATATTGTACGGGATTATAAAAATGAAAATATTAAAAGCATTACTAGATTTGCAATGTTGACAACTGCGGATACATCATCACAGTCCGTGAAAAGGGTCTTTAACAGATTTAGTAATATTACACAGGAAAAACAGGTGATATATGACGGCAAACCAGTAGTAGTAGTTGGTAGTATATCATTCTAAATTTAAATGAATTTTGTTTCTGATGGAATATTAGTGTACTGCTTACTGAATAGCACTTTTATAAAATAATATAAATGACAACACGTTAAATATGTTGTAAAAATGTCTTAGCATTAGGTAGTCTGATCTAGTAGAGAAGGATGTCAGTTGAGCACACAGCATTGTGGGATATGAAGTAGGTCATGTGGATATTGTATACAGATGACTTGATATATTTGCTGACGTGTAGTTGGTAAGTTGGTATGATAACCCACAATGCAATACGATCAACTTAAACTTTGGCTAATAAAATAACCTTTTTGTGATCGGACTGCTAAATATTCTACAACGACATTTTGAAATGGCATGTAATAAAACAAACAAAATTAGATAAGTTGCTTTTCATTCCGGTGGCCACAAAAGAGGGACAGAGAGAGACAGAAACTTACCGACTTGTCATTCTCCTCCAGAAGTTGGTCGTACTCACTGAGAGAAGCTACATATATGAGCAACATCACATTCTCAAAGCAATGGATCCATTTCCTTCTCTCTGATTTCTGACCACCAACATCAACAAACCTTAAAAAGACAGACGGACCACACATTAGGCTTAGTCTTCTAACCCACATTTCTGTTTGTTATGCACCAAGGATATCATCCTTCATTCTGTCATATTTCATAAGGTTCTTACCTTGATTTCCTCTGACATTTGGTTTTGAGTAACTACAAGAATCAAGACAGTTTTTGGGCTGAACTGTCCTATTAAATTTGCAGTTAACAATCCTACAGTGTCAAGAGTTTTGATTGTTGATTGCTGTACCTGAAAAGGTTCTTTTCAATACGAATGCAATGTTCTGTAATGCCAGTGGTGGGACGTCGGACACTAAGAATATCTTGATTTGTAGGTGTGTAGTCTTTGGCTGCGATGCGGTCCAAGTTATCAATAAAGCTTCAGAAAACATTTGTTATTATCAATAATATTGTTGCTTTGATTGAAAACTGTAACATGTGCCACTGAATTGCTTAAAAAGCCTTATTTACATAAAATTCATTGAATTAATTGTCAGTGGTATCAGAAAAAAAGACGAAATAAGACTATAGACTAAATGCAGATAGTCAGTAAAAGACAGGAATTGACAGGATCTGTGTAAAACACACTTACTACTTGGTAGAGTCTAGAAGTCGATACTCTTTGCGCCGTTCGTAGCAGATCTTAAAGCCTTGGTCTTCCCATAGATGATGAATTGCTTCTACGTAATTTCTCTTCAGTTCCGTTATCTGTTCTGTATTCAGATCCTGCAATTGCTTGGCATAAATCTAAAGGCATCACAGACATAATGACATTTGCAATATAAAAACCCAATATTTCTTAAATTGGTGCAAATACACAGATACAAAATTATGATATTGTAGTCTTTATGCATAAAATAATTTAATAAATTTAATTGATCTATAATATATATTCATACATCAATATATATATTTATTTATTTTTTTAGTATTTATTTATAATATATATATATATATATATATATATATATATATATATATATATATATATATATATATATATATATATATATATATATATATATATATATATATATTTACCCACCACCTTGTTGATTGAATGTATAAAATATTACTGTTGATATAGAATAGCCCGCTTTAATCACTGTTATCTTAAAAACACTTGGTCGCAGAACCTCATTCTGTGGATTGGAGTAGGGAATCTTTAATATTTGGATGGCACGTGTCATTATGTGCATTGCTTCGATGACATTCTTAAAAACAAGTTGTGCGTATTTGCGCCTGACGTCTTCCGAGAAGCCATTTCCATGATGATATACATCTGCTTCAAAAACGTTGTCTTTCCACTGTCTCCTGTTCCTAAATTAAACCACACAAAAATTGGCTTCAGCAATGTAAACCTACAACCAGGAAAACAGAAAATAAACGTGCTTAAAATGGTCATTGCCACTATGCACAGTTGAATGTTGTCTGTACTGTATAAGAATAATCAGTATCTTAGTTTTCTTTTAATTGAATTGTCATTTCAGAAAGCTCAGCACTGGAATCCTTCCGTGCTCTGTCACAATTATATGAACATGACCTTTCTAAATAAAAACACTGACACAAATAAAACAAATACCTAATAAAAGCAGTTTGATTTCTCTGCGTCTTCTTTTACCCTCTACAGAAAGGACGTGTTCTATTTCCTTGTTTGTCTCGATGATGTTCCTCTTTTCTTCAGACAAGCAACAGATGCAACAGCAGTAGGAATAATCAATTTTTCCAGCAGACATACAATAACTACAAAAGAAGACCAATAATAATGTTCATGTTTTTCTTAATTTATTTAACAACAGTGCAGTTTGTAGGTCCAGTGATACAACATGCAGTCTATGTCTAAAAAGTAGGTGAATATCAGAAAAGCTATATAAAACAACAATTTAAAGAGGAGCACCACAGAAAATTAAGCTTTCCTGTAGTTCAACCAGTAGAGCATTGGTGTTTACAACGCCAAGGTCATGGGTTCGATCCCAGGGAAATCAAGATCTGATTCAATGCCTTCTTTGAATGCAATGTAAGTCGCTTTGGATAAAAGCGTCTGCCAAATGCATAAAAGTAAAATCACTCACCTTTTTTAGGTAAACCTATATCGTGAAATGGAAAACAATGTTAATTTTTCTTTGAAAAACAAAGTTGTTCCATCGTGAAGGAGATTTCCCAAGCGTAGTTTCTGTCAGTCTGGTCATGCTTGTTAACTTTAAACAAACTTGTATTTCCAGAAAGTCTGCCTTAAAAGCATAAAAAACATAAACATGTTGCAGAGCAGAAGAGAACTCATGGGAGGTCAGAGGAGTAAACCCTGACGTTAATCACACAACCACAGTAAATATTTAAAGTGGCTATCACTTTTTCTTCTTTAGATAAGAGGAGCTGTTTAGTATCTGTTTGTGTTGACGTATTAGGTTACTTATTAGGTTGGGGAAGAGGGCAAGTTGTCACACTTTTTTAATCAGTGTATTAATAAAACTTTTTACTGATCAGAACAATGGTTTATTTATTTAAATGTGTTATGTCTTACTGTATGTATTTTGCAGAAAAATCAATTAGACATATTAGCATCAGGTTTCCACTAGTGGTCAAGATCACTTATAGTCACAAAATGTCATCAAACTTTTTGCTTAAACTGTATACTACTTGATTTTTCTTTGCGAAAGAATGCTGGAAATGAAAAAAGGTTATTAACTATTCAAGAAGACGTAAATAATAGTATTGGCGAGTTAACCGTGACTCAAGATAAGTGAACTCCACTGTATATAAAAACTTTAATAAACCAAAATTTACATTTAGTAAAAGAAGTTGCAAGATGGCCCAGGTGTCAGAGGTGTCCTGTATTAAAGATCCAAAGATTGATGCATGATACAGAATGAAATGATATTTAATAAACAGAGCAAGACTACAAAATCCACATGACATTCACACAAGATCAACTGATGAACTGAGGAAAACAGAAAACTAATTACAAAGAGGTTAACAACAGAAAAGGGAAAAGATGTGAACTAATTAGGGACCAAGGTAAGTAATTAATTATTATGACAATGGCAATAAAAACTAAGACTAGAAATTAAACTAAAGATATTGAGAAATATGAAAACTCTCCCTTCCCAGGAAAGTGCTTCCTTTCTCAGGAGGAAGAAAAGCAGCAGGCTGAAGAAGACACAAGGAGATGAAGACCAGGGAAGAGATGAAGGTGGAACGAGCCATGGGAGAGACAGGAGGACCAAGAAGATGAGCTAGAGCCCTGACAAATCCAATGTTCATGGTGGAGCTGATGGAGGGAGGCGCCATCGTGGAACCAGGGAGATGACTGATATTAAGGTGAAGCCGAAGAGCCAGGGTTACAGCAAAGGCCTGCAGGGCCTTCGCTTGCTAATCTCAGTGTGATTGAAAACTCAAAGCGAGAAGAGAATCAGACATGCCGGTAGCAACTGGACAATGGCTCAAAATGATCAATCAAACACTAATATCTAGTTGTGATTTTTGAGCTAACAGAGAGTGACTCTGAAGAGTCTAAGACCAGAAAGTTTCATGCCCCTTTTGCCATATTGCGCCAGATCACCCACCACACACCAGCTTATTGGTGGAGAGGAGACAGAGCAATTAGAATACAGGGATGATTAGGAAGTCATGATGGACAAATTTGGCCAGGATGTCGGAGTTAAACCCCTACTCTTACCTCAGGTATCTCAGCCTTCCTACCTCTGGCCTTGATGGTGTTTGGAGTAGTCCCTTTCACCAGACTCAGGGCCAGATCAATCAGAAACGAGCCAAGGATCTTTGCTGTCTTGGGTGCACACCTTCTCCTGGAACAGCCACGCTCAGAAACGCTCCAACTATGTTGGATCTATGGTTTGTGTATGCTTTCAGGATTCGCTTAATGTATTTATTGATTTCTTATTATTCGTTGAAATCAGGCAAATGTAAATATACACATAATAGTCAATAAATGTAAATGGACATTTACATAATTAAACTTAAGTAAATAAAAATTGGTTTTACTCTCTTTGTTTTTGTATTTCTCTTTGCATTTGTTTTAACTTAGAGTTTTAGAAAACCTAAAAGTTGCCTTGTTCTGCCAAAAATAAAAAGACTTCAAAGTTAAAAGTCAAAATCGACTTAAAAGTTTGATTATTTTTCTGTCTCTCAGAGTATTATGTAGCTCTGATTGCGTTATTTCACTGATCCTGATATATAAATAAATATAAATAAGCCTTAAACTCTAAGGGGGTGTTAAGCAAAACTTGACGGATTATAGTGAAAATATCCTACGATTAGTCAGCACAATGTGGCTATTATCTGACTGGTTTCAGTAGATGAAGGATGGAGTCCACTTAATTGAGGATTTGTGTGCATGTCTTGATGCTAGAAGTTTGGGAGGAATACATTCAATTTCCTTTCCAATCAGTACAAGAGGAGGCACATATGTATAAAATGTAGATAAGCGATTTGAATTTTGTTACTTTTTGTGATACTCGTTACATTTCCTTGTGAATCTTAATATTTTTGTTGTTTTTTATAATAAATTAAACCCCGTAGGTTAATAATATGCTGCATATTGTACTGATATATATCCATGTTTATACCAGTATGTACCTGTTTTGTGTTAATTTGTGCAAAATTCATATTACATATCTGCAAAGATGACAGAATTGTTGCCATAGGTCAGAACGAGGGCACTTGTGACCACTTGTGAACTTTGATGAGTGACTGTCTTTGACCGGAACATATACAGTAATGGGTGAGATATTTTTCTGATTAAAATTATTGTCCCAGAGTACATTGAAATTTTTTTATTATTATTATTTCCGGTCTCTTTGTATAATCTCAAATGAGCTTTTATTACGTTTTACAATATTTGAATTTGGACAGAAAGCTTTTGGAAAAACATGGATGGAGAACATTTTAAAATGAAAAGTCAAAGTCAAAGTCAGCTTTATTGTCAATTCTGCAATATATACAGTGCATACATATAGAGAATTGAAATTCCGTTACTCTCAGACCCAAGGCGAATACAGTTAACAACAACAATAATTTAACAGTAACAGTAACAACAACAACAACAACAACAACAGAAGATGAAGATAAAATACAATAAAATTAAACTAGATGGATAAAGTGAGTTATGGAGGTAAAGTGGCGATGGCAAATAGTGCAAACAATAGTAAATAGTAATAGTGCAATTACAAATTAAGGCAGTGCAAATGTAATAGGAGAGAAATGCAAGGACAACATAATGAGGTGGATGAATAAGAGAATAACTGATGGTGGGTAGGGGGTGGGGATTCAGAGATCAGGTCCTTGGTGCAGAAGAGGGGAGAAGTGGCAGAGTCGGGAGAGAGTTCAATGCCCTGACAGCTTGGGGTATGAAGCTGTCCTTCAGTCTGTTGGTCCGTGCCTGGAGACTGCGTAGTCTCCTCCCTGATGGCAGCAGACTGAAGAGGCTGTGGGATGGGTGGGTGAGGTCCCTAGCAATAGCAAGGGCTTTTCGGGAGAGGCGGGTGTTATAGATGTCCTGGAGGGGTGGGAGAGAGACACCAACGATCTTCTCAGCTGCTCTCACTATGCACTGCAGTGCCTTGCGGCAGGATGCGTTGCAGGCGCCGTACCACACAGTGATGCAGCTGGTCAGAATGCTCTCGATGGTGCCTCTGTAGAAGGTGCGCATGATGGGGGCTGAGGCTCCGGCTCTTCTCAGCTTACGGAGGAAGTATAGTCGCTGCTGCGATTTCTTAATCAGTGCTTTGGTGTTGGTGGTCCAGAAGAGGTCTTCCGTGATATGAACACCCAGAAATTTGGTACTCCTCACCCTTTCCACGGTCGCACCGTTGATAGTCAGAGGAGCATGCTGGGTGTGCATTCTTCTGAAGTCAACAACAATCTCCTTCGTCTTCTTCACGTTCAGAGAGAGATTGTTGTCGCCGCACCACCTGGCCAGGCGGCTCACCTCACTCCTGAAGTTTGTCTCATCGCCGTTGCTAATGAGACCAACTACAGTCGTGTCGTCCGCAAATTTGATTATTAAATTGCTGTTGTGTGTGGGTGTGCAGTCGTGTGTAAGCAGAGTGAAGAGGAGTGGGCTCAACACACAACCCTGAGGGGTTCCAGTGTTCATGATGATGGTGCTGGAAGTGTTGCTGCCGACCCGTACTGCCTGAGGTCTTCCTGTCAGGAAGTCCAGCAACCAGTTGCACAGTGAAGTGCTGAGTCCCAGCTGAGACAGTTTGTGAGTGAGCTGTTGGGGGATGATTGTATTGAATGCTGAACTAAAGTCTATGAACAGCATTCTGACATAAGTGTCTTTATTGTCCAGGTGCGTGAGTGCTGAGTGGATGGCAGTGGTGATGGCATCATCGGTCGAGCGTTTTGACCGGTATGCAAATTGGTAGGGGTCCAGGGAGGGGGGGGAGCACAGATTTAATGTGGTGCATGACTAGCCGCTCAAAGCACTTCATAAGGATGGGGGTAAGTGCGACTGGGCGGTAGTCATTGAAGCAGGATGGAGATGATTTTTTAGGGACAGGAATGATGGTGGTCGCTTTGAAGCAGGTGGGGGCAACAGCTTGACTCAGTGAGATGTTGAAGATGTCTGTGAAGACATCTGTGAGTTCCTCTGCACAGTCCCTCAATACACGTCCCGGAATGTTGTCAGGACCTGGAGCTTTGCGTGCGTTGACCCTGCTGAGGGATCTTCTCACGCTGTCCCTGGGCAGTGTCAACATCTGGTCATCGGGAGGAGGTGGTGACTTCTGTGCAGTGGTGCTGTTGTGTGCCTCAAAGCGAGCGAAGAAAGTGTTCAGCTCATTTAGAAGGGGTGTGGAGCTGTCACACGTCCGTGCAGGGGGTTTGTAGTCCGTGAGGGTCTGAATCCCCTGCCACAGGCTCCTTGTGTCTCTGCTGTCGCTGAAACGATGGGCTATCCTCCTGGAATACTGCCTCTTAGCCTTCCTGATGCCATGTGACAGGTTGGCCCTTGCTGTCCTCAGGCCCACCTAATCTCCAGCTCTGAAGGCAGCGTTACGCGTCTATTAAAACTATTAACGATCTATTATCAATTCTGAATAAGAGACAAATATCCCAATTGTCTTCATAAAGGTTTAATTTCTCAAGAGAAAGGGTCGTCATACAGATATCCTGAAATGCCCTGCACAGTGTGACAAAGAAGGGAGGGCTCCTCCTGCATTCATATCTCCAATCTTCAAGGCTAAAGGCTGCTAAAAATTTCCCTCTCCATATCAGGAACACATTACCATCTCTATACCTCTAGGTGTGATGTGTAGCTTCCTTCACACTAGAAAGTACAATTAATGTCACACAATATATATATATATATATATATATATATATATATAATCATGAATAAGAATAAAAAGAAAACTTGAAGACTTAAAATGTATAAAATTCCATCACAGGTGCTGTTGCTCAGTTTTAGAGGTCTGTGTGTGTTCATACAGTAATAAACTCCTAATTCATCAGCAGTCACATTAATTATAACGAAAGACGGTTTAAACAGCACTGAACATTTATTTCTGAATGTTTTATTTTAGTATATAGGACAGCAACAGATTAACACATTTTTAAGATGCCAATAATAAATTATAATCATCATAACTAAAATCACCCAAATAAAGTTCTGAAGTATAATAAAAAAGTTTGTAAAGTGTTTGTAAGTATATTGATATAATATAAAACTCACAGAGCAGAAGTTGAATGATCTTCATGTTGTTTCTGTGATTAAAACACTTCCTCACATAATTTATGAATCTACTGCAGCTCTAGAGAAAAGACAGGAAGACAAAACCTCTTACTAAAATAGAGGAAGCTAAAGACACTCGCTCTGAACACCTTTGCCTCATTACCATCATCAATCAGTCAAATTATTTAAAATGTACTTTTTGTTTTCATAAATCAGTTATGGAGTTACTTTTAATTCTTGCATGGTTTAGATAAAGTTCAGTCTCTCAGTTATCACTTTAAAATCAGTCAACTTAACGATATGATGAATCTTCAGTGTTCAGATGAAAGTGTGACAGCCAATGAAACAGAGAGAGAGTCAGTCAGAATCTACATCAGGTAAAACTGGGAGCAGAACTAACTAAATTTTCAATAATTTCAAAATAACTTTAGGTTTGTCATTTTTCTTTAACACTTTTTAACACCAGTAGTGCTTCCAAAGCAACACACTGCAGTTATTGTTTCATAATCACACAAATAGTGCTGACATCATTAGCTTTTTTTTTTTTTAGGCGTCAGAAACTGCTCTGAAACAAAAAGAGTTGAGGATCGACTTCACAATGAAGGACTGAATAAACAGGGCTGATATGGACAGAGTTTACAAGGTAATGGCACAGGTGTGGAAGTGATCAAACAATAATGAGACCAGGCAATGGGAAGTTAAGTTGTGGGAAGTGAAGTTCATGATGGGAAGGTCAAGGACACAGAAGGAGGCCCTCTAGTGGAAATCAAAGGCACTCCAGCTGGAGGACGTAACATTAGATTTTTGAGACAAATGACAGAATCCGAGTCAAAGATATTAAACAGAATTACATCAATGAAAAAGTAATGTAAATGCCTTTTTAATTAAAGAAAACATAATAGTATTAACAGACTCTTAATTTAGATCAGGAATTTGTTTGTTGGTTTGCTGTTGGTGGATCTCATGTGAGTGACAGGTTATTCGCCCTTGTGCCAATAAACACGTCATCATTCAAGAGGAGAGATGGGAGGGAAAGTAGTTTTGGTTAAACATTATGAGAACAGACACAAAAATGGATGTGTGAGGTTAAATAAATGTATACATTTAAAATTATTATATATTTTCCATAAGAATTGTTTGATCCATGATGTCAATATTCAGAGATAGAGACAGAAAATGTACTTAACAGTGTTATTTTTTTGTTTTTATAAAAGATATGTGATAATAAACAGACGATGCTGGTAAGTTGATTGGTGAATGAGAACACAAGGAAACACATTTATCTGGGGATCATGTAACAAACAGTACATTTAATTTATATATTACGATGTTTCTGTTGTTTTGGTCGCTTGTCTGTTTCCGTATAAAGTTCCAAAAAGGTGTTTGATGTTCTTTTTTAATATGATGTCATTACGTCATCGCCAGCCAATCGCTGCATTGATGATCATTGTTTCATGTATCAATATTTCTGACCTTTCCAATGAACACAAGAACACGCAATATTCTCTCACAACTTGAAGAACAAATTAGGCAGAGATCAAAATCACAATTAGAAGATCTGACATCTATCAAATCAATGTATGAAGAATCTGGTATGAGTAGTTAACAACAGGTTTGATAAATGCAGTTTATTAACTGCCAGAAATTAACAATTTAGAACTATATAAACATTTATAACGTGTTCAAACTTGTTCTCTGACACTAAATGTGTGGATTTGCAGTAACAAAGCAGAAAACAATCCTGTTGTTTCTATTTGACTATAAGACTGTGAGAACGGAGACATAAATGCATAAAAGTTTTCACACTTAGTTCAAGGTTAAACCTCCACTCTAGACAAAGTTGAGAGAGTCTGTTTATCATTGTCTGTCAAGTGACCAACCAGTGGAACATATTTATGGTTTTGGTTTAGAGCTTCTGTTGAGTTTAACCACACGGTGCAGCCGGTGGAGTTATAGATTTTAGTTGAATACAAAGTATATAACAAAGGTTATGAACAGTTTTAATCTAAATATAAAAAAGGCTGGAGGGAGGAGATGAAATAAACACAAGAACTCATAAAACTTAAGTTAACTTAAAACAATTATTGCAACAAATATCTTACAAGATACAAGTACACCACCTATGGTAAAAAAAACAGCTGTGAAACAAAACCAAATTAATTAATAAAAGGTCATACTTGTGTCATAGTTTTTTGTCTCTGATTACTAAGAGAAAACTAAATGGTTCTTGTCACTTGACATTAAATCTGACCTTTTTTTGTTTTTACTGTTGTTATAAAATTGATGTTTGATATCCCAATGTTTATTTTACTAACTCTTATAAGCATATCAATAATCAGTCAAGCAAGTTTATCCAGACAAATCAATAAAATTACAACAAACAAGGAAAAAATCTGTGGACTTTTATTTATTTGACAGCTGATTTATTATTAGTTACAGTCAGATCAGAAAATAAACATATAGTAACTGAAGCTTGATATTGAAAGAAAATGTACTAATTAAAATTTCAATAGTTTTTGTAGCTTTAAAATATTTGTCCAAATAAAATTACTTTACTGAAGTAACACGTATCACATTGATATCACAAAACATTAAATTACACCATAAATTGTACAGAGTCAAACACAAGCTCTGTTTGCTTAATATTTTCAGATTTAACAAGTTTAGACAATTCTTCCTCCCCCATAGCAATGAAAGAGTTGAATTTATCTTCAGGGACACTACAATTTACTGTATTTTGTGATAATATAGTAAACGGTTCCATGGTTAAACTTTTTGTCTTTAATATTATGAATCTTGCAAGTAAAGAAGTTCATAAAGTCATTACTGTTGTGTTGTTTTAACGTGCCTGGGGTTGCAGCTTTATTTCTTGTTAATTTAGTCACTGGACTGTATTTGTTTTATGCTAAGAGGGTAGAATCAGATCAAACAGTTTTTAAGGCCTTCCTGAATGCAATGGAGCTGTCTTTCCATGAAATGTGAAAAACCTCTAGCTTTGTTTTCTTCCAGCTGCGCTCCATTCTTCTGTCTGTGCTCTTGAGGGCCCGGGTGTGCTCGTTGTACCACAGTGTTGGACTATTTTCTTTAATCTTCTTTAAGCGCAGAGGATCAACTAAAGTGTCTAAAGTGCTGGAAAAGAGAGTTAACAGTTTCTGTGTCAAGTTCTTCTAGGCTATCTGGGATGCTGAGTATATGAAACTGATCAGGAAGATTATTTATAAAGCTATCTTTTGTGTTAGGAGTGATAGTTCTACTATATTTATAACAGGGAGTTAGTTTTTCGACTTTGGCTAAAGGTAATCTACACGCAACTAAGTAATGATCTGAGATGTCATCGCTCTGCTGCAAAATTTGAACAGTATCAAAATTGATCCCATATGACATTATTAGATCTAAAGTATGATTACGAGAATGAGTGGGTCCTGATACATGTTGTGTAACTCCAATAGAGTTTAAAATGTCTCTAAATGCCAATCCCAATGCGTCTTTTTCATTATCTACATGGATATTATAATCAATATATTCAATATAAAATAATAAATTCTTGATTCAATCACATGATATTTGATAAGAATATTGTACACAGTCAAACTCAAGTTCTGTTTGGTTGCTGAATATTTTCGTCTCAGTGAACTGAAACAGCAACATGGAAAACAATATTAACTGCAGTTGATGTAAATGAATCCACACAAAAAGCAATTCTTATTGGAATAACAGGTCAGCTAAAATAATATATTTATTAATAATTCATTATAATTAAATTATAAAAACCTACAGTACTGAAATTTATCAATAAACAACAACAAATAATAACTCACCTTACATTTTGTACAATTGGTTCGGAAGCTGATATAAAACTTTTGTCTGCTTATCAGTATAAATGTGTTTGTCTGTATTTTCTGTTTTTCCAGCTGCAAAAACTAAAAATGAAACAGTAAATTCATATTCCACATATTAATAAATATAGCCAAAAGTCATAAGTTTACAAAATTATTTTAACTTTTTAGAACAATAAGAATAATAACTCACC
Source organism: Rhodeus uyekii (assembly GCA_037043235.1). Taxonomy (NCBI): domain Eukaryota; kingdom Metazoa; phylum Chordata; class Actinopteri; order Cypriniformes; family Acheilognathidae; genus Rhodeus; species Rhodeus uyekii. The sequence continues at coordinate 2,445,425 of JAWRVZ010000087.1, forward strand.
GATCAGCACAATGAGCAGAAGTCCGTTCATTAGAGCAGATATGATGATAATAATAATCTGATATTGTGTCTGATTCTGATCAACACACTTCATGGCTGTATGATTGTGGCACTCAGTCGACTCAGTTAGTTGAACTTTCTCTATAAAGAAAGTGTTCATAATCTGTTACAGTAACAACTGCTAACAGAAACAAAATGACTGCAGTTTTGTAGAAAGTAGGTAAATATCGAACATATTCAACTTTTTACTACCATTGAGTGATCTAGTTATATTTTTATAGGAGCTCCAAAAACTGAAGGAGTGAATTACAAATATATAAGTATAAAAGAGAAAATATTCATAGCGATTGTCAATATGTTTTAGCAAATGAACTCACCGGTGAAGTGCAGTCTGGTGCTGCTGCTGAGTTTTGGAGGTGTGCCTGTTTTCATGCAGTAATAAATTCCTAATTCATCATCAGTCACATTAGTTATAAGCAGACGATGTTTAAACTGCAGTGAATATTTCTTTCTGAATGTTGTATTTGGGTAAAAAGGTGATGGTGTGGTTGACATTGATCGTAGAATCACTGTTGGAGGATCTGGTGTTTTCAGTAAAATCCAATAAACCTCATTTTCATCAAGATCACAGTTTATGGTCACATTTGATCCCAGATCAGTTAGTTGATCTGCCACTGCAGCACAACAACAGATTAATGCATCTATAAGATAAAAATGATCATTATCATCATAATTAAGATCAGCCAATTAAAGTTACTGAAGCATAAAAAAAGTTTGTAAAGTGTTTGTAACTATATAGATATCATATAAAACTCACAGAGCTGAAGCTGAAGGATCTTCATGTTGTTGCCGTGATTAAAACACTTCAGTATTGAAACTCTTCCTCACATCATTTAAGATGAATCTACTGCAGCTCTGAAGCAAAGACAGGAAGACAAAACCTCTTACTAAAAGCAGAGGAAGTTAAAGTCACTCGCTCTGAACACCTTTGCCCCATTACCATCATCATTTGGTCAAACTTATTTAAAAAAATACTTTTTTTAATAAATCAGTTAGAGTTACTTTTCAACTGGAAACAGAAACAAACATCCTACATGGTTTAGATCAGGTTCAGTGTCTCAATTCTCACTTTAAACTCTGTCAAGTTAATATAATGAATCTCCTTTGTTCACATGAAAGTGTGACCTTTGTAAAGAACAGCCAATCACATGAAACAGAGAGAGAGTCAGTCAGTATCAGCATCCAGTGGTGAGAGCAGAATCTCTAGCAGGTGAAACTGGGAGCATAACTAACCAAACTTTCAAGAATTTGTAAATAACTTTAGGTTTGTCAATTGTCATTTTTACTTTATTTTTAATTACTGGTGGTGCTTCCAAAGCAACACATTGCAGTCATTGTTAAGTACTTTAAGTTTCCAGAAATACACAAATGCTAATGAAATCATTACAAAATTTATATTACATAATGCTCTGATACAAAAGGGTAGCAGATCAACTTCACAATGAAGCACTGAATAAACAGGGCTGATATACACAGAGTTTGCAATGATAATGATACACATGTGGAAGAGATCAAACAATAATGAGTTCAGGCAATGGATTTTGGAAAGTGAAGTTCATGATGGAAAAGTAGAGGAGACAGAAGGAGGCCCTCTAGTGGAAGTCAATTGCACTCCATCCAACTCTTTAGATGTTTAAGACAAATGGCAATATCCTAGTCAAAGAGATTCACCAGAATTCATCAGGCCGTTTCTCACTGAGCAAGCAACACAACTTCTCATACAGGCCATGATCATTTCCAGAATTTGAATATTGCAATGCTCTTCTGGTCAAACTTCCTTCAAGTGCAATCAAACCCCTGCAACTGATCCAGAACTCAGAAGCTGGTCTTGTTTTAAATTAACTCAAAAGGGCCCGTGTCACACTCACTTTATCTCTCTGCACTGGGTCCCACTAGCAGCTCGCTTCAAATTCAAAGCACTGACACTTGCTTACAGAGCAAACACAGGCTCAGCACCTCCTAGATCCACTCGCTGCTAAAAATCTACACACCTTCAAGAAACCTTTGATCGATCAGTAAGAGACAACTCGTGGTACCTTCACAGAGAGTCAAAAAAATCACTCTCAGCATTTTCATTCATTGTTCCTTGCTGGTGGAACAATATCCCTGCCTTCATACGGAATGCAGAATCAAAGCATATTACATTGAATGTTTTTTTTTTTTTGGGTTTGTAAATGAGTTGTTATCTTTTGTAGAGGATTTTGGTGTTGTTTATGAACTTGCACTGCCTGGTGGAGGGCTGAGCCTTTTAACTTGTTTTGGTGCTGTAGAGCAACTGCCCATAGACTTTAGTCAAAAGACTTCAGGGCTATACCAACAAGTATATCTACTCTTCAATATTTAATCTCATCAAGTCCACCATCAATAGATGGTGTCACAGAACATCTTCAAAAGGTGTTTTCACTCTTTTTATTTTGTATTCAAGACTTTTCTGTTATATTTCTATCTACTTCCTGTTTCCTCCCGTGATCTACCAATTTTGCCATTCACGTCTCGTCATCAATCACCTCGTCAGTCTTGTCAGCTATGTCTAATCAACCCTTTTTTATATCTACTTGGTGTTTCATTCAGTCTTAATCGGTTGTTGTCTATGGTATGTGGTGTCTTTCCGGTTTCATTATTAAAGATATTTAAGTTCATCCTCCTCTCCGTGCCTTCCTCAATCACCCCTCTACACGAGCGTAGTAGAACAACTGACCAGGCTTGTCACCTACAAAGAACTATATAGAGCTGGTGGAACTGATTTCTAAGGACTGATTCATTGCTCTCGCCCAAATGGGCTTGGATGCAGCTGTTGCTAGCCTTCAGCCGTTCAGTCATCTCGCCTGCCTGTAAAACCTTTGACCACAAGATGATTAAGATGCTGTTCTGGATTAGGGTGAACTACAAGTGAGAAGTATACCTCCCAGACACCTCGGAATTGAAGTGGAGAGGCAAGTGTGGAGAGCATCTACCCCTGATCCAAACAGTGACCATCAGACATTATGTCAGCGCCCGTTGCTCGTCAGCCTGCACCAGCTCCCGCTCCTCTTCAGCCGACTGCTGGGGCCAATACGCTTCTGCCTTCCTCCTCTTCATGTGAACTAACTGGGTGCCCACCAGAGAGGTGGGTGCTGGTCGTGATGGCCAACACGCAGTTTTGTGTGTGAGCGGCACACACAACAGCCAAAAGACTGCAGCTAGCCCCAAAGCCCTATCCCAAGCTCCCTCCTGTGGCAGAGCCTTCTCCTGTGTGCTTTCCTATGCCTGAGCCCTCTCCAACCCACGCTTCTCCTGAGCACCCCCTAGTGCCTGAACCCTGACACTTAGACTGAACCCTTGGACCACTTCTCTTCTCCAAGTACACCACATCACTGGGTCCCATCATAGAGGCACATGGCTTCTCCTATCACTCTCACGCTGATGACACACAGCTCTACCTATCATTTCAACCAGATGATCCAACAGTGGCTGCGAGAATCACAAGCTGCCTGGCGGACATCTCGACATGGATGACAAAGCATAATCTGCAACTCAACCTGGCAAAGACGGAGCTTCTAGTTTTTCCTGCCTATCCGACCCGACAGTACGACTTCACTGTCCAGATCGGTGCCACCACGATTACCCCTTCAAGGTCTGCCAGAAATCTTGGAGTGATCTTTGAGGACCAGCTGACCTTCAAGGATTATATTGCAAAGACGGCTCGATCATGGAGGTTTGCACTGCACAACATCAGGAGGATCAGGCCGTTCCTACCTGAGCAAGCTACGCAACTTCTGGTGCAGGCCATGGTCATTTCCAGACTGGACTATTGCAATGCTCTTCTGGTTGGACTTCCTGCAAGTGCGATCATACCCCTGCAACTGATTCAGAACGCCGCAGCTCGTCTGGTTTTCAACCAACCCAAAAGGACTCATGTCTCACCACTCTTCATCTCACTACATTGGCTACCACTTGCAACCCGTATCAAATTCAAAGCACTGACTCTTGTTAGTGTTATACAGAACTTACTCAAGCTCAGCACCTTCATACGTCGTCTCACTGCTACAAATCTACACACCTACCAGAAACCTTCGATTGATCAACGAGCGTCGAATTGTGGTTCCATCACAGAAAGGAATCAATCAATCACAAGAAAATTGTAATTCACCACCCCTGGCTGGTGGAACGACCTCCCTGCCCTCATCCGGAATGCAGATTCCTTGTCAAAGTTTAACAGACTACTGAAAACACACCTCTTCCATGAGCACCAAACATGACAAACACACACACCTCACAAAAACAACAACAACTATTTTCTCTCTATTTCCCCATGCTTGTATTACTTGTGTATAGAATTTTCAAAACTTTGTATTGTAAGCACTCTTATGTATTTTTGTATCCTCAGGACAAATCGATTCTGTACTCCTCAAATTGTAAGTCGCTTTGGATAAACGCGTCTGCTAAATGAATAAATGTAAATGTAACCCTCTCCAGTGCCTGAGCCTCTCCTGAGTACCCCCTAGTGCCTGAACCTGCTCTCAAGCTTCCCCTACTGCCCGAACCTGGGCCCAAACTCTTGCCGACCCAATAACCTGATATTGAGCACTTGGCAAATCAGACTCTGAACAGTTATCTGCCACTGCACCCACTCCTAAATGCCATCTAGCCCCTAAAAATAACACCAGCCTTAACACTGGAACTTCCCCCAAAAAACAGGGAAAGTAGTGTCCTTCCAGCTTATCTGGTTGACCAGTTCCAGAAACTCCTCAACATACTCCTCCAACATCCACCCTGGCTGAGATCGAGGAGATGTCCTTCAGCCTGCTTTTTCCTCATTGCTGCGTTCATTTTCAGCAGCTGTTTGAAATCAGTTGGTGGCGACTAACCGGGTCCGTCGTTCTGTCATGGTTGCATATGGAGAAGGAGAAAAGCATGGAGGCATGGAATTAACTAAAATATACTTTAATAAACTCAAAGAAAACACTTTAAATATAATCTATAATATATATAAGCTTTATATATGATATATAAGCTTTAAAAAAAGCTAAACGTTTCTAAATTTACAAGCAGAATGAGACCAGGGCGAAACACAACATTCTATGGACATCGATGGACAAAGACTGAAGGAAAACTTAGGCTAGATATAGTGAGGATCTTTATAGACAGGATGATGAGGGAACTAGACACAGCTGACAAGACTAACGAGGTGACTACTGACGAGACAGGTGACTATAGAAACACTGGGAGAGCACAGGAGGAACCAGGAAGTTAACAGAGACACGATGGACACATATTTACACTGGTAGTAATGTTTATAGTTTATAGCCAAGTGTCGTCACAGTAACACCACACCTTACCGCTAAGTAGACACACTTATAATAATTATATATATATATATATATATATATATATTTATTTATTTATGTTTTAAGCAGTTTGTTATTATAATATCAAGCTCAACATTGTGGTGTGGATAGAGAGGTTCAGTTTGGCTGGATATAATTTTACTGGAAAATGAGACTGCCTTATGAGAAAATGTCCAAAACATCACATTCTAAACTCTCCAAATTTCGTCACTATGTCACAAACCACCACGAGACTGGTATGTTACCTAACCCAATCTGTAAATGTAATGAAAATGAGCAGCATAATTAATGTTATACTTTCATTTGCATAATGTCAATTTAATGTCAAAGTGCCGCGATTTCTCATTCACTGTCATTAGCATCTTTCAAAATATGTGTAGTCTGTTTATCGCAATGTTCTCAATGCAGACTTTTGCCTGAAACTTTGCTTGAACTAAAGACCACTGACCTGTGTAATTATTAAATCTTCCCAATGAAATTACAATGATCTACACAACAATAAATAATCAATGATCAAATTTTAAGTCTGGGTGAAGATTTGTAGGACTCAAACACATTACTTTGTTGATGCAAGAAAGGTTTTATAAAATCTGAATCAATACGTGATTGATTTGATGGCTAATGTTCACTAGTGATGTTCCATTCTGAATGATTGATGATTGAAATTATTGATGGATTTGTTTCCTGTGGGGGTCCAATGAGACTTTTGATGACTCCTGGTAGCCCCAGATGAAGAGAAATGGGACTGGACTCTTTCCTTGTGGCAGTGTTTATAACTGCTGCATCCTGGTGCCACAGCAACACTTTTCTGCTACAAAACATCAAACAATGGAATCAAGTGATACATTGTAATCTAAAAGAGACTAAACTAACTAGAGGTAACTAGAGGTATCTCTATATTTAACAACCAAGCAGAGCACTATGAGAACAGTCGTCAGGAGCATTGTGTTCATCCAATACAAAAAACGTAATACAGCAATTCTGTAATACATACAATACAAAATGCTCTGCTTGTGCATGCAATATTTTTCTTGGGCAAATAAAAAGTCTAATACTAAAGATAAATGTTTTCAGATTCCTTCTTCATACAAAATAATACAGAATTATCATTATTAATGTGAACATGAATGTTTAGAAAGAGAGTAGTAAATTAGAAATTACTAATATGCCTAGTGATTAACTTTATGAGAAAAAAGCTGAAACTATTTCTGGTGAGTATTTGAGAGTAAACTGGTAATCTGAGAGTGTACGATGGTGTGTGGAGTTTTTGTTTTCTATTTGAATAAAGTTGTATGTACAGTCATGGCCAAAATTGTTAGCACCCGTGACATTTTTCCAGAAACCCAAGTATTGCTCACAGAAAAGTATTGAATTAACATATGTTTTGCTATACACATGTTTATTCCCTTTGTGTGTATTGGAACAAAACAAGAAAAGGAGGAAAAAAAAGCTCATTTGACAATATTTCACACAAAACTCTAAAAATGGGCTGGACTAAATTATTGGCCAGTTGATAATACCTAGAATATCAAAGTCAACTGCTGGCAGTCGATAATTTTCCTAATTAGCACCTAAACTCTGAAAGTCTTCCTAGCATTGTACGGGAAGTAGACAAACTCTGTCAGTTTAAATCTAAACTAAAAACACATCGCTTCAACTTGTCAGACACAAAACACATTATACATTTTTT